>OZ005652.1:42943340-44143340 GCA_963930645.1 Salticus scenicus | reverse complement strand
ATTTTCAAGTTCAGGGAAACACAAAACGTGCAAATATAACAAAAACTCATTTTAGAAAATTTGACCTAAAAACAATACTTTTTCTATCATATATACGGGTAAGAAAAAGTAAAAAAGTTTCATGACGAAAGCTAAATGGGGATAAATTACAAATTAAATAAGAAATATAGTATTTGGTATAAAACTATAAAAAATAATGCATAACTTGTGTTGTATCTATTGTATATACTTATGATCCTTCATTTAACAAAAATATAAATTTATATCAGAATTGCATGTAAGGCAAACGCACCAGTAGTGGACCCTGTACCAGTAGTGGACAGTTTTAAATCTAAGCTCGGAAAATAAGTGTCCTAATCCTTCTGAAGGTTCGAGCATTTTTCTGGAAGGAAGTTACAGTCTTCTATTATTATAGTTTTATTACTACAAATAATTCCGGCCATCAGTTTTTAAATAACGTTAGTTTAACTAAAACGATTTGCATTTTCTGTGATTATGTCTTTTTTTTATTGTTTTGAATAAAGAAATAAAATTTTATTTGCTTTGCTTTTGCATATTCTTAACTGATTTCTTTAAACTTTTGCATTCATATGACTAAAATAAGTATGCAGAATTCATTTATTTTGCTACTTTTTGAATCTTCTATTAATATATAATATTTTTATGGATATCCTTTACTGGTGCCAAAAAATGTCTTTATGACCAGTAGTAGACAGCCCTGTCCACCACTGGCTTGTTTGACTTTTAAAGTCAGATCTAGCAGTGGACACAGCTCTGTAATATCCCAAATTTAAAGCTGCGTTCAATGTTTTCAAACATCGCACTAAAGCTACGCATTGGTCAGCTGGCGTTGTTCAGCCTTTCACTCCTGGGAGGGTAAGGAGACATTCCATCACAATTTTTATTTTCTGCAGAGATTATGACTCCCATGCTTTCCCAAATTTGGAAAACGAAACGAAATGGGAATTCATTTGAATCAGGTGATAATCTCGAAATATTTTAAGTTTTTTTATTTGCGATTTTTTTTTCTGGTTTCAGTATTGGACTAGTTGGTTAAGTTGGATTCATATTAAAACATCGACCTTTAAATAGCATTACTGTGGTCAGTATTTAAAGGGTTAAGGAAGAGGTCTGCACAGGTCGAAATTTTGAGGCCCGGTTTCGGCCCGTGTCGTACAAATCTTTGCTTTTCCGGACCGGTATGACATCTAAAAGTCTCCCCATGCCCGGCTCGTCCCATATATTTTTTACAAATGTAAGACCCAGTCTGGACAAAAAACGATAAAATCAGACCTGACTCGGCATGACACATTTCTTTCTGAATTTAAGACGCTTCTATTTACAGACTGATTTTCACACGACCGAATTTGTACGACACCTTATATTGTACAGTACTAAAATCTTAGCAATAGTTTCCAAAAACAATAATCAAGGTACTTATCTTCAGCATATATAGTTACGCTCATCACTGACTGACTGACTCTGTCACTCTTAAAAAAGCTAAGTGATTTCCTTGTGCTCTGTCTGTGTGAGAACGCAAGTTGCCACCCAATTTTCATTCTTTAGTTAATTTTTAAAAAAATCTAATTGTCCGATCTGTAAGCTGTTTAATGCGACGGATTCCGAAATATTGCATCTTTTCATTTGGTAACTTATTTTTAACTATTTTTTTAACACTAGAACGCCCGACGGAGTTATTTCGACTCCAAGTCTTATTTAAACACTGGTATCTCTCAGAAATTTTAATTTTACTTACTTTCCTTCCGTGACTTTTATTATTTTTTTAATGTCTATTTATTTCGAAAATTCTAATTTATTTGCTTATTTTGTTAATTAGTTATAAGCAAATACCCCTAGAACGCCCGTCGGAGTCGAATGGACTCCAGAGAAAGCAAAATAATATTTTCACGATTCATGGCCTTCGGGATCCGTATTTTTTGTCTCTGTTATAGGTAAAGAGTGTTTTTCATGTCCCTTCCTTCTTTCCACCCCTTTGTTGGGTAAACATGGTTAGTTCTGTGTACTACTGGAAAGATTGCCTCTATGTCGCGTAAAAAAGGTCTTACACTAGAAGAAATAACTGCGCTTTTACGAGAGCTTTCAGAAAATGTATCTGAAGACGGCGATTTATCCGAAAATGATGATGAAACGGAAGAAATTATATATGAAAATAGTATATCGTCGGATTCTGATATAAATGAAGAATATGTCGCACCCAATGATGAATCTAATAAAGGCGAATTTCATATTGCTCCTGATGGTACTCAGTGGAAAATAATGCGTGCAAATACAAATCTTCCTGGGAAATATTCGAAGCAAAATGTCATGAGTCCAACTATTTATGTCAAAAAATTCGTAAAAGCTAAAGTGTTTTGAGCGCATAATCATTATTTATAGACAGACAAATTTTGCTACAAATAAAAGAATACACTGAAACAGAAACAAAGCGTGTTCTTCAATCTCATAATTGGACATTTACGATAGATGAATTCAAGCATTTATTAAAATTTTATATGCTCGAGAAGTAAGTGATGCAAAAGGCATTGATATACGTTCCTTATGGTCTAATTCGTGGAGCCTGAATTTTTGAAACTATGAGTAGAAATAGGGTTTCGGAAATTCTACCATTTCTTAGATTTGATGTGAAAGCTATCAGATCTACTCGATTGAAATAAGATAAATTTGGAATCATATCTGAAATTTGGAACAGATTTGTTGAAAACTGTATTTCCTGCTTTAATCGTGGGTAAAATATAACAATAGATGAACAGTTATTTCCAATCCAAACTCGTTACTCTTTTACGCAATTTATACCTTCCAAGCCAGATAAATATGGACAGAAATTTTGGCTGGCTGTAGATCTTAAAACAAAATATTTGCTGAATGCTTTCCCTTATTTAGGTAAAAGTGAAGAACGGCCCACAGACCAAAGTTTATAAGAATATGTAGTGATGCGATTAATGCAACCCTTTCTAAATAGAGGAATAAATGTGACAGTTGATAATTTTTTCACCTCATTACATTTGGCTAAAACATTGCAAAAGAAAAGAACAAGCTTAGTAGGGACTGTAAGCAGAGCCAGAAGAGAAATTCCAAAATCAATGAAAAATATACAGGATAAGTTATATGAAGCAAACATTCTAAAACATGAAGAAACGTGTACTACTCATACAGTGTACCAAGGCCAGAGAAAGAAAAACGTTATTATTCTGAGCACTCTCCACACGTCCGTTAATATTGAAAAGAACGAAAAGAAGCACCTGAGACCATTAGATATTACGATGAAACAAAATGTGGTGTGGACATTATTGATCAGATGGCCAGGAAGTACTCTATAAAAGCTTCCTAAAGAAGATGGCCTGTGCATACCTTTTATAATATCTTAGATTTAGCTGCAATAAATGCTTGGATCATTTACAAAGAGATTACCGGAGAAACAAAGCAAAGCAGGCAAGCGTTTATTCAGTTATTAGCAGACGTGTTACATAAAAATTACTTATCTGCTAAAGACAGCAAAAAAAAGCCTTCCATGGCGCAGACACTAGAAACAGGAGCCCTCAAGAGACGGAAATGTGAAATAAAACTTTGTAAAGGAAACATGACTTTCAAAGATTGTATATTATGCGGTAAAATGGTTTATGGAAAATGTTTCGGCAAGACTGAATATACTTGCACAGCCTGTATTTCAGATATGTAAAATTATTCTGCAAGTATTTGAATTTATTGGATAATATTTCTAATCGAAATTCTTAAAATTGTATATTTAAATATTTTTCTCTTATTTGTAAAAATTAAAATACTGTTAAATATATGCTGAAATACTCTAGTTTAATTATTTACTTATATCTGTGCGTTTGTATATTATTAATTCTTCTAAAATTGGCAGGAGTCCAAACGACTCCGGCGGGCGTTCTAGGGTGGAAAAGGTAGCGGGCGTGCTAGTGTTAATAGATTTTTAAATATTAATTAAAATATGAAATAAACATAGCTTTAAAATAGACATTTATTATTTTTTTTTCAGCATAAAATAAAATATGCTTTCACTTGGGAAAAAAAAAAATATATATATATATATATATAATATTAAATTTGCTTCTATATGATGTCGTGATGATCTAAAAAAATGACGTCTCTAAAATAATAATAATAATTTTAAATTTTAAAGGTAACGAAGAGATAAATAAAGTGTGATAAATTTGGACAGGCTTGCTAGCAAATGAATCATTTGAAGTGAGAAATAAATAAAATGAAATGATCCTTTTTCAACGGCGCCTTAGTCACCCTACAACTACGCTGACCAGATCAAAGTACCTTACTAATAGAGAAGCATTAAAAATTGCTACAATTAACAAATTATGGATGCATTTTTTCATTCCTAATAAATAAGGAATAAAAATAAAATATTATTGATTAATAATTTAGTTTCTACAATTTTTTGAAACTTAGAAAAATGCCTTTAAAAAAATGACGTCCCCATTTGTCCCCAGAAAATAGGGACGTTTGGTCATTATACCTACAACTAACTAGTTATCAATAATCAATACAAGAAAAAATATATTAAAAAATTCCAGAGCGGTAAAACAACAATAAATTAATACAAGTATATAATATGTATGTAATATATGTATTATATTTACAGAATTTATTAAACTTACTGGATATGGATAGCATTTATAAGAACGACCAAAGCAGCAAAACTGTGGTTTATAAGAAACCTAAAATAGAAAACATTTCCAATTTTCAAATTTAATGATCCTATAAAGAATGAATTTATCAAGTATCAAGAAAATGCACGCAAAAGAATGCCATTAAAATTTTATTAAAGACTTACTTTAGTAAAAGACGATCTGAATTTTTAAAAGATTCTAAACTTGTATTTATCATTACAGAATAATTGCAATAATTTATTTTAGTTAATACCACAGGTTTTATTTGATAATTTTGTGTGTTTTGGTGTGCAGACACCAGAACTGAAGTCAGTTTTTCTTTATCACGTATAGATTTTTTATAATACAGGCTGTCTACTGACACAATTTCTTACTTGACTCTTCAACCAATAGACTCGTATGTTAATTTTATAGAACTTCTCCATGATTAATTGTAATTAATCGTGGAAACATACTAAAAACTGCCGAAAATGCAAAAATTGTGTCAGTAAACACCATGTCCAGACATAACCTTTACGTGATAGAGGGAAAATTGCCTTTAATTTTGGTTCCAGAACATGAGAAATTATATGTATCTGTTAAAATCATTGAATCAAATTTTGCCAGCAATATTTTTATAGACCTGTGTAGTTATGATCGTAAATACCACACTTTTCTACAGTACAATAATACAAACGGCAACACCATTCCCACATAGACACTTGTATCCATTAGATATCTAAATTGCATCCAATGATCCATAATAGGTACAAAATATCTTTAAAATGTACATAAAATGTCCTGGACATCCTGAACTAATTATAGATATTTTTTAAAGGTTTAAATGTAGATGAAATTTAGACGTTCTCTTTTCAATGTCTAATAGATGTACCATGTTAGATCAAAACAAGATTCAGATATTTACAATATCAACACGTTGAATTATTGGATATTTGGATATTTATCAGATATTTAACAGACATCTGATGAATGCAAAAGAGAGTGAGATTTGTCGTGATAATAGATATCTGTAGGTTGTTTATAGAAGTTTAATAGATCATTTTTGTAACTTTTATAGATGTCTTATGGATATAAGTAACTGTGTGGGTTCAAACTGATTTATTTATTTATTTTTTATTTATCTTATAAAGATCATATTCATCACAACAATAGATGTGTAATACTATACTATGTGAATTATTTTTTAAGAGACTACTTAACAAATCTTGCCTTTAAAATATGCAGCTTAAAACGAGCCATAATGGCACATTTGTCGTCACGGAAGGATCTATACGTAAAGACGATGGAGCTTTTTTTCCCCAAAAAAAAACACCAATACAAATCACCAATTAGAACAAATATAACAAACTTTTTATCTACACGATATTTAGAATTTTAAAAATAGGTTTAAGAAGTCTAACTATAAAATTATCAAAACTAGCATAAACTAATAGAAACATTAGTAGCCGGGGCAATAGTAATGACTTAGCTTAAATTTATTATAAAGTTACCGTTTGGATTGGGTGGTGATTTATTGATATTTTTTCATATCTACAGTACGCATGTTGTTGTTTGTTTCAGGGATTTGCTTAGAGGAAATTTAATATAGTTTCCACAATTCTATATAAGGATAGTCACTTGCTAAAATAAACCCCATGGTAACAAAAATAATTATTTCGTCTCCGAAACGTTTATTTATGGAAAGCAGAGCATATAGATAACATCGCATACAAAATTTCCCCTTTGAGTAGAAATGAGACTAATCTACAGAACAATATATAGAGCTGAGAAATATAGACATATAAAATATAAAATTCCTATATTTATTTATCATCATACAACATTGTTGAAAATCTAAATTAATCTACTTATTTATAGTTTTGAAATCATGGTCACCTTACATATAATGTTGTCCAGGATTAATTACGTAATTTATTAGTAGAAAATATACTAAAGGGAAACTTTTAGTCCACGTTCGTGTCGACCAGGCCTAAAAGACATATAAGAGCAGCCAAATAGTTATTTGAAAGATATACTGTAATAACATCAGTAGATGTTCCCGAAAACCTCCAAGAAAATCAAATTACATTTGTGAGATAACTTCATCAACTCAATTATCGTTAGAAATCGTAGAGACATACATCATTACTTACCAATATCAATATTTAAAAAATAAAAATTAAGTCAGGAAGATTGAGAATCACCATGTAATTTTTTTGGAATTTTGTAATTTTCTTGAACACTTAATGCCGAATTTTTCTTCAATAGACGCATATGGTTGTGACAAAATCCCAGGTAAAGATTTCGACTTAAACCATTTACGACTTTTGTACCATTAACCTAAATTGCCGGTTGAACTCGAAAATTTCAAAAGCGTATTAAGTCAGGGTGCAAATTTTCAGCAAAATTTGGCACATTGCATTGACCATCTATCCGCATCGTTGTTTTTGGATTTTTTAGTCGAAAATAACCAATCAAACATTGTATGAAATCTCCAACACTAGATGGCAGAAGCACCGCGGAAAATTTTGCTGAAAAGCTGCACCCTGATTTTACACACTTTTTAATTTTTTGCTCTGAACCGGGGGAGTTGAAGTTAATGGTGAATACGGTCATTCTATTAAAATGTCAACCATAGTGGATAATACATTATGGTGCTGCGTTCAGTTTGTTGCAGTGGGTAATCTATGTCAGTAAAAAACGAAGTCAATAGTGCCAGTTCAAAACATTGCTACTTTAGAGAAGGATTTGTAGTCAATATTTTGCGATGCATTGAAAAAATACTCAAACTCGGCTGATCAAAAGCTGCCATGGGGCCTGACGAAGTCACCTGACACGAATACCACATAATATGTAAAGACATTTACTGTTTGCTCCATGCAATAAAGTTTCCGAAAACCAGTTTACAGCAGAGAACCGTAGGAATATTTGAATGAAGAGTAGGCTAAAATTTTCTTGTCCATGAATATGAGGGTAGAAGTTTAATTTACTTAAAAAGTAAAAATAAAAATAAAAATATTTTTATAATGCTTCTCATGCTATAGTGATAAAACAATGCAAATTACACAACAAAATCGTGTAAGAATAATTTAGAATTCACTTAGTGATTTTGCCATATGACAGGATGCTGAATCATATTGGAAAATACATTTCTTTGTAAATCTGAAATTATCTCAAATACTTGGCTTCCTCCAGTTCAAACTTCTCTTAAATGTCAGCATATCCGATACATTCACATTTCCTCTATCAAGTTTTAGTATTCTAACACCCTTGCTTGATATGCATCCCCACACAATCTGGTTTGCTGTGAACCACCCACTATGTGACAAATAATCTGGATAAAATGCTTTGCTTTTAAAGTTTCGAAAATACCGTATACAGTCCGATCCATCTAGGTTAAATTTGGACTCATACCTGAAACGTACAGTGTCCCATTGAGCTTTTGTCCATAAAACATGTTATTTTGCCCAAACAAGTCGCTTTTTCTTCATTTTTTGAGTAATCAAGGGTTTTTACTTCAGGCGATAGGCAAGCAAACCATATTCCGTCAGCCGCCTTTGAACTGTTCTTGCACTTATATTAAACACCACAAGTGTTCTCGAGTTCGAATTTTAAATTTGGTGCATTTGTACGATGATTTTTTTTTAAAGGCTCAGCCACCGTTTCAAATATCTATCTTCTGCAATTACAGTAGCTCTTTTTCAGTCTGATCCACTCCTTTTCTCGATATCCATCAGTTTCACGCTTTAAATTGATCAATCTCAAAACTGTAGATTGATGACAATTTAATTTTTTGGCTATCTTTAGTGTTGGAAACTCCTCTTTAACTAAAGCAATTGCTTTTCTCAGCAGTTAGTTTGACCTAGGGAGCCATAATTTATCGCATAAAAAAATCACGAAGATTAACCAGACTTTCCTTATTTTGAACTAGTAAATGAAATCAGGTTGACGCAATACTTCAAAATTGTTGTATGACGCAATAATGATGTATGATAACATCATACAATACTTTAGAACAATTATAAATAATTTATGCAAACAAAATAGCGTGTTGAATTGACAAGATATTTATTTTTATAGATGATGCAGCTTTTTTGTCCGATACCGTTTGTATGTATATATATATATTAGCAGGCTTTGTCAGCTTCGCTGGACACAGTACTTAAATGAGTTGTTAAAATCTTATATCATTATTAATTAAACTGACTTAAAGATCTTAGAGTTCGGTAGAGATTTTTCTCTTTCGCAACGTGAGGAGTCCGTGTTCTCATTGCCTTCGGCATCATCTTACCCGATTTTTACTTCCCTTTCCCCAGTGGCTAAGTTCGAAATTTTGCGAAATCTCGATAAAGTACTTAATGCATACACCTGATCAACATCCACACACCAAAGTTCGCCATTGTAAGATAATTTAAGGTTAATTCAAACGAGAAAACGTGTTTGTACACGTGTTTAAAGCGCCTTTGACCTCAAGGGAGTAAGGGGGGAATTTCTTAAAATCCTGTTACAATAAGTGTCGGATGTACATGTAAATAATTTACGCACCAAATTTTATGACTGCAGATCCCACTGATTTCCGAAGACAAATTTAGCGCTAAAATAAATGGGGGTAAGGGGGAGGGGGTCTTAAAAAAAAAAAAAAAGAAAAAAAAAGAAAAAAGAAAAAAAAAAGTGTGTATATGGAAATATCCGAAGGAAAGCACATGGCTGGTTTCAATACCTTTGTAACATCATGGATTTCTCCTATCCCTAACCTTAAAACTCAGAATTTGCTAAATCGCAGATAATGTTTAAATTGTATAATGTGTAGTCTCCCCTTGTGCAGTTTTTTCACCGGAAAGTAATTTGGAGCCAAAAAATTATGGTTACAAAAGCTGCTTTTGCTTACCGTTCCCACTTTGGGGAAACGGGGGGAATTTTGAGAGAACCCGTTACTTTCGGCGTCGGATACACATAAACAATCCAAGCACCGAAATTCGTGACAGCAGCTCCCATAGATTTCTCAGGACAAATTTATCGTTAAAAGGGGTGTCTCGAGTTTGCCCCCTTATAACCCCTCCCCCACCCCTCAAAAAAAAAAATGTATTTGGAAATATCCTAAGGAAGTCGCATAGCTTTTTTTCAATATCTTTGTTCCATTTTTAGCAGAGCTCTACTGAAAAACCAGGAATATTCGATATTCGCCGCCAAAAATATATTTTCCCCTTCCCTTCCCTTAAAATTCGAAAATTCCTAAATCGCATATAATGTATTATTTGTACTCATGTCTAGTCTCCCCATGTGCATTTTCTTTATGCTGACAAACGTGTTTTTGTCTTTTGCCCCCCAGGGGGAAAGGAGAGTAATTTCGGAAAATTTGATAGATATAATTTTGAGTTGGGTAAAGACCTAAACTGCGCCGTTGAATTCCATGCAGTTGCTTTTAAGTGATTCCCGGAAAAACGTGTTCTTGTCTTTTGTTCCCTCCTCCAGGGGGGAACGTAGGGGAATTTCTGAAAGGTTGATAAATATATTTTTATGTTAGGTAAAGACCTAAGTTTCTGCCAAGCGCCGTCTGGGAAGTAATTAGGAGCCGAGTTATGCTTACAAATGTGTTTTTGTCTTTCACCCCTCAAAGGGGGAAAGTGGGGGAAGATCTAAAAATTGCTAAATATAATTTTAAGTTGGGTAAAGACACAAATTCATGCGACGCGCCGTTAAATTCCGTCCACCCGGTTTCAAGTGATACCCAAACAAACGTGTTTTTGTCTTTTACCACCCAGGGGGGGGGGCGTGGGGGAATTTCTTAAAAGTTTATAGATATAATTTTAAGTTAGGCCAAGATCTAAATTTACGCCTAGTGCCGTTGAATTCCGACCAGCCGTTCTCAAGTCATGCCCGGAAAAAAATAGCGACATATAGACAGGATCACACACACCCACATAGGCAAAATTTTCTGAAGTCATTTTTGGCTTTCACGATGTGTGAAACGTGCAGAAATCGTAAAATTTTTGTTTCTGACAAATTTAGGGACAAAAGTCTGATTTTATTAATATCGATATACTAGCTTGCTTTGCCCGCTTCGCTGGACATTATACTTAAGTGAGTTGTCAAAATCCAATATCTATTTTAATAACCTAAGTTCTCACTGTGATCGGTAGAGGTTTTTCTCGCTCGCAACGTGAGGAGTCTGAGTCTCCACTGCCTTTGCCAGCAACTTACCCACTTCTTACTTCTTCTTCCTCAGCGGATAAGTTCGAAGATTTGCAAAATTCCACGTATAGCAAATTAAAACCTCATTTATTCAAAGAGAAACAAAGCAGATGTGCCGAAGCAAAATTATCTGAATGAGACCACTAGTCCACATGTACCTGATATAAAATCAATTTTCTAGTTGCCTTAACCCAGAAACAGGTACGAGTAAAGAAAGCTGCTGTTACATAATTTACAATCGTGTCCTCCTTTATCCGTCTTATTTATTATGCAGAAAGGGGAAAATTTACTCTATGTATGTAAGCGGAGTGCTTCAAACAATATACTTACTGAATTTTGTCTGCATTGATATCGATAACCAGTACAACAAGTCTCAACTACATCAGAACCCTAAAAAAAAAATAGGCTTCATAATTTCAAAGTAAACGATTTTAGATATAAAGAAAATACCTATTATTAAATAAAAATTATTAAAAAAGTTATAAAACACTATACGTAAAGATTAAACGTTTATAGTAAAATACGTATAAAATATGATACGTAATAATATGTATGGAGATAATCCTAGTAGTTAAATTATTCCAAAATATTATTCAATAATATTGTATAAACCGTAACGAGAAAATAAAGTATGTTTACATAAATTTACAGCATTTTGTTAATTTTTTATAGACATTATCACAAGTTTTGGTTTATAAATCAAATAAAACAATCGTTGAATTGAATAGAAAGGTAAATTTTCTTTTAAAATTTTAATAATGATAATTTTAATGAAAAATGACAAATAATAGAATTATACCATCAAAATTCAATTAAATTTGAGATTGCCTCTTTTTTGATTTCAGTTTCAATTATTAGTTAAGCCTTTTACAAATAAGGATATTTCTTTTAAAGTTTTTCTAATCCATATGAATAAAGTCTTAATATAATTTTTGTCTATGGAGTTAAAATGTAATCCGAAGTTGCCTTAAATGCGTAAAAACATGACGCAGCTCGATACATTAAAGCCTTTACAAGTCCAAAACCCATTGTTATCATTCAATCAGATTTTATCGATAGCAACAGATATATAGATTTATTCTTACCTTGTTTTTACTTAAAGTTAATAATACGACTGATAGCCTATTTGCATTCCTCAAGGGAAAGAACACTTGCCCAAACCCTCGCTGGCTATATAACTTATGTTATATCACTTGATAGGAATTCGTGATTTATCTATTTATTAGTATATTCACTAAAGAAGAAACTAAAGTAGGTACCCCACTGATTATGAAAATTTGAGGATGTTCATATAACAGGAAGTAGCTTAAAAATGGCAAAATAAGCTATTTGACAAAATAAAAGGTGCTGCTTAAGAACAGTTAGTAATTATAAATATTCATTGCAGAATTTGCGGACATAAATCGTAGGCAAGTATTCGCGAACAAAAGAATGAGTCCCGTTGTCCAGAATATCGCGTTTATATTCCGTTTCGTAAACTATGGATACATTCATTCTAGTAACATCATTCCTGACAGCTTCAACTGTCACGGACAACAGCATGGGAATGTGTAATGTCTTCAGTGTTATCTGGCATTATAAAACCTGATAGAAATATCACAGTGCAACAGACATTTGATAAATTCGCCGAATTAATTTTTCAAGAGTAAAAACTAATTAGAGCATTTGATTCTCTAATCTTGGTGATTATTCCACAACGCTCAATTACGCTATCGTAAGGATATCCGACCCAAACATTTTGCTCGAGGATATATATTTTTAGAGAGCAATAGATCAAGCGTCAATTTATTTCTTGAGAGCAATAATATGTAAGTATACCACACAAAACAATCACCTCTTCGATGGTTAGGGAAACCTTCAACCCATGAAAGTCTATCTGCATACTGCAAAACACAAAATTTAGCAATAACATGGGTACGCGAGCTTCGTGAATCCATAGTTTAAGTTAGTCTTTGTCCAAATCGGTATCTACCGCCAGCTACATGGCGTTCCTTCTTTTCTGGTGGGAGTTAGTTATTTTTTTAACATTGAAATTGAAAAAGACTCCAAAATTATATGCTTTAACATGTTATAATTATTTTATAAATTTTATTAAGTAAAGTTACTTCATTATTGTATAAAAACCGTTTTTGTGGAGCCGTGGGCGGTTAGAATACTTTACTGCTAACAGACAAACAAAAGTGGGTAGTAGGTATAAAATGGTTGACTACCGCTGGTTTATATAAGAAAAAAATATCTGCAATCATGAGTCAAGGCTTTCTTTTTTACATGCCACTATATCAGACAGTACGTTTTTCCTGTAAACTATATAAAACTATAAAATCTTTCTCTTATTAAATTTTATTGATGCTAGTGAATTTTTCATTTTTGCTTCAAGGCTGTTGAACCAGTCTGAAACCCTTTTATATTTGATATTTTCTCTTACATTTAAAGTTACTGAAATATTTTTGATGAACAATAAAAATATTATTATCTCCAATAGCTAAATGAACTGGTAGCAAAACATTGTATGGTTTCATCACCCTCGAATTTTATTTCAATGCTCGTATGAACACTCCACATATATCTGCGAACATTCCCATACAAACACAGTTGTACTGTGGACATCCAATAAGCTTCATACAGATCCTGTACTTGTCATATATTGTGACCGTTATAAAGTGATTCACGAAGGGTACAATAAACTAATTATCCAATCATTTTTTACTTCCTTATACAAAGTATAAGGAAGTATAGTAATCCCGATTTGAGAAATGGATTTTGTATTTCACATTGCTCGAAAACGAATAATCACTGAATGTTGCCAATTTATACGTGTGACTGACATATTGTCTAGCTGTACACCTGCAAGTTTCATGTTAACACGAGCTACCGTTCTAGAGATATCAGTGACTTTACACGATTTTTCGTCACGTCTGTGTGTGTGTGTATGTCGCATAACTTAAAAATGGTTGGACGTATAAAGTTGCAATATGGTACATAGGTTTGTTATAACATCTGGTTGTGCACTTCCATTTTTGTACTTTGTATGATTTTCCGCTTTGGAGATATTTAGGAAAATTAGGTTCATAAAGACCAAAAATACAAAGGTTTTGGCCATAATGTATCAAAAAATGTTTGGACAAATCTTGCAATCGATTTTTAACTGACTTCCCGACTAGATAGACATTGGAAACTTTCAGAAAAGCTCAGAACACGTTGACAATGCATTTTTTAAATATTTTTAAACAACTGTCTCGGATACCGGCTATCTTCAGCAGCGTTTATATTTTTCAACAGAAAAAATATTTAACTAACTTCCCAACTAGCTAGACATTTGAAACTTTCAGAATAGTTCAGAACACAGTGAAAATGCATTTTTTAAAAATACTTTTAACCAACTGTTTCGGATCCCTGATGCCTTCGGCAGCGTTACCTGTACAAATCTTGCAATTGATTTTTAACTAACTTCCCGACTAGCTAGACATTTGAAACTTTCAGAAAAGCTCAGAACACGGTAACAATGCATTTTTTAAATATTTTTAGCAAATTGTTTCGAGTCACTGCTGACTTCGGCAGCGTTTATATAGTTCAACAGAAAATTTATTTGACGATCTTCCCGACTAGCTAGACATTTGAAACTTTCAAAATAGTTCAGAACACGGTGAAATGCATTTTTTAAATACTTTTAGCCAATTGTTTCGAATCCCTGCTGCCTTCGGCAGCGTTACTAGTACAAATCTTGCAATCGATTTTTAACTGACTTCCCGACAAGCGAAACATTTGAAACTTTTAGTAAAGCTCAGAATGCGTTGTTGTTGCATTTTTGTTTTTTTTAGCCAACTGTTTTGGATACTGGCTGCCTTCTGCAGCATTTATATGATTCAACAGAAGAGTTATTTAACTAACTTTCCGACCAGCTAGACATTTTAAACTTTCAGAATAGTTCAGAACACGGTGAAAATGCTTTTTTTTAAATACTTTTATTGAACTGTTTCGAGTCCCTGCTGCCTTCGGCAGCGTTACCAGTACAAATCGTGCAATCGATTTTTAACTGACTTCTGGACAAGCTAGACATTTGAAACTTTCAGAAAAGCTCAGAACACGTTGACAATACAAATTTTAATATTTTTAACCAACTGTTTCTGATACCTGCTGCCTTCAGCTTAGTTTATAGGATTCAAAGAAAATTTATTTAACTAACTTCACGACTAGCTAGACATTTGAAACTATCAGAATAGTTCAGAAGACGGCGAAAATGCATTTTTTAAAATACTTTTAGCTAACTGTTTCGGGTCCCTGCTGCCTTCGTCCCTGCTGCCTACCAGTACAAATTTTGCGATCGATTTTTAACTAACCTCACGACTAGCTAGACATTTGAAACTTTCAGAAAAGCTTAGAACACTGTGATAATGGACTTTTTAAATATTTTTAGCCAACTGTCTCGGGTCCAATGGCAATGCTTTTTAACATTATGCATATATTTCTAAAGGTGTATAAGGAAGCCATGTGGTGCCCACATACGATTTTTTCAACTGTAAAGTCGGTGGATTTTCTGATCGGATACGTCTAAGCAGTCCATGTACGGTAGGATGCGCGGGAGGATGAGACAGATGTTACATTTAGTTGCCATTACATTGAAAGGTAGAATATAGATCGTTGCAGCGTGCTTTTATACGAAAATCTAAAAAGTTTATAGAAAAAGTAAATGTTTCAGGTTTTCAATAAAATATTAGTCATGTCTGACACTACAATTTAACACAAAAAATATTTAACATAATTGATTAATTTTCTTTCAATTAATGAAAATATAAAAATAATAAGCTAATAATAGAAAAAAAATTAGCCATTTAAATTTTATCCATAATATAACTGTTGCCAAAAAAATTTACAAGTTCATTTTTTCCCCCTCCGACAGGATGATAAATATATTTATTTAAACGTGAACAATTAAAAATTGCAAAATATAAATTATATGCATCTCACAAAAATTTACGTCATTATTACTTTATTATTATTATTTTTTTTTTTTTTTACACAATGATAAAATGCTAATATATTTTACGATGCAAATATATGTTGTACTAAAATCAGTTTCATTAGATCCTCCTGGACGATTTTTTAAATTTTTGCTTTGAAGTACACCGAACATTTTTGGCCAAGAAGTTTAATTTAGCAATAGCGATTTTAATCTAGGTAGCGCATCAAAAATGTAAAAGTTATAAAATATTACAAAAAAAAAAAAAAAAAGAAAAATAAATAAATAATAATAATAATAATAACAAATATTAAAAATAAATAAATAAATAAATAAAATGTCCATTTCTTAATGCACTAAAAAGAACGCCGATCTGAATACTTGCATTTTAGTACTATTTCAATAAAATTGCACCTTAAACAAAGAAAAGGACAGCTCAAACCATTTTATACCGAAATTTCCAATCTAGCTAATTTCAGCTCATATTTTCATAAATCCTAATAATTTGAAAATTAAAATTGGTTATTTATTGGTCTTTTTACTTACTTATTTATTTATTTATTTTTAATAAGCGTTATATTTTGTTTTGCGCTGCAACGTAAATTCCCTACATTGTTAATTATCAAATTTGACTTCGTTTTAGTCGTAAAATTTAAGCGATGTAAAAATTAGGTGTTTGTTTTAAAAGTTTAAAATTTGTTGCAGTTTCAATAGGGAAATGATGATTAATCTAAGGATATTTTTTTTGACATCTATAGGGTAATATTTTTGATCCACAGGATGTCAGGTTATTATGAATATACTATCCTCTGGATAGTTTTAGGATGTCAGTAGACTTTTAGAGGATGTCTATTGTTCTCCTATAATTATAGCTCTCTGAGAAGAATCATAAAATTCTATCCTAAGGACGTCTACAGATGTGACATTTTAACATCCAAAAAACATTCTCCAAGGGATTATTCTCGTAGATTAGTAAACTGAGTGAATATTTTATTAAGACTATTCACAAAGTCCACACTCGTCTTCGGCTTTCATAACCCCTACGAAACGTGATATGGCATATAGGACGTTCGGAGATAATTTGAAACGTTTACTAGTTAAGATACAATTGAATTTGCTGTCCTGTTATCGTTCTGTTACCGAGAAATTCTCCACACAACACGACTATTTTCCACTCAGTGACGAAAGTAATTTACTCATTTAGATTTCAACTATTGTCTGACACTCTAGTACAAACAGCTACTCACGAACATTTCACAAGTCCAACAGTTACGCTAATATTTGCTTCATGCATTCGAGCTCTAATCACCTTCACGTACAAAGCTTGTAAAATTATTTGTTTGCCTATCATGAAAAACGACAGTTTTTTGAGTGACGCAAGCGGAGGGAAAAACGGGACGCTGCGAACTCATATATACGGCTAGTTTGACATCAAAGAGATTGGTAAAAGCCGACACTTAATATCTCAGCAAATATGCCATATTTTGTTCTGATCTTTTATCTTCGGTCTTAATCTATCCTGAAAATTTTACATTTCTACATGCAATATGTTTTGAGATCTGAATCTCAATTTTAAGCCAAAATGGGAAAACGGTTGGTGTTATAGACTGGAATTCTGAAAAATATCTCTAAAACGGCTCGAAGGATTTTCATATAATTAATATATGTTGTTAATAGGATCTTTCTGAATCTAGTAACGTTTTCGTTTTTTTCAGGAAAACTCTTGTTTTTTATATAAATCGCTTTAAATATGGAACTATATTACTCCGCCAATTACATGTGTTTCTTCGGGTGAAAACGCTGTTATACGGTTCTTACTTGTGAGGTATGTGGAATAGTTGATTGACCTACTTCAATGCAGCCTATGGAATATTTAGATTTTTTTTTTTTTTTTTTTAACGCAAAAGTACTTTATTACATGTTTAAAATATTTATGTTATGTATACTAAGTCAAATTCACTTAAATATATTTTCTCTTCTGTTATGAAAATAATATTTTTGATTTCAAAATTTCATATTTAGTCAAAAAAATATTTAGATAATATTTTAAATAAGGAAGTATTTTGTAATTTTAGATATTCCATTTTATCATAATAATGATGAATTTACAATTTTTTAAAGCGAAAAATTTTTTAATAATTCATGAACATTAGGGCGTTAATTCATGAACATCGCGTTTCCTCTCAAAAGTGGTAGTTTAGTATCCTCAATTGGGGAAAAAAAAAATTCTAAGTAGACATCTTCAGTTCGCGCACGAGGCTTAAAGTTGGAAAAAATATGTTAAAAATTGAAATTTTCAAAAATAACAAAATTAGTTTTTTTTTTTTTTTTTTTTTTTTTTTTTTTATAATGCAACAGCCATAAATTGTCAGTAGATAGCGTAGTTTGAACCTAAAAAAATATTTTACAGCTTTTACATAATATCTTCAGTTCGCGTATACGCCTTAAATTGGGCTAAAATCGCCTAAAATTTGAAATTTACGTGTTTAATATACAATAATACATACGTGACATATTTACGTTTCAAAGTATTTAAAAAATTCTAAATTTGTTGAATATAACCTTTTATCACGGTATTATATGTACAAGTATAGTTACACACACATGTATATGTATATAATAACATTGCATGTCATAGCTAATTACAAAATGATTGATAGATTTTACCTATTTTTTGTGTCTTTAAGATTCCTCAGATGTGTTGGCAATGTTTTAAATTGAGATTTATAGTCAAATGATGGCATAGTTGACCTTGAGAGCAAAACTGTCTTTATGAAACCATCCCTGTTCTCTTCTCCATATACTTTAGCACAATATTTTGTTACGAGCTTTACAATTCTTTCGACACTTTGCGTGTGGCAAGTAAATTTAATTACCTCGATCTCTGGGAGAACATTAGTATTAATAAGTTCTTCTAGGCTGTGCGCTGACACATTGCTCACCAATGTGACCAATCAATAAGTTCGATGTAATTTGAAGCTGCAAAATTTATGGTGGGTGGTTGAAAAGTTCGCACCGATTTCCCTTTTGGTTCTTGTTTTCTTGCTTTTAGCAATCTTCGAAAAGCTAGCTGTCTTACGTGCACTCTCTCATCTAGTACCATTGTAATTAAAAGATTTTCGGGATGACAAAAATACACATTCCTCTAAATGACAGGATGAATTATTTTACGTACCCTGTCAGGCAGCTGTCTTGTCTTCTGTACTAATTTAAACACGTGAACTGCTCCAAACTTTACAGAGGGATGCATTTTAGTTCCAAACCATACTGGAGCGTATATCTTCATAATATAGCTGACCAGCAGTTTAATATCGTCAGAAGGTTTTACTTCAGAAATATATAGTCTTAAGATCCTATTTGCACAAGTTAACCACCTAGAGTTACTAAGAGAACCAGGATCTTTTACAGCGAGATCTGGCGCACACTTCCTGTCTTGACTGCTCGATAAATATTAAGTAAATACTGTTGGTTCTATCTTAAGTCAGTTTTGGTCACATTTATCTCCTCACTATTAATCATTTGAAAATTAGAGACAGGGTGTTATTCACAGTCAGTCAACTTCTTGACAACATGTGGGTCCTGTAGTATCACCATCTACACTTTCAAAATGTCTCAACGGAAATTATTTGACATGTAATAAACATATAAGCCATTGTAAAGGACGACCAAGTTTAAGCTCAAGGTTGCGAATAACACCGTTTTTCCATCCTGTGTTGGTCGCTGTTCCGTCACATCCAATTGCAACAAGCTTAACATAACCAAAGTTATTGCTTTCTAAATAGCAAAAAATACTATTAGCTATTTCACTTCCAGTGGCCCTTGGAGGTGTCAAATGTCCCAGATACTTTTCTCCAGGCTCTAAATAACTTTCTTAATGTGTAGTACTTATTATGGTAATCCTTTATCAATTTAACAATACGTTCATGACTGACCGTTGGTATAGAAGCTTTACAGCAGAGTTCTTCTATTTGAGCAGCAATGCAATCTGAAATCTTTGAAATAGATTCGTTTTGTACAGATTTAGTTGTTTCTTTAAAACAAGCTAACAAAACATCTTCACATGTGGGTAAAACACTTTGACTTAACGCTTTTGGTGCACCGAAAAACGGACAAACACTTAAGCGTTTGACTTAACGCTTTTGATGCACCGAAAAACGGACAAACACTTAAGCGTTTAGAAGTTTTCGGGGGTCTCATTATTTATTATTTGGAGAAAGGAGAACAATATAACAAAACTTGAGCATAAAAATCTCCAATAACTTTACAAATTAATCTACTCAAAGCAAAACACGCTGCACTTTGGGATTCACTTACAGTTACAAATTAAAGATGCTACTTGCTTAGCGGCTACTAACTGACTGACAAAGTGAGAGCAAAGCCTTTAAACTATCTACTAGAATGTGTTTACTGTCTGGACAAGTCGGCGGTGGAATAAGAATGCAACTGCGTGGCGCCAGCTTAGCGCTTGCCGGTCAATTCCTGTTCGTGTTCAGTTTTTGACATTTTTTTTTTTCAAATTTTAAGCCTCATGCGCGAATAGAATATATCATCTAAAAGTTATAATTTTTTTTTAAGTTGAAATTACGCTATATACTAACATTTTATGGCTGTTGCATTATAAAAAATTACAAAAAAACTAATTTTATTATTTTTTGAAATTTTCAATTTTTAACATATTTTTTCAAACTTTCAGCCTCATGCGCGAACTGAAGATGTCAACTTAGAATTTTTATTTTTATTTTTCCCCAATTGAGGATACCAAACTACAATTTTTGAGAGGTATCGCAATTCTGAAATAAAAAAATCGATTTTTTCGAACCACCCTAAAGAACATCGATTTTATAATAGCTCAATGATTTGCGATTCATATCCATGTATCATTCCACGCCGGGAATAGAAAAAAACAGCAAATAGAGTTTTGGCGCCATCTATCGTTTTTTATTTCAACCATACACTTCCGTAAATACATATATATGTATTTTTTCTTTTTAAAAATTAAAAATCTCTTTTGAAAATACAGTTAGAGTTTATTCATTTATTTATTTTTCAGACTTTAAAATGATACATATTTTAAATATTAACATAATCAAATTTTTTTTATTATTATTTAAAGCAATAATGACTAGGGGATGAAACAGTTCTTACACTGTTTTTTAGAAATAACATTATTTCATGAATTTTATTAAAATTCATGAAAAATATGTCAAATAGCAATTATTAAAAAACACGTCAAAATAAATAAATAACATCTTTAATTTGAAACCCATAATAATGTATTTAAAAAATATTATTCTTTCTTTTATTTTTTTAATTAATTAATTTCTGCATGAAAAATTCTATTTCATAAATATATTTACAATTACAATAAACAAAAAATCCTCCTTTAATTTTAAATAACTATTTCTACCTGTTTCTAAACAAGTTTTTTTTTTTTTTTTTTAAAGGAAAAAAAAAAGTTAAATATGTATATAATTTTAATATGTATATGTATATAATTTTAATATGAACTACTAGATGGCGCCACTACATTCATTTATTTTTCTTTAAAAAAAAGAAATAAAGAAAAAACTTTTAATTGCTTCGAAACATGTAGAAATAATTATTTAAATTTAAAGGAGGGTTTTTTGTTTATTGTAGTTGTAAATATATTTATGAAATAGAACTTTTACGCAAATATTTCATTTTTTTTTTAAAGCTTAACTTATATTTTCCATAAAATTTTAGTCCAGGTGATTTTATCTTATTTTTAAAATTATAGAAATGTAAAGCTTAATTTATATTTTGTCTATTTTTTCCCCCAAACGTTTTATATGAAAATATATCTGTGCTGATAAGTATAAAGGATTTAAGTCCAAAAATGTCGATTTTGAGTTAATTACATAGTCAGACTCAGAAAAAAATTCTCTATCGATTGGTATAAAGGATTTAAGTCTATGTCATTTAGTCTTTGAGAAAATCCATTGGTAAAAAAAGGATCAAATCAGAAATTTACCATTCATGTATGGTATAAAATATTTAATTCAGTTTTTTCCTGTTTTTAAATGAAGGTTGACAATCACTGAATGGTGTAAAGGGTATAAATCAACATAATCCCTTTTCCCTAATCGATTCTTCTGATTTGTTTTTAGACAGTTTAATTTTATTTTTCGTTTCCTGAAAAATCAAGAATATGGACTTAAATCCTTTATACTTATCAGTACAGATATATGAAGTAATTTTTACCTGCAATTTTGATGAAAATTTAAACTGTGAATATTGAAGCATACTTAGCCTCAAAAGGGGAAACAAAATATACAAATTTCCATTTTTAACATTTACTTGATTTTTTTTTTTTTTTTTTTTTTTTTGTAATTGTTCAATTTGTAATTCTCTAAAAAGAAACTTGCAAACTGTAAATTACGTAACTCTAACTTAAATTTGAAATTATCCACTTATTTTTCTTTCTTTCTTTCTTTCTTTTTCTTTTTTTTTTTTAAGAGTTTGATAATCCCAGCCAATAAATTTTTCTAGTGCGAAGCTTCTCCATTTTTTTTCCAAGTGGCAGGCTACTTAAAAATTTGTCAGTATGATAACGTTTGAAATACTGATTTAATTCACACTAAATTTGTAGTGTAGATTTATCTTTGAAATTTATTTGATATGTTCATTTTCCAACTTAATCTACCCTCTTGTTTCTCTGTGCTAGCACACAGAAAATTTCAAATTTACATTAGAAAGGTTTTATAAACCGATTTGCTTAAAACTCCATATATACAAGCCTTCATTAATAAATCCACTAAGTCCATTAATAAATTGTAGCTGCCATTTTGAAAAAAAAAAAAAAATGGCGGCAACTTCATAAGAATAGATAAATTAATTTACCCTTCCTAGGAGCCAAGACTTATTTTAATTTTTTTGATCAATAACCACTAAAAATAATGATATCAGTTCAAAAAACCCTTACCGGCTTAAAAGTTTGTGACGCCGCTACTTTATGGCTGTAAGAATTTGAAATATGAGTCTTAAAAATAATGATATCAAATTTTAAGTGACGCTTTGCAATTAGTTAAAGTATACAAAATTTTTTTTATTTGATCATTTACTTTTATCTTTTATTTATATTTATAATGCAAACGTAATATTTTTAACTTCAAGATCAGACAGATATATAAAATACACTGAATTTTTTTCATTCGCCTTTCAAATTCAAAATAACAGTTTTAAAAGGAATTATATAAAAATTCCAGTGGCGCATCGGTGTTATTTTAAAAGATATGTTTTAGATTACATTAAAATTACTTTTGTTTTGTCTAATAAAGTATATTTACACATTTAAAAAGTGCTTTTAATTTTCAAATAGACTGTAAAATAACTATACTTTCACTGAGTTTCCATTATAAAATAAAACTATTTATTTCAGTAAATTGATTTATCTTTTGCGTCACGCTATCCAAAACTGCAAGTAAAATTTGGGTAAATGTTTTCTTTACGTCACACTATCTTTTTGAGCAAATTTTCACTTAGTTGGATACTATGATACTATGTTTTGCATTGGGATTTCATCCCATACTTATATACGATTTCATCCCATACTTAAAGTATAACGTTTTTGAATTGTGTTAAATTGCTGCATTTTACATCTTTAAGCTTCTACAACATATAACCCCATGCAAAATAATCTAAGGGATTTAGGTCGGGGGAGCTGGGAGGCCCTTCTTCTTTTGTCTAAAATCGGTCAAATTTTCTCGGCACCATTGTTGCACCTTATTAGCTGTGTGGGATGGCGCACCGTCTTGCAGGAAGCAATAATAATCGTCTCCATGCATGTTTTGAAGATTTGGTAGTAAAACTTTCTCCAAAACTTCTTTCTGATAGATTCCTGCATTAATCTTTAATCATTTTCAATAAAAACCAAAGGAAGTTTCCCCCTTTTCGAAAATGCCCCCCACACCATTAATGATGAAGCATTTTGAAATCTTGGCAGAGTAGCTTGATTGTCAGGGATATCTTGAATGGATGCCGACCATAATCGATCATTCTGGGGATTGTGGGATTGTGTGATAGCTTCGAGAAAAGATTAAAGCTGGTAAAAAAACAAAAAAGGTGGAAGTATACCTAAATATTTCTTATGATGGTTTTCTGAATGTTTGTTTTGTAATTTCCTTTAAATAAAATCCTTTTATTTTCTTTAATTTTTGTGTATTTTAAGTTTTAAATTGTATGAGAACTTATTGGACAGCATGTATATATATAATTTTAAATTTGTGTCTATATGATGTCGTCATGATCTTTAAAATGACGTCTATAAAATAATAATAATAATTTTAAATTTTAAGGGTACCGAAGAGATAAATAAAGTGCGAAAAATTTCCACAGGATTGCTAGCAAATGAATCATTTGAAGTGAGAAATAAATAAAATGAAATGATCATTTTTCAACGGCGCCTTAGTCGCCCTACAACTAACTAGTTAGTAATAATCGATACAAGAAAAAAATATATAAAAAAATTCCAGAGCGTTAAAACAACAACAAATTAATATAAACATATTATATGCATGTAGTATATGTATATACTTATATTTACAGAATTTATTAAATTAAACTTACTGGATACGGAGAGCATTTATAAGAACGACCAATGCAGCAATATTGTTGTCCATTAGAAACCTAAAATAGAAAACATTTCCAATTTTCAAATTTATTGATCAAATAAAGAATAAATTTATCAAGTATCAAGAAAATGAACGCAAAAAAATGTCATTAAAATTTTATTAAAGACTTACTTTAGTAGAAGATGATCTGAATTTTTTAAAGATTCTGAACTTGTGTTTATCATTACAGAATAATTGCAATAATTTTATTTTAGTTAATAACACAGGTTTTATTTGATAAATCAAAACTGATCAAAGAGTTTTGAGAAATCAAAACTGAAGTCAGTTTTTCTTTATCAGGTATAATTATTTTATAATACAGGATGTCTACTGACACAATTTCTTCCTTGACCCTTCAACCAATAGAATTATATGTTATTTTTATTGAACGTTTCCATGATTAATTGTAATTAATCGTGGAAACATACAAAAAACTGCCGAAAATGTAGAAATTGTGTTTGTAAATATCTTGTATTAACAAAACCTTTACGTGATAGAGGAAAAATTGGCTTTAATTTTAGTTCCAGCACATTATATGTGTCAGCTAAAATCATTGAATCAAATTTTGCCAACAATATTTTTATAGACCTGTGTAATTATGATCGTAAATACCACACTTTTCTACAGTACAATAATACAAACGGCAACACCATTCCCACATAGGCACTTATAACATTAGACATCTAAATTGCATCCAATGATCCATAATAGGTACAAAATATCTTTAAAATGTCCATTAAATGTCCTGGACATCCTGAACTAATTATAGATATCTTTTAAAGGTTTAAATGTAGGTGAAATTTAGACGTGCTCTTTTCAATGTCTAATAGATGTAACATGTTATATCAAAACAAAATTGAGATATTTTCAATATCTATTAGATTTAACAAGTCGAATTATTGGATGTTTGAGTAGTTACCGGATATTTTACAGACATCTGATGAATACAAAAGAGAGTGAGATTTGTCGCAATAATAGATATTTGTGGGATGCTTGTAGAAGTTTAATAGATCATTTTTTAACTTTTATAGATGTCTTATGGATGTAAGTGGCTGTGTGATTTCAAACTGATTTTTTTTTTTTTTTTTTTTTTTTTTTTATTCATCTTATAAAGATTATATTCATCACAACAACAAATGTGTAACACCATACTATGTCAATTCCTTTATAAGAGAATACTTAACTTATCTTGCCATTAAAATATGCACTTGAAAACGAGCCAAAATAGAACATACGTCGCCACGGAAGGATCGATACGTAAAGACGACAGAACCCCCCCCCCCAAAAAAAAAATAAAATAAAATAAAATAAAATAAATAAATAAATAAATAAAAAAAATAATAATCAATAATATAACAAAATTGTTATCTAAACAATAGTTATAATTTTAAAAATAGGTTTAAGATGTCAAACTATAAAATTATCTGAGACATTAGTAGCCGGGGCAATAGTAATGATTTAGCTTAAATTTATTATAAAGTTTCCGTTTGGATTGTATGGTGATATATTGATATTTTTGTATATCTAAAGTACGCATGATCTATACAGTATTTTTTCAACTTCGTTGTTATTTGCTTCGAGGGTGTTACTTAAAATATAGTGTATACACTTCTTTATAAGTATTTTTCAATTTCTTTGTTTTAAAAAAAATTATTTAAGTATTTGAATTTCTTATTGAATAATGAATATAGATTAAATAGCATACAAACTGATTAAAAAAATTATAGCTAAAAATAATCTTACTTCTTGATTCTGAATATATGAGAAACAGGCAAGAACGACTAAGTGAGCTAAAATGAACCCCATGGTAACAAAAACAATTACTTCGACTCCGAAACGTTTATTTATGGAAAGCATCCAGCAAAACTTATACTGATGGGCTCGTTCTGGCCTAGAGCTGGCGTCTTGCACTTGCCATCAGCTGCAGGTTGCCACATGTAGCTGAAGCAGTGGGTCGCTTACGGCTGCCAGCATTGAAGAAAGCCTACAGTAAAAAGACCGGGGGCTCAGAAGCGGCATAATAACAGTTGGCCTTTTGCAGGGTACCAGTATACGGCCAACATTGTGTTTGCCATGTTGCGGCCACAATTTATAAGGCCGGTACCTGACCATCACTTGCAATTTGAATGCATAGAGGGCGCTGCGATTTACCTGCTGTTGATTTGAAATTCCCTCTCATTTTGCTTCGCCATTTCGTGCCAAGTCTGCGGCGTACAAGATACGAAAAGGTTAAATGATCTCACAAAAAGTGTAAGAGTAAGTGATTCATTTTTTAATTTGGATTTGCGTTTTTTTTTTTTTTTTTTTTTTTTAAATATCATTTTTAGAAGCCTTTGATTTGAGAACTATTATTAAAATATTAGGATTTCAGGAAAAGTACAGCAAATATCTCGTTGGTCCGTTTAAAATGAGTTATGATATTCATTAATTTTCGAATTATATTTTTAATTTTTGTTATTATTATTATTTTAATAGAGCTAATAAGTTTATGGATCCAACTTTATATTTGTATAATATAACTGTGGGAAAGTTATTAGGACAATTATAAATTTGTAACCTTTTTATTTTATTTATTTTTACTTTGTTCTGCATGTATAAGAAGAATGCATTTGATACGAAAAAATTTTCAAATCCCGTTTTTCGGTTATTTTACACGTTTTGATATGTTCTGTACATGATTTGATTTCATTAAAAAATTATCTGTCTATCTTTGTGTGTATCAGTAATTTTTTGAACGCTGTATTCTAAGAACAATCGAATACAATTTATAACTTGATATTTAATTATACTTTGACTAAAATTGGTGCTAATTACATTTGAGGATCAATCATTTCAAAATATGCCGCTTTCATCCAATTTTTTCCCCAGTTTTTATCATGGCTGTATGAGAGAAAAATTTGCATAAAATACATAATGAGAATTAATTTTTAGATGTGAAATAAAAAAAAATAAATGTTTATATTAATAACAGTCAGCCAGAATATTTTTTTTTCTTTTTAATCCAGAGAGCATCACTAAAAAAATAAATAAATAAATAAAATAAAATAAAATAAATCTTAAAAATTATCCATTCGGTATATATTTGACTAGATCCTTATATATATATATAAAGTATTTAAAAAAATGTACTTGTAAAATAATAACCGGCATTTTAAACATGGAAAGTTGCATAGCATTATTTTTGTATAATAATTTTAGAATTGATCAATCGTTGATATACCTTTATGTTTATCTTTAAAAACTACTATATAAAATTTATATTCAAATTTCCTTATGTGGAGACCCTGCCCTTGAGATGTATTTATAGCCCATTTCACTTGTTCTTTTTTGTGATGTTTCAATAACCGCAGTGTTTTCAAACAGTTCATATATTTTGCATCACTATTTGACTTTAGTCTCTTCCAAACTGTTACATGTGAGGTTCTTTTGCTGAAACATTTCGAAATTTTTCGAACTGAAAGACCTTTTTTAGTAAATAATCGAAATGTTTATTGATCTTCCTGTGCTATAAAGAATTTCTTCCAAATCTTTTTTGTTTTCCTAATTATTAAATTGTGAATGACAGTTTTAGATTGCTTCATTAACCTATTTCTTTTTCAGATTTACCACTATTTTTGTAAAAGAAAACTCTTCTCACTTCTGCTTCAGACAATTCTTTACATTGCGGTATTTTCAAGTATATCGCATATAACACAATTTAAACCTGTGCCTTTGCTTTTTTGGAAACGGGAGTCGAAAAATTTTTCGGAATTTCTTTCACGAAATACAATTGGGTATGTTTCATTATAATTCTAATGTCACATAATATATGCTAATTTTCTCAAATAGTCTTATAATTTCTTAATAGTCACCGTATTTATTTTTTGTAAAAAATTGTAGACTTTCATAAAATATAACTTAAATTATAATGTATCATTTATAACAGAAAATGTTTCATGATAAGTTTTAAATACACATGCTAAAAAATTGCATAATGTGTCTTCTTTTTCCGAAGTACACCAATTCTTTAATAAATTTTTGCGCTATTACACACGACAACTTTACAAGCAACTTTTGAGCTGATTGTTAAGTTGAGCCAGTTCTGTTGGTTCAGATGTCTTCAACGATGAGTATAATAGTATTTTGGAGTACTGATATTTTTTTCAGATTATAAAAAGTTTGTTTCTACAAGCAATTATTTATTCTACGATAAACCATCCAAAGAAAGCTCTTTTTAAGCACCGGAAAAGAGCATAAATAGAAGCGCCTTGACACGTTCTCAACACCGTGAAAACCAGATTTTCAGGCGATCTTTAATTCAACATTTGCACTCCTTTTTAGATTTCAGCCTTCAAAAGTTGGAACGAAAATTGGCTCGAATGCATGCGCCACTTTTCATCTGATGGGCATCCAAATTTTAATAATATATTTTTTCATGTTCTCCTTTATACAGATACAAGTTTTGGGTAAGTATTCCCTATAGAAGCTGAGATATACCCTTTCCATAAGTGAGAGAAATTACAGAATAGCAGAATCACTTTTTGAGAGACATAAAGAATAATAATAATAATAATAATAAATTTATATCGAGATACAATTAAATATAAAGTTTTATTACAATTCTTTTCCTTTTTTTTTTTTTTTTTAATCTGGATTCTGGACCTATCACAAAACTTTTTTTTTCGTACACACAGACAGACTTACAGATATGCAGAGGGACAGGACAGACAAACAGAAATCGTTACGAAAATGTTCAAAATGCGTGCAACTACTCTCAATATGTTTAAAGCCGTTAAAAAATGGAAGTAAAAAATTTTTACGATTTCAGTACTTTCTTCTTATGGATATAAACTAAAGTAAAAATAAATTTACAAATGATGATGAACGAATTGTAACATTTCTTAAAACTTATACAGTGGTTATACTTACAGAGGTTATTGCGGTAATCAGCAAGCAGAGCAAAATAGCAATCTCCATATTTAAGTGAACAATACGACTTTGAAAATAAAAACTGAGGCAAATGGAGCACTATTTAAATCCATACGAATTTCGCAAATTCAGGCATTTTAATAACTCTGCAATCATTTTAGGTTTTAAAAAAACAGTAAACAGGAAAGTTTTTCGAAAAAAAAAATTAAGTTTTTAGAAATGAAATGCATGATTTAATTGCTAAATCATTTCTAAAAAAAGAAAAATAATAATTTATTTGTTGCTCGGATGGATGGATGGATGGTTGGGTTTTACGTCGCACTAGTGCTCCGCAGATGGGCAATTATTTGTTGCTCGGAGATGATTCTATTGTTTTTAATCACTTTAATCAATTTATCATTAAAAAGTTAGTTTAGATGAATATATTATTACCGCATTAGTGACTTGCTGTATACCAATGTTATTCTAACAAGAAAAGTATGAATATGTAAATTTTCTTTCGAAATCAAGTTTAAATATAAGAAATGTGGCATATGATAAAATGTGGCATAGGATAAAAAATAATATTAAAAATGTTCTGCTACAACCACACTATAAGTCATTGTATAACCCTAAAAGTTTTGGTTGTCTAAGTGTAAACCAACAAAACAAAGCTAATTTTCAAGAATGCGTGACTCTGTGGAAAAGTTTTTGACTCATTTCTGGTAAGAACTGCGTTGAAAATCTAACATTCCGTATTTTTACCACATTTTTATTAACTCACTTTCTAGTTTGTTTGTTTGTTTATTTGTCCAGTACAAATCTTGCAATCAATTTTTAACTAACTTCCCGACTAGCTACACATTTGAAACTTTTAGAATAGCTCAAAACACGATGACTATGCATTCTTTTAATACTTTTAGCCATCTTTAAGCAGAATTGAAAAAAAGAAAAATAACTCTCTTTCTTGTTTGTCCAGTACAAATTTTGCAATCGATTTTTAACTAACTGCCCGATTAGCTAGACTTTTGAAACTTTTAGAATAGCTCAGAACATGATAACAAAGTATTCTTTTTGTAATTTTTTTCAATGGACTCTTCCCAGCGTCGTCTGCTCAAACATGTGATATACGAAAACGAAGAATCGAATTCTGATAATCGAATTTAATTAAATATTGTTCTTAAGAACAAAAGTGTTAATATTTAATATAAAATAAAATAAAAGTAATATAGTGCATTACAAATTGAAATTATTTATTTCAATAAATCGATTTGTCTTTTGCGTCACGCTATCCAAAACTGCAAGTAAAATTTAAGTAAATGTTACTTTGTATCATAATATCCAAGTAAGTGAAAATTTGTGCAAAGAGATAGTGTGATGCAAAGAAAACATTTGCACAAATTTTACTTGCAATTTTGGATAGCACGACGCAAAAGACAAATCGATTTATTGAAATAAATAATTTCAATTTATAATGCAAACTCAGTGAAAGTGGGATTATTTGACAGTATATTTGAAAATTAAAAGCACTGTTTCAATGTATAAATATACTTTATTAGACAAAACAAAGGTAATTTTAGTGGAATCTAAGAACAAATCTTTTAAAGTGATATTGAGGCGTCACTGGAATTTTGATATCATTCCATTTAAAACTGTTATTTTGAAATTGAAATGCAAATGAAAAATCATCAGTGAGTATATTTTATATATTTGTCTTATCTTGAAGTTAAATATATTATGTTTGCATTGTAAATATAGATAAAAGAAAAAAGCAAATGATTAAATAAGAAAATCTATGTATATTTTAACTAATAGCAAAGCGTCACTTAAAATTTGATATCATTATTTTTAAGACCAATATTTTAAATTCTTATAGCGATAAAGTAGTTGCGTCACAAACTTTTAACCGGTTAAGGGTTTTTGTACTGATATTTATATACACACGTATATATAGATAGATATAGACAGACAGACTCAACGGCGAGAAGACGGGAGCAGTAGCAAGCACTCCAAAGAAACGCAAATGGTTATGAAGAGATTTACCCATGTAGCACATAACGTTGTTATAACGTTGTTATTACTAATTTTTCACTCTTCAGACTTATTTTCAACGCGATAACAACGTTATGTGCTACCTGGATAATCATATTTTTTTTTTTTTTTTTTTTTTTTTTTTTACTTTCTTTTATATGTACATACAGAAAAAGTATTGGATTCGTGAAAATTTTTGAGATCCAGTTTTCGATGGATTTACAGGTTTTGGGATTTCTTGAACACAATTCGACTGTTTTTAGAAAATGTCTGTCTGTCTGCTTGTATCACAAATTTTGTGGACGCTGTATCTCACGAAACAATGAACGAAATTTAACCAAACTTTGTTTTTAGTTGAAACCTGACATAAATTGGTGCTGATTAGATTTGGAGATCATTTGTTCAACAGGTGGCGCTGTGATCCCATTTTCTTTTTAACTTTTAACGTAGCAGTACAGAACAAAATTTTGTATAAATGTACATAATGAGTAGTTATTTTTAACTACTTTATTATTTTATTACTTTATTATTTAACATGAGAGTTATATTTAATGCATGTTTTTAAATTTAATATGAATTATCGATAGTAGTAAAGTAGGAAAAAAAATTGTACATGTGGAAGCATCGCGAGGTCTCAATTTTCAATATGGGTATCTTTCGAAAGTTCTCGTGAATTCCTCTACAACGAAGGGTTTAATCATAGATCTGATAAATAAGAAAGAAAAAAAAATCAAATTTTTTCATTTTTTAACGAAAACAACTTAGAAAAAAACATTGTATTTCTTTTGATATTGGCAAAAAATTGACTTTGTTGTGGCATTTAGTGATATAATTCTGTCAGAAAAAATCGTCTGCATTTATATTGGAAAATAAATCAATATTTTATTAAATAATTTGCATTTCATGAATTTTGTGTAAAATTATATAGAAGAAAATCTTGTGGTGGCCATGTCATACTAGTTCTATTTTGGATTATTATTTATTTAGTTTTAAAAATATAAATTATTAACTTTATAAGTCTTTATTAATTATTATTATTTTTTTTAAGAATTGTCAAGCTATGTCAACTTTTATTTCAATTACTTGCTTTTTTAACACTTAGCATTATAAAGATAAGTTATGCAATCATTTAGCATTGAACACTTGAAAACAATATATATATATATATATATATATATATATATATATATATATATATATATATATATATGTATGTATATAAATGATAGATATCTTAATAAAATTTAACTTCAAAATGTAGCATTTAATAGATGCATGTCAATACCAACACAACAAAAATAGAACTGATTGTAATACATTGCTAAGCCCAAAAATGTTTCGATACAGAGTAAGATCCAATAAGAGACAAAACAATTTAAATTACTTAAGCCCACTTGAATAAAAAAAGGACCATTAAACTTAATGGCGGAGAAAGTAAATAAAGGACCTCAGAAATAATAATTGGAATAAAAAATGCTTAAAATTAGAAGTATTATCTCATCAGGGGGCAAGTACTTCATAAAGCTGGGAAAGTTGCAACGATTTCGTAAAACAATATAGCTGACAATAGCAAATTTATATTGTTCTGGCCCCATTTTTTATAAGATCGAGGCAGCAAAATCATTTTAAATGAGAAATTAAACAAATATTAAATCAAATCATCAAGGAAACAAGAGAGAAAAATAGAAAATATCAGAGTAACCACATGTAAAGCTTTCACACAAAATGGAAAATAGGAAGTTGCCATCATGTAATGAAATTAAAAAGTAAATGCTTTCCAAACATATATATATATATATATATATATATATATAATGTTTAATAAATTCCATTAATAATAGATTAAAAATATATAAGAAATCTAATACATATTTTCAATGGCCAATCCCCCTAAATTTTGCCGTTGCCGCAAATGGTTATGTTTTAGAATGGTTATGGTTTAGAACTTTGTAGCCCCTCTGAAGATATAAAACACTTAAAATAATCCTTTCCCCCTTTAAAAATAAAATTTATAACCATAAAATTACGGAAAAGAGATAAAAATTGGGGTCCGTCCCTAAAACACGATGGATGATAACTGAAAATGGGCGTCCTACTCGGGATTCAGGAGGTAATAAGCCCAACACCATTTTTGCATAAGAATTTGCAAAAATGGTGCTGTGGGTGATAACTGAAAATGGTGTTGGGGATGATAACTGAAAATGGGCGTCCTACTCGGGATTCAGGAGGTAATAAGCCCAACACCATTTTTGCATAAGAATTTGCAAAAATGGTGTTGTGGGTGATAAGTGAAAATGGTGTTGGGGATGATAACTGAAAATGGGCGTCCTACTCGGGATTCAGGAGGTAATAAGCCCAACACCATTTTTGCATAAGAATTTGCAAAAATGGTGTTGTGGGTGATAACTGAAAATGGTGTTGGGGATGATAACTGAAAATGGGCGTCCTACTCGGGATTCAGGAGGTAATAAGCCCAACACCATTTTTGCATAAGAATTTGCAAAAATGGTGTTGGGTGGCAATTTTCATGCAGAGCAGTGTAATTGCTGAAATTCAAAATTTCATGCAGTTTAAAATTACCTTCGGCAGCAAAATTATTGAAGTGCTAGCACTAATTCCTGTTTAAAAAATGGTCACTTAATACTGTTTTGTTAAGTAAATATTTGTTGACTCATGATTTACTCTTATGCTGTTTATAACTAAATAAGATGATGACAAAAATTAGCGATCAAACTAAACAAAAAAGTATATATATATATATACATAAAAAATGTGGATGTGTGCTTTAATAATTTTGTTTTCGACTGTAATGTATTGCTTAGGTTAGGGCAGTGGTTGGCAAACCGCGGTTATCGAGCCATGTACGACTTGGTCTCCTTGAATTTTTTACAAAGGTCGGCTTACGAATACCCTAATTATGTCAATAACAATGAACCAACCAATATTAATATAAAAGTTTGTCTCTGAAAAGAAATTTTAATCCAATTTAGGTAAAGTGGAGTGAAAGGTTGATTACCACAATCAGGAATCGAACCACAGAGTGTCCAGGTTCGATTCCTGGCTCCGGCATTTTTCACATAGTTGGTATAAAAATCAACCTCACACTCCACTTTACCTAAATTGAATTTTCGTGGCTGATGAATTAATAAATAAAATTTTTAAAGTGAAATTTTAATTATTGTAATTTTGATATTTGTTTCTATTCAATAATGAGATTTCCGACCACTGTGTTAGGGTATCCAGTGGTGTTTTCTTTCTTTTTCTTTTTTTTTTTGTTTGTTTATAATCTTGATAATGGTTGCTGTGAGTAAAAATTTCATGCATTGCTAGGTTAGAATATTCAATGAATTTTTTTTTTCTTTGGTAATAATGAAAGCTCTAATACAAAATTTCCTCTTTATAATTAAATATTTGATTAAATCTTGTTAGTTGTAATAGGTTATAATTTGTAATTTTTAAATAATTTTTAAAAAAATTTATGATGATATATTTAATTTCCGATGTACACTAAGCGACAAAAAAAAAAAAAAGCCGCACTGCAGAAAAATTTACTTATACCTTTTTGGTTTGTAATAATTTAAAAACTAATGATTGCAACAGATAAAATTGTTATGTTTGTATAATACGGAAATCATAACATGATACCTATGTACATTTTCGATTTAATAATTCGTTTTATTACACTCTATTAGGTATTTAATAAAAATCTACATAAAATTTTCTTTTTAAACATAATATAATAAACATATACTTTGTATTCTATCATGATTTATTGTATGAAATAAACACGTACTATTTTAATATATGAAATAAAACAATTTATTTGTTAGATCTAAACAATTATTTAATAAAAATATGCATTCTGGATTCGATAATTCCGCCTATATATGGAATTACTGCTTTAATGCACAATGGCATAGTATTTTACAGTTTTTTTATCATGAAACTCAGAAATTTCACTGTGCCAAGTATTATAAATATTTTTTCTAGTTCTTTCAAAATTGTAGGCCACAAATTTCTAATCCCCGCCCTCTTTTATAGACTAAACATTTTCGAGCGGATTGAGATTATGACAATTTTCTGGTCTAATAAAGACGAAATCATGCGATATTCTTTGCGGGATTTAATTTAAGTAAAAAATGTTATGATAACTTACAAAATTAAAAATGCGCATGAGACTGGGTAAGTAATTTTAACAACTTTAATCAAATAAATGTATCACAGGCACCATAAAATAAGGTACATTTTGAAATGCTGATTATGGAAGAGTCTGAAATACCCACAAAGTAGTCAGTCAGGTATCAATTTTTTAATGACCAAGTTTTACTTCGGTTTAATTGAACCCCTAAACATGAAAATCTGCCAAACTCAACGAAAAATTATGCATTTTCGTATCGTAAGATACGGGGAATATGTCATTGTTTTAAAAGTGAGATTTTCATTAAGTCAGTCACATTTTCGTGTTCAGATCTGCTTGTTTCCGTCAGTTCAAAATAAGTTAAACTTGACTCATCAGAGAAAACAACTTCAGCCCAGTAATTAATTGATCATTTTTAAAATTTTTTAACCCTCTAATGTCTTGGTTTTTTAATTCTTTTTGTTCAAAATTAATTTTTTTCAGATTTTCTGGCAATTAAACCTGCTTTCTTTAATTGTTACTTTACTGTATTTTGATAAATTATGCTACTAAACACTTTTTCTGAATCCCTGCTAAGTTCTAAATGTAATACAAACCGACTTTTTAAGCGTTGGCTTTTTAACTTGCGGTCATCTCGACTGGATGAGTACGTGACCGCGTAAGGACAAATGTGCAGTTTAAACAGCCGAAAAATATTATACCTTGCTAAAAACCAGATCACTAATATGTCGTTAACATTTAATCATTTTGATATCCGACGTTCTAAAATATTTTTTTGATTTTTCGCTCTAAAATTAATATTTTTTGTGGTATCGTTAATTGCCTTATACTTGCCATTTTGAATTCATTTCTAAAATTACAATTTTTTGAACAATTGCATCTTGTTTTTAACACATGGCTGAATCCTAAATTGCACGTGGAACACAACGTAATAAAATCTGTTCAAAAATTTACTTTTGAAACCATAAAATTGTTGATTACGGAAACAAAAATAAAAAATATCCAAGTGCGGCTTTTTTTTTTTTTTTTTTTTTTTTTTTTGTCGCTTAGTGTATTGTCTCTGATTGAATTGTTTATTTCCAATGTATTTAGATCGTTAATTGACCATACAGCAATGGAAAAAATTATAAAGACAAGTGAAAAATCGCCAATTTTAGGAGCCGCTTGGCTAGAAAATTATGCAAATATTTTTATGATAAAAATACGTGAAACGAAACATTTTCAAACAAACTTTACTTCGAAAATTTTTGAAACCATTAAAATGCATGAATTTTTTAAGTTTTAATAGTTTGCTACTTGGAAAAAATTATAAGGACACGCATTTTTTTTTGAAATCGCAAACAAAAATTTGAATATTTAGTCGTATAAGATTGTTTACAATAACCCATAACTGTTACGTAGTAAGATTGTTCATTTTATCTCGTTCTTCATCATGCTGAACAGCACACCAAAATCCTTCTTATTGATATACCAAATGTCTAAGTTCTATCTTGATTGTTTGAAAGTTTCTGGAACATTCTCAATTTTTTACGTGTGTATTTAAGGAATCGCATCGCGCCAAGGGAGTCAGTTTCGCCAAGGCATTGATTGCTGCGTAAAGAAGCACTGATCCTCTTTGACAACAACCTTTGCTCTGAGTTAATGCTATACTACAGTTTGTACTGTGAATTTGATGTTGTCATATGTTATTTAAGTTGTGTTTTCTCGTGAAGCTAAAGTTGATACTTGGTTTGTAGACCTTCTTCTAGAATTTTCTGTAAATAAACTTTTAAGCCTTTGCAAGATTCATTCTCAGACAACGCATAAACAGCAAAAATATTTTTTTGAAACATACAGATACGTTGAACATTAATTTTAGAAACCTTTGTATTGTAAGCAGAAAGGTTTTTGAATATATTTTCGAAATATACAGAAACATTGTTAAATATGTTTGAGCGAAATGCAGAAACACTTGTGGGATTTTCTGCTACCTTTGCTGCCCCATCATTTAAAATAACGTTTCTATTTTTTTTTTTTTTTTTTTTTTTTTTTACAGCGTAAAATCGTGTAAAATCGTAGATATCTCTGAGGAGGGAGGCTGTGTCAAGACTAAAGTTGGAAGTGCACATCTAGGCGTCAGGATAGTTACAAATATAAATTTAGAACAATCTACGATCACTCGTTTTGAACTAAGCGAGATACAAATTCCACTTCCCTATTTGAAATTACAGTACTTCCTTATATTTTGTATAAGGAAGTAAAAATACTGAAAAACTTTAAATTATATACAATAGTTTATGATTTTTAAAATGAAGCAATGTTAACTGCCGTATTATTTGAGATTATTTGTAATACAAGCCGATAAGAGGTTAAAATGAGTTATTGGTCATAAAAAGAAAATATAGCCATAGGTCGTGATAGATCTACATAAAGAAAAAAATGGCTAATGTTCGTTTTTTCAAAATCTTAAATCTCAGAAAGTTATTCACCGATTGCTTTCAAATATTGACACAACGTTGCATCGTTGAATGAGTGTTTTTATACGTGGTTTGAAAAATCTCTTCGCCTCTTGCTTATTTAGGAGCTTGAGGGGAAAAAAGGCGCGTTTCGAAACGTAACCAAACCCCAAATTATTCCAGTACTCATATTTTTGGTGTGTAGGCTGATTAAGTGTACCCAACACACATTATTAAGGGAATTTGGGAAAATCCCATCGTACCTCTTTTATGCGGGGAGAAGAGAAACCGTTTCCAAACGTAAATCTGCTCCAAATTATTTGAGGATGGCGAAGTTTTGATATGTGACTAATTTAGCTAAATGTGTTGAGTATAACTGGGTTGTTTATAGCGATGGCCGAAAAAGGAAACCACCAAATCGTCAATTGGTGGTTCTTACACAGAATTACATCTTTTATTTAAAATTATCTTTTATTCTTATTTTATTTGCTTCAAATCACGTGTTAAATTTATTTTTTGTCGATATATTGCTGTAAATGTGACATCATTCTTTTTTCTGCTAAATCATCCTTCTACAATCATTTAATTCATTCTTCCAAAACAAAAGTTAGAAATTTTATTTTCTTCATTTCATTACTCTTTCGTAGCTATAACGTTAGTTTAAGCGTTATCGCCGTGAAACAGTTTTTATTATCAAAAAGTTACTATTTTAGATAGCAATTTTGTTAGTTGAAGCAATTTCGATGTAATATTTTTATATACAACAGTAATAAATACTGAAATAAAGTAATACAAGCTGCTACAAAACATAAAGTATACAGCCGTATTACATAAAACTTAAGAAAGTTGCCATAGGTTTGGGAATTGATCTTGTGATCTTGTTTCTGATTTATTTAAGGTTCTTTCCCGATTAATTTCATAGCTGTTCACTTCTGGCATAAGCAGTAAATGATTATCAAAGTCATGCAGTTTTCGATATTTCGTAATTTCAAAGTCAATTTTTTTTTTTTTTTTTTTTTTTTTTTTTTTCCGCCAGACGTGAACTACACAAGTTTCCTCTTTTTGGGTAGTTTTCGTTAGTACGTATTTACTGAAAAATATACCTTTTCGGCTTCTTGTTTGAAGCAAAGTTATTAAAATTTGGTTGAATGAATGCTTTGGAATACTTTTGGGTGTCCCTGTACACAAACCAATAAAATTATTCATTCCATTTCAATAGGGAACATCTGATAGTGAATTTGATTAACATATATCAGTTTAAAAAAAATCCATGAATATTTACGGGTGTTAGAGCGCGGACAGACGAGTTAAAAATGCTTAACACTAAAGGAAACTTTGTCCTTATATTCTAATTACAGTCCATAATGTCTCTGAATATTTTAATGTACCCCTGTAAATCTGAAGGATAGCAAAATCATATTCTATTCAAAATGTTATTTTAGCATATTAAGAATTATTGTCATTTCTTTATGATTTTTACAAAAGTTCTTAAAATGTAATTTACAAAAATGTCTGTTCTAAAAAACAATGTATTGGTATTTTTGTTGTTGTTGTTGTTGTTGTTGTTGCCCCTATACATAAACCAGTTGCACAGGACCTATTAATGTCATTTAAAATAGGGAACATTCCATAGTGAATTTGAAAATATACATAATTTTCTAAAAATTCTGAAAATATTTACGGTCGCTGGGGCGGGCAGATGGACAGTCGGACAGATAGATACTTAAATTGAATTCATTTTTCCACTTAAAAAATGATAAAAAGTGTTATATCGCTTAATGTAAATGAAAATGCAATTTCAGCAAATTTGTAATAAAAGCCTTTAACGAAACAGAATATTATTTTTGTGTGACCCTGTAATTCTAATGCTAATCACAGTAAATTCTGTAAAAAGCATTATTTTGTGCATAGGAATGGCATATTTCAATTTTATTCAGATCTGTTTGAAGTAAAGTTATTAAAATTTGGTTTATACAAATACCTCTCATAGAATAAATTCTTAGGAATACTTTGGCTGTCCCTGTATACAAAACAGTTCTCGTATTTACTCCATTTATATATAGTAAACATCCGATAATGAACTTTAACAACATATTTCAATGTCATTGAAATTTGTCTAAAATAAAGAAATTTAAATTTATAGTTCATAAAAATACCCCTCATAGAACACAATGCTTTGGAATACTTTTGGGTGTCCCTGTGCATAAGCCAGTAGAGATAATCTCTACATTTTCAATAAGGAACAACCGATAGTGAACTTGAATATCATTTATCAGTTTCAAAAAATTCCATAAACACTTACGTGAGTTAGAGCGCGGATAGACAGACACACATACAAACCAAAGTCATTCACACTTTTCAACCTTATTAAAAAGTGTTAAAAACATTTAGAAAACGATAAAAACGATTAATATAAAAGAAAATGCAATTCCAACAAATTTCTAATAATACCCATTAATGTAACTGGATATTTTTTGTGGCCCTGTAAATCTAATGCTAATTATACTGTATTCCGTGGAAAGCATTCGCTTGTGCATATAAATAATATACTTTAATTTTATTACGATTTGTTCAAAGTACAGTTTTTGAAATCTGATTTATAGAAATACCTCTCATAGAACACAATGCTTAGGAATACTTTCGGGTTTCTCTGTATACAAACCAGTGATGGTATTTACTCAATTTTCAAATAGAAACTTCCGATAGTGGACTTCAATAACACATTTCAATTTGATTTAGACTTATGTAAAGTAAAGGTATTAAAATATGGTTTATAGAAATACTTCATAGGACACAATGCTTTGCAAAACTTTCGGGTGTCCCTGTGCACAAACCGATAAAAGTGTTCATTCCATTTTAAATAGGGAACATCTGATAGTGAATTTGTATAACATATATTAGTTTCAAGAAATTCCATGAATATTTACGGGAGTTAGAGCGCAGACAGACAGACTGACTGGCGGACAGACAGACAAACCCAAGTCATAAACACTTTTCAACCTTATTGGAAAGTGTTAAAAAACCTATATTTTCCATCAGAGCCAAAGGTAAATATTCCAAACCTAGCAATTTTAGGAAAATACACCCATTTAATTTTCATTACAATACTTTAATTTTTATATGTTCTAAATCTACTATGCATGATTTTAGCGGTAGATTTAATTAACTTCCGATACATTTGTTGTGTGAAGCAAAGTCTACGGTCGAATTTAAAATGGTTTTATTAATTCTTGTATGAACTTTGTACATTTGATCTGAAAAGTATTAACTGCTAATTTTGTCCCGTTTTACGCATATTTTAATTAAACACATTTATCCAATTATCGTTAAATATATATATATATTATAAGATATTAAATCATGAAAAATATAATCATTTGTTAATATTGAAATCTGACATTAGCAATTGGAAATTTTTCTTGTTAGAAATAACTTCCTGTTTGTAAGATGATGTTATTGAAAATATATTTTTTATTAAGGAATCTTCATACACTTGCAAGAACATATAGATAATACAAAAAATTAGATTTTTAGAACTAGACTTACATATTGATTGAGAACATACGTGAAGCAAAGAAGAACGATCACGGTAGTTGATAAGACACTCATATTTATATTGAAGATAAAATCACGTGCGTAATGCCTATTTTTATATGCATAGAAAAAAGAATATAAACATATATTAAATTATGAGTTATATTGCATGTAACACTTCAAAATTAATATGCAACATCAGATTACTAGAAATATTGCCAATTTTTACATTAATATTTATCACAATGATTCATGATCTCGTGCCAGTGCATTATGAGAACAGACAGTTCCTGACACAACCTCATGAGACCGACAGTTAATATGTTGAATATAAATAAATCACTAATAAATAAAAAAAATTCTTTTGAAAGGTGAGATATAAACAAAATACTATTTTTATTATTACATTATCCCTCCAAAAATCCCATGTTAACCCATTTGATAACTAAAAAGTCAAATTTTTCGTCGCCAAACACATTTATCAAAATTCTATTTTTACCATCTGAAAGTAAGTATTTTATTACACTACGGTGGATTCAAAGTTTAGTTGCCTAAATTTTAAATCTTCCCTAAAAGACAATCAATTTCAAAAGTTTTATTTACATAAATAATGTAAAAAAAAAAAAAAAAAATATATATATATATATAAACAAGTTTTTAAAAAACGCTTAAAACTGCAATTTATTTTTCAATTTTCAATTTTAAATAACGATGTTTTTTCATCTTACTAATTTTTATATTAATTAATAAAAAAAGGTAAAAATGCAGTACGATGGTGTAGCGCTAACTTACAATCTTTCAATATTTCTTCAACCTAAACGAAAGTTATCGCACCGTAATATACTACAGTCCTGCAGAAAAAAAAAATGTTCTTCAAACAGTTTGGAAAATTTTGCTCATGTAACATTTAAAAAGGTAGATTAAAGTTTCTTCAATTTACAAGACAAAAAAGAAACGGATAGTCATCAAATGACGGAAATATTCCAGCAGCATTGCTGCCAGTAAATTTCCGTGAATTGAAGAAAGAATTTTGGAGAGTGGGAAATTTTATCCTAATTTTGCATACATCTTTAATTCCGAAGACAATGCATGCCCAAGCAGTAACTGATTTAGGCTCAGTCTAAAGACCTCGTCCCCCAAGTCTAGTTCAAAATTTGTTTTCGAATTATAATCCACTTCCTACCACCTGATTCAAATGATTTTTTGCATACATGTATATTAACCACATACTCAAAAAAAAAAAAAAAAAAAGAAAAAAACAGATTTTAATAAATTTTTTGAAAACAAAAAACAAAAACAAAAAAAAAAAAAACTAGTGGATCTGCAGATTAGATGCCTAAACGTCCTATTTGTATCAGACATTATTTAACAGGTCATTTTTATTTATTCCTTATTATATAATAGTATATATTGATCCGATCGACTTGTTGCCATAATCAGATACATTCCTGAGGGGGATTTTAAATACCCCCCCGCTGTATTTCTCTTTTTCTACCTATCTGTATATCATATATATGTATTATTAATAAATGACGGTCTTGTATTATTTCCCTGAAAATCATAAATATTTGTACCAAATTTCATGCAAAAAGATTACACAGCATATCGGAAATATTTTGCGTAACCCTGTAAACTAATTACCAATTCTATGGCCACAATTTTCAACAGAAAAACATGCTTTTAAAATTCTAATAAAATGGCATTATATTTAATGGTGTTTAACCGTGTTAAAATACACTTTATAGAAATAACAACTATAGACTGTAATAGTACGAAATTCTTTTACGTATCCCAGAAAAAGAGCCACATTAATTATATACACTAAAAATAATACACCTATTTAATTAATTATGACTCATAAATAAGTCAATCTAATTTGACATCGTTTCGATGATTACAGAATGGCATCCGCATTTTTTTTGTGTGGTCCCGTAAATAAATCATTTAGTCTTTACATATCCTTTTGTTACTTTCCGAACACTATAGTGAGGAAAGTATTGTATTCATGTCAAAAATTCCGAATTTTAGATTTTGATGTTTCTATACGTTTCGAGGTCCCCTGAGTCCGTTTTCACTATATTTATGATGATGTATGTATGTGTGTGTGTATCTGTGTATGTATGTGTGTATGTATGTGTGTATGTCGGTGAGTGAACACGCTAGCGTCTAAACGCTTTGTTCGAATAAGCTGAAAGTTGGTACGTATATTGTAAGTCCCCATAGTACGAACCCGATAGATTTTGGTGAATCTAGCACTTATAGTTTTTTTACAGGGACACAAAGAAAAATTCTTTATCATTATGGCCTATGGAAAAAAAAAATCTTAAAAGTACCATAGCATCTAAACGCCTTATTCAATTGAGCAAAACATTTATACACATGTGATAGGTCACAGATACTCAATCTGTAGAGATTTTGGAGAATCTAGCACTTATAGTATTTTACAGGGACACAAAGAAAAATTCTTCATCATTATGCCCTATGAGACCAAATTTTTAAAAGTGCGATAACATCTAAACGCCATATTCAATTGAGCTGAAAATTTACATGAATATTATAAATCACTGTTGCACAAAGTATAAGCATTTTGGTGAATCTAGCATTTATAGTTTTTTACAGGGACACAACGAAAAATTCTTTATCATTATGATCTATGGGCTCAAAATTCAGTAGCGTTAAATAAAATATCGTGTAATATGTGGAGTAAAATACTCAAACACTCTCTTGTGGTTTTCTATCTTTTGTTTGTTTAAAAACTCCTCTTTCTTTACTTTATCTACAAAACTGTTAATTACTCAATGTTCGGAAAGTCGAGTGGAGTCACTCCAGATTTCTTCTTAGAGTAAACATGCTTTTATTCATCTTTATAATGTATGATAATTCCATTATGTTGAATGCAGAATAAATGCGTTAAAATGCGCTTAAATAAAAATTTTTCCATAGGCTCTAATGTCACGAAATTATTTTGTGTGTCTATGTAAACGAACCATAAACATTGTATACACCAGTAACAATATATATTGTATACACCCACCCTCTTTTATAGACTAAACATTTTCGAGCGGATTGAGATTAGGACAATTTTCAGGTCTAATAAAGAAGAAATCCTGCGATATTCTTTGTTGGATTTAATTTTAAGTAAAACAAGTTATGATAACTTACAAAATTATAGATGCTTATGCGAATGGATAAGTAATTTTAACAACTTGAATCAAATAAATGTGTCACAAGTGCCATATAACAAGGTGCATTATCATCTTGAAATGCTGCTTATAGAAGAGTCTGAAATACCCCCAAAATAGTCGGTCAGGTATCAATTATTCAATTTAACGAACATTTGTTTCGAGTTAATTGATCCCTTGAACATGAAAATTTGCCAAACTCACCGAAAAATTATGCATTTTCGTATCGTAATCTACGGGCAATATGTCATTTTTTTAAAAGTGCGATTTTCAGTAAGTTAGTCACATTTTCGTGATCAGATCTGCTTGTTCCCGTCAGTTTGAAATAAGTTAAACTTGACTCATGAGAGAGAACAACTTCAGTCCAATAATCAATTGATCATTTTTTATAATTTTTTTTAACTCTCTAAGGTCTTGGTTATCTAATTCTTTTCGTTAAGTATGAATTGTTTTCAGATTTTTTGGTAATTAAACCTTCTTTATTTAATTTTTATTTCATTGTATACAGAAAAAATTATGTTATTAAACACTTTTTCTGAATCCCTGCTATGTTCTAAATGTAATACAAACTCATTTTTTAAGCGCTAGCTTTTTAACTTGCGGTTATGTCTACTGGATGAGTAACGTAGCCGCCGAAGGAAAAATGTGCAGTTTAAACAGCCAAAAAATATTATATCTTGCTAAAAACCAGATCCCTTATATTTTGTTAATATATAATCATTTTGACATCCCCCGTATTAAAATTTTTTTTTTGATTTTTACTCTAAAATTAATATTTTTTTGTGGTATCGTTAATTGCCTTATTCTTGCCATTTTTGAAATACTTTCTAAAATTACAATTTTCCGAACAATTGCTTCTTGTCTTAGCACTTGGTTCAATCCTAAATTGCACGCGGAACACAGCGTAATAAAATCTGTTCAATAATTTACTTTTGAAACAATAAAATTAGCGATTACAGAAAGGAAAGTAAAAAATATCCAAGTGCGGATTTTTTTTTTTTTTTTTTTTTTTGTCGCTTAGTGAATATAAAATCTCTCGGATGGCCCTGTATACGAACCGTTAGCTTGGTGTCAACGAAAACTTTAGTGTAGCATCCTAATATGATAGAGATTTAGAATACCAAGTTCGGACTTTTTGTTATAATTAATTCTTAAGATATGCTGATTATATACAAGCACACACAGACCAACTGCTAAAAACTTGATTTTCCTATTCAAGAGATCTTAAAACGTATAAATATAACAAAATCTCAATTTCGAAAATTTGACCCAAAAACAATACATTCTGTAACACGTATATAGGTAAGAAAATGTTTAAAAAAAAAAGAAAAAGGAAGAAAGAGGGTCTGAAAATTATGTATTATTTTCAAGGAATCCGCCCCTCTATATATGTTTTAATAACAATCAGTAATAAAGTCCATAAAAAAAAAAGTATTTCTACAATTTAATTACCGGAAAAAAAAAAAAAAAAAAAAAAAAAAAACAAGAGACAATACTTTGAAATGTATAGCCTTAAAATTTAACTAAAATTTCATAAAAAAAAAAAAAAAAATAAAATAAAAATAAATCACTCAAATATGAAAAGGGCACAGTCTTCAAGAAATAAAACTTTTATCTTCAAAATTTATTCTGAATTCAGTATTGCTTCACACACTTGCATTCTAATATACAGAACTAATAGACTGTGCTCTATCAATTTCTGAGTGTTTTTTCTTTTTTAATTACATTTTAATCAAATTTTAAAAGTTGTTGTTTGTTTTGCAATACCGGTATTGAATAGTAGAAGCACTTTATTTTTTATTGATTTTTAGGTTGATTTCTTTAGAAATCGACCTATTGCAATCACTTCGTTTATCTATCTATCTATCTATCTATCTATAATGAAAATTTTGTCATCACGATAACTCCCGAAATAATACTCGAAATCGAACCAAATTTGGTCAGTGAACTAATCTTATATATATCTTGGATGAGTTCGTTAACCAAGTTGCTCCGACTTTTTGTTTTCAAGTGGCAACCACTTAAAAATTTCAAACCGACATTGTAAAAAACATATTTAAAGCAAGATTTGCTTGAATTTTGATGTAAATACAGGCCACATAAGGGTCTCAATGAAGTTTATTAATGAAGTTTATCCGCCATTTTTAATAAAATGGCAGATATTTTAAGTTAAGCGGGACCACTTGAAATCAGGCTACCACTTGAAAATTTAAAATCACTATAACTTCCGAAATAATAATCCAAATCGAACCAAATTTGGACAGTGTCTTAACTTATCCTATAAATATCTTAGATTAGTTTATTAACCAAGTTGCTCCGCCAATTTGTTTTCAAGTGGAGACCACTTGAAATTTTCAAATTCAAATTGTAAAAAGCGTATTCCGAATTTGTTTTAAATTTGATGTAAATATAAACCACATAAAGGTCTCAATGTTTATTAATGAAATTTATCTGTCATTTTTAATAAAGTGGTAGATATCTTAAGTTAAGCGGGGCCACTTGAAACCATGCTACCACTTGAATATTTAAAATCATAATAACTTCTGAAATAATACTCCAAATCGAACCAAATTTGGACAGTGTCTTAACCTATCTTATGAATAACTTAGATGAATTTGTTAACCAAGTTGCTCCACCATTTTGAGCAAAACGGAATTTCAAGTATTTGAAATTTTCAATACACTTGAAAATTTCAAATTCAAATTCTAAAAAAGTGTATTCCGATTTTTTTTTTTTTTTTTTTTTTGGATGTATACATAGATTATACAAGTGTCTCAAATAAATTTATTAATGAACTTTATCTACCATTTTTAATAAAGTGGCGGATATCTTAAGTTAAGCGGGACCACTTGAAATCAGACCACCACTTGAAAATTTAAAACCATGATAACTTCCGAAATAATACTCCAAATGGAACCAAATTTGAACAGTGTCTTAACTTATCTTATAAATATCTTAGATGAGTTTGTTATCCAAGTTGCACCGCCATTTTGTTTTCAAGTGGAGACCATTAGAAAATTTCAAATTTAAATTGTAAAAAGCGTATTCCGAAATTGTTTGAATTGTGATCTAAATACAGATCACGTAAGGATCTCAATGAAGTGTGTTAATAAACTATATCCGCCATTTTTAATAAAGTGGCAGATATCTTAAGTTAAGCGGGGCCACTTGAAATCAGTCTCCCACTTGAAAATTTAAAAACACGATAACTTCTAAAATAATACTCCAAATCGAACCAAATTTGGACAGTGATATTATCATATAATCTTGAATGTTTTCACTGGGCAACTTGTCCCGACATCTTGTTTCTAAGTTCCAGCCACTTGAAATCACACTGCCACTTCAAAATATGCCACACGGTAACTTTCAAAAAACTAAACTGATTCAAATAAAAGTTGGATAGTGAACTTATGGTTCAAATATCTAGGATAAGTTCACTTGGTGACTTGATCCGCAATTTCATTTCCATGTGGTGGCCACTTGAAAATTTGTTATCACGGTAACTTTAGAAATACTTAATCAATGCAGATCAAAGTTGGAAATTGGATTTATCTTTCAAACAACAAAAATCTAGAAAATTCACGTAACTCAAGAACCAATCACGTTATTGCGTCCATCTTTGGTATATCGATAATAAGTATTTTCTCGCCAAAAGTCGCTTAAAAAAGTCGCCATTGTGGAAAAGTCGCCAAATTCTGCGCCAAATCTATTACCTGCGTTACTGGATGTTTTTAATGCGTTTTTAAGGAAAAATTAGGCTATTTTAATGCTAAAACCAACTAGAAATGCAGAAAACTAACATTTTTATCAACTTACTAAGCCTCATTGAAAGAATTTCTACAAAAAAAAAATTATTTTCAAATTTGCAACGATATCTTAGATAAACAACTTTTTCTGCCATTTTGATCGAAGTGGCAGTCACTTAATTTTTCAACACGATGACTTTTGAGATTTTGAATTAATTCGAACTATATGTGTACAGTAGACTTATCTCACAAATACATTTCATATATTTGTCAACTTAACCCACCATTTTGTTTCCAAGCGCCAGCCACTTGAAAATTTTAAATTCACATAAAAATGTATTTATGAACCGATTTGCTTAAAACTCCATTTGTGCGTAGCCTACATCAATATTTCTACGAAGTGCATTAATAATTTGTTGGCGCCATTTTGAATCAAAATGACGGCTTGCTTGATAAGGAAAAAGAAATCAACCTACCCTTCCGAATAAGCCGGAAGGTCTTGTTATTATTTGTATTCATTAAATCATATATAGAGATCAGCAGATTCTTCTAATGATATCATATAATTTTCTGACATTTATTTATTTATTTATTTTTTATTTATTTTTGCGTTAAATCAGATTTTGAGTAGATATTGCGGCGTTATTGTTTTTTCAAAATAATTATAAAATATATCAGTCTGTTTTTTTTTTTTTTTTCCCTTTAATCGATACTTTGTCACTCCGCTAATAAATTAACATAGCCTCACACAAAGGAAAAAGAAAAACAAAGAAAACACAAGAGAAGAAAAAATTATAGATACAGTTTGAATCTATTTTATACAATAAATGCTAAGATATAGCTATCCTTTATTTTCATCTCATGAATATACTACTGGACATAAATATACTACATGCATGTTAATAGAAATTAATTTGACCGATTGCTCGACACTGTGACAGATTAATATACAACCACCTAATAGACTATCCATCATTCAGTTTGTTGCACATTCCTTATCCTAATTTGTTAATTTTATTGGGGCCAGTTTTGTATATATATATATATATATATATATTAATATCTTTAAATTCTGCTATGATAATAAAATCTTATATTTCGAATAACTATTTTTTACAGATCCATCAAATCTACTCATTAGGGAACTTTTTGGCTCGAAAACCTATAGAACCACAGGCGAGGTTCCTCACGAATTCGGACGCCCAGGGTTACTGGACTGGAGACCTATAATGGTCAATCGGGCCCCAATGCTTTAATTACACTACTCGATATGAACATGAAGACTACCTCAATTTAGTGAGAGTCCAGTTGGGAATAACTCTTCTGTCCTTACTTCTCTTCATTTTTTCCTCATTTTTAAATATTGACCTATATATTTACGCATAAACACTTTTCTGCTAATCTAATAATGCGTAATTTTTACGAATGCCACGCAATCAGCTTAAAATAATGGATCATTCTTGCAAACGCTATAATTTAAGTTTATCTAACATGTGATTAATAATTTTACGAAAAGATATAACTATAAAAAAAAAAAAAAAAAAAAAACTTTATATACAACAGAAAGTTTTACAAATCATTGTACCAGACAGCAGGAAAATATTTATAAAAGAAGACGTTAAAGATGACACTCGAATAATATACTTAAAAGTTAAACTTACTTCCTATAGTTGAGATTAACTTCGCAGATGTATATTAATATACAAGCTCAGAGAATTATTTATACTCAGAAACAAGACGTCATTTTGCAACCAGTTATCGTTTTTACTTTAACGATTAACAGCAGGTTAAACATAAAGTGTATAAACAAAGGACATATGTCATTTTAAACCTAGGAAATTATTTTTGATGTACTAAAAAGATATTTACGAAATCATAAATGCATGCTTAAATTGAGAAAGAATAGATTTATTACAATCTCATTGCTGATATATATCGTCTAAATATATCTTTTACATAAATCTATACGTAAATGATTCATCATCGCCCAGCCCAAACCTCTAAACCTAGAAGCATGACATTTTGTGACCATGTTCCTTCTATGACGTAGACATCCACTAAGGGGCGACTTTACAAAGGTAGGGGGGGGGGGGGGGAACATGATTTCCCAAAATCATTCATATCTCAAACAAAAAAAGAGATATCCGTAAAATTTTTGCTTTAAAATATAGCTAACACAAATTGTCTAAAGATCAATTTCTGGAATTTTAAAAATTCGCTCCCCAAGGGGGGGGGGGGAAGCGGGCAAAACGTGATTTTACATGCACAAAACGTGATTTCACATAATCCTATATATCTCAAACAAAAAAAAAAAACAAATATACGTGAAATTTTTGCTCTAAAATATAGCTAATACAAATATCTAAAAACTAATTTCTGAAATTTTAGAAATGCAGCCCCCAGGTGGGGCAGCAAGGGGGGGATCTATGGGGCAAAAACAAATAGAAATAGAGTTAAGCCGTTCAAAATTAATACAGATAGGTTTTAAAGGCCTGCAAGTCGAATGGGGATATTTTCGAAAGTGTAAAGTTATTAGGAGTGGCGAGAAGGGAGAGGGGAGAGGGGGGGATAAAAATAGAGTTAGATAGTTCAAAATTGGTATATAGAGGTTTTCGATACTTACAAATCGATTGCGGATATTTTCGAATTTGTATAATTATTAGGAGGGGCAGGAAAGGGGTGGGGCGGTAAGGGGGGCTATGGGGAAAACAAATAGAAATACAGTTAGGCCGTTCAAAATTGGTACAAATGGGTTTTAGAGGCCTGCAAGTCGAATGGGGATATTTTCGAAAGTGTATTATTAGGAGAGCTGGGAAGGTGTGTGTGCGTGGGGGGGGGGAGGGGGGGCGGATGGTTAAAAAAAATAGAGTTAGATCATTGAAAATTGGTACATAGAGGTTTTCGATACCTACAAATCGATTGCGGATATTTTCGAAATTTTAAAATTATTTGAAGGGGCGGGAAGGGGGGGGAGTGAAGGGGCAAAAAAATAAATAAAAATAGAGATAGATCATTCAAAACTGGTGCACAGAGGTTTTTGATACTTACAAATCGATTGCGGATATTTTCGAATTTGTAAAATTATTAGGATAGACGGGAGATGGGGGGGGCGAAGGGGAAAAATGATAGAAATAAGAGTTAGAGCATTTTGGGAATTTTTTCCGAAGGCAGTGAGAACCCGGTGCGGCATTTTTCTTAATCAGATTTTGTTTCTCTTTTTTTTTTTTTTTTTTTCACGTGATAAAAATTAATGCAATTTTGAGAATACAGTAATTATAGTGATTCATTTAAAAATAGGGACCAGAGAAGCGGGCGTTGCCTGCTAGTCATATATATGTAGACTGCATGTTTTTTTTTTACTTTTTTTTATATGTATACTAGCCGCCTTCGCCGACCAGCTGGTTCGTGATCCCTGAAAAATCCGACTTTACGAAACTCTTGCTCGGTGGCGCCTACGGCGCCTTTTTCCCGTTTCAGGTCTAATAACAGCTTATTGATAAATAGTGAAAATAGCTTATTGAAAAATTTAATCGCAGTAAATTTTCATGCGGCAGCGCCTTCGGCGCCCTCTTCCCTTTCCAATATCTCAAACAGCCTGTTCGCTCACCATGTTATGATCTTTAAAATTTCTCACTTTAGCTAAGTCCCGCTCGGTGTCGCCTGCGGCCCCTAATCCCCGTTTTACAACTTACAACACCTTCTTCGCTCATTAGAATTTGAAATATTGAAATTTTAAAATATTACAGCGCCATCTGGCGGTAGAAATTTCTGTAATGTATTGTTTAATTCCAAATCTACAAAGCTTTCAAATGATGTATTACTTATGAAATTATTTTATTTAGTAGCTGAGATACAAAAGAAAACCTAATCAGGACACCTTAAAACATGTAAATCAGGTGTAATCTCAAATTCCACTTTCGGTAATATAAAAGTGCTTTAAAATATTTTTGAATGATGTATTAAAAATAATTTAATCATAATTAGAATTTTAAACATTGAAATTTTAAAATATTACAGCGCCATCTGGCGGTAGAAATTTCTGTAATCTACTGTTCAATTCCAAATCAACAAAGTTTTCAAATGATGTATTACTTATGAAATTATTTTAATAAATCAGGTGAAATCTCGAAATCCACTTTCGATAATCTAAAAGTACTTTAAAATATCTTTCGATTCATGTATTAAAAAAAAGTTAATAATTATTGTAGAATAAAAAGTAAATTTATAACTTATTTTTTTTTTTAAATTTTTGCCCCATCTTCCTTTGCTTTAAGCTTTCCTAATAATTCTGCTCTTTCAAAAAGATTCACAATCGAATTATCAGGCATTAAAACCAAATACTACGAAATTTCAACGGCATATCTCAATTTAAAATGCTGTAAAATATAATCTTTTCCCAATAAAAATGTATTTTTTTTTTTTTTGTTTATTCAGATATTTTCATGAAAATTGAACAGTAGCTTTATAATACGCTGTCTAGGACAAATATTAATTTAAATGTAACGTGAATGGAAATTTGAAAAAGTTTGAAAATTGCAATTTTTATCCTCACTATGAAACACGTGATATCTTAATTGGTTACATTTATTTCCTTTTTTATCGCAGACAGTTGTCTCGCATGCTTTGTTTCCGATCGAGACAGCTTAGAAAATCGTTTGCTGATAGAAAGTTTCTTTTTAAGCAATTATTCGATCGACATGCGGGTCGACATTTTAATTAATATCTTCGCAACTAATTAAAATTTTTAAATTCTGTTTTCACTATCAACTCGGGAAGGCTTCTGAGCACCCGTATGTCAAATTTTATACTTCTGCGTTCAGTAGGGGCTGAACGTATAGATGCTCAGACAGAGAGACAGACAAACCGACAGACAGACAGACATCTTCTTTTATTATTATAGATATAGAAAAAGTATTGGATTCGTGGAAATTTTTGAGATCCAGTTTTGGATGGATTTACACGTTTTGGGATTTCCTGAACACAATTCGACTGTTTTTAGAAAATGTCTGTCTGTTTGTCTGCTTGTATCACAAATTTTGTGGACGCTGTATCTCATCTCGCTGTATCACGAACCAATGAACGAAATTTAACCAAACTTTGTATTTAGTTGAAACCTGACATAAATTGGTGCTGATTAGATTTGGAGATCATTCGTTCTATAGGTGGCGCTGTGATCCCATTTTCTTTTTAACTTTTAACATAGCAGTACAGAACAAAATGTTGTATAAATGTACATAATGAGTAGTTATTTTTAACTACTTTATTATTTTATTACTTTATTATTTAACATGAGAGTAATATTTAATGCATGATTTTAAAATTAATATGAATTATCGATAGTAGTAAAGTAGGAAAAAAAAGTTTGTACATGTGGAAGCATCGCGAGGTTTCAATTTTCAATATGGGTATTTTGTATCTTTCGAAAGGTCTCGTGAATTCCTTTACAACGAAGGGTTTAATCATAGATCTGATAATTAAAAAAAAAAAAAAATGATAAATGTTTTTCATTTTTTAACGAAAACAACTTAGAAAAGAAACATTGTATTTCTTTTGATATTGGCAAAAAATTGACTTTGTATCGGCATTTAGTGATATAATTCTGTCAGAAAAAATCGTCTGCATTTATATTGGAAAATAAATCAATACTTTATTAAATAAATTGCATTTCATGAATTTTGTGTAAAATTATATAGAAGAAAATCTTGTGGTGGCCACGTCATACTAGTTCTACTTAGGATTATTATTTGTTTATAATCAATGTTTATCCGATAAAGTTATACAATTATCTAGTTAATATTAGCTGTATATATATATATATATATATATATATATATATATATATACACATACATACATACTGTGTGTGTGTATTTATATAATGTTTGTGACTTGTGTATACGGATACAAGATACAAAAAAAGAATTTCATTATAGTCTGTAGACTAAATACTTTTAAGTGCAATTTTACAGGACTTCAGTTCGTTTAGCATAATAAAATTAATACATACTGGGTTACAAAGTGGTATGAACTGTTCAATAATCTTTCAATGTTCCATAAACTCACACACATTTCGTGAGAATCCATTTTAAACCCAATATCATAACAAGAGAACAAAAATAAAAAATTATGAAACCTTCTAATTGCTTAATAATAACCCCTATCCATATATTTATTAAATAAAAATAAACATCTATTATCGATATATCAAAAATGTAAACATCATCTTTAAATATCATTTAAGAACAAAAAATTAAATATCGTTAAAACAGAAGTAAATCAATTTAAAATAGCATTTAATGAAACAAAAACTAAATAAATAATTTTGTATTAAACCAGAAGTAACTCTATTTTAATAGCATTGCAAGAAACAAAAAAATTAATATATATAATGATCCTCATCTGTCATCTGTCATGAACGAATCCGGTTAGTACCGCTTCAAAACTGAAACTTTTGGAAGCCATTATTATTATTATTATTATTTTTTTTTTTTTTTTCTGTTTGCTCAACTTACGAAAACATACATATAATATATTTTTTATCACACCTATTCTTATTTCCTTTAATACCTTGAAAAACTATTCAATTGGAATGTTTAAAGGTATATAAATTACATATAACGGATCACTGGCTATTATAAACAACACAATTCCTGATAAAAACAAACCAAAACGGTTGCCATTCAGAAAATACAAATTCCAAGTGGATGACTCTTTAATCCCGAATGAATGACTCTTTGACCGTTTTATTTAAAAAAAAACCTCTTAAAATATTTCAGAAACATATTAAAGCCTTAAAACTCTTAAAATATTTGTAGAAACATATTTAAAGCCTTTAATTATTTTTATCAAGCTTCATTTTTTTTTTTTTTTTTTTTCCAGCATAAAATTGAATATGCTTTTACGGACAAAATAAATAAATAAATAAATAAAAATAAAATAAATAAATAAAAATATTAAAATATTAAATTAGCTCATGCATATGAGAAAATGGCATCTATTAAATAATAATAATAATAATTTTAAATTTTAAAGTTGTCGAAGAGATAAATAGAGCGTGAAATTTTCGCACGGTCTTACTAGCAAATGAATTAATTGAAGTGAGAAATAAATAAAATGAAATGATCATTTTTCAACTTTTGGCAGCGATTTTCTTTTTAAAGAAATGCTGTGTATTTCTTCTAAATTAATCTACATAAACCTTACATCATTAGAAAAATCTTTCAAAACTGAACATTTTTTTTTTTTTTAATGTGAGATTTTAATTTTTTTCCGAATGGATCTGTCTGAAACACTCATTGAAAAACGGCGTCGTTTGGAAAATGAGAGGAAAAGAAGATGGTTACAAAGACAAAGTCCAGAGTCATTGGCAAGAATTCGACAAAATAATGCTGATATTCAAAGGCGACGGAGGAAACGAGAATCTGAGTTTGCAGCACAAATGCGAAGGCAAGCTGATGTTGAATCCCATGATCAAAGAAATGAAAGAAATAGTCGTAGAGTTCAAGAAGTATTTACCAATGAGAATGATGAATTACATTACTGTGGACCAATGATCGATGTTTGTGAATTCTGTGGTTCGAAGAATTTTGCCGCTGAACGACCACTAGACAAAAAATTCAGCAGTTGTTGCCGGAAAGGGACAGTTTCTTTGATTAAACCAACGGATTCTCAAGGAAATCAGTTGATTTTTCCACCAGTTCTTCAAGATTTGTTGATGAATCATGAGAACCCTGATTACAAGAATTTTAGAGATAACATTCGCTCTTATAACAGTGCTTTATCTTTTGCATCAATGGGAGCCAAAGTATTAAATTTCAGTGGAAGAGGACCTTACGTGTTTAAAGTTCATGGTCAAATATGTCACAGGACCAGCCATCTAGAACCACGCAGTGAACAATCTCGACAGTATGCCCAACTGTATGTCATAGATAGCACTCAGGCAACAGAATGCAGAGTTCTTAATCCTGCTAATCAACAATGCATTCCCCGTCTTCTGGACCAGTTGGACAGGCTATTCAGAATGACAAATCGATTTTGTCACACTTACCGTATGCTAAGGGACGTTGAAGCTCAAGCGATCGATGAAGCGAATGAAGCAGGACAAGATATTCCCATAGTGAATCTGGTATTTCGACGAGATCGTCATACTGATCAGAGAAGGTATAATGCACCTACAGCAAATGAAATTGCAATGGTTTTTGTTAATGATCATGGTGAGCCTCCTTTTGACAGAGACATTAGAATTTATCCAGTAAACCCAGAAAATCCAGGACAGCAGTTTGTCAATATCAACATTCTCAGCCCTAACTTGGACCCAATGGTTTATCCCATTTTATTCCCGTATGGCGAACCAGGTTGGCAACCTAACTGGACTTGCGAGGCTTATGAGGGTGCACAGACAAATAGAACGAGAAATAATGTTACTATGCTGCAGTACAAAGCAGCTTTGTTGGCCATAAGAGAACACTTCAATCCAGTTATTAGTGCGGGACGACTGACACAGCAGTTCATAGTGGATTCTTACTTGCAAGTTGAAGCCAATAATTTGAACTACATTAAAACACACCAGCAGAAGCTGCGAACAGAATTCTGCCAAGGACTAGCAGATCACATTGAAAATAGAGTCAATAATGCACAAGCAGCTGGGATTCCAGTCATTCTTCCCTCATCATTTGAAGGATCACCAAGAAACATGCGTGAGAGGTGTGCTGATGCTATGTCAATATTTGCAAAATTTGGTCCGCCAGATCTTTTCATAACTTTCACAGCCAATCCTAAGTGGCGTGAAATTACAGAAAATTTGAGAAAAGGTGAAGAGCCAAGTGACCGTCCTGATTTGGTTTCACGAGTTTATAACTTAAAGCTAAAATCCATTCTTGAAGATTTGATAGTGCATGGTGTTTTAGGAATTTCAACGGCTCATGTTTACACAATAGAATTTCAAAAGAGAGGTCTTCCACATGTCCATATTTTAATTGTCTTGCGTGCAGAAGATAAATTTTCATCGGTAGAACATATTGATCGTTTAATTAGTGCTGAGATTCCTGATCCTGGTTTAAATCGACGCCTGCATGAAATCGTCACGCGCTGTATGATTCATGGCCCTTGCGGTTCAAACAATCCTCGAGCTCCTCCCTACTAAAAATGATCCGTAGAGATCAATAAAAAAAATTTGTACGTGGAAATGGCCAACGGATATCAATTGACATCCATAGAAATTAATATCCGTAGAGATCAATAAAAAAAAAATTTGTACGTGGAATTAGCCAACGGATATCAATTGACATCCATAGAAATTAATATCCGTAGATATCAATAAAAAAAAATTTGTACGTGGAATTGGCCAACGGATATCAATTGACATCCATAGAAATCAATATCCGTAGAGATCAATAAAAATAAATTTGTACGTGTAAATGGCCAACGGATATCAATTGACATCCATAGGGATCAATATCCATAGAAATCAATAAAAAAAAATTTACGTGGAAATGGGCAACGGATATCAATTGATATCCACAAAGATCAATATCCGTAGAGATCTATTGCTATTAGTAGTTCACATCAATAGATAAAACAAAAAATCTATAGATTATTAAATGAAGATCCACAGCATATTGCTCAATTAATCTTTACAGACATCCATCAACCTACTAATATAAGCACACGTATAGGTCAATACATAACAAATTTGAGATAATAAATTTAAAATATAGAGAAACAAACTTTAATTTATAAGAAGTACACACTCATGTTTGTGAAAATTGCAACACCATAAAAGAATTGTCAGAAATTAATGAAATTTATTCCACATATTACTGATAGTAGTACAAATAAACAATCACATGTACAAAACAAAAAAAAGGCTGAAATCAGTACTGTGTGTGTCCACTACGCCGAGCAATGAGAGCCTGTACACGTCGTGGCATTGAATCATACAGGTTATGAACGAAATCCTGGAGAATAGCATTCCAGATGACTTTGACTTGATGCTAAACTTCAATCTTACTGTGTGCCCCCCACCAGTTGTTTGAGCAAGTCACCGACCAATGAAATCAGAGACATGCTCGATGAGTGACATATCCAGGGAATAAGCAGGCTATGGAAGAAGCTAACCCTGTTGTGCACTGAAGAAGGCTTGTGCAGTATGAGAAACATGCGCACGGGCATTATCCTGCTGAAATACAGCATCAGAAATGCGTCGAAGAAGGGGAAGGACCTCTGGCTTTGAAACTTCCTTTACGTGTAGCAATCACTGTTGAGTTGCATACAATGTGCACTAGATGGGATCGACAATTATATCCAATAGCTCACCACACCATGATGCTAGGCATTTGTGCAGCATGATGCTGGAACTAGATAACACACTGTGGGAACAGATGTTTCCCTCAGTAATGTTTGATGCACACTCTTCCATCATTGTACTCCAGATTGTAGCGAGATTCATAGGAGAAAACAATTTGTTGCCACTAGGCACGCCACGTGCTGTGTTACTGAGCCCTTTGAAGTTGGAGGCGTCCGTGATTCAGTAAGAGCAGAATCCTGTGTAGAGGAACCCTTGCATGGAGTTGATGCTGCAGCAAATGGTGATGATCCATGGAGCTACACAACAAAACACCTGTAACCGTACTCGAACATTGTAGTAACACACAAGAGGAAGCTGTATGGTCCATCACAGCCATGTGGATGGGGTGTCTGTCGTCTCGTCATTCTATTGCGTGCCCTACTGCCAGGTTTTAGGCTTGTTTGATTCTCCTCTGTCCATTTCTTCCAAACACGCATCACTGTTGTGGCATTACACTGCATGCGGGCTGCGATTTCTCAATACGAAAATCCTCTCTCTCGCATACCAACAATGTGGCCTCGCACGAACTCCATTAATTGTTCGTATAGCATCTTCCTCTTTGATGTGGCATACTGACCATTAATGAAACGTTTACCGCCGACATAGGACGATAAACAGATTTCAATGCACCTTTACAGTCCTTTATGTACCTGGAACATGCGACTGATAAGGATTCAGATCTCGTTCCATGCATGCCCAATCGTTTTGTAATTCTAATCATTTGCATGACTCACCTTACTTTACATTTCCTGTAAGTTTGGTTCAATTTGCATAATCCCTTTATGGTGTTGCAATTTTCACAAACATGAGTGTAATTTTAATTCGCAATATTTTAAATAATAGCAGTTTACATATTCTAAGTGAAAAAATGATTTTTTTTTTTTTTCTCAAAAAAGTATATATATATATATATAGCTAACTCAAAATACTCAAACTAATCAATCAATTAACTTTTTAGATCTTAAAATAATCATTGATGGTAATAAAATTTACACAGATATATATGACAAATGGCAAGATTTTAGTTTTAAAGTAAACTTATTTACACATTTTAATTCCTGTTTGCATCTTTCAGTATTTAGAAACATCATCATCAACCATTTATTTCAAATTAATAATTTATGCTCTGCGAAGTTTAAAAACAAGAATATTAATAAACTGATCACAGCCACTGCTAAAATGGGTTTTCCTAAAAACTTTGTATTTTCTATCCTTAACCATTTTTTTTTTTTTTTTTATGTAAACATAAAAAATAAAAAAATAAATAAAAATAAAACTGTGTACACTTTTGTGTATATTAACAAAAAAATTATAAAATAATAAAAGACAATAAAAAAGGTAGTGGTTGGGTGGGCAGATGTTTGATTACGGAGGTGGGGTGGTGGTGTCAGGCTGGATGGTTGGGTGGGATTGTTAAATTAAAAAAAATAAAATAAAGCAGAAGGCTTGTTGCATTTACTTTGTATTACTATGCAAACTTTCTTTTTTCATTAAAATTTCAGTTTCTTCTTTCTTGAGTTGGCAACTATTCTTAAAATTCTAATCATGCTATTAAACACATTGTAATCAATCATTGTTGCTTCGAGGTCTCATTGTTATTCATCTGCTTTGAAATTCTGCTTTTTTAAATCCATATGACTCCTATTCTGGTCTTGGCTGGCTGGGGAAGTGTTGCCGGCCTGAAACTAGTTTAACCCCATAGTCAAGTCACAAGTCTTGCCGCCTGCTTCCTTCCTTCCTATCTTAAGTTTCTTAATTTTTTCATAAATTTTGATATAGTTTATGGTTTTAAGTTAAGATTTGTTGTGTTACTTTATTGATTCGTTTGTTTTCAGGCTGTTAACAAATCTGGTTTCTTTAAATTTATGTATTTAATCCCCTGAATTTTTTTTTTCATTTTTCTGAACTTCTCAAAGAAATTTTTAATCTTATTGGTCATTGGTGTTTCAGTGATCTTGTATCTGTTGCTTGGCTTTTACTATGCTTAATAGATCATCATTATTTTATATATATATATATATATTTGGACAATGCAGGTCTTTTCTGCTACAAACTTGACTTTACTAAGCGCTTTTTTGTTTCTTCAAATGGGTCTTCTTGTTTTTCTTTCTAAATAATCCTTTCATGAAATAATTCTATAAATAGAAAGAAAAAGTAAAATTAGATATTTAACATAGAAAATGCTACAATAGAAAATAAAATAACTGAAAAATAGAATATAATGGAGTATCACAGTGTAAATTGGGTAAAGAGTCAATTACGACCAAAATAACCATTCGTATGTCAATTTTTTTTTAAATAGATATTTAAAAAAATAATCACACTTTTTTCCTATGGGAACAAAAAACTAAGATTTTTTGGATAATAGTAGTGCTGACTCTAGGCTAATTTGACATCCTGCAGTCCTTTTTCAACTCATTTTATCATCCAGCTGTCATTCTAAATGTTCAGAGGCCTTTAGGTACTTTTCTTCTTGACTTTTCAACCTTCTAGCAATAATTCTTCAGCATTCCTGAAAGAACAAATGCATATAGAGTATATATATATGTATACAGTCATTCCCACTTAATTGGGTAATTTATAATCGAATACCCCGCTTATTCAAATAAAATTTGTTAGAACCAAAATCAATCTCATAAGATCAATGTTAAATTTCCCCATTAAAACAAATATTTGTCACATACTGTCCCCAGTTATTCAAATAAAATTTTAAGTCTTTCTTATTAAAAATGATTCTCAATCAAAAAATACCAGATTTCATTTTCTAAAAGTAATTAAAAATTGTTCATTGTTGCTGCAAAAAGCAAAATTTGAAAACATCGAATGTGAAATACGGCATGATGAAAAAGTAATTAATGATTTTGAGAACAGTGAAATTCATTCAGATGGAGCTTGTGCAATTTAAAGAATTAGATGGAGATGAAATGACAGAAGATGGCAAAGAAACTTTCACATCTTCCTCGCAAGACAAAGATGAAAATGTAAGTAATGATGAGCTAATCTATCCAGTTCCACCTCTGAAACAAATGAGTCTTATGCTATAATTCGCCGACATTTTAAGGCTTGTTTAGGTGACTATAATCTACTTTACAAATTAAAAAAAGAATTGTAGAAATGTTCAGCATCCGTGAAAACATAATTAATTATCGGAGCTTTCTCCAGAGAGGAAATAAATATTATACGAGTGAGTGATAGTGAATATTCTACTTCTTTATAAGCTCTGGAATCTAGGTAAGATTTACTTTATACTTTTATCTATTTTCTTTAAAATGGAGCAAAAAAAAAGCTTTTAAATATATAAATCTTTGAATATGAGATTACATAAGTTTTCACTTCCGGGCAACATTGTACGGCGAAATCCGAAAACTAATTTCTCAAAAATTTCCCTCAAAAGTCCCTTATTCTACATACTTATACTTCAATGCACAAAAGGAACATTATATTCACCTAAAGTAACACACATTTAAAAATTCTTACTGTATATTTACAATAAAACTTACCAATAATTGCTAATTTTTGCGAAGCGCTAATAGAAATTTGTTCAACATTCAAAATTGTGCAAAACATAAAAATCGTAAAATATGTGTTCACTTTTTTTTCACAAAAAACTGAAAATTCAGCAATAAAACTGAATTTCAATTGTTTATAAAATTTGTACATGTTATTTATTTCAAAAGTAAATAAAAAAATCCATTTTTAACTAAAAGATTTCTTACTAATGGCTTAAATTAATTTCTGGGAGGGTGCGAATATAGGCAATGAAAATAAAGTGTTATTTTTTTAAATTCCCATGAAAATACCTGTATCATTCTATATTTCATCTGAACAAGGCAAAATAATAATGAATTACACTTCAAATATGCCTATATGAACATTTTTACCATATGTTAGCAAATAATTTGCTCGACATTGCAAATTTTTACAAACATAAAATTTTGAAAGCGTTTGTTTACATTTTTTGAAAATATACTGAAAATCCATGAATAAAACTAAATTTTAGATCTTGAAAATACAGTTATGTACTATTTATTTCAAAATTAAGCATTTGAATTCATCTTTATCAAAAATATTTCTTACTAATGGTTAAAAATCAATATTTGCAAAACTACCGAATGTTGGCGATGAAAACCAAGCGTTATATTTCAGAAATTTCCAAAGAAATACCCATATTATTGCATATTTCATCTTAACAAGGTAAAACAATCATGATTCATACTTCAATTAAACCTAATTATGAATATTGTTAATATATTTTTGCAAGAAATCTGCTCAACATTCAAAATTATGCAAAACATAAATATCGTAAAATATCTGTTTACTTTTTTTCACAAAAAACTGAAAATTCATCAATAATACTGAATTTCAATAGTTTATACAACTTTTATATGTTAATTATTTCAAAAATAAGTAACAAAATCTATTTTTAACAAAAATAAGTCTCACTAATGGCTCAAATTCATTTTTGCAAGCTACCGAATACAGTCGAACCTCGTTAACGTGAACATGCTTAATGTGAATTACTTTTAACGTGAACTTTTTCCACAATCCCTGTCAACAGGAAGATTAGTTTTCGAATTACTTATAGTATTAACCACTGACAACATGAACAGATCTGTTACCACCATTGAGATTCACGTTACCAAGGTTCGACAATATTGGCGATGAAATCGAAGTGTCATTTTTTAAAATTTCCTTTAAAATTACTTTATTGTTGCATACGTAATCTTAATGAGGCAAAACAATCATGATTCATACTTCAATTAAACCTAATTATGAATATTTTTAATATATTTTTTCAAGAAATCTGCTGAACATTCAAAATTATGCAAAACATAAATATCGTAAAATATCTGTTTACTTTTTTTCACAAAAAACTGAAAATTCATCAATAATACTGAATTTCAATAGTTTATACAACTTTTATATGTTAATTATTTCAAAAATAAGTAACAATCTATTTTTAACAAAAATAATTCTCTCTAATGGCTCAAATTCATTTTTGCAAGCTACCGAATACAGTCAAACTTCGTTAACGTGAACACGCTTAATGTGAATTACTTTTAACGTGAACTGTTTCCACAATCCCTGTCAACAGGAAGATTAGTTTTCGAATTGCTTATAGTATTAACCACTGACAACATGAACAGATCTGTTACCACCGTTGAGATTCACGTTAACAAAGTTCGAAAATATTGGCGATGAAATCGAAGTGTCATTTTTTAAAATTTCCATGAAAATAACTTTATTGTTGCATATGTAATCTTAATGAGGCAAAACAATCATGATTCATACTTCAATTAAACCTAATTATGAATATTTTTAATATATTTTTGAAAGAAATCTGCTGAACATTCAAAATTATGCAAAACATAAATATTGTAAAATATCTGTTTACTTTTTTTCACAAAAAACTGAAAATTCATCAATAATACTGAATTTCAATAGTTTATACAACTTTTATGTTACTTATTTCAAAAATAAGTAACACAATCTATTTTTAACAAAAATAATTCTCTCTAATGGCTCAAATTCATTTTTGCAAGCTACCGAATACAGTCGAACCTCGTTAACGTGAACACGCTTAATGTGAATTACTTTTAACGTGAACTGTTTCCACAATCCCTGTCAACAGGAAGATTAGTTTTCGAATTGCTTATAGTATTAACCACTGACAACATGAACAGATCTAGATCTGTTACCACCGTTGAGATTCACGTTAACAAAGTTCGAAAATATTGGCGATGAAATCGAAGTGTCATTTTTTAAAATTTCCATGAAAATAACTTTATTGTTGCATATGTAATCTTAATGAGGCAAAACAATCATGATTCATACTTCAATTAAACCTAATTATGAATATTTTTAATATATTTTTTCAAGAAATCTGCTTAACATTCAAAATTATGCAAAACAAATATCGTAAAATATCTGTTTACTTTTTTTCACAAAAAACTGAAAATTCATCAATAATACTGAATTTCAATAGTTTATACAACTTTTATATGTTAATTATTTCAAAAATAAGTAACAAAATCTATTTTTAACAAAAATATTTCTCACTAATGGCTCAAATTCATTTTTGCAAGCTACCGAATACAGTTGAACCTCGTTAACGTGGACATGCTTAATGTGAATTACTTTTAACGTGAACTGTTTCCACAATCCCTGTCAACAAGAAGATTAGTTTTCGAATTACTTACAGTATTAACCACTGACAACATGAACAGATCTGTTACCACCGTTGAGATTCACGTTACCAAGGTTCGACAATATTGGCGATGAAATCGAAGTGTCATTTTTTAAAATTTCCTTGAAAATTACTTTATTGTTGCATACGTAATCTTAATGAGGCAAAACAATCATGATTCATACTTCAATTAAACCTAATTATGAATATTTTTAATATATTTTTTCAAGAAATCTGCTTAACATTCAAAATTATGCAAAACAAATATCGTAAAATATCTGTTTACTTTTTTTCACAAAAAACTGAAAATTCATCAATAATACTGAATTTAAATAGTTTATACAACTTTTATATGTTAATTATTTCAAAAATAAGTAACAAAATCTATTTTTAACAAAAATAATTCTCTCTAATGGCTCAAATTCATTTTTGCAAGCTACCGAATACAGTCGAACCTCGTTAACGTGAACACGCTTAATGTGAATTACTTTTAACATGAACTGTTTCCACAATCCCTGTCAACAGGAAGATTAGTTTTCGAATTGCTTATAGCATTAACCACTGACAACATGAACAGATCTGTTACCACCGTTGAGATTCACGTTAACAAAGTTCGAAAATATTGGCGATGAAATCGAAGTGTCATTTTTTAAAATTTCCATGAAAATAACTTTATTGTTGCATATGTAATCTTAATGAGGCAAAACAGTCATGATTCATACTTCAATTAAACATAATTATGAACATTTTTAATATATTTTTGAAAGAAATCTGCTGAACATTCAAAATTATGCAAAACATAAATATTGTAAAATATCTGTTTACTTTTTTTCACAAAAAACTGAAAATTCATCAATAATACTGAATTTCAATAGTTTATACAACTTTTATATGTTAATTATTTCAAAAATAAGTAACAAAATCTATTTTTAACAAAAATAATTCTCTCTAATGGCTCAAATTCATTTTTGCAAGCTACCGAATACAGTCGAACCTCGTTAACGTGAACACGCTTAATGTGAATTACTTTTAACGTGAACTGTTTCCACAATCCCTGTCAACAGGAAGATTAGTTTTCGAATTGCTTATAGTATTAACCACTGACAACATGAACAGATCTGTTACCACCGTTGAGATTCACGTTAACAAAGTTCGAAAATATTGGCGATGAAATCGAAGTGTCATTTTTTAAAATTTCCATGAAAATAACTTTATTGTTGCATATGTAATCTTAATGAGGCAAAACAATCATGATTCATACTTCAATTAAACCTAATTATGAATATTTTTAATATATTTTTTCAAGAAATCTGCTTAACATTCAAAATTATGCAAAACAAATATCGTAAAATATCTGTTTACTTTTTTTCACAAAAAACTGAAAATTCATCAATAATACTGAATTTAAATAGTTTATACAACTTTTATATGTTAATTATTTCAAAAATAAGTAACAAAATCTATTTTTAACAAAAATAATTCTCTCTAATGGCTCAAATTCATTTTTGCAAGCTACCGAATACAGTTGAACCTCGTTAACGTGGACATGCTTAATGTGAATTACTTTTAACGTGAACTGTTTCCACAATCCCTGTCAACAGGAAGATTAGTTTTTGAATTACTTATAGTATTAACCACTGACAACATGAACAGATCTGTTACCACCGTTGAGATTCACGTTAACAAGGTTCGACAATATTGGCGATGAAATCGAAGTGTCATTTTTTAAAATTTCCATGAAAATTACTTTATTATTGCATACGTAATCATAATGAGGCAAAACAATCATGATTCATACTTCAATTAAACCTAATTATGAATATTTTTAATATATTTTTGCAAAAAATTTGCTCAACATTCAAAATTATGCAAAACATAAATATCGTAAAATATCTGTTTCCTTTTTTTCACAAAAACTGAAAATTCATCAATAATACTGAATTTTAATAGTTTATACAACTTTTATATGTTACTTATTTCAAAAATGAGTAACAAAATCTATTTTTTACTAAAAGATTTCTTACTAATTGTTCAAATCAATTTCTGGAATGGAGCGAATATAGGCGATAAAAACGAAGTATTTTTTAATACTTCCATGAAAATCCCTTTTCTATTGCATATTTCATCTGAATATCATAGATCATGAATATCATAGAGCATAAATTTTTCAATTTAAAAAATTATTTGGAATTTACGATTCACTTAGGGTAAAATTGAGCATAAATGTCCATTTTGAGGATCATAAATATATCAGACAACTTCAAAAAACATTTATGATACTTGTTTGAACATAATTGACTACAAATATTCTAATAGGAAAATTTTGCAAGTTACTCATAATTTAAGATTTTATCAACATAGAAAAATGGGGGGGATATCCCATATAAATATGCATTTTGAGGATTGTTGAATTGGAAATTGTAGCATGAAAACAAAACTACAAAATTGATCCTAATAAAATAAATTAATAGATTAGAATAAGATAAATGTATCAAAGTGTACGGTGGATAGCCTATTAGGTGGGGATTTCATTCTGTCTCTGTGTCAAGTGTTTGGTCAGATTCATTTCTCTTAACATAATAATCATGTTAAGAGAATGTCCTGTACTAGAAATTTATGAGAACATATATATGATGGGGAACTGAGCAGAGTTCACTTATGCTAACTAGTTTTAATTATAAAAATAAGTTGCACTGCTTTATTTATTTATTTATTTTTTTTAAAGTATTTTAATAGTTGAAACGGTTATAGAAGAAAATTTTATTTTATTAGATTTATAATTATGTTGGTACTAAAATTAAAATTAAATTATTATAAAGTTTTAAAACTAAGCAATTTAATTAGTTAAATATTGATTCTGGACAACATTTATGTCCACTGTTAAACAAAAATATCATTCGGTTTTACAGGAAAAGGAAAATTGAACCAATTATAGAAGATAAACTTGCTTTTATTATATTTATAACTGTAGTTACTTTTTATGTTTAATACTATTTTATAGAAAATAAAAGAGTTTTCTTTAAAGGTAAGGTGTTTTTCTATACTTTATAGATGGGATTTGTAAATTATAAATAATTTTTAACAAAAACCCGCTTATTTGCAAAAACCCAGTGGTTTTTTGTTGGTGGGCCCGCCCAGAAAAACCCGCCCGGGTTTTTCTGGGCTGGGTCCACTTTGCCAACCCTGCTATCAGCTATATAAAGATATCGTGATTTACGAAAATCAGCTTTTAAAGTATTGCAACCTTTATCAATTAGGCTAAACTAGCAAAGCCCCAGTTCGGGAACGAACCAAATTCCGAATGCGGGAAAAATTTCAAAATCAAACTTGAAATGCACATAACTCATCCTGATGCAGCCTACGTGCTTATAGATCAAAGTTTCTTAATGAAACCATTTTTTAATTCATGAAATCAATGAAGGTCAACGAAGGTTTCTCTCGCTTTGCTGGTCACTATATTTAAAGGAAACTCTTTTCTATACCGCTTTACAAACAAAAATAAAATTTAAAGAAATCATGAAATTGTTTTAAAGCCCGTTTTGGTTCCCTGCTGCCTTCGGCAGCGGTCCACTCCTTTGCAGACTCTCGGGTGTCTGTCCATATTGCCTGTGACAATAGCTTACCAGTGGGCTTCCATTTGGGTGCTTATCAGATGAAAGTTTCAAAACAGACAGCATCGAAAAAATTTTTATCAAAACAAATACATACATATATATATATATATATATATATTAATTTTTCAAAAAATACCACCTTTCTTAACAGTAACTTTTTTTTCTTTAATTAAAATATTCAAAACTATTATATACTACAATATTCAAAACTTATCAATATGCATTAGTCGATTTAATGTGGTAAGTCAAAACAAAAAATTAACAAACCCTATGTTTTAGGAAGTGCATCAGCCAAGATGTACTATGCCTAATGGTCCAGACCTTTTTTTTTAATCGGGCCCTTAACACAGAGCTTTTGTTCATTCACTAGTATATTGTGTATTTAAAAATAAGACTGCCATTCAGAATCGAAAAAGAAGAATTTATTATGTTCCAATAGAATTTCAATAATTTTGACTTTCTCGTGTGCTGTGCTTGTTGTGGCCTAAATAAAATTAATAAGTTTTTGTTAACTGTTTTATTTATGTAACTCTATTTCATGTACAATCTCATCACTACTAATAGAGTGAAGTTACTTTATGTTTTAGGCTGAAAAATTCATTTTACATATCTATACTAATATTTATAAATGCGAAAGATTGGATATGTATGTTTGTTACTCAATCATGTCACAACGGCTAAATGAATCTGTATAAAATCTGGTACAGAGATTGATAATAGTCTGGAATAGGACATAGGCTACTATTTATGCCGGAAATTTGATTAGATCTTTTAAAATTAATTAAAATATGAAAATAATAAACTGGTAATTGCCTTAATATAAGCCGTTTAAATTTTTAATTGTTGCCAAAAAAGTTTATGAGGCATTTTTATTTAATTATTTTTCCAACATAAAATGAAATATGCTTTCACACGAAAAAAAAAAAAAAAAAAAAAAAAAAAAACTAAATGTTAAATTGAAAATGAGAAAATGACATCTTTATAACTTTAAAATAAAATAGTAATAATACAAATCTAACATGTTTCTTCTGAATATTATTTCACAGCACTTTTTTATATACCTCAACTTTAATTTTTTTTAGCACAGATGAATCACGCTTGGCATAAAAGCTAATTCAGCATTATATTAAAGGTATTTATCGATAATTCTGGACAATTTTTTAAATTTTGATGCTGAAGTAGATCGGCCATATTTCGCCAAGGACAACCACTTAAAGCCAAGTAGCGCATAAAAATATAACTAGATTATAAAATATTAAAAAAGAAAGAAAGAAAAGATAGAAAGAAATAGGAAAAATAATCGCATAAATTATAATTTGGTCTAAAATGGCGATAAGATTTCAAAAGTCGCCAAGGGGAGCTATATTAAGGCTGTACCATGATCAGGTTTACATATTAATTAATTTATTTATTTTTCTATATACCAACTACTATTAACTAAGCATGAAGTATATATAACCAAAAAATAAAATAATAATAATTATCTCATGCCATAGACGTAGCCGATCATACCATATTGTAATATTATATTTGGCTTGAAATTGCTGTCATTTTATGATTGATCGATTAATTCAAATAAATATAGGAAATAACTTGAAAGCAAATATTATATACATCACGTATAATGTTGTTCATATGTAACTGGGATTCAAATATGAAAGGGCTACTTCAAATTTATCGAAACTGTCATATATGATAAGCACCCAAATGAAAGCTCACGGGTAAGCCATTGTCGCAGGCAATAGAGACAGGCACTGGAGACTGCGAGGACAAACAAATCGCTGCCGAAGGTGCTGGGAACCCAAAGTGAGCTTTTGAGCGATTTCAGTATTTTTTTCTTTTTTCATAAAGCTATATAGAAAAGACTATATAGAAAAGAGTTTTCTTTAAATATAGTGACCAGCGAAAACGGGCAAAGCCTGCTAATTTGTTATATATTTTTTAAACATTTCCACAAAAACACTTATGAAGCATCTTCTCAAACTGATTGGGTGGCACCCGGAGCAGATCATCCCTGCCGCCCCCACCTAGCTACGCCATTGACACCACGTTTTTATTCTTACATTATTTTAGAACTTAATTCTAAAAATGAAAACTGTGGGCCCTGACAAATTATAATCCTATGCAATGACACAATCTATGTTTGGAATGTTTATCGCTTCTTGTCGTATGAGATTAAAATTACCCTACTACAAGGAACTCAGTGACAGAAAATTTTGTAGATGTCTGCAACAGGTTTTTAAAACTTCATAATCTGTCTGTGATATTTGCATGTAGTCAGGGGTGAAAATGGCTTACACTCAAAAAGCCTGAAAGATGATAGCAGCAATCTGGGGGGGGGGGGGGGGGGGGCGTTAACAACAGTGGTGATCTCGTGCAACAATACAATACATAATACAATTTTACTACAGAACATTTTAGTATACACAACTGTCAAATAATAAGATTAACCCATTCAATTAAATATTTTACAGCAATGTTTGACACAACACAATAAAAATAATTATAAATAATAAAAGTATTAGTTTTAGTTTTGATACAGAAATTTTTATAAGTGAATTTTGAAGTGGAGGAGAAGTTTTGGAGCAGTTTTTAATGAAATTAGCACTTTTCTACATTCCCGTAGAATCTCAGTAACAGGTAACAGGATACAGGTAACAAGTATAACGCTGCCTATAAAGGGAGATCTAGGCTCCTAGGTAAAGGTAGAAATTAAGAAATTTGGTTGGTGGCCAGTGGCCACTAGCCTTCATTTTTTTAGTGGCCACTAGCCACTTGCTGATAAAAGTTAAAGTAAAATAAAATTTTCTTTTCTTTAATTTTTTCGATGTTCAGTCTCGACAAATCATTAAGAAAATAATTAAGGTAGTCAACTTTTTGAAACTCATCCACAATAATATATTTCTGATAAATTTTAATAAATGAAATAGGAATAGATTTACATAATTTATACTATGAATGTAAGAAAATACTATTCAATACAAAATTCATATGTTTAAAATGCTCTTTTGGTTATATTATTTTATAACAGAAAAATTCTGATTTTTTGCCCCTTCACTATCCTGAATGGTGTCGATTTTCTACTTAAAAAAAAAAAAAAAAAAAAAAAAAAAAAAAAAAAACATCTTTGATTCATGAAAATATATTAGCATATGTAAATAAAAAAAAATATTTTTTTAATAATACTTTTTTATTTTGCAAGTTTCTTTTTCCTTTTTTTTTTCTTGTTACAAATGAATTATAAATTAATTTTTCTTTAATAATAATGAATTTTTAATAATTTGCAATTATAATCCCCCTCTCTAACTGAATTTAGAGAGTGTGGCTGTAGTCGAGATTTCACAATGTAATTGTAGCTGTCACTTTTTAAAAAGTTAATTTTGACATATTTTAAAATTAGCAGCACTAATTCATCTTAAGGATAAACAAGATCTTAAGCTCAATCATTAAATGATAATTCAATAGAAAAAAAAAAAAAAAAAAAAAAAGAAATCAATTTTAAGATATTATCAAATTTGTAATTTAATGGTCTGTAGTATGTAGTACATCAGTGTAACTCAGATTAGGCATAACAAATTACATATAATTGAAAAATAAAATAGTAAAAGAACAGAAAATATTTTACAATACATAAAATTGTATAATCAAAGCGCACAAAAAATTAAAAAAAATTATTAACCTGTAAAACTAATAAAATATGAAATTAATTAATAATTAATGCAAAAAGTAGGACTTGTACATGAAAAAGAAAATTGCATAATTTATTCTTTCTTAATATTAATTATATCTATTTTATTCTATTTCTTTATATTATTAAGATTCAATTATTAAATCCATGTTTTTAAATACAGTTGTTTTTAACTGTGGCAATCTTCTTATCCTAAAATGCGAATTCAACAAAAACAAGCCAGGTGCACATTTTTGTTGAATAAAAGGGTTGAAATTTTCTTTCCCTTTTGTAAAAAAAAAAAAAAAAAAAAAAAAGAGGCTTTAAATGTGCGTTCTAACTTTCTTTTGAAGGACTTTTTTACTTTTTTTGGATGAATGTGAATTAATTTTGGACATTCGGAGACGGGGCTATTGAAGTGAAAATGCGTCGAATGACGTTTTTAATTTTTCTGCGAACGTAATACAATCGGAGTTTCAGCCGATTGATTATCTCACGAGCTTCCTTTTCGTCTCTTTCTCCCGAAAGTCGAAACTCTCATTTTGACATTTTTTTAAAATCAAAATCTAATACTTTTATAGAAAAATGGAAAAAAGTCGTACATTTTTTTAGTATATGAATAAGACTACCTGCCAATTTCCAGTGTTTACTGTTAAAATTGACTTCTGAAAATGTCTGTAAGTGGCGATGTTAGATTTGAGAAAGCCTGAATTCGAGGCGCACGGCGCGTTTACTGCGAAAATGCCGCCACACGATCCAAGTTTGCATTGGAATGGGGTATTCTATAAAGAATGGGTAGAAGAATTTTAAGTGCTTACTATTAAAATTGACTTCTAAAATATGTTTGCAAGTGGCGAGGTTAGATTTCAGAACAGCCTGAATTCTTTGCGCGGCACGTTTACCGCGGAAAAGCCGCCGCGCGATCCAAGTTTGCCTTGGAATGGGATATATTTTATAAAGAATGGGTAGAAGAGAAGTGGCCACTGCAGTGGCGACCAAAGGCAATTTCTTTAGTCGCCACTTTTAAAAATCTAATCGCCATGTGGCGAGTGGCGACCACTAATTTCTAGCTTTACTCCTAGGTCGCCCTTTTTAAGCACTGTTTTGTGTATCCCTACCAAGGCACCTATAGGGGGCTCTAGAGTTCCTAACAGAGAGCATCTAACACGTCATACATCGGTAATGCATTGTCGTGGGCGAAAAATGTCCGTAAATTGCAGAATTTTTTATGACTGCAGACAAAAACAGTCTGAAAGTTGTGGACAATTTTTGATTATTAGTACAGACAAAGAGTGTCCGAAAGTTGCAGACTAATTTTTTTATTAGTGCAGACAAAAACTGTCTGCAAGCCGTTTTTCTGCGTCCACGACTATGTCGCCGTGTCACGGGGTTTCTGCCACTGGGACAAGAAAGATATTTTAAAATAACATTTGTCAAATAGTGTATTTTTAAATTGTTTTTAAATTTTTTGAATATTTTTCTCAGATAAATTAAACACAAAAAATTGAAAGAATAAGCTATAACTTGCAAAAGTAAATGCTAAGAATTGGGCGAGTATTTAAATTCAGATTACAGTCTACACCATAGATTAATTCAGATATTTTAAAATGGTACCCCTTTCGTAAATTTATAAAATAATTTGTGAAAAATCAAGTAAGTTTGTGAAAATTGATTACGCTTCCCCAAACAATTAACCAAAATTCACAAAGCAGTTTATTTAATTTTAAAATACATTTAAAGGCATCAAAACATAGCATTGGAAAGGGTTGCCTGAAGCTAAAGTTTAAAGAGGGCCACTGGATATTGTGCGCTGCCAAATTAGTCAAGAGTCAGGTCTAAGACCTTTTTTAATATATTTAATAAAATTTTGTTTTATAAAAAATAATGATCCTTTCACAAAATTTTTTACACATTTTTGAAAAGCAGTTTAAAACATTGCCTGTACTAGTTTCTACCAAATATTATTATATAGAGTAAATGCTAAGCTAAACGGCTTTACAATGTTTTTTTTTCCTATAAATATATATTTTTTAAACTGTTCTAATAAATTACTGTTCCTGCTATCTTGTGTTTTGAACACTTTCAAGTTTCATTGTTTTAATTTATTGTGATATGTAAGTTTCTAGAATTTGTCCGTTTAAGAAATGTGCGTTTTTGGGAGAAGACTATATTTTGAAAAATACTGTTTGGTAGAAAAATTAAAACGATAATAATAAAACAGAAAATTTATTTATTTTTTGTTAAAAACATACAGAATCAAATTAAAAACATTACTGTCATTACTACCATTACATTATAAGCCCATACAAGCACTAGAAAAATATGTTCGTAGAAATTAGTTTAATTTACAGTCGAACTCGAAACAGTGAATCGCAGTGTAGAAATAGTATATGGCAAAAGTAAGTTTTAACAATAAGTGCACTCTGAATTAAAAATGAAAACATTTTAAAATGTAACAAACATTTTATTCATGAACTTACCTTGATAATTAAAATGTTACCTAGTTGCAAGACCACGTTCTGCTTATCACGCGAGGCGGCATCCATCTTTAATTTTCTCCTTGATCTTGTAAACAAACAGCGTTCGTTGCCATATCTGTTTTTCAAAATACTGCAATCTGCTAAACAAAAAATAGATATATTCTTTCAAGTTGAGATTGAGTAGATTTTACTTCGTAAGTAAATTAAATAGAAGATAGCTTGATAAACCAATTAATATTTGTATGAGGATATATTAAAAAATGTTTAACCAATATTAATAAAAAATCATATTACTTTCTTCTATATGTAATATAGAGAAAGTATTGGATTCGCGAAAATTTTCGACTTCCGTTTTTTGATGGATTTACACGTTTTGGGATTTCCAGAACACGAATTAATAGTTTTTAGAAAATGTCTGTCTGTCTGTATCATTTTTTTTGTGGACGCTGTATCTCACGAACCAATGAATGAAATTTAACCAAACTTGGTATTTAGTTGCACCCTGACATGAACTGGCGCTGATTAGATTTGGGGATCAATAGCTCAACAGGTGGCGCTGTAATCGCATTTTATGCAAACTTTTAACATGGCAGTATAGGACAAAATTTCGTATAAATGTGCATAATGAGAGTTATTTTAAACTTGTGATTGTAAAATTAATATGAATTATTGATAATAGTAGTAGTTAACTAGGAAAAAAATTTTGTGCAGGTGGGGACATTGGTCCCCCCCTGGGGGGGGAAGTACCCCCCGGGGGAGTAAGTTTTCAAGATTGGTATCTTTCGAAAGGTCTTGTTGATAATAGTAGTAGTTAACTAAGAAAAAAAATTTGTGCATGTGGGGACATCGGTTCGCACCCCCCTGGAGGGGGGAAGTACCCCACTGGGGGGTAGAGTTTCAAGATGGGTGTCGTTCGAAAGGTCTCGTCAATACCTTTAAAACGAATGGTTGAACCATAAATCTGTGATAATTTAAAACAAAGTTATCGATTTTTTTTTTACTTTTAACAAAAAAAAAAACTTCGAAAAAAAATCGTATATATACATAAATTTTTTTAAAACGAAATATAATCAAACTTGGTATTTAGTTGGTCCCCGACATAAACTGGTGCTGATTGCATTTGGGGATCAATAGCTCAACAGGTGGCGCTGTGATCGCATTTTTTCCAAATTTTTTAACATGGCAGTAGGACAAAATTTCGTATAAATTAAAAGATGAGAGTTATTACTTTCTTCTATATGTAATATAGAGAAAGTATTGGTTTCGCGAAAATTTTCGACCTCCGTTCTTTGATGGATTTACATGTTTTGGGATGTCCAGAACACGAATTAATAGTTTTTAGAAAATGTCTGTTTGTCGCTGTCTGTATCATTTTTTTTGGACGCTGTATCTCACGAACCAATGAATGAAATTTAAGCAAACTTCGTATTTAGTTGCACCCTGACATGAACTGGTGCTGATTAGATTTGGGGATCAATAGCTCAACAGGTGGCGCTGTGATCGCATTTTATGCAAATTTTTAACATGGCAGCATAGCACATAATTTCGTATAAATGTACATAATGAGAGTTATTTTAACTTGTGATTGTAAAATTAATATGAATTATTGATAATAGTAGTAGTTAACTAGGAAAAAATTTTTGTGCATGTGGGGGCATCGGTTCCCCCCCCCACCGGGGGGGGGAAGTACCCATCCGGGGGGGGGGGGGGCAAAGTTTCAAGATGGGTATCTTTCGAAAGGTCTCGTAAATATCTTTAAAACGAATGGTTGAACCATAAATCTGTGATAATTTAAAACAAAGTTATCGATTTTTTTTAATTTTAACAAAACAAAACTTAGAAAAAAAATCGCAATTTTTATTTATTTTTTTTTTAACGAAATTTAACCAAACTTGGTATTTAGTTTGTCCCCGACATTAACTGGTGCTGATTATGTTTGGGGATCAATAGCTCAACAGGTGGCGCTGTGATAGCATTTATCTAAATTATTAACATGGCAGCATAGGACAAAAATTCGTATAAATGTGCATAATAAGAGTTGTTTTAAACTTATGATTGTAAAATTAATATGAATTATTGATAATAGTAGTATGTAACTAGGAAAAAAATTTTCTGCATGGGAGGCATCGGTCCCCCCCCTGGGGGGGAAGTACCCCCCGGGGGGGATAAATTTTCAAGATGGGTATATTTCGAAAGGTCCCGTCAATATCTTTAAAACGAATGGTTGAACCATAAATCTGTGATAATTTAAAACAAAGTTATCGATTTTTTTTACTTTTAACAAAAAAAAAACTTTAAAAAAAATCGCAATTTTTTTTTTTTTTTTTTTTTTTTTTTTTAACGAAATTTAACCAAACTTGGTATTTTGTTGGTCCCCGACATAAACTGGTGCTGATTATGTTTGGGGATCAATAGCTCAACAGGTGGCGCTGTGATAGCATTTTATCTAAATTTTTAACATGGCAGCATAGGACAAAAATTCGTATAAATGTGCATAATAAGAGTTGTTTTAAACTTGTGATTGTAAAATTAATATGAATTATTGATAATAGTAGTATGTAACTAGGAAAAAAATTTTCTGCATGGGGGGAATCGGTTCCCCCCCTGGGGGGGAAGTACTCCCCGGGGGGGATAAATTTTCAAGATGGGTATCTTTCGAAAGGTCTCGTCAATACCTTTAAAACGAATGGTTGAACTACAAATCTGTGGTAATTTAAAACAAAGTTATCGATTTTTTTTACTTTTAACAAAAAAAAAAAAAAAAAAAAAAAAACTTAGAAAAAAAATCGTACTTTTTTTTTTTTTTTTTAATATTGTTACTGATTGAATATGTATAGGTAAATATAGAAGAAAGTCTTGTGGTGGCCACAACATACTAGTTTAATTCTGTTTTATAATAAAATGTCAATAAAATAAAATGGAATATTTTAAAATTTCGATCAAAACCTTGCATTTTATTCGAATATTGCAGTTTTGTTAACGCTATACCTGACACAGGGTAAAATTGTGTTTAAAAATACATAAAGAGGCTTAGTTACTGAAAAATCTTAATGAAACTTCTTGTTTTATTTGTTATCGTGGAAAGAAGCCGAAATATAAATTTTGTGTTACTGAACCTGATTTCCCATTCCCCCCCAAAAGGGGGGGGGCTGAGGAGCATGAAATTTTTTTTTTTTTTTTGAGGAATACTTTATTGCGTTTAAAACAATGCGTAGCACGTGATTCTGCATGCTTTGAAACGGGAGATACAAATTTTTAAACATTTTAAACTTTTTTTTTTCGGGACTTGGAAAAAGAAATGAACAAAATTTGCAGCTATCATTTTTTCTACTGATACCAATTGGGATCAATAGCCTACCGATCGAATTTCTACTGATGTATGTAAAGATCTATTGATATCGATTGAGGATATAATCAATAGGTTACAGACGTCAATAGCTTCTATTGATAGCGGTAGGGAAATCCATAGAAATCTATTGATATCAATAGCCTACTGATCATATTTCTAATGATGTCAGTAAAGGTCTATTGATATCAGTTGAGGATATAATCAATAGGTTACAGATATCAATAGCTTCTATTGATAGCGATAGGGATATCCATAGAAATCAATTCATACCAATAGAACTCTATTGATGTCAATAAGTTTTTGTATTGATCTCTATGGACCATTTTTAGTAGGGCTTGCATGGAAGCTAGAAAGTGTAGAAAAGGTTTCCCAAAAGATTTTCAAACAGAAACTTTATTGAGTGCTGATGGCTATCCTAAGTATAAGAGATGCATGAATTCTACAGTTGTTGTACGTGGAACCACAATGGACAACAGATTCGTTGTTCCTTACAATGCCTATCTGCTTCTGAAATATGATGCACATATTAATGTCGAAGTTTGTACATCTATGAGAGCAGTGAAATATATTTACAAATACATCTATAAAGGTTTTGACTGTGCGAATATAATTGTCAGTGCTGGGGAGATTCAAAACAATGAAATTGCAAATTACATTCATGCGAGGTATGTCAGTGCACCAGAAGCCATGTGGCGATTGCTCCAGTTTAAAATGCATGACAGGTCACATGCAGTTATGAGATTGCCAGTACACCTGCCAAATCAGCAGCGCATAATCTTTACAGAAGGTGAAGAAGAAGAAGCCTTACAGGCTGCAAGAACAGGGAAAACTAATTTTGAGGCATGGTTCGAATTAAATCAAACCAACCCGGATACTGAAACAATATTGTATTCAGATATTCCCTACAGTTACGTATACAAAAAGAACAAATGGCAAAAAAGACAAAGAGGTGGAAATAAGATAGTGCCAAGAATGTATGTTGTTAGTGCTAAAGAAGAAGAACGATTCTATCTACGGATGTTGCTTCTTCACGTACCCGGTGCTACAAGTTTTGAATTTTTAAAAGCTGTTGATGGTATTGTTTATGATACCTTCAAAGAAGCAGCATTTCACAGACATTTACTTGATTCTGATGAAGAATGGAATCACTGTTTGAGGGAAGCTGCTGTTTACCAGATGCCAAAACAACTGAGACAGACTTTTGCCTTCATACTGATTTTATGCAATCCTACTAACGCACTTGAACTATGGAATAATTATTGTTCTGATATGGCTATGGATTTTCAGTGTAACAAAAATGAAAGTTCTTTTAATCTGGCTCTACAGGATATCAATGCAACTCTCAAGCAACACGGAATGACATGCGAATCTTTTGAACTTCCAATGCCAATAGGAAATCCTATTGAAATACAGCTTTACAACCCAGTCGAACAAAGAGAACTGGCAGAAATTCAGATTGCATCGCTTAATCCACAACAGTTAGAAGCCTTCAGAAAAATCATCAAAGCTATCGAAGACATAAATAAAATGGACAGGTATTTTTTCATTGATGGTCCTGGGGGTTCAGGAAAAACTTATTTGTACTCAACCCTGTTGCACTATATTCGGGGAAAAGAACAAATAGCACTTCCATTTGCAACTACTGGCGTTGCAGCAACACTTCTCGAAGGTGGGCGAACAGTTCACAGCGGTTTCAAGTTACCTATTCCTATTCTTGACACATCAGTTTCCTCAATGAGGACAAATACTTCAGAAGCTGAAAACCTTCGCAAAGCTCAGCTCATCGTTATAGATGAAATAACGATGCTGACAAAAGATGGTCTTCGATGTATCGATTCCCTTCTGAAAGAAATCATGAGCAGTGATAAGCCTTTCGGAGGGAAAGTTATCGTTATTGGAGGAGACTTCAGACAGACACTTCCAGTTGTGCCAAGAGGATCTACAGCAAATATCATAGAAGCCTGTATCAAATCTACACCTTTATGGAGATACTTCACCCACCTTCCACTCATCTCAAACATGAGAAGTGCCGGACAAGAACAACACAATATTTGGCTCTTAAATGTAGGAGAAGGAACTCTTCCTAGCATCCCCGAATTACCCACCGATTCCATAGAAATCCCTGAACACATGATTGAAAATAACATCATCGAAGCAATTTATAGTCAATTAGCCACCATGCAGGTTGAAGAATTGGGAAACAGAGTTATTTTAGCTCCAACAAATAGGAAAACTCTGGAAATTAACATGAAAATAATATCAAGAATTGAAGGAGACCCACATGTGTATTACAGTGTAGATTCTATTGTTTCTGAAGACAATAATGATATATTAAATTATCCAACAGAGTTTTTACATGAGCAAACTCCTTCTGGCATGCCACCTCATCAGCTAATTTTAAAAAAAGGTATAATAGTCATGTTGCTAAGAAATCTTAATCCAAATCAGGGTCTTTGCAATGGGACTCGCTTATCAATACTTGAAATGCATGGAAATTTCATTTCTGCGAAAATTTTATCTCAGTGTCATCATGGTGAAACAGTTTTCTTGCCACGAGTTGATTTGTGTCCAAGTGATGTCACTCTTCCATTCATCCTAAAACGTCGCCAATTTCCTGTCATTCCTGCCTATGCAATGACAATAAACAAATCTCAAGGTCAGACATTTCAGCATGTAGGAATTTATCTTGATGAAACAGTTTTCTCTCATGGACAACTATATGTTGCCTTATCCCGATCACGAAATCAAAATAACATTAAATTTCATATTCAGCCAACAGACGCACAAGGACAGATTGGAAACAGTAGAAACTTTTTTACAAGAAATGTCGTTTTCAGAGAAGTTTTATAATTATTTGAAATTATTTACTCTTATATATCCACAATAATTGTTTTTTTTTTACAATATTTATAATTGTAAAATTACCACCATGATTTGCTCCGGCTAAACATCTTAAGTACTTTTTCACAACCCATTTCATTTGAAGTTATTTAATTAATAGTTAAATGCTTAAACTTTATTTTATACATATATTTATATATATTTCTTTTATCGGTATTTCATATATATCTTAACACTTTTGCGACCGCTGACGTAGATTCACGTCATTTTTGATATCTGTAACTCTACCAGTGGGCGTTTCTTTCAGGGTTTTTATGTTACTTATTTCTGAAGAATATACCCAGTATTCAAATTTGTACAGTCAAATGTAAATATTTTGTGCGTACTCGGGGGTTCGTAAGTTGTCCGAGAATGAAAGGCGAGGCTTGCAAAAATTCAGTAATTTATTCACAGAAAGTTCCGGAAAAATACAGGTCTGTAAATTAAGTATCAGCTTCAATTAAATCAGTAAACACAGCTTAATTAACAACTGTCAACTGTAAATCCACAGTACTAACTGTATAGCAATAGCACATAAAGCAAGACTCATTCAAAGAGGCTTAGAACTCCTTGAAATGCAATGCAAGCATTAGCGAAACTGCCTGACTCTGATTTCAGACTGAACTGAACTGACTGCCTTGGCGAAAAACGCAGCCCTTATATACCCCTGTAGAAAAGTGTGGAATGTTCCAGAAATTTCTGTATCTCCTGAGCCAATCATATTCCAGCATCCATATTTGGTATATCACTAATAAGGATTTTCTCGCCAAGGTCACCAAAAAAATCAACAATTAGGGAAAAAGTCGCCAAATTTGGTGCCAAATCCATTACCTGCCTTATTGGAGATTTCTAATGCGTTTTTAAGGGAAAATTACGCTTTCTTATTCTTTTTATAATATAATTATTCTTTTTATAATATAATATGCATTATTTTAACGCTAAAACAACTAGAAATGTCGAAAATTAATGAAAGAATTTCTTCAAGAATGAATACAATTATTTACAAACTCGCAACAATATGGATATAAATAATTTGATTGGGAAGAATATAATTATAATGTATATCCATTTGTAATATAAATGTGAACTTAGAAAATTTTGTAATGAAATATTGTAACTTGGGAGAATAACGCCCATAGGTGGACCTTACTGTCAAGAAGACAAAAGCATGCGGTCGTGAAAGTGTTCAATGAGATTTTTAAAAATTTGAAAGAAATTTTTATAACGAAACTACTACCGTGCTTTGCGCGGGCTGATCTTCTAGTAATTAAATAACATTCCATTAAAAAAAACAATTTCCTTTTCAAAGAAACAAAAAGAAACACCATTTAAACAACATTTTATGAAACGAAAGTGAATTTCAATTATTCAAATGTTGAATGAAACCATTTATATTTAAAACCCAAACTAATTTTTAATTATTCAAATTTCGAAACTATTTATTTCATATATCAGCAAAATTTTATAAATTATAAATAATATTAGATATAAACCAAATAATTCGGTGCCCCCACAGACTGCAACCATTTCAGAACAAAAACTATGCTTTTCTTTTAAAACGAAATCGTAACTTTTAATTTTCAAACTCAAACCAAAATAATGAAATAATAAGGGGAAAAGCCTACCTCCCATATCCGTTGCCGCTGAGCGGATTCATTATTACTCCATAATTATCCAAAAAAATGCATGTCGTCCAAAAAAAATGCAAATAATCACGTCCGGGTCAGGACGAAGTGACGTAATTATATCGTCCCACATGCATAAATTACTATAAATAGAGCCGGTGAAATCATGCGCGAATGTTACTGAATTAAGGAGAATGTACGATGCGATTGAGGTACAAATTCGTTCGTTACAATCATTAAATGTAGCAACAGACACTTACAGTAATCTGTTATGCCCTGTAATATTACATAAACTACCGGAAGAATTAAATTTAAGTTATAATAGACAGCGTAATTCAGATGAATTGTTTGATATTTCTAAATTAGTTGATTTTATACGTAAAGAATTAGAAATACGAGAAGCATCGATAATTTTAGTGAATCCCAGAAATAATAGCGCAAATGAAAATAATTTTCGGAACAAAATGACAGGCCACAATAAACCTTACTTAAATTCTAAAAGGAGCGAATATCATCCCCCTAAATCATCAGCTTCCGTTTTAGCGACTCAGGCGGAAAGAAATTTATCTGGTTATCATAATAGGTATTCTTATGATAATAATAGGCCTAAATTTAATAACAAAAGAAATACGAGTTCATTTTCTCAAAATACAGGAGTTCAGGGCTGTTTGTTTTGTTCCTCGGCACATATGAATCATGATTGTTCTTTAAATGTTTATGATAAGAAAAAGGCTCTAATGGCCAAGGGATTGTGTTTCATATGTTTTCAAAATCATTTGAGTAAATTTTGTTCTCGTAAGGATCAGAAGTGCAAGTATTGCGCATCTCCCTGGCATAACTCATTAATATGTAATACAGAAAGAAATGAATCCCTCTCAGTTAATGATAAAAACCAAATACAGTCAGAAAGTTCTTTAAATTTAGTTTGTAATAAGAATAAAGAGCTTGAGGACACGCCGAATGATTCGGTGTTGTTGCAGACTGTAACGGCAAGTGTATTTAATGTTCAGGCCAAATGCCATTTATTGAGGTGTCATATTGACAATGGAAGTTCTAGGACATTTGTATTGCGCGAAGTGTGCAATTTATTGGGACTAAAACCAATCGGGAAGGAAACCCTTTTGATTTATACTTTTGGCAATGAGAATACTGAAAGGAAAACCTATGATATTGTAGAAATAGTATTACATAATGTAATAGAAACTAATAAGAAAATTAAATTAAGGGCTGTGGTTATTGATTCAATTACATTTGGGGAAATTAAAATTCCTTCACAATGGGTGCGTAACATCGCACTAGAAAAGGTCATTGAATTGGCAGATAAGGGTAATTTAAGTAAAATTCATGTACTTATTGGATCGGATTACATTGGGGAAATTCTCGGAGAAAGGAACGTGAGAATTTCTAAACGATTAATGGCAACAGATACCTTATTTGGATTTGTGATACAAGGAAAGGAAAGGGACCCTGTCAGAAAGTGCGCGTTAATCATTTACATGTTGTTAAGGAGGAATTGGACCATCAAAGGGTTAAAAATTTATGGGAATAAGAGGCAATTGGAATTATTCCGGACAAAGAACATTTTAAATCAGATGATGAAATTTTAGAGTTATTTAGGCAAACCACTACTTATAGAAATAAAAGATATGAAACGCGATTGCTGTCGAAAAATAATGTCAAAAAATTGGACAGTAATTATGGGATAGCAAGACGACGTCTATCTCATTTGAACACTGTTTTTGATAGGAATCCGGACTTGTATTTTAAATATAAAGAAATTATTGAGGAACATTAAAAGGAGGGCATCACAGAGGAAGTAGCGTCGGATTTAAATGACAATACGGGTACAGGCTATTACATGCCGCATCATGCAGTAGTACGCGAACAAAAGAAAAGTTCTAAGGTTAGGATAGTTTTTGACGGTTCATGTAAGGGCAGGGATGAATTATCTCTTAACGATTGTTTAGAGAGCGGTCCTAATTTAAATTCAGATTTACTCAGGATAATTTTGAGGTTTAGGTTACACCCTGTTGCGTTTTGCGCAGACATTCAACAAGCTTTTCTAGAAGTAGGAATCGCGGATGAGGATAGGAATTTTTTGAAATTTTTATGGAATGATGGGGAGGGGTCCGATCTCCATTCCGATGCTGCTAAACGAATTAGGACATTACAATTCTGCAGAGTTCCCTTTGGGGTGAAATGTTCCCCTTTTCTATTATCGGCAACAATCAGGCTTCATTTGAAAAAAATTGAGAATGACTACCCGGAAGCAACAGAAATGTTACGGTCTCTCTACGTGGATGATCTCATCTCTGGCACTGAGAATATAACCAAGGCCTTACAATTGTCTAAAGAAATGATGTATATTTTAGGTGAAGCTAGCATGAATCTCAGGGCTTAGATTTCTAATTGTTCAAAGCTTAATCAGTTGTGGAAGGCATACAATTTCCAATGTCGAGAAGATCCAGAGGAATCCAACATTGAACTAAAAATATTAGGGATTATTTGGGACAATACGACCGACGTATTACGGATTGACACTTCACAATTTGACAAATTACCGGAGGATAGATTTATAACAAAGCGATATATTTTGGCTGTTTGCGGAACGTTATTTGATCCATTGGGGATCATGAATCCATTTTTGATTCGCATAAAAATTATATTACAATCAGTATGGGAAAATGGTTAACAGTGGGATGAACCTGTTCCACATGAAATTGAAATGTTGTTTTTAGAATGGCTAAATGAAGCAAAAAATTTTAAGTTCACTGGAATTCCTAGGCTGTATTTTAATGAAATCTGCTGGAACTCAGTAGAGGTACACATATTTTCCGATGCTATCCCAAAATGTTATGGTTCAGTGGCTTATTTTCGTTTTACGAATTCTGAAGGATGCAAAACAAGTTTTATAATTTCTAAGTCTCGACTAGCCCCTTGGAAGAAGTATACATTACCGAGACTTGAATTACTTGGCACTTTAGTCTCAGCAAGATTGGGATCATATCTTAAATCTGTTTTTCCTATGCTCGACCCCAGAAATATTTTTTATTGGACTGACTCTCAGATTTGCCTTCATTGGATAAAAAATTCAGCTAACGATTATAAGCAGTTTGTGAAAAACCGAGTGATAGAAATCAGGGAAAAAACTGATCCTGAAAAATGGCAATTTTGCAATGGCAAGGTCAATCCGGCGGATAAATTGACGAAAGGTGTAAAAGCAAATTCCTTAATGAATGACAAAGTATGGAGTCAAGGACCAGCTTGGTTGTCAGAATTAAGTATACCGTATGACTCTCTAGTGGAATTTTCCTGTGACATGGACAGTGTGGTTGAAGAAAGACATGGAACTACAACACTCCAGGTTAACGTAGAAGCTGCAATGCCATTATTAAATCTGGAGAATTACAGTAGTTTGAATAGAGTTTTGAGAACAACCGCCTATGTTTTTAGATTTCTAAATAACATTAAATCTACGTCTGAAAAACGTTCAGGAGCGCTGACAGCAAATGAAATATCTGCAGCAGAAAATTATTGGCTTCTATTTGTGCAGCAAAGTGAATTTAACAAAGAACATACCACATTAAAGGCAAAAAATTCAGTTTCTCCTGATTCTAAGTTATATAATTTGAATCCCATTTTGACAACAGAAGGCCTAATAGTATTAAAGGGAAGAATTCAAGGCTCTAATTTTTCTGATGAATCTAAGCATCCAATTATTTTGCCGGACAAGGCTCGATTTACTAATCTTTTGATCATGAAGGAACACGAAAATTTAGGTCATTCTGGTATATCTGACACACTCACTCAATTAAGAGAACGCTTTTGGATCATTAAGGGCAGGCAAGCCGTGAAATCCTGCTGGAACAAATGTTTTCTATGCAGACGGTTTAAGGCCAAACAAGGACAGCAAGTAACAGCTCCACTTCCCATATCAAGAACTAGTGAGGCTCAACCTTTTGAAGTCGTCGGAATCGATTTTGCTGGACCCTTATTCACGAGAGACAATAACAAATCTTATATTGCATTATTCACGTGTGCAGTCACTCGAGCAGTGCACTTGGAAATAGTCTCCAGTCTCAGTTCTGAACATTTTCTACTTGCATTCAGACGTTTCATCTCTAGAAGAGGTGTGTGCAAGGTTGTGAATTCCGATAACGCTCTGACTTTTAAAAGTAGTGAAAAGGAGCTAAAGAAACTTTATACAAACGTTAAGAACTTTGAAATACAAAACTATTTTGGTAATAAAGGTATTAAATGGAAATATGTAGTAGAAAGAGCCTCATGGTGGGGGTGGGGGGGGTATTGGGAGCGAATGGTTCGCATCACAAAGGTCATTTTGAGGAAAATTCTTGGTAGGGCATTGGTTACATTTGAAGAATTGCAAACTATACTTGCAGAAATTGGATCTATTATTAACTTTAGACCTTTAACTTATGTATATAATGACCCTGTGGAGCCATTCCCTCTCACCCCAGCCCATTTCTTGATAGGAAAAAGATCAACTGCAATGCCACCACAAAGTGGCCGTTTAGTGATTTCAAGTCAATCTAGTTCTCAAAAACTTTTAATTAAACGATACTTGTATCGTGAGAGACTTCTTAACGAATTCTGGAAGCGCTGGAAATTTGAATATATTTTGCAGTTGAGAAATGCTAATGTTGTAAAACCTGTTAATCCAATTTCTAATTTTAATATAGGTGATATAGTCCTAATAGGTGATGACAAGGCCCCAAGACAAATTTGGAGGTTAGGTAAGGTAATCGAGACACATGTAGGACGTGACAATAAGGTAAGAGCTGTAACCTTAAAAACTTCATCAGGAATGTTAAAGAGACCCATTCAACTTCTTTGTAATTTGGAAGTCCAAGGGGACTTACCTTAATTAAACCAACTGTTCACCTGTAAGGTAATATTAATATTGTTTTCATTTTTCAATTGTATCCAGGTAACATTGATTTTTTTGTATTTGATATAATTTCTATTTTCAGTATTTTGTGGTTGTGAAATTTATTTTTATGTAGTGTGATTTTTTATTGGTTGTAATTTTTGAATTGTATTTGATTTGGATTTGTCAAAATTTTGTATTGAACTTAACTTACCTTTCGGGGCGGGAGGATGTTGCAAATTGAATTGTCTTTGCATCCTCTCAGGCGGCGCTACTAGTCGTCATTTTCGACGCGCCGATGTATGATTACTGACTAGTTGAAAATGTGATCTGAAAGGATTAGGTCAAGCTTGACCGTTTAAAAATATAGCGTTGATTAAATGTTTATTTGTGTTTAATTGTAAATCCGTTTTTTGTTTTTGTGTGGAGTGAAAATATACATGAAAAAGAACATTACCTTCATTATTAAGTTTAAAATCGATTTTTGCGACTTGTGTTTAAAGCAATATGAAACATGAACACCTTGTAATTTTGTGATATCAAGACGAATATTTATAATTATTTGTCAGATAGCGGTATTCTGGGGACAAACATGATAATCTCACTTATTATAACGATAAAATTAATTTAAAAAAAAATAAATTTTTTTGAAAACCATAAATAATGTAAAAAAAAAGTGTTGTAAAATGATATGAATATTGATAGAAATAACCACTAAACGAAACTATATGTAAATATATTGAAAGACAAGTAACTCTCTTACAATTTTAAATGTTAAAGATTAATATTTACTTGTTAATTTGTCGTGATTAAAAATTCTATAAATTCTTAGGAATGCTGAGAGGGAGCATTATTTAAAAACAAGTCCTTATGGCTTATTCGGAAGGGTAGGTAGATTTCTTTTTCCTTATCAAGTAGCCGTCATTTTGTTTCAAAATGGTGGCTACAAATTATTAATGCACTTGGTAGAAATACTGATGTAGGCTATGCACACATGGAGTTTTAAGCACATCGGTTCATAAATACATTTTTATGTGAATTTGAAATTTTCAAGTAGCTGGTGACTGGAAACAAAATGGTGGGTTAAGTTGACAAATATATGAAATGTATTTGTGAGATAAATCTACTGTACGCATATAGATCGAATTAATTTAAAATCTCGAAAGTCATCGTGTTGAAAAATTAAGTGGCAAACACTTCGATCAAAATGGCAGAGAAAGTTAGTTGCTCAACTAAAATATCGTTGCAAATTTGATTTTTTTTTTTCTTTTTTTGTAGAAATTCTTTCAAACGGGTTTAGTAAGTTGATAAAATGTTAGTTTTCTGCATTTCTACTTTGTTTTAGCATTAACATAGCCTAATTTTTCTTAAAAACGCATTAAAAAGATCCAGTAACGCAGGTAATGGATTTGGCGCCAAATTTGGCGACTTTTCCGGTATGGCGACTTTTTTGGCGAGAAAATACTTATTGTCGATATACCAAAAATGGGCGAAATAACGTGATTGGTTCACAAGTTACGGGAATTTTCTAGATTTTTGTTGTTTGAATGATAAATCCAATTTTCAACTTTGATTTGAATTAAATACTTCTAAAGTTACCGTGATAACAAATTTTCAAGTGGCCGCCACTTGGAAACGATAAAGTGGAACAAGTTGCTCAGCAAACACATCCAAGATATTTGAAGCATAGGTTCACTGTCCAACTGTGGTTTAAATCAGTTCCGTGTTTCAAACGTTATTATTATGGCAAACTTTCAAGTGGTAGTCTAAGTGGCTGCGACTTGGAAACAAAATGGCAAAACAACTTGCCCATCGAAATCACCCAGTATATTTGTATAAGTTCATTGTCCAGTTCTAGTTAAAATTAAATCAGTATTTAAAAAATTATCGTCATAAGAAATTTTCATGTAGCACCAATTGTAAAAGTAAAGCATAGTGAGATGCCCAGCGAACTTATCTGAGATATTTTAATGATAAATTCACTACCCAAATCTGATGCGAATTGATTCTGTATTACTAAAGTTACCATAATGACAAATTTTCAAGTGGCCGCAACTTGGAAATAAAATTGCGGATGAAGTCACCAAGTGAATTTAGCCTAGATATTTGTACCATAAGTTCACTATCCAGCTTTTATTTCAATCAGTTTAGTATTTTAAAAGTAATCGTGATGGCATATTTTCAAGTGGCAGTGTGATTTCAAGTGGCTGGAACTTAGAAACAAGATGTCGGGACAAGTTGCCCAGTGAACACATTTAAGATAATTATATAATAATATCACTGTCCAAATTTGATTCGATTTGGAGAATTATTTCAGAAGTTATCGTGTTTTAAAATTCTTGAAGTGGGAGCCTAATTTCAAGTGGCCCCGCTTAACTTAACATATCTGCCACTTTATTAAAAATGGCGGATAATGTTCATTAATATAATTATTTGAGACACTTGTATAATCTATGAATATATCAAAATTAAAAAAACATTCGGAATATGCTTTTTACAATTTGAATTTCAAATTTTCAAGTGGCCTCCACTTGAGAACAAAATGTCGGAGCAACTTGGTTAACAAATTCATCTAAGTTATTTATAAGATAAGTTAAGACACTGTACAAATTTGGTTCTATTTGGATTATTATTTCAGTTATTGTGATTTTAAATTTTCAAGTGGTAGCGTGATTTCAAGTGGTCCCGCTAAACTTAAGATATCTACCACTTTATTAAAAATGGCGGATAAACTTCATTAATAAACTTCATTGAGACCCTTATGTTGCCTGTATTTACATCAAAATTCAAGCAAATCTTGCTTTAAATATGCTTTTTACAATGTCGGTTTGAAATTTTCAAGTGGCTGCCACTTGAAAACAAAACGTCGGAGAAACTTGGTTAACGAACTCATCCAAGATATTTATAAGATTAGTTCACTGTCCAAATTTGGTTCGATGTCGAGTATTATTTCGGGAGTTATCGTAATGACAAAATTTTCATTATACATATATATCAGTGTTGTGCACGAGCGCGTTCATGAGTTTAGCTCAAAAATTTTGAGTTTTGAGTTGAACTTCGCTCGTTTTTTAAATTATGAACTTGAGTTGAGCGTAGTTCGTTTTTTACACGAACTTGAGCGTGAAAAAGCAATTCAAGCTCAAACTCATTTTAAATATTTCTGTCTGAAATAGGAAAAGGAAAGTGGACCACAGATAGAACTTTTTACAATTAATCTTATCCCCTTAGGGCTCACACACATCTCCCAGCCCACCCTACAAGCGAAGCAAATGGCTTTTGGGAATAGCGGAAGTACCATTCTTTTAAAGAAAAAGATGGACTATGGGCAGTTTCAGTGGGGCTTTCAGTTTTCTCACTTCATCCTTTTATCAGTGAAAGGAAATGCTCGGAAAGTTTTATGAGGGTGGTTCAATTCGTCGCGGGTGTATAAGTTTTTTCTTTTTTGTTGTTGTTGTTCTCCTATATTTGTAGAAAACGGTTTCGGTAACAAAATCTCTGTTATCTGCTGCCCTTAGGCTGCACCACCCCCTTGTTGTGTATACATTGCACCCTTTTACGGCGGCCTTGGAAAAAAAGAAGCTTTTAGATTTGGACAATCAGGCACCAAGTCTTTCCAGAATTAATGAGAAGAAAAAAACACACACAAAACACGATGAAATCATTATATTATTTATAATCAGTTTCACTGCATGCGAAAGACGCACCACATCTCATTTTCTGAAATTCGAATATTGATGTACACATTAACAAGACTAAGAGGTAAATACTAATTTTATATTTGAATTATATTATACATTATTATTATTGCCTTGTTTTAAAACTCACTCATGTTTGAAAAGATTTTTAATTTTTTTTATCATTGTAATGATAAATATTTGCATATTCAATATATTCGGAGAATTAATGCGAATTCTATCACTTTTATTTGTCTTTGCACCCGAGGTTTAACTTCAGTATATATGCTTGAAATGAAATGTCCTGTCATTTTAATGCTTTCATTAAGGTGCAATAGCAAATGACTGTCCCTTTAGTTAAATTTCTAAAAATTAAAAAAATATGTATATATTTAATATTTCAAATATAAATTATTAATATTTAAATTATCAAAGCTGATAAACAGAAGTGTTGGGTTCGATCCCAGGTCGCGCTCGTCGACTTAACTGTTCGGAGCTTTTTGTGGTTTTCTCCAAAACTCGCGTAAATACGGACTAAAAACCCTTAGAAAGACGCCCAATGAGGGCATTCCCCCTATAAGCTAGGCCCTGGTATAGTCAATCGGTCTTATGCTATACAACCAACCTAATATATAAATTTCAAAACTATCTGAAATAATCGTAATAATAAAAAATAAATTTTGTGCGTGATAACCATATATATATATATATATATATATATACATACTTACATTAATATCATTATTGCTGTTATTATACTTACAAAGCTTAAAATCCAAACTTCCGAATAGAAATACTGTATTCATGATTTTGTGATTCTAGCCAATCTAAAAATTTCCAGCAAAAAGGAAAATTGAGAATGATTTTTTCAAAATTGTTTTTCAATATTTTAAATACACTTTAACACTTGTTTATTTTAGCTTATTCATTTTCATTTAAGAATTTTTCTTAGTCTGATTTGATTTCTTGTTAACTTATAATATAGTTTAGTTGGAGGATTTAAGGCTGATTGACTCCGCATGTGTCCTAGGCCTATAGGGGAAATGTCCTCCGTGATATTCTTTCTAAGTGGTCCTAGCCCATATTTATGCGAGTTTCGGAGGAAACCACGGAAAACTCCGAACGGCTAGGCCGATGAGCGCTACCTGGAATCGAACCCGGCAGCTCCCATCTACCAGCATTGAGCGCAGAACCATTCAGCCGCTGGTGGGCCCTTATAATATTATAAGAAAATGTATATTTATTAAAAAATATTAAGTTGTTTATCATTAATTTTTAAGAGGGAAAGAGCTGATTATTTTTGATGAATATAGTATTAAAAAATTATCTAATTCTGTAATTTAAATAAGTAGTAGTTAAGAGAAAAATTAATTCGTATTCGGATTAGTATGTCCCGTACAGATTTAGCTTACAGAATACCAACAATCTGTATTTAGAAAATTAAACTTATTTCTCAATCAAGAATATATTCATCCAACCTTGGCAATAATTCTCTGTCTTACGGCTTTTTCTGAACATAGAATTTTTCCCTATTTAATCGTAAAAAAATTATTCAAAATCTTGTTAAACGACGTTATATAAAAATTACTGAAGATTAAGATAGGAAACATTCACAGTTTGAACAGCGGGATTTTAGAAGAATTGGACAGAAAAATGTTCTTTTTTTCTAATCCATTTACTAAAGTATTTTATAAGCAATACTAATAAAGGGAAAAGGAGGCTCTTCAGCTGTTGTCGCTGATAGCGAAACCCCGTGATATTATATGGGGAAACCTGTAATGTAAATTACTTATTACCTAATGTATTTTTTAAAATAATGTTTAGATATTTCACAATCGTTAAAATAATTCATCCTTTCAACAAATTGATTTTTTTTTTTTTTTTTTCTAATGTTCTGTTCTAAAACTTTAAAATGCGGATAATTAACTAAAATTATTTTTCGCCCTTTACAGCTTCAAAACAAAATGTTAAAAATTTAAGAAATCCGTTTTAGAAAAACAAAAATCAGTTTAATGATATTACGAGTTTGGCTGTCAGCGTCGACTGGTAAAGCATCCCCTTAAAATTAAAAACTGAGCAAAATAATAACTCACGCTAAGACATTGATTGATTTTATGTAATGATTATGTATGTAAATTTGGAAGATAATAAATGAAGCTACGTCGTAATCTCCCCCCCCCCCCAAAAAAAAAAAAAAAAAAAAAAAAAAAAAAAAAACTTTAAAAATGCTCTGTGTTCATCATCATCACTAGCTGTATTCATAATATTTGAAATTTTAAAATAAAATAAGTATTTTGCCAAAATATATATATATAAATTTATTCTGTCGAAAAATTATTCTATGGAAGTCAGTTAAGATCTTACTTTTATTTATTTATTTATTTATTTATTGGATATAATTGAGGAAATTGCCAAAATTTACCTTGTCAAAGGAAATTGCTTGAGAATGATAATTATTTTCGCTTACTTATATGTTACACAAAACTTTGTTTAGAGTTCTATACTTCACGTTGCCTTTATAGGATAATTTCGCATTTTGAGTTGCCTTGAATATAGAAATAAAACTTTTAACAGCTCCTCTATGGTTATATTATCGCAATAAATGAAAAGAAATAAACGGAAGAAATTTAAATTTAGAATGCTAAAGATTATTTGGAAATGCTACTTGAAATTTTTGTCTAAGATCAGTAAGTTACTGATACAAGTTCTCTAAAGAACTTGAAATGCATATTTTAAAATTTCCTTACAACTTTAAGTTTTTTTTATGAATATGTAAATAATTGAATGGGGCATTGGGGGGAAGAGGGGGAATCCCGTCACTCAGAAATATAATATATATAAAACAATTTATACGAATTCAGATTTCTATTTTTAATTTCATTAACTTTATATACTAAAGAAAGTATTGCTGTTTGCTGAATTTTCGAAAATAAGATTTCACTACCTTTTCAAGTTTTAAGTCATAAATGATATTTTTACTTTCTTCTATATTCAATAGAAGAAAATATTGGATTCGTAAAAATTTTCGACCTCGGGTTTTTGATGGATTTACACGTTTTGAGAGCTGTAGAACACGATTTGACAATTTTTAGAAAATGTCTTTCTGTCTGTCTGTCTGTCTGTGTGTGTGTGTGTGACAAAATTTTATGGCAACTGTATCTCAGGAACTACTGCACATAATTTCATACAAATTGGTATGTAGTTGCACCTTGACATAAATTAGTGCCTATCAACTTTTGGTAAAAATTGTCTTACAGGTTGCGTTTCCATCCCACTTTTTCTAAATTTTTAACATGGTGATATAGGACAAAATTTTGTATAAATGTACATAAAGAGAATTATTTTTTAGTAATCATTATGAAATTTACAAGAATTATTTATGATAGAGATAGTCAACTGGAAAAATTTTTTTGTATGTGTAGGAACCTCGCCACCCCCCCTGGGGGGGGAAGTTCCCCCTCGAGGGAAGTAAATTTTCAAGATGGGTATCTTTCGAAAGGTATCGTCAATACCTTTAAAACGAATGGTTGAACTATAAATCTGTGATAATTTAAAACAAAGTTATCGATTCTTTAAAATTTTAACGAAAAAAAACTTAGAAAAAAAAATCGTTTTTTTTTTTTTTTTTTTTTTTGCGAAACTTAACCAAACTTGGTATTTAGTTGGTCCCTGACATAAACTGGTGCTTATTACATCTGGGGATCAATCGCTCAACAGGTGGCGCTATGATTGCATTTTTTCTAACCTCCTAACATGGCAGTATAGGACAAAATTTCGTATAAATGTACATAATGAGAATTATTCTTAACCTGTGATTGTAAAGTTAATATGAATTATTGATAATAGTGGTAGTTAATTAGGAAAAAAAAGTTTGTGCATGTGGGGGCATCGCTCCCCCCCCCCCCCGGCGAGAAGTACCCCACGGGGGGGGGGGGGAATCTTCCGAAAGGTTTCGTCAATACTTTTAAAACGAATGGTTGAGCTATAAATATGTGATAATTTACAACAAAGTTATCGATTTTTTTTTTTTAACCTTTAACGGAAAAAAACTTGGAAAAAATCGTTTTTTTTTTTTTTTTTTTTTAAATATTCTTACTGAGTGAATTTGTATAGGGAAAATATAGAAGAAAGTCTTGTGGTGGCCACAACATACTAGTTTAAAACTGGATTGACCTCTGAGATAATTTGTTCTTGAGACAATTTGTACGCAAACTAACAAGTTGACACACATGCTTATTTCTATATAGTAAGCTAAATAGCAAGGAAATTTTCTAATGATTTATCCAAGAACACAAAACCAACATTGACTGTGGCGCAATCAAACAAAGATTAATTAAATCAAACCATTACACTATTTTTAAAATAGTATTATACTTCAAAACAACGGAACCTGAACCTGCAAATGATGGAATTTGTCTCCTATTAATAAGTTTTCTCATGTGAATAATCAAACGTATTGGAAATTTGAGAATAAAAACCACGCAAAAACAGTGGGTCCACTATTCAGAAGTGTCCGCTAAATAATTTTTACTACACTTAAATTAATAAGTTATAATTAAGAATTATAAGTTTAAAATTTAATTAAGCATTAAATTAAAAGAAATCTTAATGGTAATTGGTAATTTTAAAAAAAATGTAAATTACCTATGAAGGTGTTCACAGAGGAGATCTACTTAGAAAAGAAAAGACAAAAAAAAAAAAAAAAAAAAAAAAAAAAAAAGCACCTAAAAATGAACTTCTAATGAGTTTCGCTCCTTTTTAAAAATGAACTTGAGTTGAGCGCGTTCATTTTTTCAGACATGAGTTTGAACGCGAACTAACTCGTTTTTTGCACGATGAACTTGAGTTTGAACTAGTTCGTTTTTTTTCGTGAACTTGCACAACACTGATATATATATATATATATATATAGAGAGAGAGAGATAAACGAAGTGATTGCAATAGGTCGATTTCTAAAGAAATCAACCTAATATTTACGTAGTCAGTGCCTATCAACTTTTCACGTAAATGATTCATTAATGCAACTGCCAACTTTTGCTATAAATCATTCAACAGATGAAGCTGCCATACTGTTATTTAATAACTTCCTAAATCGCAGTGTCGGATAAAATTTCATTAAATTGGTAGGACGAAAAACAATTTTCACCAATTATTGGGAATTTAAATAATAATAATAATAATAATAATAATAAATAAACGGTATACCAATTCCTAATTCTGTTATTTCTGTATTACAAAAAATAATGCAGAATAAATAAGTAACATTCTTGAAAGATTATAAAATTACTCACGGTAATAAAATACACATACTGATGCACAGAAATTAAAGAATAATATTATCCATTTCTAAACCAGAATTTTGTAAGACGGAAAAATACAGCTTTCTCATTACCGTTGTTTACTGTAATATACCAATATTTTGCAAGTACATGATAATAGCTTCCTAGAGGTAACACCCATGAGCTGCGGATGAAGACACGAGATGCATTTCAAAATTAAAATATCTGATCTAGCATTTTAGTGAAATCGTTTGCATTTTTGTGTAATTCAAACACATTATTTTATATTTACTATCATTTATAAAAGGAAAAGTTGTTTCAAAGAAAACTAGTTGGCATAGGTGGACTTTGCCCAGTTCCCCATCATATTTATGTTATCATAAATTTCTAGTGCGAGACATATTATAATCATGTTAAAGAAATGAATTTCACCAAAGCTTGATACAGTGACAGAATTAAATCCCCGCCTAATAGGCTATCTACCGTTCACTTCGACATATTTATCTTATTCTAATCTATTAATTTATTTTATCAGGGTCGATTCTGTTGTTTAGTTTTCATGCTACTATTTCCAATGCAATAATCCTCAAAATTCATATTTATATGAAAAATTTACAATTTCGCTATGTTGATAAAATCGTAAATTACGAATAACTTACGAAGTTTTCCTATTAGAAAATTTGTATTCAATCATGTTTAAACAAATATCATAAATATAATTTTGAAGTTGTCTAATGTATTTATGATCCTCAAAATGGAAGTTTATGCTCAATTTTGCCTTATTCTGACATGCTAATAAATCGTAAATTCCAAATAACTTGCGAATTTTTTAAATTGGAAAAATCATAGTCTATGATATTCATGCCAGTATCCAAAATAATATTTAAAAAGTGGTTTGACATCTTTACGATGAAAATATCCCTCAAGATTGACGTTTATGTGAAATTTCGCTCTATTCTGCCATGCTTAGAAATTCAGTAAGTTTCCAATAACTTATGAAATTTTTATATTGGAAAATCCATAGTCATTAATATTCATGAAAGTGTTCTAAATAATATTTCAAAAGTAGTCTGACATCTTTACGATGAAAATATCTCTCAACATTGACGTTTATGTGAAATTTTGCCCTATACTGTCATGTTAAGAAATTCGTAAATTTCCAAAAACTTGCGAAATTTTCAAAGTAGCATATTTATAGTAAATTATGTTCATCCCGGCATCAAAACTGATATTTTAAAACTAGTCCGACATTTTTACAGTAAAAAGTTTCGTATGTTGCAAATAAATAGGGTTCTTGCCAGTATCGAAATTAATATTTTAAAACTCATCTGACCTCTCTGCGATCATTTGTTCGTGAGATATCGTGTAAACAGACTAACAAACTAACGGACTAACGGACTAACACACTAACGGACTGACACACTAACAGACACCCTACAGACAGACACCATACAAATTTTGTCATTTTCGGATTCCTAACACCTAAAAACGTATAAAAAAGTCAAAAAAAACGAGGGCGAAATTTTTCACGATTACCTAAGTTCCCCATACATACTTAAAAAAAAAAAAAAAAAAAAAAAAAAAAATTGAATTATGCATATTATGAATATTTGTTATACACAAAATATAAATTTCCACCACCTGATAATTAAAGCAATAGAAAAATACTATTATTTCAGAACTTAGAAAAATTCTAGTGAGTGCACGATGGTCATTCCATGCCAAACCAACTCAAAAAACCTGCATTTTTAACCTGAATTCCTGAATTTTTTATGAAATTGGGCTCGTTTATTTGTTCTATTGTGAAATGAATGTATGCCAATTGGTAAGTCACAATCTCTTTTAGTTTTTGAAATACGGGGCTGCAAATATGGGTTAAGAAAGCAAATTTTCAAAATTCTTCAACTGCAAATGTATCCATATTTTGTTTCTTAATTAACTTAGAGGTAAAAAGCATCTAATATAGGATTTCAAATGATATATCACATGCATATATTATTTAAATTTTTTATTTTAAGGTAAAACATTTTGACTTTTGACCTTCAATATTTCAAAAATTGCATTTTTAATTTTCTTTTAAAAATTATATGTTATTCTTGCATTTATTGTAAATAATTATTGTAAGTTTTAATATGGACAGCCATAGGATGCTGAGATATAAATTAAAATGCAACCCTCTATCAATATTTTCTAGCTAGCATAACGTAAATTTTACAAAAAAAAAAAAAAAAAAAAAAAAATGCAAATAATATATTATACACAATGTAAATGGCCCTTGATTGCAACTTTAAAATGCTCACATTCAATAAAGGAAAAATAAGGATGACATTCAATAAAGGAAAAATTAAGGATATTTGGGACCAAGGTGCTGTTTATATTTCCGGAATAGAAAAGTTATATAAAGATCTTATAACAATTAGAGTAAATTTTGATAGGTTTATATTATTATTATTATTATATCGTTTTTATTATTATTAATATTATTATGCATGAATGACAGTTAATATGGTGAAGACACATACAAAAAAGGTTAGTATTGTTTTATTTACAGCAGGCTTTTAAACAAAGCAAGTACGAGTATTCAGGCATTAAAATTAGATTTTTTACATTTTCAGAACTAAAACCAATGGTCTGCATTTTGGCTGTCGAGCACGTGTAACGCATTCTGTCTGTGTTTCTCATATATAAGAAGTTACATTAATGCTGATTTCTTGCAATTTGTAAGAACTAAGTAAAGACAAAAAGAATCAATTAAATTCATACAATAATTACATGAATTTTATTGGTTTATAATCCCCAAATCTGCTACTGGAAAAACTTAAAGTCTGTATCCTGAAGAAATATTCAATGATCGTGCATCTTTTAAATCAACTCTGAAGATTGTTCACCACTGCAAAATGCCCCAAATTTTTTTAAATATATTTGTAGAAAAGTAAGCTCTTTTTTTATTTATTTATTTATTTTTATTTTATTTTTATTTTATTTATTTATTTATTTGGCAAAAGGGGAAAAGGGATGTTTTTTTATTATTATTTAATCACTTTATATGTAGTTTTTAATATGATTGTGAATTATTTATATTTTCCATCTATCATAAATCAGAGATTAAAGGCTCCCCCCCCCCCCACCACCACCAACACACACACACACGCGCGTATCGATACTTGCTGATCTCTACTGTTTAAGCCTTAAATTGTAGCATTTAAAAAAGAGTGCTCAACTAGCAGATTAACATTCCAAAATTGCAAGCTTTCATCTTTCAAATTTTCTTTTTCTTGTCACTCTCTCTCTATATGTCTCTCTCTCTCTCTCTCTCTCTTTTTTTTTTTTTTTTTTTTTTTTTTTTTTTAATATAACATAATTATTAATTAAAAAATATTGTAATTAACACTTTTCCTTTTAGAGATTAACTCTTTTCCTTTTTTTTTCCTGATTTGACCTACCGAAATGAAGCCATACAATATTTTATATACATATTGTGTAAGAAAATACTGATGGAGGGTTGTCTTTTAATTTATGACTCAGCATCTCATGACTAACCCATATTGAAACCTACAATAATTATAGACAATAAATGTAAGAAGAATATATAATTTTTAAAAGGAATTAAAATATGTACTTTTTGAGATACTAGAAGTCAAAGGACAAATTGTTTGACCTTAAAATGGCATTTTCTAAAAATGAATGCATGTGACATATCGTTTGAAAGCTTGTATCATAAGCTTTCTAATAATACCAATTTTATATCTCTAAGTTAAATAGAGAACAAAATATGTGTACATTTGCAGTAGACGAATTTTGAAAACTTGCAGTTTTGCAATTGCAATTGAAGCCCTGTATGACAAAAAATAAAAGAGATAAGAACTTATTAAATGGCAAACAATAATTTTCTATAAAACAAATAAATGAGCCAAATTTCATAAAATGTGAGGGGGTCAGGTTTTTAGCTGTTTTTATTTAACATAGAATGAATGACCCCTGAATTAAATAAGAAATGGTACACCGCTTCATGCTTTTATAATGTCAAAATAATTATTTAACAATAGAAAATTAAAATTATTACTTTCTTCTATATGTAATATAGTGAAAGTATTAGATTCGCGAAAATTTTCGACCTCCGTTTTTTGATGGATTTACATGTTTTGGGATGTCTAGATTACGAATTAATAGTTTTTAGAAAATGTCTGTCTGTATCATTTTATTGTGGACGCTGTATCTCACGAAACAATGAATGAAATTTAACCAATTTTGGTATTTAGTTGCACCCTGACATGAACTGGTGCTGATTAGATTTGGGGATCAATAGCTCGACAGGTGGCGCTGTGATCGCATTTTATGCAAATTTTTAACATGGCAGAATAGGACAAAATTTCGTATAAATGGGCATAATGAGAGTTATTTTAAACTTGTGATTGCAAAATTAATATGAATTATTGACAATAGTAGTAGTTAACTAGGAAAAAAAATTTGTGCATGTGGGGGCATCGGTTCCCCCCCTGGGGGGGGAAGTACCCCTCGGGGAAGTAAATTTCCAAGATGGGTATCTTTCGAAAGGTCTCGTTGATAATAGTAATAGTTAACTGGGAAAAAATTTTTGTGCATGTGGGGGCATCGGTTCCCCCCCCCACCGGGGGGGCAAAGTTTCAAGATGGGTATCTTTCGAAAGGTCTCATCAGTACCTTTAAAACGAATGGTTGAACCATAAATCTGTGATAATTTAAAACAAAGTTATCGATTTTTTTTTTACTTTTAACAAAAAAATAGCTCAACAGGTGGCGCTGTGATAGCATTTTATCTAAATTTTTAACATGGCAGTATAGGACAAAAATTCGTATAAATATGCATAATAAGAGTTATTTTAAACTTGTGATTGTAAAATTAATATGAATTATTGATAATAGTAGTATGTAACTAGGAAAAAAATTTTGTGCATGGGGGGGCATCGCTTCCCCCCTCTAGGGGGGAAAACCCCCCAAGGAGTGTAAATTTTCACAATGGGTATCTTTTGAAAGATCTCGTTGATAATAGTAGTAGTTAACTAGGAAAAAAATTTTGTGCATGTGGGGGCATCGGTTCCCCCCCCCACCGGGGGGGGGGCAAAGTTTCAAGACGGGTATCTTTCGAAAGGTCTCGTCAATACATTTAAAACGAATGGTTGAACTATAAATCTGTGACAATTTGAAACAAAGTTTTTTTTTTTTAATTTTTTTTTTAACGAAATTTAATTAAACTTGGTATTTAGTTGGTCCCCGACATAAAGTGCTGCTGATTACATTTGGGATCAGTAGCTCAACAAGTGGCGCTGTGATCGCATTTTTTCTAAATTTTTAACATGGCAGTGTAGGACAGAATTTCGTATAAATGTACATAATGAGAGTTATTTTTAACTTGTGATTGTAAAATTAATATGAGTTATTGATAATAGTAAGAGTTAACTAGGAAAAAATTTCTGTGCATGTGGGGGAAGTCCCCCCCCCCCGGGGGGGGAGGTAAATTTTCAAGATGGGTATCTTTCGAAAGATCTCGTCAATACCTTTAAAACGAATGGTTGAACTATAAATCTGTGATAATTTAAAACAAAGTTATCGATTTTTTTTACTTTTAACAAAAAAAAAGATTTTTTTTTTTTTTTTTAATTATTAAATATTGTTACTGATTGAATATGTATATAGGAAAATATAGAAGAAAGTCTTGTGGTGGCCACAACATAGTAGTTTTTCTATATTATTTTAAGGTGGGAAAAACTTTAAACATTATAAGAACTTTTAAGAAATTTTAATAATAGATAAAAACCTGTGACATAGTGAAACAAATTCATTTGTTTTTTTTGCACTTAAAATGGCAATTTAAAATATTAGTATGTTGTAGCCACTACACGACTTTCATCTGTATAATATAATATAAATTCACGCAATACAAAATATTAAACTACTATTTGTTAAAGTTATTTACCATAGTGAATTTAAACGATTTTTATCACAAAAGTGCTAAAACTAAATGAAAATGACTAAAAAATGAAAATTTCCGCTAACTTAAAAAAAAAAAAAAAAAAAAAAAAAACCTTTTTTTTTTTTTTTTTTTTTTTTTCCTTAAGAGGAAAAGGTCCATGGTTCAACACGTCGTTTTAAAGGCATTGACGAATTCTTTCGAAAGATACCCATACTGAAATTTTACACCCTCTGAAGGGGACTTGTTCCCCAAGGGAGAAGGATGTCCATAAATGCATACATATTTTTACCTAGTTTACTACTAAAATAATCAATAATTTATATTAATTCTACAATCATGCGTAAAACATAACTTTCATTTTGTATATTTATACGAAACATACAAAATGAGTATGAAATGTGAAAATTTTAGACAAAATGGGATAGCAGCGCACCCTGTTGAGCGATTGATCCCCAAATGTAATCAGCACCAGTTTAGATAAAGGTCCAATTAAAAACTAGGTTTGGTTAAATTTCATTCATTGCTTTGTGAGATACAGCGCCCACAAAACTTGTGATAGGCATAGACATAGACATTTTCTAAAAAGTGTCAGATCGGGTTAACGACATTTGAAACTAGTATGTTGTGGCCACCACAAGACTTTCTTCTATCTTTTCCTATACATATTCAATCAGTAACAATATTTAAAAAAAAAAAAAAAAAAAAAAATTACAATTTTTTTTTTTTTTTTTTTGGTTAAAAGAAAAAAAATCGATAACTTTGTTTTAAATTATCACAGATTTATATTTCAACCATTCGTTTTAAAGGTATTGACGAGACATTTCGAAAGATACCCATCTTCAAAATTTACCCCCCCCCCCCCGGGTAGAATGGGCCATTTTGGGAAATTTTGAAGATGGGCCATGCCCCTACATGCCCAGAAATTTTTTCCTAGTTAACTATTACTATTATCAATAATTCATATTAATTTTACAATCACAAGTTTAAAATAACTCTTATTATGCACATTTATACGAAATTTTGTCCTATACTGCCATGTTAAAAATTTAGATAAAATGCGATCACAGCGCCACCTGTTGAGTTTTTCATCCTCAAATGTAATCAGCACCAGTTTATGCCGGGGACCAACTAAATACCAAGTTTGGTTAAATTTCATTAAAAAAAAAAAAAAATAAATAAATAAAATAAAATAAAAATAAAATATTTTTTCGTTAAAAGTAAAAAAAAATCGGTAACTCTGTTTTAAATTATCAAAGATTTTTGGTCCAACCATTTGTTTTAAAGGTATTGACGAGACCTTTCGAAAGATACCCATCTTGAAACTTTTCCCCTCCAGTGGTAGGGGGGGGGAACCGATGCCCCCACATGCACAAAATTTTTTGCCTAGTTAACTATTGCTATTATCAACGAGATCTTTTGAAATATACCCATCTTGAAAATTTACTTCCCCGGGGGGGGGGGGGAGCCGATGCCCCCACATGCACAAATTTTTTTCCTAGTTACCTAACACTATTATCAATAATTCATATTAATTTTACAATCACAAGTTTAAAATAACTCTCATTATGCTTATTTATACGAGATTTTGTCCTATACTGCCATGTTAAAAATTTGCAGAAAATGCGATCACAGCGCCACCTGTTGAGCTATTGATCCCCAAATCTAATCAGCACCAGTTCATGTCAGGGTGCAACTAAATACCAAGTTTGGTTAAATTTCATTCATTGGTTCGTGAGATACAGCGTCCACAAAAAAAAAAAAAAAAAAATGATACAGACAGACAGACATTTTCTAAATCTCAAAGAAAAAAATAGATATCCATAAAATTTTTGCTTTAAATTATAGCTAACAAAAATACCTAAAAACCAATTTTTGGAATTTTAGAAATTCAGTCCCCAAGGGGAGGGGAGGAAGCAAAATGTTATCTATGTTATATATTCTATATAATAATATAGATATTTCTTCTATAATAAAGTTTTAAAAATAAATAATTTAATTTTTAATTGTTGCCAAAATAAATTACGAGTTGATTTATTTTTCGGCGTATAATCTTATATATATTATAAATGTGAATGTCCGTTTATTTGACTGAGTTTCACGCTAAAACTGCTCGATGGATTTCGATAAAATTTGTTATGGAGATAGCTTATACCGTAACTTAGAAAGTTGGATGTCTTTTATTCCGAAAAAAAACTTTTTTTTGTTATTTGTATGCATAAAATAGCAATTTTGTAAGCTAATAATAGCAAAAAATTAGCCATTTAAATTTTAACCATAATTTAATTGTTGCCAAAATTAAATTTAATTATCCATAATTTAATTGTTGTCGAGTTTTTTTTTTTTTTTTTCATCAGGAAAATAAATAGATTTATGTAAACGTGAACAATAAAAAATTAAATAAGTAAATAAATTATGCATCTCACAAAAAATGATATAATTTACTAATATAGTTTACTACACGGAGTAAAAATCCGTGGTTTACTAATATAGTTGACTAATATAGTTTACGATGCCAATGTGTGTTGTACTAAAATCAGAACATTTTTCGCCTAGAGGTTTAATTTAGTAACAGCGATTTTAATCTAGGTAGTTCAAGAAAAATGCAAAATTAATAAAGTTGTGTAGCACGATAATGTTTATTTATTTATTTATTTTTTTATATACCAATCACTACGCTAATTTAACATACAAATAAATGAGCTGCTGTGTGTGACTGCACTTGCACGCTGTTGGGCAGAAATATTTGATTAATTCAAATTAATATTTAAATAACTAAATAAAGATATGTTTAACAGAAAGAATAGTCTTGGAGACAAACTTGGCGAGTGGGCGACCAAATTTGGTGAAAAATGATAGTTTAGGGTTCCCGATGTTTCGAAGCTCTCCGACACACGGGAACGTAGACCTTGAGCTTACCAAGGGATTCTCGATGGAGTCATCTCCAAGCCCCATCGCCAAAAGTTATAAGTAGGTGTGAGTTGATTTTGGGGAAGAGTATGAACAGCTTCAACTGTTTCCAGAATATTCGAAGAATTAACACCAGCTATTGGACTATTTTCGAAAATATTTGTTTTAATAATAGTTTTTTTTGTACAGATTCGAGAAGTTCAAAAAATTTTTGATATTGCCAAGGAGGTTCCATACTAAAGCTGTGACGAAAATAGTCGCCAATCGAAATATATTCAGTTACAAAGAAATCATTTAAATATAGTGTCCAGCGAAGCGGGCAAAGCCTGCTAGTAAAATATATAATAGTAAAAGAAATATTAAGTAATAAACTTGCTTAGGCTATGGCAAAAGGACGTCATTATGAAAATTAAATAATAACATTAAAAATCCAACATATTTCTTCAAATTTTATTTCATAATCTTTTTTAACATACCTCAATTTAGATTTCTTTTTAATAGTGTTTTTATTTATTTACTCAATTTAGATTTCTTTTTAATAGTGATTTCTTTTAGTTAGGTTTCTTTGAGTTAGATTTCTTTTTATTTATTTATTGGCATGTATAATACGTTTGGCATGAAAGCTAATTCAGCATTATATTCAGATTTACTTATCTATAATGCAGGGTAATTTTTTAAATTTTGATGCTGAAGTAGATACGATATTTTTCGCCAAGGAGTCTACTTTCGGGATAGCCACTTTAAGCCAAGTAGCCCATAAAGCATATAAACAAATGAATTGAATTAAAAATTATAGAGACACGACATTATTTCATTATTTAAAACATGAAAATCTGACATTGACAGATTTTAATTTAGTGCCAGAGGCCTACTGCTAAACTTGTTAATATCGACAAATTCTTCTTTTGTTAATTCGTGACGATCTAAATTCCATGATAAGGTTTTCATTAAATCAAACCATTGTGTTTCAGCTGCAGATACTGTAACAAATAACGTTGGAAGTCCAAACTGTCTTATAGCCGCAAAACAACGTTTTTTCTCTTTTTCCCAATGAGGGGGAGGTGTGCCTTGGGGGGGTCTCATATCAAAGGTGTGCCTTGGGGGGGGACTCATGTCAAAGTTGTACCTTGGGGGGGACTCATGTCAAAGTTGGGCCTTGGGGGGACTCATGTCAAAGTTGGGACTGGGCGGGACTCATGTCAAAGTTGTGCCTTGGGGGGGACTCATGTCAAAGTTGTGCCTTGGGGGGACTCATGTCAAAGTTGGGCCTGGGGGGGACTCATGTCAAAATTGGGCCTTGGGGGGACTTCATTCAATAAATCCCCATTCAATAAACCGACTGAAATAGGCCCTTAGCACTATTAAGGGTGACGTATAAAAATTCGTCAACGCTGTACCGACTGAAATAGGGGTACTTTGGTTGGGACATGTCAAAGTTGTGCCTGGGGGGGGGACTCATGTCAAAGTTGTGCCTTCGGGGGGACTCATGTCAAAGTTGTGCCTTGGGGGAGACTCATGTCAAAGTTGGGCCTGGGGGGGACTCATGTCAAAGTTGGGCCTGGGGGGGACTCAGGTCAAAGTTGTGCCTTGGGGGGACTTCATTCAATAAATCCCCATTCAATAAACCGACTGAAATAGGCCCTTAGCACTATTTAGAGTGACGTATATAAATTCGACAACGCTGTACCGACTGAAATAGGGGTACCTTGGGGGGGGACTCATGTCAAAGTTGCGCCTGGGGGGGACTCATGTCAAAGTTGTGCCTTGGGGGGACTTCATTCAATAAATCCCCATTCAATAAACTGACTGAAATAGGCCCTTAGCACTATTAAGAGTGACGTATAAAAATATGACAACGCTGTACCTACTGAAATAGGCCTCTAGCACTAATAAATTATAAAATATTGAGGGGGAAAAAAAGTATAGAATGAAAAAAAAAAAAGAAATAAAAACAATAATCTCATAAATTATGTATTTTTGTTTAAAATGGTGACAAAAATTCAAAAGTCAACAAGGGGAGCTATAATAAGCCTGTACCACGATAAGGTTAAATATTTATTTATTTATTTTTCTATATACGAACCATTGTTAACTAACTATGAAATATATATAGCCACAAAAAGTTGGTGTCCTCACAGCATATTGTAATACTATATTTGACGTGAAATTGCTGTCAGCTTATGGTCGACCGGAAAAATCGAATAAATATAGGAAATAACGTAAAAGTAAATATTATGTACAGTACGCATAGTGTTCTTCATATGTAATTAATATCTTTATATATATAAAAGGCAATGTTTGTGTGTCTGTGTGTGGACAGCGTAGTGCAAAGACGGTAGCTCGGACAGTCACGTGTTTCGACATGAAGGTGCCCTCCGAGGGTTCCTTGGGCACCTCGAAGCCCAATTTTTGAATTTTTGATTTGTTTTCTTTTAATTAAAGAAAATATGAAAATATTAACTTCATAGTATCTGTAAAAATAGCCATTAATATTTTAGCCTTAATTTAATTGTTGCCAACAAAAATTTTCGAGTTCATTTTTTTTTCTTTTCGACAGGAAAATAAATAGGTTTAATTAAACTTGAACAATAAAAAAATGAAAAAAAAAAAATATGCATTTCATAAAAATTGAGTAAGTATCACTTTGAAAATTTTATACACATAGGTAAAATGTTAATATAGTTTATGGTACTATTATATGTTGTTCTTTTTTTTTTTCTTTTTTTTTTTTTAACTATTATTTTGTAGATTTTTACTGTCGAATATGAAAGAGAAAAAAACTGCCCATGACGTCACATTTGACTGCGTAGCATTTTTATATTATGATTTATATTACTCTATGAACTATAAATTTATTTTATCAGTTTTATTTATAGATCCTACTGGGAGATTTTTTAAATTTTGGCGTTGAAATAAACCGAATGTTTTTCGCCAATTGAGCTATCCAGGCCGACAAACCGGTCGGCATTACTCACTCAGACAACCTTTAGGCAGAAAAAGTCCGGGGTTCGACTCCCGGCCCAGGCATTATTTTCACTCAGTCGGAAAAATAAAATTTCAATAAATGTGATTTTCTTCCAATCAGTTGATTGTGTGATTTTAATAAAAATTGTTTTTCGCCAAGTTTAGCAACAGCCATTTTAATCCATTTTAATTTAGCAACAGCCATTTAAGGAAATTAAAAAGAAATCGTAGTCATATAAATGATCTAATTTTATCTGAATAGATAATTTTATAAGGAAAAAAAAAATAAAGCATGTAGTTTTAAAAATAGAAAATTTATTTCAAGCACTATTTTAAGCCTAAAAACCATTAAAAATATAAACAGAATATGAAGAATTCTTACAAATTAACAAAAAGGTGTCCGATAAAAGTATCACCAAAATAGGATTCCTCCTTTTATACAAGAAATTATATTAAAAGAAAAAAAAATCATCACTAATATGGTGACAATTCAAAAGCCGCCAAGGGAGAAATTTAATAAAGTTGTGTTGCACGATATTGTTTACATATTTACTTTTTTTATGTACCAATCACTACGTTAATTTATAATAATAACATGCAAGCTTCTGTGTGTGCCTGTACCTGCACGCTGTCCGGCATAAATATTTAATTAATTTAAATTAATATTTAAATAAATAAATAAAAATAAGAATAAGAATACGTTTAATGGGAAATATATATAACCATAAAAATATTAGTTGTCTAAAATGCGGCAGAAATAGTGCTCATAGTATATTGTTATTAGGGATTAGTTATTTGCCCCGCATCATTAGCACTGTTGAAATGAAAGCAGTCTTACAGGCCAAGTGAAAATAAAAGGGCAGTTCATTCATTCACTTTCAGTAGGGTCAGCCTTGGCGACAAACTTGGTAAGTGCACGACCAAAATTTAGTGAGAGGGCAACCAAGTTTTATGAAAAATGGTACTTTAGAATTCCTCGTGTTTCAAAGATCTCCGACACACGAGAGCACAGATCTCGAGCTTTCCATGGGATTTATCGATGGAATCATCGCAAAAAGTTATAAGTAGGAGTGAGCTGATTTATGCGAGAGAGTATGTACTCGCTGCGAATCAGAATTATTCAGAAACTTATTCTGAGTGATTGCACTTTAAGTATTGAGCTCTAAGCGAATGAACATTTTTCTTGAGCTTGCGAAGATTTATGCTCCGGAGTGTTTGGTGTTATTTGCTTTACTCCTGTGGAACAAGTGACTGTTTTTCAGAATGTTCCAGAACATTCATTTATTGGTGATTTTGCTATATGAGTGACACAGCTTCAACTGTTTCCAGAATAGTTGAAGAATAAGCTTTACTATTGGACTGTTTTCGAGTATATTCGTTTTAATAATATTGTTGTTGTATAGATTCAATAAGCTAAAAACTAAAAAAAAAAAAAATAAAAAAAAAAAAAAAAAAAAAAAAAAAAATAACAATATCACTGAGGAGATCCCATACTAAAGCTGTGGTGAAAATAGTCGCCAATCGAAATATATTTATCAAACGTTTCGATTATTCAATTAAAAATAAATCACTTTAATGGGCAAAGCCTGGCAGTTCAAATATAAAAGGGTTACTTCAATTTTTTCGATACTGTCTGTTTCGAAACTGTTATCTGATAAGCACAAAAGTGGAAGCCCAGTGGTATGGGATTGTCGCATGCAATAGCGATACACACCCGAAGCGAGCTTTTGAGCAATTCCAATGAATTTTATTCTTTTTATCAATAAAGAATTATTTTTTTTTATCTAAAAGAATTTTCTTTAAATATAGTGACGAGCCAAGCGGGTAAAATTTGTCCGAAGAAATCCATAGGAGCTGAGGCCACAATTTTTAGTGTGTGGCTTAAGTACGTGTATCCAACACCCATTGCAACGGGATTTTGAGACTTTCCCCCTTAAGGAAGGGAGAGCGATGAAGACAATCCCAAGCATTACTTTGCTTAAAATTATCACAGTATGATTAATTTTTATGTGTGGGTTGGTTATGCGTTCTTAACACTCACTATCAAGTAATTTTACGAAATTTCCCTCTGCCTCCCTCCTTTAAGGCCGGAGTGGGGGCAAAAACACGTTTTTGAGAGTAACTCTGTTTCAAAGTACCTCAGGAAAGCAATGTTTTGATATGTCGGTTGGTTACGCGTACTCAACACTCACTCTCACACACACACTACAAAGGGGTTTTGTGAGTTTCCACCCTACCGGTCTTGGGAGGTGGAGACAAAAAACATGTATCCATGTGTAACTCTGCACTAAATTATCTTAGGATGGAGATTTTTGAAGTGTAGGTCGGTTATATGTATATCTAACTCATAGTATAAAGAGATTTTGCAAAATTCTCTCCCCCGTCCCTTCTTTATGTGCAGGGGGGTAAAAAACACTTTTTAAAACATAATTTTGTTTCAAATAATCTCAGGATCTCGATTTTTTTTTTAAATGTCTGGTTAGGTATGTGTATGCAAGATGCACTATAAAGGGATTTCGCGAAATTCCTCCCCCCATCTTCTGGGGCTGGAGGGGGCAAAAAACAAGCTTAAATATACTCCAGATTACTTTAGAATGATGAATTTTCATGTGTGGGTGTTGATTAACTGTACGCAATATGTACTTTGATGGAAATTTTACGAAACTTTCAACATTACCCGTAAAGGAGAGGGAGTAAAAATTAGGTAAGATACTGCCGAAGGCATTGGGGCTCGAGATTCGAAAAGTGTGGGGAGCAGGAAAACCGCTACCGAAGGTAGCGGGAATTTTAACTTACATTTTGACTGATTCCTTTCTTTCTTTTTTTAGATTTTTTTTATTATTCATGATATGCAATATTGAGAATTCACATCGATATAATGACCAGCGAAGCGGGCAAAGCCTGCTAGTAAATAATAAATACACGTTTTTCAAATTTAAAAACTAGTATGTTGTGGCCACCACAAGACTTTCTTTTATAATTTCCTATAGAAATTCACTCAGTAACAGGAGAGTGGCCAATAGGCTTTCCTAAATTCCTATTGGCCACTCTCCCCACCTTTCCCGTAATCCGATTGGTTGAACTAAATCCGGCCCCTCTCCTATATATACGAGCACTGCTCCTGATTCAGAATCCTTTTTGCGCTGAAGACGGTACGCTTTAGGCTACCGAAACAGCTGTATGCATTTCCAATATTTTTCTTTTGGCGTTTCTGACGTAGTTGTTTATTCGGGGTTTTAATACATACCTATTTGTATGAAATTCTGTGCAGTAGTTCCCGAGATACAGTTGCCACAAAATTTTGTCACACACACACACAGACCGACATACAGACAGACAGACAGACATTTTCTAAAAATGGTCAAATCGTGTTCTACAACTCTCAAAACGTGTAAATCCATCAAAAACCCGAGGTCGAAAATTTTTATGAATCTAATACTTTCTTCTATTGAATATAGAGAAAGTAATAAATCTATAATTAATACAAAAATAAACTTTAGAATATTTAGCCCTTTGCCGGCTCTAACGCTCTAAAGAGTGTTTCAAATTTAGGGACTTGTTTATTCTATTACCATGAATAATTTCGAGGAATGATATTTCATATATATAATGGATAGCTAAATTTGGTAACAGCGACCAGAGGAGAAAAATTAAATCCGACCTGCAAAAAGGTTATTTATTTATTTTACATGTAACTATATAAATAAAAAATGCAGAACACATGCAAAAGGAAACATGTCTTTATTAGATATACTTATCCATCATATTTGGACTCTACAGTCGCCAGAAGTATTCTTCGAGCAACTCCACCTCGTCAGAATTTTTGACGATTCGATTAAGTTGTCGGTTTGAATAATAAATATTTAGAATTTAAATATATTATTTAAATATTTTATTTTAATAATAAAATATTTATTATTTAAATATTTTATTTTAATAATAAAGTATTTATTATTTAAATATTTTATTTGTTTATCGAATCGTTAAAAAAATATATTCAATATTGGTACAGCATTCATTTAAAAAATGTCCTTATTCAATATTGTAAATTTCAGACAGAATGAAGGAATGAGTACGGCTATTTATAAAGAATGAATCCAAGTCAATCAACCAATCAACCAACCTTGAAAAGAAAAAAAAAAAAAAAAAAAAAAATTTTTTTTTTTTTTTTTTTCAAGGTTGGTTGATTGGTTAATTTAAAAAAAATAATTCTTATTCAATATTTCTATTTCAAAGACATTAGCTATCTCAGATTCAAAGGCATCGTTTCAATATTGAAATATTATCTCTCTCTCAGACCAATTCAAAGTCTCAATTTATAAACATCCAATATTGGCACTCTATCTATCGCAAAAAAATGGGCCGAACGAAGCGTCAAAGACAGAAATCTGCCATGAGACGCTTCGTTCGGCCCATTTTTTTGCCCCCTCCAGATTTAAGGCATCAGTTTGTACCATCTAGATCGATCCCCCACAAAGACTTTGATTTTGGACGGAGGGGTGTCTGTCCAAGAAATAGTCTCAAATCTATCTTCGTGGAGGCGAGGGTCGTCATCGTGGTCCCCATCGAAGAACAGCATGGTTCTGTCTATGAAATCTTTTAAGAATTCATTTATGCATGTGTCAGAGTCCCTCACGATCCGAATTCGGATGGCTTTATGGATGCATGAGGTGGGTACTATGGGGTCTAGAATCTGGATTTTAGAGGATGTCAGCATGGCCTCGAATGCCAACGACGACAGGGCATCTCCAAAATGTATCTCGTCGACTGGATACACCCAGGTATTGGCTAGAGAGATAGGTAGCCTGACCCTCCTGTAAACGAGATCGCACACCTTCAGCCTGGTTGTTTTTTTCACGTAAGATCGGCCCATCAGCTTGGCCACATCAGAGGCCCTGACGAACAAAAGTCCATCCGCAGAGACTACGAATAGGATTTTAGCGTCAAGCTGTGGATGTTCAATAGTAAATAGCATGACTTATGGCAATAAAAGTCAAAATGATGCAGGCTCTTAGAGGCAGCTCGTATATATACCCGAGTCGTGACCTCGTTTTATCAGGCTTTACTAAGAAAACAGGATGTATCAGCTGTTTTTTGAGGATGCGATAAAATCTGTCCGCGTGACCTTCTAGAACGATAAAATTATTTATATAATTAGTTTAAACGGGATCTTGCATAAGCTACCGATAGCATGAGGATGTGCGTCACAGGACGTGCGTCACAGATAAGAAATTTACTTGGAATTTAGATAGAATTAAAGATTACCGCTAGTATATATACAGGCTGCTGGACAAGACATTTCATTCTGAGCTAGTCTTACTGTTTGATACTTTCCAAAATGATTTTCCAGATATTATCTGATGAACTGAATGTTAAATTGACATGCTTTTTGTCATTTGACAACCAAATTTTTATCAAAGGCCGAGACGTGGCCTATTACATGGGGCATGAAAACCCCAGTAGAGTGGTGAACTTGTGCCATATAACGGTAACAGACATTGCTCCTGAGGGCTTGAAACTACCCCCGTCTTTAGCCAAGACATGCGTCTTTGGACTGGAGGATGCAAAAATATTGATGGATATGCATCCAGGAGAGTTTGATTCCCTATTTCAGGGGCCGATTGAAATTCTTACGCCCATCGAATGCAGCTTAAACCTGAGGCGGCCTGTCCAGGTTAAGCTCGCAGCCATAACCTCATCCAATGCCACAATGGAGAGTTTCTTGGCCGATTTAAAGAATGTCATGGAGGAGTACCTGGCAACGGTACCCATGGACACCTATGTGTTTGGCGAACGATATGGGGACTTGGAGCTAGGCTATTTCCCCCGAAAAATAAAAGTTTTGGTGGGAAACAAGCCCTACTTCTATAAATCCTCGTCTTAAGATCAGGACGAGGTGCAAAAAAATGGGTCGAGCGAAGCCTCTCATGACATAAGTCATTGAGGCTTCGCTCGGCCCATTTTTTTGCGATAGATAGAGTGCCAACATTGGATGCGTACCGATTTGAACTTGTAATTTTCAAGGGATATGGCTTAGCTATAAGATAATTTTATATCTTGATAAAATATACAGACTCTATAGCTAAATTTAAGGGATCTAAATTTAAAAATTTAATTTTTTCATTTAAAATTCACCGTGTAAAATTTAAAATTTCTAAAGACTAAGTGTGGCAGTCATTATAATCTGATCTCTAAATTTTCAAGGGATATGGCTTAGCTATAAGATAAATATGAATCTTGGTAAAATATACCGACTCGATAGCTAAATTTAAGGAATCTGAATTTAAAAATTTAATTTTTTCGTTTAAAATTTACATTTTTTTTCGTGTAAAATTTAAAATTTTTAAAGACTAAGTGTGGCAGTCATTATAATTCTAAATTTTCAAGGGATATGGCTTAGCTATAAGATAAATATGAAACTTGGTAAAATATACAGACTCGATAGCTAAATTTAAGGGATCTGAATTTAAAATTTTAATTTTTTCATTTAAAATTTATATGTAAAATTAAAAGATTTTTCGAGAAGTGTTGACAGGATATTATGTAAGCCTTTCCTCAGGATGCCCGGTTACAATCAGATCTCTATAAAAAGATTTTTCCAGAAGTATTGACAGGATATTATGCAAGCCTTTCCTCTTGATAACGTATAAAATTACTATCAGATCCTGTCCGGGTATATATACGAGTGTCCAGCGAGAGCTCTTCAATTGCTAGTCGATCTCTCTACTAGCTGCTTAGATACATTAGCTCTCTGTCAGTCATGTTTTTCCATGTAAAAAATTATGCTTATGGCGTTGCCTTTAAATGCCTAATGGCCTCTGATGGCACCCTGTTTGTCCGGGCTGAGGACCTGGCTATCTACTCGAGGCATCCTCTAGATCTCCATTTTGCCGAGAGATATGCAGGCCTCACCGTCCGAGACGTAATGGACCCTAAAATCGATTTACCTAAATGGCTCGCTAAGACGAGAATCTTCTCCATTAGCGAAGCCAAACATCATTTGAAAGGGTTCATGGGCGAACAGGAATTTGATAAGATGTTCGATGGTTCGGCCATGGTGAAATACCAGGCTAACATGAAGCTCAGCTTCGTGAAAGCCATAGGTGTTCGATTTGTAGAAAGGTCCCATACCAAGTTCGAAGACTTCCTTGCCGCATACCAACTACAGGTGAGGAAATTTTTTGAGCTTGAATATGAGGATTATGAATTATACAAATCTCAAATGACCGGACCGTTGAAGATGACCATCAGGAGGTCATCTAATGAGCAACCCATAGAGAGCTTGTGTTAATCTTTAAAATGAGAGTAAAAAAATGGGTCGAACGAGGTGTCTCATGGCAGAATTTCTGTCTTTGACACCTCGTTCGACCCATTTTTTTGCGATAGATATAGTGCCAACATTGGACGGGTTTAATTTAAGACTTTGATGCTAAGGGGGCTTAATTTAAGTATTTATAAAAAAAATCTATTAAGCTAGTATTGAAGAGGTTATCAGCATAAAAAAATAATTAAGACGTTTAAGTTGAGACTTTACAATTTTTTTAAGGTTGGTTGGTTGATATATATTTATAATGCTAATTGAATTAAGTATATTTTCAAAAATGAAGATTTAGACTTTGAGTTGACCAACTTTAGAAACGTAATCTTAAAATAAAAATATTTTTGAAAACTAATCGTGGAATCGTGATTCTTATTACATATACATAGTAAAATAAGCAATTTAATTCAGTCGTTTTTTTCAAATTTAAAAAAAATTGAAAATTTTGCAAATTCGACCAACTTTAGAAACGTAATCTTAAAATAAAAATATTTTTGAAAACTAATCGTGGAATCGTGATTCTTATTACATATACATAGTAAAATAAGCAATTTAATTCAGTCGTTTTTTTCAAATTTAAAAAAAATTGAAAATTTTGCAAATTCGACCAACTTTAGAAACGTAATCTTAAAATAAAAATATTTTTGAAAACTAATCGTGGAATCGTGATTCTTATTACATATACATAGTAAAATAAGCAATTTAATTATTTTTCAGTCGTTTTTTTCAAATTTAAAAAAAATTGAAAATTTTGCAAATTTGACCAACTTTAGAAACGTAATCTTAAAATAAAAATATTTTTGAAAACTAATCGTGGAATCGTGATTCTTATTACATATGCATAGTAAAATAAGCAATTTAATTACTTTTCAGTCGTTTTTTTCAAATTTAAAAAAAATTGAAAATTTTGCAAATTTGGCCAACTTTAGAAACGTAATCTTAAAATAAAAATATTTTTGAAAACTAATCGTGGAATCGTGATTCTTATTACATATACATAGTAAAATAAGCAATTTAATTCAGTCGTTTTTTTTTCAAATTTAAAAAAAATTGAAAATTTTGACAGAGGTGGTGGCACATCAGCAAATTTAGATAAACTGTTACTTTAGCATGATATATATAGGCTAGCTAGAGTCAATCAATCAATCAACCAAACTTGAAAAAAAAAAAAAATTTTTTTTTTTTTTTTTTTTTTTTTTTTTTTTTTTTTTTTTTTAAGGTTGGTTAATTGATTGATTGACTCTAGCTAACCTATATATATCATGCTAAAGTATATACATTATCATTGTCCAGCAATGCTTATCTGTTTCAGCGTCTATAAAAATCTTTACTGCATCCTGTTTTCATAGCAAATGAGTTATACAATATCCTGTTTCCGCGACATCTATAATAAGCCTTATCTCATCCTGTTCTCGTAGAAACTGACTTATGCAATATCCTGCATCCTGTCTTCAGATTGGCAATATCCTGCATCCTGTCTTCAGATTGACAATATCCTGTTTCATCTATAATAAGCCTTATCTCATCCTGTTTTCGTAGAAACTGACTTATGCAATATCCTGTCTTCAGATTGGACTATTGCAAATTCGACCAACTTTAGAAACGTAATCTTAAAATAAAAATATTTTTGAAAACTAATCGTGGAATCGTGATTCTTATTACATATACATAGTAAAATAAGCAATTTAATTACTTTTCAGTCATTTTTTTCAAATTTAAAAAAAATTGAAAATTTTGCAAATTTGGCCAACTTTAGAAACGTAATCTTAAAATAAAAATATTTTTGAAAACTAATCGTGGAATCGTGATTCTTATTACATATACATAGTAAAATAAGCAATTTAATTCAGTCGTTTTTTTTTCAAATTAAAAAAAAATTGAAAATTTTGCAAATTCGACCAACTTTAGAAACGTAATCTTAAAATAAAAATATTTTTGAAAACTAATCGTGGAATCGTAATTCTTATTACATATACATAGTAAAATAAGCAATTTAATTACTTTTCAGTCGTTTTTTTTTTCAAATTTAAAAAAAATTGAAAATTTTGACAGAGGTGGTGGCACATCAGCAAATTTAGATAAACTGTTACTTTAGCATGATATATATAGGCTAGCTAGAGTCAATCAATCAATCAAGCGTAGCCTAGATATTTGCCAACATCGACGGCTATGAAATAAACATCTCTACCAACAGTAGCAGCGATGAGTGCAGGTTTGGTATCAAAACAAATTTTCAGATACATGATTGCGCTATGATCTTTCAATAAACAGAGGCAATGGACAGAATGATGGTAGCTTGAGTACGGAACCACTATTTATATAGAATATCCATGAGTGGGCGTGGCATGTAAAAAAAAAAAAAAAAAAAATATTTTTTTTTTTTTTTTTTTTTCAAGTTAGTTGTTTATTTAGTTATCATCTTTGACCCAGAAAACTTCTTTATAAGCTTATCCGCCTCGTTTTCAATCTCTGTACGAATCGAGTCCAAGTCATAGCTGCAGCCCTCGTCCTTTTCATAGACTGAAATTATATCTTTTAGCGAATCGCTCACCATTTCTTCTTTGATTTTTTCAAAGTCTTCACCTATTTTGGAGTACGCAGATAGGTATCTATTATAATTTACATAATTTTTAATCTTGTACTTATTGAGAGCTTGTTCGTTGAACTGTTTACGCTTAACCTTAAAAATTTTCCTAGACCTTGGAGATTCTTCGGCGTCGGCCTTCATGACGAATCCTTCTAGCGGACACTCTGCATAAGCGCTGGGATACGTTTCAACTTTTTCGTACAGATCCCCTATCGTTTGGTAATCTAAATCTAAGATGGGTACGTGGGGTAGCTTCACTCGCTGGAAAATGTTCACGGCGTCGCTATACTTCATAAACGTATCTGAATCCAGTTGGTAGATGTCGAAGGCTCGAAAAAAGACAGTATTGCTACCGAATACGGCTTCGGATTCAAAATCACGATAGGTTATTCTCTTCATGTGGCTTCCGAATACTTCTCCATAAATGATAAAATTGTCATGTAAAATGTCTTTGATAAGCCGTACCTTTTCCGACAGCGGTTCCAAGATTGCATTCAAGTTAAAAAGGCGTGTCTTTTCATCTAGCACAACGTTTCTAGATTGTATCCTGAACGTATTCTTCACGTAGCCAATACCGATATTAGAGCCATCCAATTTTTCGGTAGCTATTAAAGGTATGCCCGAATAAATTTGGCTTGTGATCTCGTGGTACTTGATAAGGGCCATCGTAAATAGATTAGAAACAGAACGTATTGTCTGGTCAGACTAGAAAATATCTAATAAGCTATTTCAATGAGTATGAAGACAGAATGAATGTAGCTTGAGTACGGAGCCGCTATTTATACTAAATATAAATCAACTAATCAACCAACCAACTGAAAAAAAAAAAAATAAATAAAAAATAAAATAAAAAAATATTTTTTTTTTTTTCAAGGTTGGTTGGTTGGTTTCTAAAGTTATATTTCTAAAGTTATATTTCTAAAGTTATATTTCTAAGTTGGCTGCTATAGTTATATTTCTAAGTTGGCCGTTAAAGCTATATTTCTCAGTTGGCTGCTAAAGCTATATTTCTGTAGCTAATCATTGTAGATGGCGCTACAGTCTATATATATATAGTATATATATAGTATATCTATTAGGGTGGGAGGGAGTGGAATTTATTTCTTCTACTGTACGGTCATGCATAAACTCGCTCCTGACCCAATTCCTTTAAAATAGGATGCGTAATTTATACAATATTGGCTTTGAAAACAAGACTTTTGCCTGACAAATGACAAGATATTGCAGGTTTTCATGAAATCAGAATAGATCATAGGCTTTTATAGAAAAATCTAACTCTCTAGTGTACATCTTGCTGAAAACCCATTACGAGACATAGTGACTAGACGACCGTTGCTGGCAAATGTCGAGACACAATGAGCGTGTAGTCATGTTAGCGATACTATATATAGAGAATGTAATCAACCAATCAACCAACCTTGAAAAAAAAAAAAAAATTATATTTTTTTTTCAAGGTTGGTTGGTTGGTTGATTACATTCTCTATATATAGTATCGCTGACGTGCCACTTCATCAGTCTATCTCAATCGTTGCCAGCAACGGTTCTAATCTGTTTCAAAGGCAGGATATTATGTAACCCATTTCTCCTCGCCGATAGCAACAGGACATCCTCTCTAAGCGATAATCTAAAAGGTCATCCGGTCGAGCCTTATCAGATGTTCCGCTCGCCAGAGTATAAATACCGGCCTCTCGCCTCAGCTTATTCATTCTGACCCTCTGCTTTTTGAAATGGCCACTCTATCATTTGACTCTCTGACGGATGAACGAGTTGATTGCGACTGTGTCATAATACCGCAATGGAACGTATTGAACACCCCTCGCGTATCTTGTGAGCTAATATGTAATTATGATCGTTCTATGAATATGCCAGCTCCAGCTATCATTCCCAAACCTAAGCCAGCTCCCACACCTAAACCGGCTCCAGTTCTCATTCAAAAACCAGCACCAGCACTTAAACCAGATCCCACACCTAAGCCTGATCCAGCACCTAAGCCTGATCCAGTTCCCACACCTAAGCCTGATCCAGTTCAAATTTCAATACCCATGTCAGAGATGATGTATTTTAAAGTACCAACGCTATTAAGCCCGCTACCAAAATCTCCAGAGTCCAAAGTAACAACTTATCGTGCCTGGAAGCCTCCACCGAAGATAGATTTCGTGGTACGGCCTAAGTTAAAAACTGCTGGCTTTGAAGATCCTAGAATTCGAAGACAGCAGGGCATAGTCGTTCTCAAGTCAATCGTCGATCTGAGAGATGGCAAATGTTACAGCCACATACAAACAGAGGTCAGGAAAAATTACTGTTGGGTTTAAGCCCAAACGATTTATAAAAAAATCGGGTCGAACGAAGTGTCTCATGGCAGATTACTGTCTTTGACACTTCGTTCGACCCGTTTTTTTTGTAACAATTATATTGCCAATATTGGATGCGTTTAAGATTTTGACTTAAGATTTTTGACTTAAGAATTTGAATGGATATTTTTATAACTGAAGTCTTGGAGATATATATTTTTATCCAACTTAAAACAGTTTGGCAAAACAATATTATTTTCAAATCAAAAACTATAAAATTGAAATGATAAACTTTGAAAAATTTTGGTGAAAAATCCAAAAAAAAAATAGTATCTTGAAAAAATTATAGAAATCGGTCAAAGACACTTTAACATGATATATATAGGTTAGCTAGAGTCAATCAATCAATCAATCAACCTTGAAAAAAAAAAAAATTTTTTTTTTTTTTTTTTTTTTTTCAAGGTTGGTTGATTGATTGATTGACTCTAGCTAACCTATATATATCATGTTAAAGTGTATACATCCAGCAATGCTTATCTGCGTCTATAAAAATCTTTACTGCATCCTGTTCAGCATCCTGTTTCATAGCAAATGAGTTATACAATATCCTGTTTCCGCGTTTAGCGACATCTATAAATAGCCTTATCTCATCCTGTTTTCGTAGAAACTGACTTATGCAATATCCTGTCTTCAGATTGACAATATCCGCGTCCAGCGACTCTATAATAAGCCTTATCTTATCGTAGAAACTGACTTATGCAATATCCTGCATCCTGTCTTCAGATTGACTATATAAGCTCTGGCATTTGATCGAATAGCCATTCTCTCTTCGGAGCTTTGAACTACCAATATGTATAAAAATCAATGCTCTCTGAAGAAGCTTAAAGCGGTAAACTCGCTACGAAACCGTTTTGGGGTTATCGAACTGTTTCCCAAAAACCTTTCGCCTACCGTTAAAAAATTGGAAGAGTATCCACACTTCCAAACCATGATCGGTGAAGGCAAGATTTGTGTATTCTGTCTATACATGACGTCCGATTTGAAGATTGAATTCAAAAAACGTACTCTGACGGACAAGATAACGAATACAATCCCAGCCATAGGCAGAGAGGCCAAGACAAACTATCCGCTGAGACCTCAGGAGATTAAATGGAGCACTCTGATGAACCGATATAAAAGACCCCCCAGCGAAGCCAACAGAACCAACGCCGACGTGAGAATTGGTTTCAAGTGCCCCAACAATCAGTTTCTTGTAAAGTCCTATTTTACGTTTGGTCAGCGAACCGTCGGACAAGGATGCGCCCATATCATACAGACTTTGAACGTGCCATTCCTGTTCTTTGTGAGGCGTCCTGGCGAGACACGAGTAAAACCGGACAACAGATACTTTGCTGGCGACAAGCTCCATTACTACGACCGTTTCATACTGATTGCCGACTCCAGTTACAAGGTGCCTGCTGGGACCACATACATTCTGTTTACAACTCAAAAAAACTTTTTCAGTTTGGACATTGTGCCAGAGAATTTAGAGTTGGGCTTCGAAACCAAAAATCCTTTGGTAGAACGCATAACAAAAATAGATGGTATGTACGACGTATCCGTACCAACGCCCATGATACAGCATATAGATGATGAAGACGACTCTCCCGTAGAAATGAATATTGAAGTTCCCAGAATCACTTCTAAATATTTTGATAAGCCAACATCTCCAATCTCAGAGCCATCCCAAGAGCCAGAGATCTATTTTCCTGAATCATCTCAAGAGTCGTCCCAAGAACCAGAGCCAGAGATCTATTTGCCAACTCCTGTGGACAGAAGAACAATAGTCATAACAACAAACTTTGCAGCCCAATACAAGTCTCTGACTTTTAAAGACTGGAAAAACTTGAAAGATCGCCCCGACAATAACTTCGTACGCCCCTACGGACCAGATCTACCTGGACTTGACCTGAGAATTAAATCGGTAAAACGGAAGGCTGAAACAATTCCCAAGAGTGCCAAGAAACATAAGCCATCTTTCAAGGAGGCGGCCACAAATACAGAGCCAGAACCAGAGCCAGTGTTTAAATGCCCACTACCCGTTGCACCTGAGCCAGTTTTTAAACGTCCAGCGCCCATTGAAAGTCCTGAGATATGTCCAGAGCCCGTTGAAGATCCTGAATCCATTGAAAGTCCTGAGATATGCCCCATTGAAAATCCTGAGATATGTCCAGAGCCCGTTGAAGATCCTGAATCCATTGAAAGTCCTGAGATATGCCCCATTGAAAATCCTGAGATATGTCCAGAGCCCGTTGAAGATCGTGAACCCATTGAAAATCCTGAGATATGTCCCATTGAAAATCCAGAATATTTTTATGGATGGCCTACTATTGAAAGGTCAGAGGTACAAACTGAACTGGATGAGCTTGATAATATTTTATGTACGCCTTTATCCATGCCAGCGGATACGCTAGACTCGTTGATGGATGATCTTATGACGCCATCAACTATACAGTATACGATGGAACCGCTGGAGACTCAGTTCAAAGTGCCAGGATTTGAACTGCCAGATTTTATGTAACTATAAAAATATGTAAAATTAAAAAAATTTGGGTCAAACGAGGCTTCCTCATGTTTAGATTTGTCATTATGACTTATCTTTACGATGGAAGCCTCGTTTGACCCATTTTTTTTAAATCAAAATGCTACCAATATTGGTACTGTAAAAAAAAATAACTTGTAAAATTTATTAGAACAATAAAAAAATATTTAAAAAAATTGGGTCAAACGGGGCTTCCTCATGTTTAGATTTGTCAGTATGACTTATCTTTACAATGGAAGCCTCGTTTGACCCATTTTTTTTAAATCAAAATGCTACCAATATTGGATTTGTAAAAAAATAACTTGTAAATTTTATCAGATTAATTAGAAAGTGACACATGACAATACTTTATAAAAGTCCATCTAAGTCACATTAAAATCAACCAACCAACCAACCTTAAAAAAAAAAAAAATAATAATAATAATAATAATAATTTTTTTTTTTTTTTTTTTTTTTTTTTTTTTCAAGGTTGGTTGGTTGGTTGGTTGATATATATTTGTTTCCTCGTTCATCACTTTTCATTTATCAAGATTAACTTTTGAATTTAATCCTATCATGTTTTTATCCAAAGCCTAAGTTTCAAAGCCTCATTTTAAATGAAACCTGTTAATTTTGATCATATCTATCTTAAACGTGGATCGCTTGGCCATCCAAGAGGCCTTCATGAAAATTAAAACTATAACAAATCGTAGCAATTCGATGTTTGAAATCTGACTGAGTCCATAACCCTTTAAAATTTATCTAAGCCATAGTAGCCTTTCAATTTTGACTGGTTAAACGTGGATCAGCTATGCAAGAGGTCATGATAAAACTGAGTCCTGTATCTGAAACAGGTGCCATGTTAAACGAAGACCTTTGACATGGCAATTGAAAACAGGGCATCGCTTAGCAGGCAAAATTTAAAGGGCCATAAACGTAACCATTGAACTCTGGGCCATGCTTAGCAGTAGCAGCCCATATTGTAAAATTAATATTTACGAGATACAATGACAAAGCGACAAATGAAAAGCTTAAAAGTAGCGGCCCAGTCTATGGCATCATTTTAAATGTTAATATTGAGCCATCCAAGAGACCTTAATAGAATCGGCTTACTGAACAGGTGAAATCTGAAAGACTTAGAGAGTAGCAGCTCATATTGTAAAAATTTAAAATTATAAACTTCAAAAGTATATATGTAGGAAGTGTGTTAAGTTTTAAAGTCACATGACCACTCTTGAAATAAACCAACCAACCAACCTTGAAAAAAAAAAAAAAAAAAAAAAAATTTTTTTTTTTTTTTTTTTTTTTTTCAAGGTTGGTTGGTTGGTTTTATTTTAAGAGTGGGTGTGGTCATGTGACTAGTAAATATCATCGGATCAAAAAGTGATATAACCGAGATTAATTTCGGTGCTAAAAAGAAGAACCCAAATTGTCTTCCCAACTGGCTGAACCCAGATTAGGTATTTTTTAGCTTAAAATCTTAGCTGATCTGAGTTTGGTCGTTGGTAAAAAATATCAGCGGATTTTTCTAAGGCCCAAATGAAATTCTTTCAAACTAAATCTGGCAGACTAGAATTTTATTAAGAATCTGAGTTACACAACGAGAAGCACTTTGGGGGAGTATTTGACTCTATGACGTCACGACAAGATTTTTACTGAGTCGATACACTGAGTCGATACACAAGTCACATGCGAGAGTGTATATACTTCAAATTGGGATGCAGCGCATATATATATCTTCAAATTGTCAAAAAAAAAGACACAATAACTGTTTGGGCGTCATCATTTATATAAACACGAACCAACCTACTATGGCATTGCTGGACAATGATAGTGTAGATACTTTAGCACGATATATATATATATATAGGTTGGCTAGAGGCAATCAACCAATCCACCAACCTTGAAAAAAAAAAAAAAAATTTTTTTTTTTTTTTTTTTTTTTTAAGGTGGGCGTGGCCTCACTTGTCAATGCCTATATATACTGTCCCAAATTTAGTCTTGCCATTCACCATGCCTGCCGGTCCCAATTTGAAGAGATATGCAAACGCTCTCCTACGCGACAGAACTCCGTTTTCATGTCCACGCTGCAACGTTCTCGTCTTGCCCAAAGATTATGAAAGGCATTGTAAGAATGAAATCGGCTTGAACCCCCGAAGATGCTGCGTTTGGTGCGAGGGCCGATACACATTCTTAAGCGGGGGTAAGAACGGCGCCGCTGATCATTTGCTGGAATGCTTTAGAAATTTTAGATTTAGTATGCCTGAACCTGAGCCTGAGCCTATTGAAGTGGATCCTGCTGATGAAGAAGATCAGTACGAATTTTTCGATTTCAGCCCAATGTGCGCAAAAGAAGATTTTTTCGATCATACGCGTTTCTTCATGGACGACTGGGCCTACGAACCCGTCTGGCCTATCGAGTTAGACCCGTACCGTTTCAAGACGAAACGCTAAACTTAGCCGCCTCTTGCGTGCTGAAATATCTTGAAGGCAACCTGGTGTTCATCCACGTCATGGTGCGAGCCGTAGCCTATAGGGATTTTATAAGATCCATGGATAGGGACGACGGCTTGACCCAGACCTTGCCATTTTCATGTTGGTGCGACGGCGGGAAGGAAACCAATCCCAAATTCAGGCAGCATAGGCACATGGTCGTGGTAACTCATTCAGAAGATCATTTTCACAAGAACGTGTGGGGTAGGATCAGGCCCGACGAGCGACCGTATGTCGGTTACAGATGCCTGAAAAGTAAATTCATAGAGACCGCCTGGCATTTGGTTAATACGCTGGGATATCTCAGCCGCCGCCAATCCAGCTGTAATTTTTCGTTCGAAGACCGTAAAGGGGTAGGTAACATGAACCATTTTTACATTCAAGAGACGCTGCCCAAAGATTACAGGCTGGTCCTGGTTACGCTCTGGAACGGAGGCATCCTGAAACTCATAACCCAGAACTATGCCAACATACTTCCCGATAAATTGCTCAAAGTTCCAATGGCGTTCATCAACGGAAAATATCAAATCAAAATCAAACATTTGCCAGACATAAAATTGAACCTGGTACTGCCCGTATCGAGAAATTTCAAGTCGGCTAGCAGGCGTACCCAATACTTCTTGCATCTGAACAACGGACAAAAGATGTTTTTTACGCCAGGCATGCAGACCGAACAAGATTACAAGATGTTTTACGAAGTCGTGAAAGAAGATTATTGGGAACCCAGCAGACTTCAACAGATGTGCATTCAATGCGTGATGCCCGTATTGGGACGATGCAAAGGGATAGAGGCCGAAATGAAAAAAATGAAAGAGAGTTACGAAAATAATATCAGGGAACTGAGAGAAATGCTACAAATCCAAAAACTGGAATATTTGGAAATTATTTATAATTTACACGTGAACGAAATTGCTAGCCTGAAAGAGGCAATGGAAAGGCTGAAAGCAGAAATGACTATCTTGAAAACTGAAAATGATAATTTGAAAGCTGAAAATGATAGTTTGAAACACAGATTGTCCAAGTACGAAGAAATTTAAACAGTGTATCGACTCAGTGTATCGACTCAGTTCATGGGGGTCAATAACCTTTCCTTGGGGTCAATAACCTCTTCGTTCGGGGTCAAGGTCAAAATCTCTAAGAAGTCTAACGAAAACCAGAGGATCTGAAGCTTGGACGAGCCCAAAACGTAGTACCGAGACAGATCTGACTTTAAAGGAAACGCTCTATTTTTCTAAATCAAAGTGGCTCCCCCAAAGTGCTTCTCGTTGTGTAACTCAGATTCTTAATAAAATTCTAGTCTGCCAGATTTAGTTTGAAAGAATTTCATTTGGGCCTTAGAAAAATCCGCTGATATTTTTTACCAACGACCAAACTCAGATCAGCTAAGATTTTAAGCTAAAAAATACCTAATCTGGGTTCAGCCAGTTGGGAAGACAATTTGGGTTCTTCTTTTTAGCACCGAAATTAATCTCGGTTATATCACTTTTTGATCCGATGATATTTACTAGTCACATGACCACACCCACTCTTAAAATAAAACCAACCAACCAACCTTGAAAAAAAAAAAAAAAAAAAATTTTTTTTTTTTTTTTTTTTTTTTTTCAAGGTTGGTTGGTTGGTTTATTTCAAGAGTGGTCATGTGACTTTAAAACTTAACACACTTCCTACATATATACTTTTGAAGTTTATAATTTAAAATTTTTACAATATGGGCTGCTACTCTCTAAGTCTTTCAGATTTCACCTGTTCAGTAAGCCGATTCTATTAAGGTCTCTTGGATGGCTCAATATTAACATTTAAAATGATGCCATAGACTGGGCCGCTACTTTTAAGCTTTTCATTTGTCGCTTTGTCATTGTATCTCGTAAATATTAATTTTACAATATGGGCTGCTACTGCTAAGCATGGCCCAGAGTTCAATGGTTACGTTTATGGCCCTTTAAATTTTGCCTGCTAAGCGATGCCCTGTTTTCAATTGCCATGTCAAAGGTCTTCGTTTAACATGGCACCTGTTTCAGATACAGGACTCAGTTTTATCATGACCTCTTGCATAGCTGATCCACGTTTAACCAGTCAAAATTGAAAGGCTACTATGGCTTAGATAAATTTTAAAGGGTTATGGACTCAGTCAGATTTCAAACATCGAATTGCTACGATTTGTTATAGTTTTAATTTTCATGAAGGCCTCTTGGATGGCCAAGCGATCCACGTTTAAGATAGATATGATCAAAATTAACAGGTTTCATTTAAAATGAGGCTTTGAAACTTAGGCTTTGGATAAAAACATGATAGGATTAAATTCAAAAGTTAATCTTGATAAATGAAAAGTGATGAACGAGGAAACAAATATATATCAACCAACCAACCAACCAACCTTGAAAAAAAAAAAAAAAAAAAAAAAAAAAATTATTATTATTATTATTATTATTTTTTTTTTTTTTAAGGTTGGTTGGTTGGTTGATTTTAATGTGACTTAGATGGACTTTTATAAAGTATTGTCATGTGTCACTTTCTAATTAATCTGATAAAATTTACAAGTTATTTTTTTACAAATCCAATATTGGTAGCATTTTGATTTAAAAAAAATGGGTCAAACGAGGCTTCCATTGTAAAGATAAGTCATACTGACAAATCTAAACATGAGGAAGCCCCGTTTGACCCAATTTTTTTAATATTTTTTTATTGTTCTAATAAATTTTACAAGTTATTTTTTTTTACAGTACCAATATTGGTAGCATTTTGATTTAAAAAAAATGGGTCAAACGAGGCTTCCATCGTAAAGATAAGTCATAATGACAAATCTAAACATGAGGAAGCCTCGTTTGACCCAAATTTTTTTAATTTTACATATTTTTATAGTTACATAAAATCTGGCAGTTCAAATCCTGGCACTTTGAACTGAGTCTCCAGCGGTTCCATCGTATACTGTATAGTTGATGGCGTCATAAGATCATCCATCAACGAGTCTAGCGTATCCGCTGGCATGGATAAAGGCGTACATAAAATATTATCAAGCTCATCCAGTTCAGTTTGTACCTCTGACCTTTCAATAGTAGGCCATCCATAAAAATATTCTGGATTTTCAATGGGACATATCTCAGGATTTTCAATGGGTTCACGATCTTCAACGGGCTCTGGACATATCTCAGGATTTTCAATGGGGCATATCTCAGGACTTTCAATGGATTCAGGATCTTCAACGGGCTCTGGACATATCTCAGGATTTTCAATGGGGCATATCTCAGGACTTTCAATGGATTCAGGATCTTCAACGGGCTCTGGACATATCTCAGGACTTTCAATGGGCGCTGGACGTTTAAAAACTGGCTCAGGTGCAACGGGTAGTGGGCATTTAAACACTGGCTCTGGTTCTGGCTCTGTATTTGTGGCCGCCTCCTTGAAAGATGGCTTATGTTTCTTGGCACTCTTGGGAATTGTTTCAGCCTTCCGTTTTACCGATTTAATTCTCAGGTCAAGTCCAGGTAGATCTGGTCCGTAGGGGCGTACGAAGTTATTGTCGGGGCGATCTTTCAAGTTTTTCCAGTCTTTAAAAGTCAGAGACTTGTATTGGGCTGCAAAGTTTGTTGTTATGACTATTGTTCTTCTGTCCACAGGAGTTGGCAAATAGATCTCTGGCTCTGGTTCTTGGGACGACTCTTGAGATGATTCAGGAAAATAGATCTCTGGCTCTTGGGATGGCTCTGAGATTGGAGATGTTGGCTTATCAAAATATTTAGAAGTGATTCTGGGAACTTCAATATTCATTTCTACGGGAGAGTCGTCTTCATCATCTATATGCTGTATCATGGGCGTTGGTACGGATACGTCGTACATACCATCTATTTTTGTTATGCGTTCTACCAAAGGATTTTTGGTTTCGAAGCCCAACTCTAAATTCTCTGGCACAATGTCCAAACTGAAAAAGTTTTTTTGAGTTGTAAACAGAATGTATGTGGTCCCAGCAGGCACCTTGTAACTGGAGTCGGCAATCAGTATGAAACGGTCGTAGTAATGGAGCTTGTCGCCAGCAAAGTATCTGTTGTCCGGTTTTACTCGTGTCTCGCCAGGACGCCTCACAAAGAACAGGAATGGCACGTTCAAAGTCTGTATGATATGGGCGCATCCTTGTCCGACGGTTCGCTGACCAAACGTAAAATAGGACTTTACAAGAAACTGATTGTTGGGGCACTTGAAACCAATTCTCACGTCGGCGTTGGTTCTGTTGGCTTCGCTGGGGGGTCTTTTATATCGGTTCATCAGAGTGCTCCATTTAATCTCCTGAGGTCTCAGCGGATAGTTTGTCTTGGCCTCTCTGCCTATGGCTGGGATTGTATTCGTTATCTTGTCCGTCAGAGTACGTTTTTTGAATTCAATCTTCAAATCGGACGTCATGTATAGACAGAATACACAAATCTTGCCTTCACCGATCATGGTTTGGAAGTGTGGATACTCTTCCAATTTTTTAACGGTAGGCGAAAGGTTTTTGGGAAACAGTTCGATAACCCCAAAACGGTTTCGTAGCGAGTTTACCGCTTTAAGCTTCTTCAGAGAGCATTGATTTTTATACATATTGGTAGTTCAAAGCTCCGAAGAGAGAATGGCTATTCGATCAAATGCCAGAGCTTATATAGTCAATCTGAAGACAGGATGCAGGATATTGCATAAGTCAGTTTCTACGATAAGATAAGGCTTATTATAGAGTCGCTGGACGCGGATATTGTCAATCTGAAGACAGGATATTGCATAAGTCAGTTTCTACGAAAACAGGATGAGATAAGGCTATTTATAGATGTCGCTAAACGCGGAAACAGGATATTGTATAACTCATTTGCTATGAAACAGGATGCTGAACAGGATGCAGTAAAGATTTTTATAGACGCAGATAAGCATTGCTGGATGTATACACTTTAACATGATATATATAGGTTAGCTAGAGTCAATCAATCAATCAACCAACCTTGAAAAAAAAAAAAAAAAAAAAAAAAAATTTTTTTTTTTTTTTTTCAAGGTTGATTGATTGATTGATTGACTCTAGCTAACCTATATATATCATGTTAAAGTGTCTTTGACCGATTTCTATAATTTTTTCAAGATACTATTTTTTTTTTGGATTTTTCACCAAAATTTTTCAAAGTTTATCATTTCAATTTTATAGTTTTTGATTTGAAAATAATATTGTTTTGCCAAACTGTTTTAAGTTGGATAAAAATATATATCTCCAAGACTTCAGTTATAAAAATATCCATTCAAATTCTTAAGTCAAAAATCTTAAGTCAAAATCTTAAACGCATCCAATATTGGCAATATAATTGTTACAAAAAAAACGGGTCGAACGAAGTGTCAAAGACAGTAATCTGCCATGAGACACTTCGTTCGACCCGATTTTTTTATAAATCGTTTGGGCTTAAACCCAACAGTAATTTTTCCTGACCTCTGTTTGTATGTGGCTGTAACATTTGCCATCTCTCAGATCGACGATTGACTTGAGAACGACTATGCCCTGCTGTCTTCGAATTCTAGGATCTTCAAAGCCAGCAGTTTTTAACTTAGGCCGTACCACGAAATCTATCTTCGGTGGAGGCTTCCAGGCACGATAAGTTGTTACTTTGGACTCTGGAGATTTTGGTAGCGGGCTTAATAGCGTTGGTACTTTAAAATACATCATCTCTGACATGGGTATTGAAATTTGAACTGGATCAGGCTTAGGTGTGGGAACTGGATCAGGCTTAGGTGCTGGATCAGGCTTAGGTGTGGGATCTGGTTTAAGTGCTGGTGCTGGTTTTTGAATGAGAACTGGAGCCGGTTTAGGTGTGGGAGCTGGCTTAGGTTTGGGAATGATAGCTGGAGCTGGCATATTCATAGAACGATCATAATTACATATTAGCTCACAAGATACGCGAGGGGTGTTCAATACGTTCCATTGCGGTATTATGACACAGTCGCAATCAACTCGTTCATCCGTCAGAGAGTCAAATGATAGAGTGGCCATTTCAAAAAGCAGAGGGTCAGAATGAATAAGCTGAGGCGAGAGGCCGGTATTTATACTCTGGCGAGCGGAACATCTGATAAGGCTCGACCGGATGACCTTTTAGATTATCGCTTAGAGAGGATGTCCTGTTGCTATCGGCGAGGAGAAATGGGTTACATAATATCCTGCCTTTGAAACAGATTAGAACCGTTGCTGGCAACGATTGAGATAGACTGATGAAGTGGCACGTCAGCGATACTATATATAGAGAATGTAATCAACCAACCAACCAACCTTGAAAAAAAAATATAATTTTTTTTTTTTTTTCAAGGTTGGTTGATTGGTTGATTACATTCTCTATATATAGTATCGCTAACATGACTACACGCTCATTGTGTCTCGACATTTGCCAGCAACGGTCGTCTAGTCACTATGTCTCGTAATGGGTTTTCAGCAAGATGTACACTAGAGAGTTAGATTTTTCTATAAAAGCCTATGATCTATTCTGATTTCATGAAAACCTGCAATATCTTGTCATTTGTCAGGCAAAAGTCTTGTTTTCAAAGCCAATATTGTATAAATTACGCATCCTATTTTAAAGGAATTGGGTCAGGAGCGAGTTTATGCATGACCGTACAGTAGAAGAAATAAATTCCACTCCCACCCACCCTAATAGATATACTATATATATACTATATATATATAGACTGTAGCGCCATCTACAATGATTAGCTAAAGAAATATAGCTTTAGCAGCCAACTGAGAAATATAGCTTTAACGGCCAACTTAGAAATATAACTATAGCAGCCAACTTAGAAATATAACTTTAGAAATATAACTTTAGAAATATAACTTTAGAAACCAACCAACCAACCTTGAAAAAAAAAAAAAAAAAAAAAAATATTTTTTTTTTTTTTTTTTCAGTTGGTTGGTTGATTAGTTGATTTATATTTAGTATAAATAGCGGCTCCGTACTCAAGCTACATTCATTCTGTCTTCATACTCATTGAAATAGCTTATTAGATATTTTCTAGTCTGACCAGACAATACGTTCTGTTTCTAATCTATTTACGATGGCCCTTATCAAGTACCACGAGATCACAAGCCAAATTTATTCGGGCATACCTTTAATAGCTACCGAAAAATTGGATGGCTCTAATATCGGTATTGGCTACGTGAAGAATACGTTCAGGATACAATCTAGAAACGTTGTGCTAGATGAAAAGACACGCCTTTTTAACTTGAATGCAATCTTGGAACCGCTGTCGGAAAAGGTACGGCTTATCAAAGACATTTTACATGACAATTTTATCATTTATGGAGAAGTATTCGGAAGCCACATGAAGAGAATAACCTATCGTGATTTTGAATCCGAAGCCGTATTCGGTAGCAATACTGTCTTTTTTCGAGCCTTCGACATCTACCAACTGGATTCAGATACGTTTATGAAGTATAGCGACGCCGTGAACATTTTCCAGCGAGTGAAGCTACCCCACGTACCCATCTTAGATTTAGATTACCAAACGATAGGGGATCTGTACGAAAAAGTTGAAACGTATCCCAGCGCTTATGCAGAGTGTCCGCTAGAAGGATTCGTCATGAAGGACGACGCCGAAGAATCTCCAAGGTCTAGGAAAATTTTTAAGGTTAAGCGTAAACAGTTCAACGAACAAGCTCTCAATAAGTACAAGATTAAAAATTATGTAAATTATAATAGATACCTATCTGCGTACTCCAAAATAGGTGAAGACTTTGAAAAAATCAAAGAAGAAATGGTGAGCGATTCGCTAAAAGATATAATTTCAGTCTATGAAAAGGACGAGGGCTGCAGCTATGACTTGGACTCGATTCGTACAGAGATTGAAAACGAGGCGGATAAGCTTATAAAGAAGTTTTCTGGGTCAAAGATGATAACTAAATAAACAACTAACTTGAAAAAAAAAAAAAAAAAAAAAAAAAAAAATATTTTTTTTTTTTTTTTTTTTTTTTTTTACATGCCACGCCCACTCATGGATATTCTATATAAATAGTGGTTCCGTACTCAAGCTACCATCATTCTGTCCATTGCCTCTGTTTATTGAAAGATCATAGCGCAATCATGTATCTGAAAATTTGTTTTGATACCAAACCTGCACTCATCGCTGCTACTGTTAGTAGAGATGTTTATTTCATAGCCGTCGATGTTGGCAAATATCTAGGCTACGCGTCACCTTACAACTTTGCACATCGATATTCCAACAAGGATCTGGCTAATCTATATCCCAATGCACAACGCTTGAACATGAGTTCCAGGCGCGTGTTTGATTTCAACGATATGCTGCACGTACTTGTGAAGACGCACCGAATGCCTATCGAGGAGATCTGCCGTATCCAGAAACTGTGGACCGATGGCCGGGTAACCTCTACGTATCCCAACATTATACCGTTCAGCAGAAGGATGGCCTTTGAAATCACAGTTCGAAACGAAGGCGAGATGAATTTACAAGATTGGCTTAAAGGGTATTACGAATACTCGAGGGCAGTCTGCGAACAACATACGAATATCTACGCACCCCCGTCGGTAGAATCCAGGTATGGGGATACTGAAGAAGAGAAACCTAGCAACTTTTCCATGCGTGTGCGAGCTGAAGGTATATGGTCTGTGAAATCGGGCGACATGCTTCAAGAATTGACTGCTACGGTTAAGAGAAAGTTTGAGGAAATAGAAAAAGACTATGTAGTTGACGAAAAAGACAGAGCGTATGAGTTGACCGTCAAGCTGGCTCGTAGAGAGATAGTTTAATTATGTTAAACTACCAACTGTGAAAAAAAATCTTTGAGTCAATCAACCAATCAACCAACCTTTGGAAAAAAAAAAAAAAAAAAAAAAAAATTTTTTTTTTTTTTTTTTTTTTTTTTTTTTTTTCCAAGGCTGGTTGATTGATTGATTGACTCTAGCTAGCCTATATATATCATGCTAAAGTAACAGTTTATCTAAATTTGCTGATGTGCCACCACCTCTGTCAAAATTTTCAATTTTTTTTAAATTTGAAAAAAAAAACGACTGAAAAGTAATTAAATTGCTTATTTTACTATGTATATGTAATAAGAATTACGATTCCACGATTAGTTTTCAAAAATATTTTTATTTTAAGATTACGTTTCTAAAGTTGGTCGAATTTGCAAAATTTTCAATTTTTTTTTAATTTGAAAAAAAAACGACTGAATTAAATTGCTTATTTTACTATGTATATGTAATAAGAATCACGATTCCACGATTAGTTTTCAAAAATATTTTTATTTTAAGATTACGTTTCTAAAGTTGGCCAAATTTGCAAAATTTTCAATTTTTTTTAAATTTGAAAAAAATGACTGAAAAGTAATTAAATTGCTTATTTTACTATGTATATGTAATAAGAATCACGATTCCACGATTAGTTTTCAAAAATATTTTTATTTTAAGATTACGTTTCTAAAGTTGGTCGAATTTGCAATAGTCCAATCTGAAGACAGGATATTGCATAAGTCAGTTTCTACGAAAACAGGATGAGATAAGGCTTATTATAGATGAAACAGGATATTGTCAATCTGAAGACAGGATGCAGGATATTGCCAATCTGAAGACAGGATGCAGGATATTGCATAAGTCAGTTTCTATGAGAACAGGATGAGATAAGGCTTATTATAGATGTCGCGGAAACAGGATATTGTATAACTCATTTGCTATGAAAACAGGATGCAGTAAAGATTTTTATAGACGCTGAAACAGATAAGCATTGCTGGACAATGATAATGTATATACTTTAGCATGATATATATAGGTTAGCTAGAGTCAATCAATCAATTAACCAACTTTAAAAAAAAAAAAAAAAAAAAAAAAAAAAAAAAATTTTTTTTTTTTTTTTTTTTTTTCAAGGTTGGTTGATTGATTGATTGACTCTAGCTAGCCTATATATATCATGCTAAAGTAACAGTTTATCTAAATTTGCTGATGTGCCACCACCTCTGTCAAAATTTTCAATTTTTTTTAAATTTGAAAAAAAAACGACTGAATTAAATTGCTTATTTTACTATGTATATGTAATAAGAATCACGATTCCACGATTAGTTTTCAAAAATATTTTTATTTTAAGATTACGTTTCTAAAGTTGGCCAAATTTGCAAAATTTTCAATTTTTTTTAAATTTGAAAAAAAGCGACTGAAAAGTAATTAAATTGCTTATTTTACTATGTATATGTAATAAGAATCACGATTCCACGATTAGTTTTCAAAAATATTTTTATTTTAAGATTACGTTTCTAAAGTTGGTCAAATTTGCAAAATTTTCAATTTTTTTTAAATTTGAAAAAAACGACTGAAAAATAATTAAATTGCTTATTTTACTATGTATATGTAATAAGAATCACGATTCCACGATTAGTTTTCAAAAATATTTTTATTTTAAGATTACGTTTCTAAAGTTGGTCGAATTTGCAAAATTTTCAATTTTTTTTAAATTTGAAAAAAACGACTGAATTAAATTGCTTATTTTACTATGTATATGTAATAAGAATCACGATTCCACGATTAGTTTTCAAAAATATTTTTATTTTAAGATTACGTTTCTAAAGTTGGTCGAATTTGCAAAATTTTCAATTTTTTTTAAATTTGAAAAAAACGACTGAATTAAATTGCTTATTTTACTATGTATATGTAATAAGAATCACGATTCCACGATTAGTTTTCAAAAATATTTTTATTTTAAGATTACGTTTCTAAAGTTGGTCAACTCAAAGTCTAAATCTTCATTTTTGAAAATATACTTAATTCAATTAGCATTATAAATATATATCAACCAACCAACCTTAAAAAAATTGTAAAGTCTCAACTTAAACGTCTTAATTATTTTTTTATGCTGATAACCTCTTCAATACTAGCTTAATAGATTTTTTTTATAAATACTTAAATTAAGCCCCCTTAGCATCAAAGTCTTAAATTAAACCCGTCCAATGTTGGCACTATATCTATCGCAAAAAAATGGGTCGAACGAGGTGTCAAAGACAGAAATTCTGCCATGAGACACCTCGTTCGACCCATTTTTTTACTCTCATTTTAAAGATTAACACAAGCTCTCTATGGGTTGCTCATTAGATGACCTCCTGATGGTCATCTTCAACGGTCCGGTCATTTGAGATTTGTATAATTCATAATCCTCATATTCAAGCTCAAAAAATTTCCTCACCTGTAGTTGGTATGCGGCAAGGAAGTCTTCGAACTTGGTATGGGACCTTTCTACAAATCGAACACCTATGGCTTTCACGAAGCTGAGCTTCATGTTAGCCTGGTATTTCACCATGGCCGAACCATCGAACATCTTATCAAATTCCTGTTCGCCCATGAACCCTTTCAAATGATGTTTGGCTTCGCTAATGGAGAAGATTCTCGTCTTAGCGAGCCATTTAGGTAAATCGATTTTAGGGTCCATTACGTCTCGGACGGTGAGGCCTGCATATCTCTCGGCAAAATGGAGATCTAGAGGATGCCTCGAGTAGATAGCCAGGTCCTCAGCCCGGACAAACAGGGTGCCATCAGAGGCCATTAGGCATTTAAAGGCAACGCCATAAGCATAATTTTTTACATGGAAAAACATGACTGACAGAGAGCTAATGTATCTAAGCAGCTAGTAGAGAGATCGACTAGCAATTGAAGAGCTCTCGCTGGACACTCGTATATATACCCGGACAGGATCTGATAGTAATTTTATACGTTATCAAGAGGAAAGGCTTGCATAATATCCTGTCAATACTTCTGGAAAAATCTTTTTATAGAGATCTGATTGTAACCGGGCATCCTGAGGAAAGGCTTACATAATATCCTGTCAACACTTCTCGAAAAATCTTTTAATTTTACATATAAATTTTAAATGAAAAAATTAAAATTTTAAATTCAGATCCCTTAAATTTAGCTATCGAGTCTGTATATTTTACCAAGTTTCATATTTATCTTATAGCTAAGCCATATCCCTTGAAAATTTAGAATTATAATGACTGCCACACTTAGTCTTTAAAAATTTTAAATTTTACACGAAAAAAAATGTAAATTTTAAACGAAAAAATTAAATTTTTAAATTCAGATTCCTTAAATTTAGCTATCGAGTCGGTATATTTTACCAAGATTCATATTTATCTTATAGCTAAGCCATATCCCTTGAAAATTTAGAGATCAGATTATAATGACTGCCACACTTAGTCTTTAGAAATTTTAAATTTTACACGGTGAATTTTAAATGAAAAAATTAAATTTTTAAATTTAGATCCCTTAAATTTAGCTATAGAGTCTGTATATTTTATCAAGATATAAAATTATCTTATAGCTAAGCCATATCCCTTGAAAATTACAAGTTCAAATCGGTACGCATCCAATGTTGGCACTCTATCTATCGCAAAAAAATGGGCCGAGCGAAGCCTCAATGACTTATGTCATGAGAGGCTTCGCTCGACCCATTTTTTTGCACCTCGTCCTGATCTTAAGACGAGGATTTATAGAAGTAGGGCTTGTTTCCCACCAAAACTTTTATTTTTCGGGGGAAATAGCCTAGCTCCAAGTCCCCATATCGTTCGCCAAACACATAGGTGTCCATGGGTACCGTTGCCAGGTACTCCTCCATGACATTCTTTAAATCGGCCAAGAAACTCTCCATTGTGGCATTGGATGAGGTTATGGCTGCGAGCTTAACCTGGACAGGCCGCCTCAGGTTTAAGCTGCATTCGATGGGCGTAAGAATTTCAATCGGCCCCTGAAATAGGGAATCAAACTCTCCTGGATGCATATCCATCAATATTTTTGCATCCTCCAGTCCAAAGACGCATGTCTTGGCTAAAGACGGGGGTAGTTTCAAGCCCTCAGGAGCAATGTCTGTTACCGTTATATGGCACAAGTTCACCACTCTACTGGGGTTTTCATGCCCCATGTAATAGGCCACGTCTCGGCCTTTGATAAAAATTTGGTTGTCAAATGACAAAAAGCATGTCAATTTAACATTCAGTTCATCAGATAATATCTGGAAAATCATTTTGGAAAGTATCAAACAGTAAGACTAGCTCAGAATGAAATGTCTTGTCCAGCAGCCTGTATATATACTAGCGGTAATCTTTAATTCTATCTAAATTCCAAGTAAATTTCTTATCTGTGACGCACGTCCTGTGACGCACATCCTCATGCTATCGGTAGCTTATGCAAGATCCCGTTTAAACTAATTATATAAATAATTTTATCGTTCTAGAAGGTCACGCGGACAGATTTTATCGCATCCTCAAAAAACAGCTGATACATCCTGTTTTCTTAGTAAAGCCTGATAAAACGAGGTCACGACTCGGGTATATATACGAGCTGCCTCTAAGAGCCTGCATCATTTTGACTTTTATTGCCATAAGTCATGCTATTTACTATTGAACATCCACAGCTTGACGCTAAAATCCTATTCGTAGTCTCTGCGGATGGACTTTTGTTCGTCAGGGCCTCTGATGTGGCCAAGCTGATGGGCCGATCTTACGTGAAAAAAACAACCAGGCTGAAGGTGTGCGATCTCGTTTACAGGAGGGTCAGGCTACCTATCTCTCTAGCCAATACCTGGGTGTATCCAGTCGACGAGATACATTTTGGAGATGCCCTGTCGTCGTTGGCATTCGAGGCCATGCTGACATCCTCTAAAATCCAGATTCTAGACCCCATAGTACCCACCTCATGCATCCATAAAGCCATCCGAATTCGGATCGTGAGGGACTCTGACACATGCATAAATGAATTCTTAAAAGATTTCATAGACAGAACCATGCTGTTCTTCGATGGGGACCACGATGACGACCCTCGCCTCCACGAAGATAGATTTGAGACTATTTCTTGGACAGACACCCCTCCGTCCAAAATCAAAGTCTTTGTGGGGGATCGATCTAGATGGTACAAACTGATGCCTTAAATCTGGAGGGGGCAAAAAAATGGGCCGAACGAAGCGTCTCATGGCAGATTTCTGTCTTTGACGCTTCGTTCGGCCCATTTTTTTGCGATAGATAGAGTGCCAATATTGGATGTTTATAAATTGAGACTTTGAATTGGTCTGAGAGAGAGATAATATTTCAATATTGAAACGATGCCTTTGAATCTGAGATAGCTAATGTCTTTGAAATAGAAATATTGAATAAGAATTATTTTTTTTAAATTAACCAATCAACCAACCTTGAAAAAAAAAAAAAAAAATTTTTTTTTTTTTTTTTTTTTTTTCTTTTCAAGGTTGGTTGATTGGTTGATTGACTTGGATTCATTCTTTATAAATAGCCGTACTCATTCCTTCATTCTGTCTGAAATTTACAATATTGAATAAGGACATTTTTTAAATGAATGCTGTACCAATATTGAATATATTTTTTTAACGATTCGATAAACAAATAATATATTTTTAACGATTCGATAAACAAATAAAATATTTAAATAATAAATACTTTATTATTAAAATAAAATATTTAAATAATAAATATTTTATTATTAAAATAAAATATTTAAATAATATATTTAAATTCTAAATATTTATTATTCAAACCGACAACTTAATCGAATCGTCAAAAATTCTGACGAGGTGGAGTTGCTCGAAGAATACTTCTGGCGACTGTAAGTCCAAGGAGCAGTCACTATAAAGGCATGATTTTTTTTAAAAAGTATTATATAAGTTTGATCAAGATTGATACGTTTCAATGAATGTTGCGTGTGAAAATTGTCTGTATAATTTTAAGTAAACTTTTAATTTTAATAACAGAATTAAATTCTATGTAAATGTAGGAGTATTAATGGAAAAGGGGGTTGTGGGGGGCGGTAGATCCCCTCACACAAAACTAATTATCCTATAAAACACTTCAGAAGCCTAATTTGAATTGTTTAACATAGGTTTACATAACAGTATTCGTTATCTTACCTCTTTATCTCCAACCAGTATTTATAGTATTAAATTTCAGGGTAAGGGAAAGTCGTGTGAGTGACACACCAGATCATTTCTTTTTATTCTGTGTTAAACAATTTAATGTATAATTTTCGTACTTTCTTTTTTTTTTTTTTAGGACTGAGGGCCTATTAGTCTCAATCTGGGATTTTTGCGTTGTCGATATCGATAGTTGGACATTTGTCGAAATCTAAAATTTATCGAAAATATAATTGAATAATTTGAAAGCGATGCTATAATTTGAAAAAAAAAAAAAAAAAAAAAAAAAAAAAAACTAATAGTTCTCCGTCCTAAACTAAATTCTGCTTTTGCCAGAATTTCATCAAAAACTTTTTATTATTATTATTATTATTATTATTATTGAAAGAAAAAGAAAAGAAAACTAATAGTAATCAGTATCGTTACAAGAGATATCTAAAAAGTTTTTTTTTAATAATTTTGAATTAGGAAATAAAAAGTGCGCGTGAAATAATATGAAATAAAAATAAGTAAAACTAGTATACTTCCCCCCCCCCCCTAGGGGGGAAGCCATGCCCCCACATGCACAAATTTTTTTCCAAGTTAACTATTACTATTATCAATAAATCATATTAATTTTACAATCACAAGTTTAAAATAACTCTTATTATGCACATTTATACGAAATTTTGTCCTATACTGCCAATGTTAAAAATTTAGATATTGGGTTGTTCGGAAAGTAATTTCGTTTTTTCCTTCAAAAATAAAAGACGATTTTCTTATATTGTATAAATATTTTAATGAATTATATATTCTCCACTTTGATCGGTTTCTTAGCGATCTCACGAGTTGTTATTTGGCAGTTTTTCATAAATCAATACTTTATTTTGTCTTCATTAGCACAAACTGGTTTTCTAGAACGTTATGCATCTTCAACTCAAAATTGCCAGAACAAAATTTGGTAAACCAGTTTTGACAATAGCGTTCTTTAAATAAATTTTCTGTGCACACATCGTATACTTTTTTCCTTGTTTGAATAGTATTTTCGCATTTTTGATAGCAAAAACAAAATATGCCGAAAATCTCGCTTCTGATTTTCTTTATTTGATAGGGCACCAATCAAAAACTATTGAGCAGAATAAAACGACTTTTTTCACAAGCAAGCCTTGCTATATCAGCTGTCACAATATGTAATGGCAATACAACTTAAATGTGAAGAAGGTGTGAAAAAAATACAATTAAGTCCTCTGCTGAGAAAAACGAAATGACTTTCCGAACAACACGTAAAATGCGATCACAGCGCCACCTGTTGAGCTTTTGATCCCCAAATGTAATCAGCATCAGTTTACGTCGGGGACCGCAACTAAATACCAAGTTTGGTTAAATTTCGTTTAAAAAAAAAAAAAAAAAGTTTTTTTTCATTAAAAGTAAAAAAAATCGATAACTTTGTTTTAAATTATCATAGATTTATGGTTCAACCATTCGTTTTAAAGGTATTGAAGAGACCTTTCGAAACATACCCATCTTGAAACTTCCCCCCCCCTAGGGGGTACTTCCCCCACAGCGGGGGGGGGGACCGATGCCTCCACATGCACAAAATTTTTTTCCCAGTTAACTATTGCTATTATCAACGAGACCTTTCGAAAGATACCCATCTTGAAAATTTACTTCCCCCCCATGGGAGGAACCGATGCCCCCACATGCATAATTTTTTTTTTCTAGTTACCTATTACTATTGTCAATAATTCATATTAATTTTACAATCACAAGTTTAAAATAACTCTCATTATGCCCATTTATACGAAATTTTGTCCTATGCTGCCATGTTAAAAATTTGCATAAAATGCGATCACAGCGCCACCTGTCGAGCTATTGATCCCCAATTCTAATCAGCACCAGATGATGTCAGGGTGCAACTAAATACCAAGTTTGGTTAAATTTCATTCATTGGTTCGTGAGATACAGCGTCCACAAAAAAAAAAAATGATACAGACAGACAGACAGACATTTTCTAAAAACTATTAATTCGTGTTCTGCACATCCCAAAACATGTAAATCCATCAAAAAACGGAGGTCGAAAACTTTCGCGAATCCAATAATTTTTCTATATTACATATAGAAGAAAGTAAAAATTTAAATCAATCAAAAACCGGAGTTAGAAAAATTTCAGTTTTCAAATTTAAAATTTTCAAAAATCCAATACTATCTTCTTCTACATATATAAGAAAGTAATATAAGACATATTTATGCATGCGTGTTTATTTGTATTGTCATTTAAAATTTTCGTAAATGTCAAACAGGCTCATTTTGAAATTAATCTTTTGCAAAAAATATCTAGTTTATTTTTTATAATTGACTAATATACCGAAAATGATCTGTATTAGAAATATCCTTTAAACCTAGCGTGAGTAAACATCAGTCAACAATTTCAAATCGAAACTAATTAAGTCCAACATTTTTTATGTTCTAAACTGCACACTTCAATTTTCATTACGTGACTATTAATGGTTTCGAAGTAATCTATTTACAGTACGAGGAATCCATATATGTATATACATATATCTATTATGTTTTAGATTACTTGTTTTACACGAAATTGTTCACACTAATCAATCTATTATTTGCTTTATATGCATTCACCAGGGCAGAAGCTTTTATTCATAAACTGTATCTTTATCAAAGTAACAACTGAATTACAATATGTAACTTAAAACAATATGTTGTGTTATTTCCCAAGCAAACTGTTTCAGTCGTAACGTGAATCTTCGAAATACATATTTTCAAGAACAGAAAATTGTTTGAACAGAAGAACGAATATCCCTGATGCCAATCATATGACAAACTTCAATGGTTTAACTTTAATAGTTTCATTTGAAATCTAAATTTAATTAAAAAAACTTTTTATGATATATTTTGCATAAATGTTTGTTTTATTGATATACTGATATTACTTTTTTTTTTTTTTTTTTCTCTTATTTTCTTTAAAATTATAAAGACGATTTTGCTTATTGAAAGAAAAGAAAAGAAAAGAAAAAACAAGAACCTTACAATTTCAGACTTTCAATTTATAGATATTGAAGACAGTGCGTAAGAAATTAAATGTTTGTTTATGTTTTTCAGCAGAATGCACTAAAAACCTGATTAATCTTAGAAAAATAATATAATATATGGACTGTATACGTTACAGAGAATATTTCTTTTAACCAAGGTAAATTGACATATTCTGTGTTGTTGATTAAAATTATATTAAAGATTATTTTTTAAAAATGAGTCAAAACTGTATATTAAATGTTATTTCTATTGCTTCAATCATTGCGCCTGAATTAGAAATCTACTCTCTCCTTCAAGATGGTGAAATTATTTATGTCCATGAGGCTGCTTTTATACGTGTTCTTTCAGAATATTTCCGAGTTCCGTATAAAGTGCTTATACCACCAGATGGTGAATATGGCAAGAGATTACCTGACGGAAACTGGACTGGATTAATTGGAATGTTGAAACGTTCAGAAGTAGATTTAGCAGTCGGCAGTGTTTCATTCACTCCAGAAAGATCTCAAGTCGTCAACTTCAGTTATCCTTTTTATATTGATAAAGTGTCTTTCATGACCGATAAGTTGAAACCAGTACCTGTGAAATTTGCTTTACTTTACCCATTTTCGTTTATGTTATGGATTTTAATCATAATAATTATTATTTCCTTTTCATATATCTTATTCATTTTCTCAAACAGAAAAAAAGCGTTACATAGCGTCGTATTTATGTTGATGGGAAGTTTGCTAGAAAAGTCAATAACGTTTGAGATGAAGAAAATAGGAATCTTACTTCTTTTAGGCACATGGCTGTTATTTGTATTTGTCATGACCAATAGCTACAAAGCACTTTTATTATCATTTCTCTCATTTCCTTCTCTTAGTGGAATAAGAAATATTCAAGATTTAGCCGAAGCTGCACAGAAAAATTCAGTTACATGTTACACTTGGAAAGGAACAGTGTTTTCATATTTTTTTCTCGAATCAGAAATTGAAACGTGGAAATCAATCGGTAAATGTTTGAATGAAAATAGTCGTTTACTTGAAGATCCAGATGACATCTATATCAAAGCTCCTCCCAACAAAGCCTTCCTTAGTAACAGAATACATTTGGTACCGTATGAAAAAGATAATTTTGTTTCTGAGGATTCGTTTTTTAATGATATGTTTGCCGTACCAATTTCAAGAAATTTTAGCTGTGTCGAGAAATTAAATAAACTTATTCATCGTCTTTTTGCTGCAGGGCTATTCTCAAAATATTTCAAAGATACGCTTTTCTTATGGGAATTACGTCGACAACCAACTACTGAAAGTAATTTAAATGTTCTTAAAATTTTAGGAATAAAGGAACTCAAAGGTGCTTTCCTCGTATTGCTTGTTGGATATTCCATCGCATCAATTATTCTGTTGATTGAAGTAATTGTAAAATACTACAATTCAAAATAATTTTTGTTATTGCTAACTCTTGAAATATGTTTTCAACAAAATAAGGTTTTTGACATATTATAATCGAAACCTTTTATTACTGTGGATGTTTTCCCAAATACAATGTATAGAAAAATATTACCAGACGCACGTTTGAAAATGTAACCTGTTTTGGATGTACTACATACATTTTGCTTTCAGTGTTACTTCATCTAAACATTTGCTTAGCTAGTTATACATTTCCGTAGAAGCATGAAGATAAATTCGATATGGTAGTATTATGGCAGGACGTTTACTCAGACAATAATCGTACATTTTTCTTTATATGATAAGTATATGCATTTAGTTACCCATATTATGAAATTGAAAAAATATATACATAGTGTTCATTAATTTAGTAATTAACTTAGTTAATTAATTAATTTAGTAATTGAAACATTATGCTACAACCAGAAGGTTGTTTTTTATTTATGCAGTTTTATTGTATTTTAATTTACAGTAAGTGATCTATTTATTATTATTATTATTATTATTTTACATTTTTTTTTTTTTTTTTTTGATTTTCCTAAAAAAAAGAACGAAATAGCCCGGAATTTCAGACATGCAAAGAACATTTAAAAACTCATATCTTCCACTATCAATTTTGTCCCAAGTACAATTAGGGAACCAACCACAAATTGAAGAATATCGCAAGTACCTTGGATTCCCCTATATCATAAAAAGCTATAAATGACTTGCGCATACAATATACAACATTTATATGTTTTCTTGTAGTAGTTACGCAATTATTTAGGCAGATATAATTTTTTTTTAGAAATTTTGCTTATAACTGGAACAGATTTCTATAAATTATTAAGAAACTTGCTGAAAATGTGACATAAATATCTGAGAAACATAAAATTCTCACGATCAATATTTGTGGAGATATGAGCATTTTAAATAAATATTATTTTACTGTGCATGCACGAAAGATAGAAATTATTTTTTCCATATATTGAATGTCAGATATATTGGGCAAATTTTGTCAAAAGTGCATTTGAATTGGTTAAAAATTAAGCAAATTGCTGGCAAAAGAACGACCTAAACTTTTAGAAAATTTTCAGAATGGGAATTCCCAAAAGGTTTTTTTGGCATGTTGCATATTTAATTTCAAGATCCAATTATTTCAACCACGTTGCAAAAGTTCCCTTTTGTGAAAAACCCCTTATAGGTTTGTAACTCTAACGCATTTTTATTTATTTCCTAAGATTTGTGATATCGTAAGGACTTTTTTTTACAAAAAAGAACTTTTTCAATGGGGTTGGAATTAATTTTATCTTGAAATTAAATTAAATTGTCTAGAATTATTTTAGAAAATCGAAAAAATGTAAAAAAAAAAAAAAAAATCTAATAATTTGATTACTGTATTATTAGCTTACATATTCGACAAAAATAATTGACATTTGTTGTTATATAATTAGAAAGTAAAGTTAGATTATTATGAAAACACGAAATTTCATGTTTTAAAATTATAAATGGAAAACTAACGAAAACACGAAATTTAGAAAACTGATATGTATATTTTCCTCATCTAATGTTATTATTAATATGGCTAATGTTATTATTGATCTAATATTATAAAATTATTCTATTTGGCTTATAAATATTTATGTTTAAATAAGTTATAGTAATTTAAAATATTTTTAGAGTTGCCCCAAATTCAGTTAAAAGTTCTGAATTAATTTTTGGCAGTTTATTTTAAAGTCCATGAAGGAAACTCGTCTAACTTGAAACTGCCTGTCTTTAAACGGAATACTATTTTATGATTATTATATGATTAAGGAACGGTTTGTGTATAGTACAGCAATAATGAATGGTAATGCGCAGATGAATATAAATGCACAATGTAATAAACGAGCGAATTTTTTAGAAGAGAAAATTCACATCCTTATTATTAAACATAAAGAAATATACTTTTGAGATGACAAAAGACTGCCTTGTAGAAAAAAATGCTAGAACAGAATAAAAATTTTGTGCCGGACTCACACAAAGAATTCAGGTCTATCACAAGCTATCAGTGGAATATCTTGACAATGTTATTTTTAGATGTGTTATGCCATTTCTTTGTAATATACCAAAATGTAATGCAATATAAAATTTATAGAAATGTACTGGGCAACTTAAAATCAATCGAACCCATAGCTTTCCATTTGGTTTAATTCATAGGATTGCATTTCATATAAAATTACGCATATTTCTGTGGGTGTTTACGCTGCAGTTTATTGCTACTTTAGCAGGTTCTTAAAATATATTTATATGTTGTAAAAAATAAAAAAAAATATGCTGTTAATATCATATGCAATATTTTTTTACATAATCATACATTATTCTTGAGTACCTTAAAAATTTTTCTTCATTACCGCCCCCATACAACTCTAAAGGAAAAAAAAAACTCGGTTTATAAAACTTAAGTATAGAAAAAACTTTTGTTACAATTTCTTTTTTTAAGTCATGCTAGAATTTTGTTTCTCGCCTCATGACATGTGCTTGTACATGAAATGTGTTTTACTCATTATAATTATTAGCCCATATCGTACCAAGCATTGAAAAAATATTTTTTCCTTTATAAAATCTTAAACATATGTTTCTGTAAGCCTATATCTACGCACACAAACTCAAAAATCTTACCAACCTTTTATTAGCTTCATCGATACAGACTGTCCTAAAAAATGGGACAATGGATTAGGACAGTCGGAATATAAGGAAAACAGACCATCTATACATATATTTTTATATATTGCTTTACCAGTACAGAAGTGTGGAATATTACCACAATAAATTTATATGTCCGTTATTCTTGAACGTAAAACTTTTTAAGTAATAATGTGTTGAAAATGTAATGAATAAATTTTTAAGAATCGTCATTTAAAAAATAAAAATATATATATTAAACGTTAATTTAAATTAACGATAAAGACACATATGTATTTATTCGACTTTTAAATAATATATTGCCTTTAATCTGAATTAAAATATTTAAAAGAATTTATATAAATACCACTTATGCATATTACTTACAAACTTTGAATAAACACCGCTTTGACTGCAGCACTCGTGCTTATTTTATTCGCCTGATGAAGGGTCGTGTGTTTTTTCGACCCGAAACAATTGATGCGAGTTTATTGCATTTTATGGTGTTTATTCAAAGTTTGTAAGTAATATTTTTTACAATGCCAGTTTTGTGGTGCTTTTTTATTAAACCACTTATGCATGGTGTCCTATTTTTAGGACGATGGTGATATATGGGTTAAATCCTACGTTAATTATGTATTTATAATTTCAACAAAAAAAAACATAAAATGTTATATATATATATATTAATTTATTTGTACCGTTTTATCTAAAAATATGTGACAACATCTTCTGTTTTTTAAGAAATACTTTAGAAGGATTTTTCTGATACATTATCGCCATGCTTCATTTTTGATTTTCACTATCATAATGACATCAATCATAACGGAAGCATGTATAAAGCAATAATTTACAATAATATAACAACATATTAATAAAATATTACTAGAGAATATGTTAGAAATGCTGAAACATTTTCTTAAACATGGACATTAATTTGTTCGGATATACAAAGAAGTATTAAATCTATATAGAAGAATTACTTTTGTTTATCTAAGTCTAAAGACTGCCCTTAGTTAATGGTTAGATTGATTTAGACTTCAAGTTATTCTACTTTTGGTCAAAAATAATTCCATAATTCTTTTAGAAAACTGAATAAAAATGAAACCCTGGCCTAAGAACCAGTCATGAGCGTAGCCAGCATCTGATCTAGGGGGGTGCAAAAAATTTTAGGCCCAAATTTGTATATAAAAAATATTTTTGGCGACAACAGGGAAATAGTTGTTATTAGTAATGGTGATCATTATGGTGTGTGTATACGTTTGGGCATTATAGAAGGTTTTTCTAAAAATGCCCATTTTTTAACATCTCTGACCCCTCCTCCGCCCCAAAAAGAGCAGATGTTTTAAGTTTACAGTCTGTGTTTGTCTGTGCCACTGTAGCTTCCAAACGAATAAACCGATTTCAATTTTTTTTTTCAGAACGCTGATTAAATAGGAGTGTTTTTTAGATAAGTGATAAAAATATACTATGTTTGATATGTAATTTTAATTAATTTAAATGCGATTTTTTTTCCCTCTCAGGCAAAATTTGCTTTGACATTTTAAAATGTTATAGTTTACAAGTATTCAACTCCACTTTAAAGATATCAAATAAATTGCGTGGTTTATTAGACTAGATTATAAAAACTTTTGAGTTTTTTTTTAAATGAATTTCAAATTTTAATCCAATTGTAACAAAAATTAGAAAGTAGTTATAAATAGGGATAAGTTCAGAGTCCAAAAATCTGTAAATTCAATTGAAAATTGGGAGATTTTCCAGGGAATTTCCAAAATGAATTAAAATTTTATTGTCATATTTATTTTCTAGGCCACTTGCACATATATTTTAAAACTTGCAAGCTGTCAATTTTCCTTCTAACTATAGGCGAAGAGTTTTCCAAATTATTGGAAGGGCTCAAGACGAACTGGTGAAAATTTTGGACTTTATGAATGTTCATTGCAAATTATTGTCTTAGAATTTCATCAAAATTTGCACACATGTGTATTAAAATTTTCTGAAAACAATTTGAATTAAATTAAAACAATTTAATTTTTTTTAATGCTCCCTGATAATTAATTTATTTTTCCTCTGGATTTTACAGTGCTATATTTTAACAATATATTCTAAACATATTTGGGTATTATTTTGTGTTAATTTTTTACTTTCTCTTACTTCTATATGATAGAGAAAGTAATGTTTTTGTGCCCAATTTTCGACATTGAAATTTTGGTATACATTTTCAGGTTCTCTTAAACCGAAAAACATATTTTTAGCAATTGATGTGTCTAAAATATGTGTCTCTCTGTGTCTGAATCCTGTAAGCATCTAACACAAGAACAAATATTAGCAGACATTTTAAATCCGATATTTTAAATCTGAATCCTGTAGGTATGTTACTGGAAACTTTTTATTGAAACCGACCAATGGGTTGGTGTCCTGAATCTATAATTTTCCCACATGCATCTGGGATAAATATTTGGTGATTTATTGGCACATGTTATATAGCATCCAAGATGACAACTAATGGACCCGGACAAAATAAAGGATATTTAAAAAAAATAAGGATTACTCTCATCATAAACAAGTCAGTTTAGTTTTAACATTTCACTGGTGATACTGGCTTGAATATTATTGAATATAAACATTCTAATTTAAAAAAAAACTGGCGATGAAAAGGGGTAATATTCCTCATAAACTTGCTTTATCTAGATGAAAACTAAAGTATGAAACCGCATCAATAAAATTATGCAGAAAATTAACATAAAGGAAATCTATTGAAAGGAAGGGAAAAGTAGCTTAGGGTGAGGCATTTCAATTTCCAGTGAAGCCTGACCATTGGCTGAGTTCATTGCTGTTATCGTAAGTATATCATGATCTATTGTAGAAATTTATGGCAACAAATATGGGATAGGTGTCTGACTAAAGTCCACCAATACCAAGTACAGTTATTTATTTAAGATTTATTTGATGGTTAGACTTTCTCTTTAATATAACAGTTCCACATACGATAAACTTTTGTTCCCTCGCTGAAGGATCAAAATACTTGTTTAAGGTCATTTTAAATTTAATAATATACCAAGAATGCAATCAAAACAATTATTGTAATATTGCAAAGTACACGCAGAGTTTAAATCCGTGTTTTTTTTTTTTTTTTTTTTTTTTCTCCCCATAGGCTATTTTTCTTGAATTCATTTAATTTTATGAAAGAAAAAAAAAAAAAAAAAAACTCAGCTTATAACGAAATTAGAACATTATAATGTAATATTACACTCAAATCAATAAAAAGTAAATAATTTTAAGGACTAAATTACTAGTATGAGAAATAAATAACATATAAGCAAGAGCAATGACATATTGATAATAAAAAAAAAAAAAAAAAAAAAAAAAAATCTAAGAATATAGCTCATACATATTGGTCTTTGTTCTTTTGGAATTAATTCATTGTTAAAACTTAAATAAAATATGATCAATTTAAACTTTTTGACAACAAAGTTAATAAGAGTGTTTGGAGCTCCGGTCAATCTTTCTGTCCATTCGTTGATATAGTACTGGAAGTGATGCGTTCAAATTTCACTAAATATTTTTTGAATGCATTTGTAAACTAATAGATAAGAATCATGTTTATTATAGCAAATTCCCCATTGAAAATGGAATAAATGGTCCCCTCCGTGGCCGAGTGGTTAGGCCACCACACTGCTAATCGCCTTCAAGTGTAGGAGAGCGAGTTTGATTCCCGCGTTGGCCCTGGGTGTTTTTCCATTTCTTCGTATTGCAATTCTGTGATGTGCTATCTGTAATTATCTGACGAAGATTTACAAGCGGATTACAAGTCAAACATACTAATCAGATGTATATGTTATCAATAAACAAACAAACAAACATATGGAATAAATAGAACTACCATGCCGGTTTTCTGCAAGAACTGATAAAAGTAAACTATATTACATTATAGTCTATGAGAAGAGGTATATCTTTAAAAACTAATTTAATTCTTTAAAGTGCACAAAATATAGTGATACATTATACAAATGTACATAATCTATGAAGTTTTTTTTTTTTTTTACTATCTTAAATTAATTACACTATGTATCATAAAAAAAGTATAATAATTTATAGAATTTTGAATTCCATTCTTTCTTTCTCCTTACATTTTTATTTTTTCTCATTAAACTCTCTTTATTAATATAAGTCAATGACATTTTTGTGATTAAATGCCCCCATTTCATTAACAAATTTACACAAATTTAAATTTATTTATCATAAAATAAAATAATTTTATACGGTAATCTTATACAAAACAAAAATTATTTTTTCTGTGTTATATAAATAAAAATGGTCAAATATGCACTGTATGGTGCTACAGATTGAAAAACTGTCGCAATTTGAAGTTGATGGCTTGACAGATTAAGAAATTTTAATCAAATATATGCATATATTGATTAAAAAAAAAAAAAAATCACTTTAAATTTAACGACTGTTTTTCTGAAGCTAATTCTTTCTGGTATCTGATATAATCTGGTCACTATTCAGTGGTCATTGTCATTTCGGTAACAAGGTACAACATTTTGAAAATCATTTTCATTCACACTGACACACTCAAATTCGTAGAAAAAGATTACATCTTTTGCTCATCGGCAATCATTTGAGGAAGTACCCTTGTTAGGAGGTTTGTCTAATTTTCCTTTAAAATACTGCAATCTGATACTTGACCATTTCCGGATATACTGTACACTCTCCATGCCCTAGGGTCCCCATCACTCCCATAGACATAATGTATTGCTCTTTTGTTGTGATAGAGAAAGAATGTTTTTTTTTTTTTTTCTTTTTATGTGTGTGTCTTTATAGCTTATTTTTTATAAAAAATAGCTAACTTTATGCTATAGTAAGTACTTTTAGTAAGTACTTAATAGCTATAGTAAGTAACTTTTCTTAGTTTGTTTACAAAAGGGAATCTTAAAAAGTCAAATTTACAGAAACAAAAACAAAAAACACACACACACACAAAAATAAATAAATAAAATAAAATAAAATAAATAACCGAAGGGAAAAAAATGTTGCATTAAAAATGCTACTTATTTATTATTAACAATTTAAAGTTTTAAATTTTTCTTCATTTAGGGGAAAAGAGGGAACACCATCTTAGAAATTATTGAAGAGGAGGTGGGGACTCGAGTCCCATGGGCCCATATAACTCCACGCCTAACCTTATTTAAAATTCATAAGGAATAAGCCCAAAAAAAGAAAGCGTTAAAAATATCTTCTTTTAACGCTTAAAATTGCATTTCAATTTTAACAAAATTATTTCAATAAAATGATTTAAAGTAAAAAAAAAGATTTTTTAAGGTTTTTTTTTAATATTAACTCATTCTTTGGCATTCTGAGAAAGGTTTCATGTACAGTTAATTATTTGACTGACTGTAGTGTGAAGTGATTATACAAGGTATAGATTAATGTATAAAAATAGTGGTAGCAATAAATTTCAATATATTTAATCTTTAAGATTATTCTGAAAAAAAAAAAGAGCGTAGAGTACGACCTCTGCATATTGTTCCGCAGAGTTCGTTATTGTTTGGATTTTCATAATCTTTTCTATAGAAGTATTGGAAAAATTGGCGTATAAATATGCACAGCGAGAATGGTTTTCAGCCAATTACTGTGAAGCTCAAAAGTTTTGCTTTAACAGTAGTACTCAACTAAGATAATTTTTTTGTATATGTAAGAGCATCTCTCCCCCTCTCAAGGATATAATTTTTTAATAAGCATTTTTTAAAGAATTCGTCAACTATATATGTGTAATATTTTCAAATAAGTTATTTTTTTTTTTAATTTTGAAGCGGAATATAAAGCTTTCCTGACTTTTTTTTTTCTCTTGTTTTTCCATATTGAAAAAATCAGTGGTGACTGTTTTGGTATAAATTACGTGACTTATATAAGAAAATATAAAGTTTTGTCCTGGACATAAATAAAAATTTTTTACGAACGATCGATTTTTAACACGCTTTTATTAGCATCTCCTGTATGTGTGTTTGTAACCGCTCTGGGAGCAAACAAAAAATCTATATTGTGAATAATATAATATTATAGTTTTAAAAAATTAAAGAACACGCTTTTATAGAAATGTGAACTAAAAAGCACAAAATATCTATCTTAGTATTAAAATGCAGGGTAAGAGAAAATTGTGTGACACACCATAATATTTACATACATTTAAATCTTTAATTAAAATAATTTAGAATTAAACAAAAACCATTTTTAAAAAATCTCCCCTGACTGGGCTCAAACGCTAGACCTTTAGGTTCGTAGCGCGGAGCTATACCTCAACGCCACGTCGTTCACGTAGGGAAAGTCTTTTTTTACAATATAGATTTTTTTTTTTTTGCTCCCAGAGCGGTTACAAACATACAAACATCCATACATCCATACAGGTGAAGCTAATAAAAGTGTGTTAAAAAAAGACTTTCTCTACGTGAAGGCTGGGGCTGTGAGGTAAAGCTCTGGGCTACGAACCTAAAGGACTAAGGCTCGAACCCAATCAGGGGAGATTTTTTAAATATGGTTTTTGATTAATTCTAAATTATTTTATAATCACCCTGTAATATGGTGTATCACTCACACAATTTTTTCTTACCCTGCATTTTAATACTATAAAGATAGATATTTTGTGCTTTTTAGTTCACATTTCAATAAAAGCGTGTTCTTTAAATTTTTAAAAGTATAATTTTATTATTATTATTATTATTAAAATATATAAGTAATTTATTGACAAAATATCAGACAGATACTTACGTCAACGCAGATTAGATCTTCCTTACACGGACACACGCCATCAAAAAAATTATCGATATGACCTGTATAGTTGTACCAGCATTGTTCACCTGAAATTATTATTTATTTATTTATTTTTTACTAGCTGACCCGTCCGGCTTCGCACTGATGAACAAATTTTAGTTAAAGATGGATTGATATGTAAAAAATCAAGAAATATATCAGTTTATATGTTATAGTCGGGCAATATTATTAACTGGAAAGTCAAAATATAATTTTACAATTATTTTTTTTAATTAGTTGTTAAATGTTGGCAATTTTTACTTAATGCTATTTATTTATTTATTTATTTATTTCATAAAAAGAAACATTTCTTTACTCATGAATAAAAAATATTGAAAAATAAACCTATGACATGAAAATGTTTTTGATAAAATTGACGTCATAATAGCTTTAATTATTTATTTTTTCATTTCGCAAATATATTTAATTTTTTCCATAATTGATTATTATTTTAATAATGTATATTAAAGGAGAAATCAATAATATGAAACAATATTCGTACAATATATACTATTACAGAATCTGGTGTGAAACAACCACACGACTTCCATTACCCAGTATTACACGTAATATATACAATTTTTTGGAGATATTACTTGCATTTTTTGAGATTTTCGAGTAAGAGAAACTTGATACACGTATAAAGACACATACAACAGAGTTTGCATAGCGAGTTAAAAAGTAAGGGGAAAAAAATAGATAGTTATTTTTTTAAACACGAATTTCCGAGATCTAAAACTGAACTACTTATCAGGATGACCGTTAATATTCCTGTAATAAGCACGTAATACTTGAGAAAGGTTATCTAAATTGGATTAAAGAAAATTTTTTCAAGAATACGTTAGAGCCGTTTTTGAGATACCAACTTTTACCAAAACTTAACATACTCAATTATTGACCTAAAAACAATAATTACATACAAAAGGATATTTAATAGGAAGTTAACATGGCGAGTTTGAAAAAAAATCCGTACAGGCGTTTTTAAAGGAACGCACTTGCGAAGTCTGAAATTGAGTTGTTTATAGAGGACGCCTATCAATTTTCCTGAACTAAGCAACTTTTCAATCGAAAGGGCATCTAATATATTATTTATATAGCAACTTTGAAGAAAATCATTAGAGGTGTTTTTGAATATGGGCTTAGGGTCCCATTTCTGGTTTTCGATGACCCAATTCCGGTTTTTCAATTTTCACGAAAATTTGGAAAATTTATCTGTACACCAGACCTGAATCACTTGTGAAGTTTAGTAGTTCTATTTTTATTAGTTTTGGAGATATGACAGCCAGAAGATTACACACACACGTGCACATATACACACACACTGACCAATTGCCAAAACCTATACAATACTTCCACTACCTACGGTAGTAGGGTAATTGAAGTAAACACATACATCTCGTATTTACTACGATAATATACATATTTTCGTATTACGTTTTCGATCGCCAAATACAAAAATCGCCAATGACGATAGATATCAAATCTATGCTTTGTTTTCAATTAAAATATTGAAAATTTTAATTAAAAATTTATTTTACCAAAATTTATTATCGCTTCTGGCACTTAGAGAGAGACAGTGTAACTTTTGATTGTTGAAAGAAAAAAAAAAAAAAAAAAGCAATCGGCTTTTTAGTTCTAGCGATCGTTCTCTACATATGCATATAAACCTTTCTTTTTTTTTTTATATTAGTATAGCTATAGAGCATAGGTATATTAAATAGGTTTCCAGTCAACATAATGTAACTCAAATAATTAAATGCTATTTACATGTCAGTAATGGCTGTATGCGCTATGTATATTGAGCTACTTGCCATAACTGTTAGTTGCTAAAAATAGTCGCCAAATAAATTTAAACATCTCAATACGCAAGCGAAGTATGACATCACTGACCGCCCGTGGATGCAAGAAAAAGATTTTCCATGTTAATCGCTCATTGGATTTTTTTTTTTTTTTTAAATTAAAATTCTAGAAGAATTATTTCCCGATTTTAATCCTCATATTTGGGTATAGATATGTATTAGTTATTGTATGCATTCGTTAGATTGAGTTATTTTGCTGTCAAATTGACAAAATTTTAATTTTAAATTTCAAAACTGTCACCCTTGGCGTTTTTTGTATTTGGCGATCAAAAACGTAATACGAAAATATACATGCCAGATGTATATTTTCGTAATATGTATTGTACGAAATATTGTTTCATATTATTCTTTACACTCTTAATGTAAGTTTTTAAAATAACCATGATTTTTGAAAGGAATTAAATTATATTCGCCAGATAATTTGGCGATATTTTTTTTTTCTGCCAAGGATGACGGATATCAAATCTATTCCGCAGCAACATATTAGTATATTATATCAGATACTTTATTTAGACATTTGAAAACAAATTTGACTTCAAATTATGATAGAATATTTATCCTTTCCCTTTTAATTAGTTTATTAGTTGGATGTTTATTGTGTAAATGTCATCCTTTGAAATGAAATGTTTATGTTTTCAATCGAATATGGAAATTTGCCATTTTTTTTTTTCTAGAGTTTTGAAATTTAAAATTCCAATTTTATCAATTTTACAACAAAAACAATTTAATCTAACGGATGCACATGATAACTAATACATATCTATATCCAAATATGGGGGTTAAAATGGGGAAATAAATTTCCTCGATCTTTATTATTTTTTTACAAAAAATCCAGTTCACTTTTTATATTATTGTTCGCGTGAAAATATATTTTATTATATGTCTAAAAATAAATTAATTCGTAAATCTTTTTGGCAACAATTATAAATTAAAATAAATAATATTATAAAATAGAATTTCTTATTTTATTTTATTTTATTTATTTATTTATTTTTAAATTCCAATTTCGTCTTTTTTTACACACATCAGTTTAAACCACGGAGTAATAAAGACTCCGTGGTTTAAACATTGATGCTTAGATATTATATCATATCATATCAAATTAAATTATTAGAAAAATAAACACTTTTAATTTTATAATGACGTCAGATTTAACGTGTAAGTTTAACAATTAAAAAAGCTTTATATGAATTTCAATTTAATGCACGTGCAAATATATTTCTTTTCTTTTCACGTCAAGATATTTTAAAAACGAAATGAATATGTAAATGTTTCTTTTATGTTGGCAGCAGCTAATGTTTTTAATGTTTCATTATTTCCGTTTCTATTACGGCTTCTATGGGGATTTTAATTAAAATGCTCAGATTTTAAACTAAAATTTATTTTATCAAAATTAAATATAGCCTATAACAATATGGCATACTGTAGCTTTCGGTCAGTAAAAGAAGTTTTTAAATCGGTTCAGTAGTTTCAGAGATTACCCTCCACAAACAAACAATTTTTTGCGCTTTATATAATGATATAGATAGAAACTGTAAAGATCATCTTAAAGCATGCTTTAAAGATGATATTAACAGGGGGGTAAATAATCTCCGTTTAGAAAATCCTATCACTAAAATAGAATGTTGTATATAAATATAAAAATGTATGTAAATTTCTTAGGTTTATTAATGTAAACTTCATTCATAATATAATTTAGTTGGTTGAGTACCGGCATACCTAGATAAAATATGCCGGTTCAAATCCGTGAATTATTACTTTTCATTTATATAAAAAATATTTCGATCTTTATGTGAAAAAAAAAAAAAAAAAAAAAAAAAAAAAAAAAAGAAATATTTCATTTTATAGTGGTTAATATTTTAGCAAAAAAATATTCTTAAAATGATTGTAAAAATAATAATGTAACTTATTTACAAAAAAAAAAATATCTATATATATATATATATATTATAATATGAACACAATCACAACTTTAGCATATATGTCGTATTTTGCTGCTTTAGAATCTATGTACTGATAATAATTTCAAACATAATGCAACAATAAAACATAGAAACATTTTTCATGTAATCAAAAAGTTTGAAGTTTCATTAAACAAAATTTACTACATTTAAAGATTTTTATCTGAAAAACCTTTGCTTATATCAATAAACATAAAAATATAAATTGGATGACATAACTTAAGAGTAAATATTTTTCAGATATGGCTATCTTTTAAAGGATTACAGGATTTACACAGAAGGAAAAAAGGTGATTACACTGCAATAATTGTAAGATTCATCGAAATTCAAAATTATGAGAAAACGTTAGATATAAAAACACCTAATGAGAATAAACTAAACAATCGTTATAAATTGAAATGAGTGATAATGAGCCTGAAAAAATCGAATCGGCTTTAAAGATCTTCGATATGGAATGTAAGAGTATCTCTATATCGTCTAATTTATTTGATGAAAAAACTCGCAATACATAAACCTCCCAAATTCAGAGTGTGAAAAATTTGATTAAAATAAAAAATTGGATACAGCTGAAGAATATGAAATATCATCATTAAAAAAGAAAATATAATACCTCTATAATACTTTACATAATAATTTTGTCGGACCAATCACACATACACACACGCATACACAGAAAGATATAATAAAAAATGGATAATAGACTCCAAATCGATTTTTCAAAAACACCACCAGACAGTATTTTTGAATGCAGACTAAACGAGAGGATCCAGTCGAAAATCAATATCAGGAAACATTTTCATGATATTAATTTTCGATAGGAAATATTTTCTTAGATATAAAATGTAGGATTATTTCTATATCGTCTAATTTATTTTATGAAATAATTTCCAATGCATAAACCCCAAAAACCAGAGTATGGAAAATTCGATTAAAATACCAAATTGGATTTTTTTTTTTTTTTTTTTAATAACCTCAGACACTATTTTAGTATTTGAGAATGCATACTAGGCGAGAGACAGATCCAACCGAAAGCCAATATCAAGAAATATTTTTATGTTTGATGAAAATCCTATTAATTAGGTTACTCAACCACAAAATACTATCGCTTTATCGTCCGCAGAAGCAGAAAATCCTTTTAAAGCGGCATCAGAAAATAAAATTGTTTGGATAGTGAAATTGTTAGAATATGTGTTATTACATCACTAACTATTAATTACAAGTTACGAAGCGGAAAATTTCTGCATAAAGGCGATTTCTAATCAGTATTCTGCTAAAATGAAACATTGATATTAAATATTATTCTTTAAAATATCTAAAGAAACATTTTATAACTAATTTTGAATACTCTCCAAGTGAAATGATGACTTCAGATATATTTACTAATCCACTCCTAAGACCTAGCTTAGAAAAATATAGAAAAAGTCTACCATTAACAATTACTTCTAAATTTGAAGAGATCATTGGGCAAATATTAAATGATAATGTTTCCAACACATAAATAAACAATAAATCACAGAATTATTTTTCATATTATTAACTTCATTGTGATTTTGCACTTAAAAATGTGATTTAATAGAAATATATTACTTAAATCGAATTTAACAGTGATTTATTCAGTAAAAGTGTTTAGGAATTATATAAACGTAAGCACAAAAATTAATTTTTATGATTTTTTTTAAATCTTCATTTTAAAATTGTAATTTTTAAATTTCCTTCTAACATAAATATTTTGTTTAAAACAATTGTTCAGTTTTTCATTTTAATTTTTTCAATAAAAAAGTAAAATTCTGTACTCCCCTAAATTACTTTCAGTGAAATAAAAATTTGAAACTGTACAAGATCACTTTTAATATTTGGTGTGTTCAGACTTTAACTTTATGAAAAATTTCATTTGAAATGAAAATGTATGGAGAAAATATTTGATGAGAAATACTCCTATACAAAGGTAGGTGAAAATTTTCATCTTTTTAGTATACACTTACTATAAACAATGATAGTGATATTTTGATATTTGACAAAATCAATTACTGCTACTATGGGCAGCTTGATTTTTTAACAACACTTTTATTGTAACTTATTTTCGTACATTTAAATAACTGTGACAATACTTTAATGTCAACTCTGTTAGTTTTAAACAGAGTTCATTGTTTTCTTTCTCAATTTTGAGCCACCAAATACTGATATCAGTCTAAAATATAAGGAATATACAGATTTTCTTGCATACATATAATACTACAAGCTATAAATTTGACAACTGATGTACAAAAAATCAATACTTAGTGAAAAATTGTTTCTAGATGGCAAGATCAGTTTAATGAACGTTTATAATGATTAATAACGGATTTTCTATATTACAACGAAAAATAAAAAAATCTAAGAAGGTAAATAGGTAATATATTTTACTGAATATCTCCCTCTTATATGATTTTGAAGGCGGGAAAGGCATAATAAGCAAATATTGTAATATGTAAATATGATACATGTGATAAAATATTGTGTCATATGTGGGTGTTTTAACTCATTTAAAAAAAAAAAAAAAAAAAAAAGAAGAAGAATTTTCAAATTTATTTTGAGAAAAAATTATTTTGTGTGGCACTCACTAGGTTTTCTCTTTCCCTGCACTTCCATTCTTTAAAAACAGATTGCATATTAAGGGGTAAGATAACAAACACTGTATATAAACGCACGTCAGAAATAATTCAAACTGAATTTAGGAACAGTTTTCTTTGTATAAAACTGTTCCTAAACTCTCACACATTATTAATAATTCTGTGTGAGGAGCTTCTAACCAAAGCATTTGATTTTATACTTGTATTTATATAGATTTCATAGCTTTTATTAATTTTAAAAGTTTATTCTAAATTATTCATACAACTTGCACCCTCACAATTCTATGAAACTTACCAATCTTTATCAAACTATTCACGTATCAACCTTATATGAATTTCAAATTATAACTTTTGAGATGCTTCAATTATTTGTTTTTAAATTACACTTAAAACAATCATACACAACGATAAACCATAAAAACTTGACATTAATATTCAAGGAACCTCAAAATAAGTAATTGTACAAGAAACAAGAGCTGAAGTTTTAAATAAAAATTACGTTATTCACCATGTAGGTATAAGAAATTAAATTTCTTACCTAATCTAAAATTGTCATGTGATAATTTTAACTGATCTTATGTTTTTTGGTATGTTGGAATAGAAAATGAAGCTGCGTTTTCTTTACCCCATATAGATTAACAACACACTTGTCCAAAATACATCGTGAATTTGTCCATAAGATGTCCATAGACATCCTTTTCATCCACATGGTATCCGTACAATGTCGTTTGGAGAAGATTTGCTGTTAGGTATTTTGTCAATACAGGTGTTTACCGACATAATTTCTGCCATGAATTTTACACCAATATAATTAATATGGTATTTTTACAGTATGTTTCCGTGATCAATAATGATTAATCATGGAAACATACTGCAAACTATTAAAAATGAAGAAATTATGTCAGTAAACATTATATGTTAGCATAAATCTATACATGATAGGGAAAAACTGTCATCGTATTCGGTTTCAGCACACTATAAAACATATATATAGGTTAATAACAGGATACTTGGCGTTGGAATATAAAAACTCGAATAAATTACTACGTCAGAAACGCCAAAGAAAAATATTTGAGATGCATACAGCTGTTTCGGTAGAAAATAAGCGTACCGTCTTCAGTGCAAGCGTACCGTCTTCAATTTGAGGGAAAGCATTAGAGCGGTTTTTGAAAATGAATAGACTTAAAATGCGGTCCGATATCTCGCTTTCCATGTTCCATTTCCCGTTTTCTATATTTTTTTTTTTTTTTTTTTTTTACAAAAATTGGTAAACACTTCTGTACATCTACAATCTTTTCATTTTAAAGTTTCATGTTTTTGCAGATGTGAAGGGCAAATTTCCCCCTTTCTTTACCCCTCCAATACATACAAGCTGACGCTAACCAATCCCCGAAAAATACATATTTCGATTTAGAAGACATAAAAACATGTTAATTATGCGAAAAATCGATATTGAATATATATGATGTAATTTGTAAATGTTCTGCTTTGATCAATATACACATTAACTATAATAATATATAAAATTATTAAATTTTGCAACTTTAAAATTTAAAGAGAAAGATAGCAAGATTTTTTTTTTTTTTTTTTTTTCAAGCAAGTTATATCCTGGTCTGCACCAAAAGAAGGCTGAAGAATAAGGATTATGTAAAAGTACAACTTTATATATATAATCAATCCAAAAGTTTTTTTGAGTGAAATAGTTATGACCCTTAATCGGTATGACAGAAGCTGATTTTACTCTGTATTCGTTCATCAGTTCTTACAATATATTCGCTTGATGCTGGATGGTGCTAACGCAATTCGACAAGAATTATTTGTTGCAATAATGGGGTGTTCTTCAGAATTTTATTATTATTATTAATATTATTTTTATTATTATTTGTCTTAAAAATGCTCTTCAGAAGATTCGAATAAGGTTATAACAAATTACAGAAGAATTAATAATATTGATTGCCCCATTAAAAAAATCAGAGCATTTTTACACGTAACAGACAACTGTGTAAAATATAAATTTATGTAAAAATAGAAACTTTAGTTTAAAAGGAATATAAGTGTTATTACCTTTATTTTTCAATTTATAACAAGAAAATCCTTCCTTTACTCTGATGTGTTCTTCTCCGTTTATTCTGTAACAAGAGGCATTTTCAGCACATTCCTTTTCTTTGCACTATCTTAGCCATATATCATGCCATGACTCTTCTTCCTCCTCAACATCATCGTCCGTATCTGTTTCATCCTGAGTAACATTCTTATTCGTTTCATCCAGAGTATCATTCTTATTCTTTTCTTCCTGGAAAATGTCCTTTTACGTAATTTTGAGAAACTGAATAATGTTTTATTCCTTTTTTGATTGGAAAAGATTTTAAAGAAGTATATGCATAAAAAATGAAATTTAAAATATAATTTTTGTTTCTATCTATACCGTATAATTGTTAGAAAAATCACTGAATACGGACTCCTTTATAATACAGAAATTCTCAAAAAAATATTTTAAAATACAGAGATTAGTTTATTTGTAAGATTAAATCTCCAAAATTTTAGTAAAATCCCTAATATATACAGATTACGTAAGAAGAAATGAGATCGAGTACGTTTCTGATTTTATAACGGCAAAAATATTCATACACAAAATTTCTTTTGTTTTTAATTTTATATTCTATAATAATCAGTTTAAATACATTAACTTTAAAATAAATATAATAAAATCTATTGTAGCACTTAAATTTTTTTTCGCTTGCCTGTATTTTAATATTAGAAGACAGATTACAGTTTAATGGATAATATAAGCAACCATGTGTATGAATACACCTGAAAAATAGTTAAAAACAGTTTTCGAAATAGCTTAGATTGACATATATTTTTGAGTGAGAAGGGCAATGTAAGCTCCCGTTTGAATGTAGAACTTATTATCTCAAAAGAAAACTAACGCTGTTATTACAATAACATATAGGTTAAAAAGCTTCATCCAAATTATTCAGAAAAATTTGACTGCACATCGCACAGTTCAACTTACAGATCTTATTCAAATTTTTTAAGTGGCACCCACATTTCATCCTCAAAAAAATAAAATAAATAAAAAATAAACCACCAAATTTGAATTTTCTGCAGTTTTTACTCTTTAAGTTATGCCGATAAAAGACATACATGCTTCACCGGAAGAAAATTTATTTTCGTACAGTGAGTAACAAAAGTGTACGATAAATCCTTATCAAATCGTGTTCTTAGACTGACTAAGAACAGGATTCGACAAGGATTTATTTAACAAAACTGTATGAAGTGTACTTTTTTTACATAGGAATTTTTGCTAGTGTTCGGCTACTTTTGTTACCGACTGTATTTAGACTTTCTCAAAACACGTAATGATTCGGAAAAAAAAAAAAAAAAAAGCATTAAAAATTGCATTTTAAATACTGCTTCGCCTGGTATACAGGTATGAGAAATTAATTCTCATTTCTAAGCAGATTTTATACATATTTAACTCAACAGTAATCGAGTCACTTTTTGAAACTCTAGTGATCGCGTCTCGGTTTATTCTCCGCCGTCTGTAGTGTTGCAAGAAAGCCGAAAGGAACACTAGTAGAAAAAATTGCATCTATTTCAGGCGAAGTTTTTCCCGCAAAACTCTGACCTGTCTGAAAGACCGGAAGAGAGGGGTAATATGAATCAACTTTACTGGTCACGCTGAGGTCAAATAGACCGATTTTAGAAGTAAAAGGTAACCATCCCCCACATTCAGATGCCCGCTGTTAAGGATCCTTAACTAAAGATCTTTAACTCAAAGTTAAAGATTTTTCCTTAAAATGCAATTCAGACCGGTCGAGAATAAAGATCCTTAACGGCTACGTCACGATTTCGGGCTATCTCGGCTTTCTTTACTTCCGATTTTATCTTCGGCAATCTTCGGGCTCTAATATCGATTATACGACTGATAAGCCAATCAGAATACAGAATCGCATCATACACATATCGAATAATACGAATAAATCTCGAATTTGAATAAGTTTGTTGTTATTATTTACAATTTACAGATCGTAAATTTAGATTTCAGGAGAAAAATTTTAATATTTTTTCTGTTGATACATTTTGTTACAAACATCTATTTATCTGAAATTATAGATAATTTATAATATATTCAGATTACCTTGATTTTAAAACAACTTCGTTAAATAATACTTTAATAAATTATTTTATATATGTTTTGTTTTAATTATAAATGTAGGATATTTTGGGGATAAAATATACTTAGTAGCGAGAACTGATGTATGATAGTTTATTATGCAAATTGTTTATATGCGTCTGCGTTTTTCTTCTTAAAACAAAAAAATGTTTCTAAAACATGGTTTTATCTTTTCCAACAAACAAAACAAACCCATACCCAAAACAATTCAAAGGGGAAGAGATATATATATATATTTGTTTTTATATCATTTAATAGTTTAAACTTATTATCTTTCCAATGATGTATCACACATGTTTATGTATATAAAATGAATGTTAATTTTTTTTTTTTTTTCTAAGTACACTTCATAACTTACTATTGTCAATTAAATCATTAAATGAGTTTTTATCAAACACAGGATTTTTCAGCTTCATGTTCCTATTTTTTAAATATCTATGAAACTTTAGAACAGATTTTTACTGACACTTATATTAGGTTATATTGTATCTTAACCAGGGGTTTGATGATTTCTTAATTATTTATTTTAGGCAGTGAAATTTTACCAAAAATGTTAATTCAAAAGTGATTTTCAATAAGCAATTATTAATAATTTTTTAGTTTCACAAGAAAAAGAATGGTCTATTATTAAAGTATCTAAAACATGCTATTCTGACTGCCATGAAAAATTTATGACTATTTTTCACTAATTCTTAGAGAAAGGTATATAAAGTTAATGAATTTAACATGGTGTGGGATAGGACTTTTCCGGTTTGCTTAAAGGACAAATTCAACACAAAAGACAATTTAAAAAAAAAGTTTTCTTCAAAAATCATGAAATTCCATAGATATTAACAAAAATATTTTAAGCATTGGATATAAATACCACACAAATACCTGTTATTAAACATTTTAAAAGCTCTGGAAAAAATCTAGTTCATTGTTGTTTTGCTCATATTTTCAAAAACTCGCCACAATGGCAAAATTCTGTGTTATATCTGGAGTCTCTTTTACTGCATATATAAGATATTATCCTTTTTTGGCAAACCAAAAAAATTAACTAAATATGTTGAAAACAAACAAAATCATCAATAATGTCTTTTTGGTTTCATCCCAGAATCCAGTGCCCCCAAACTGGCGGTAACGCACTGTACCTGGCAAACCCATCGGGCGGTCGGGAGAATTTGTTCTCCTTCCTTCTCCTTGTGTAACCCTATCGGCACTTCCATCTCATTAGTTTAGCCGCTTAGCGGGAGCTTATTGGTTTTGCTTTCGTAACAGAGGCAATTTTTAATTAAATTAATCAAAAATCTGCCTTTTGGCTGAGGATAATTAATTGTTTTAGGTGGCTTTTATTTTCGCTTCTGTTTCTTTTTTGAAACCATCATCATAGTATCTGTAAATAAGATTTTAGTGTTTTAAATGTTTTTTTAAGGTTTAAAACTTAATTTTTTCAGTGTATTTTATGTTTTTTAATTATATTAAAAAGACGGGAAAGGGAGACATGATAGTCATTGCTACAGTATAGATTTTTCATGCATTTTCTGCACTTAGTATTATATGTAAGATTTTTTAAATCATGAACCATGATTTAGGTGCATTTATTGGTTATTGTGTACTAGCGGGTCAGTATTTTCAAATGAATCACTAAAAGTAATGAATCACTAACAGTAACTTTTAGTGTTAAGAAAAGAAATAAAAAAAAAATCATTTCTGATGGGGTAAAAAGTCGCTCCCGGTCCCCACTGCCTTCAACAGCACAGTCCCGTGCACAAGTTAAGGAATACACGTGCTGCTTGCGTGTATTCCTTCCCTGACCCTTCGTTCCCCTGAAAAAAAAAAAAACTCACACCGGGTTCCCCACTGCCTTTGGCAGCGCAGACCCATGCGTGCTGAGCGCGCGCAAGTTAGGGGATATGCGCATGGTGCATGCCTATTTCTTCCCCACACTTTCAGCCCCTCCTAATTAGCATACATATACCAATTTTGAACGGTGTAACTCAATTAGCTGAGATGCAAAATAAAACCTAATCAGGAAACCTCAAAACGTGTAAATGGGGTGAAATCTCGAATTCCACTTTCGATAATATAAATGTACTTTAAAATATCTTTTGAATGATGTATTAAAAAAATGTAATCATAATTAGAATCTGAAATATTGAAATTTTAAAATATTACATCGCCATCTGGCGGTAGAAATTTCTGTAATCTACTGTTCGATTCCAAATAAACAAAGCTTTCAAATGATGTATTACTTATGAAATTATTTTAATTAGTAGCTGAGATACAAAAGAAAACCTAATCAGGACACCTTAAAACATGTAAATCATGTGAAATCTCAAATTCCATTACATATGGTAGTCGATTAATTTAGGCGACAGAGATTTGTGGCGTCTACTCTTGAAATTCAATTCAAATAAGTTTTAAAATGACATATTACTTTTGAAATTATGCGAATTAGAAGCTGAGATACAAAAATGATAAAACGATTTATGTCTGGCTTTTTCGTAGTTTTCTTCAAAACTTACGTAATTCTGGGCTAAATACTGTTAAAAATCCGTTGTATGAAATGTGAACGGAGTATCAGAATTCGAAACTCTGCAAAATATAAAAGAATAAAAGCATTCTGGATTTTCCATCATTTTCTCTGAACAGGGTGTCTACTGACTTGACAGAAAAAAAAAATCATGACCTCAAAAAAATTTTCATGACCTTTTTTATCGACATATCCAACCTTTCTTTTTAAATTAACGTATTTTTTTTTTTTTTTTTTTAACTAATATATCCCCTCGCTTTATTATTATTATTATTATTATTGTTTAACAACGGTATTACCTGTTAAAAAAAAAAAAAAAAAAAAAAAAACTTTTTTTATTAACAATTTAAGTAAATAGTAATGGAAATCAATCTAAAACAGACATATATAACTACATACATATGTACACTATTTGTGCAATGTTATAATACTGTAACTAGGATTAGTTTTTTGGGGGATTTGAAAATTGTCATTCATTTTCCTTGCATTAAGGAGAGGAATATATGTATTAATTTTTTTTTAAATCTAAAAACATTTTTTTTTTTTCTCACGAAAAGACTAAAGAATAGAAGAACAGAATTATTAAACTAAAGTCAGAAATGAGAGTGGGAAATAGATAAAAAGTTGGAAAGCATCAGCAAAACTCAAAGATAATTTAATTTTAGTAATAAAAGAAGAAACAGATATGCAAAATCATACTTCCTATAAGCAAAAATGGGGAATATATGAAAATAAGTTGTTTAGAAACAGTCCAAAGAAAGAAAATTGAACAAAAATAAGAATATTTAGAACAAAAAAAACCTGAAAATTGTTTTAAAAAAATTAAGAAAAGTCTGAAATACCTACAAAAGTTTGAAAATTCTCATCCCTGTAAATATATAACTATACATAGCTCAAACTTTGCAATTCGATGTCTTTCCTATAGCACTTCAAAATGGAATGCATTCTGAATTAGAAAAAAGTAGTTCACTCAGTGATACATTAATACTGTTTTGATTAACAAAATATTTTGAGCATACATATATTTTAAAAAATTAAAATATTAAGTAAAAAAAAAAAAAAAAATTCATTTTTTTTTTTTTTTTGGGGGGGGGGGGGGCAACAAAAGTTAGAATGCCTGTAGATTTTCATAGATGATAATTTTGTTTTTTAAAGATACAAATAACTATACTAGGTTTAGAATCATGTTTATATATTTATGCTACTAAATAATAGTAACCTGAAAATCGACATGAACTCATAATAAAGAATTTTAATGACCCACACCCGACTCAAAACCTAAAATGAAAATTAATAATTCATCTAAAGATCTTGAAATTTAAATTATAAAGTAAATTTTTATTGCTATACAACAGGTAAATAATTTAAAATGTAATTACTAATGCACCAAGTTAAAAGTTTTAAAATCTAAAAAATGGATAAACAATAATTTTTAACCATTTAGGTGTGTTGTGTACTTCAAGTGCTACAAAATGTGCTTCAAGTTTAGTAATAAGTACAAAACTTTGAATAAACACCCTAAAATGCAATAAACTCGCAACAATTGTTTCGTGTTGAAAAAAAAAAAAAAAAACACGACCATTCATCAAGCAAACAAAGTGGGCACGAGTGCTATAGCAAAGCGACAATGCACCAAAGGATGCGTTGCCGAATTATGTTTTTGCCCGTTAATGAAGTTATTTTGAAAGATATTCTCAAGTCGATCTGACTCGTAGGGAAAAAAAAAATTCAATCAACTCAATCCGAACTGGGAAAAAAAAAAAATTTCAACTCGACCAGTAAAACAAACCGACAGTCAAATTTCATGACCTGTTCTTAACTTTCATGACCTATTGCTGAATTTCATGACCTTTTCATGACCCATTGTTGATTTTCATGACTTTCATGACCTAGTAGACACCCTGCGTGAAACAACCGTTCCTGTTGTTGTTGTCGTGTGCCACTCGGAAATTCCGAGCACCGGTAGTGGAACTACCGGACTTATTTTAAGGCATGAGGGTTTCGTCTTCCGTTATTAGGAGAGCCTCATAGGGAGGAAGTATGACTTCTAGCTCCATAAGCTGCTGAAAGATGGCAGCACCAGCCAAACAACAGAAACTCGAATTTTGTTCCGGATCAGAATGAGTTAAACTCATGTTTATACATTTTTGCCTTCCCCCCCCCCTTTCCGTCCCTTCTAATAATTTTACACTTGAAAATATCCGCAATCGATTTATCTTGCCTTAAAACCTAATAATACCAATTTCAAACGCTGTAACTCATTTTTCTTTTTTTGCCCCTTTCCCTTCTCAAGCCCTTCCTAATAATTCTACACTTCCAAAAATATTCACAATTGAATTATCGGGCGTTAAAATTAAATATTATGAAATTTCAACGGTATATCTCAATTTAAAATACTGAAAATTTAAAACAAAACTTAATCTTACATTGTGTTTTGGTCACATGAGTCGTGATAAATATATTTCCCAATAAAAATGTAATTTTTTTTGTTTATTCACACATTCTCAAGAAAACTGAACAGTAGCTTTATAATACGCTGTCTAGGTCGAATATTATTTCAAATGTAACGTGAATAAAAATTTTAAAATTGCAATCCCCCCCCCCCCCCCACTATAAAACACATGACATCTTAATTGGTTACAATCATTTCCTTTTTCCTCTCAGACACTAGTCTGACATTTGAAATGATGTTGCCACAAAAAATTCATACTTCAGTTAATTTTAAAAATCTAATTGTTGTACCGATAAGCCGCTTGCACTCTAAGATTCAGAAAAATTGCCCCTTTCATTTGATACTAAATTTTTAACGATCAGACTAATATTTCTAATTTATTTCCCACTTTTTCTTTTGATTAGACATGAGTCGACATTTTAATTAATATCTCCACAACCAATTAAAGTTTTTAAATTCTGTTTTCAGGGGGACCTTGGAAAGGCTCCACAGCATCCGTATGTCAATTCTTGTACTTATGTGTTCAATAGGGGCTGAACGTATAGAAGAACAGACAGACAGACAAGCCTTTCCTTTTATTATTATAGATTATCGCAGATCGATGGTTCAACCATTCGTTTTAAAGGTATTGGCGAGCTCTTTTGAAAGATACCCATCATGAAAATTTACTCCCCTCAAGGGGCAGGGGGGGGGGGCTTGGCTTCTCCCCGCTCCTACATACACAAAAAAATTTTCCCAGTTGAATATCTTAATAAAAAATATATATTTGTTTCATTTGGTTTAGTGCAGTCTATAGATGTTAAACTCTACTTACCTGCAATTTCCCACATAGACATAATGTATTTGAATACTTTTGAGTGTCCCTGTACATGAACCATTTGCTTCATCTCAACAAAAAGCTTACTGCAGCATCCCTATATGATGCACATTTAGAATACCGAGTTTGGAATTTCTGCTACTATTTGTTCTTGAGATATGCTGATAACAGACACACAAACCATTCGCTAAAAACATGATTTTCGTATTCAGGGCACCTCAGAACATGTAAATATAACAAAAACTCACGTTTGAAAATTTGACCCTAAAACAATACTTTCTCGACCCTATGGGTAAGAGAAAGTAAAAATATGTTAAAATACTCACTTTTAACCTTTTATGAAAAATAGCTTTAGAAATAATAATAATAATGTAGTACATACATATGCGTATATATATATTTTTTTCTTTATTAAAGGTTTTACCGAATATTTTAAAATCTTTATCTTTTATTTAGTATTTTTGTTTAGATGTAGCATTAGGTTTGTACTGAGAAGAAATTCTTCACAATCGACAACAAAACAAAATCATGAATAAATATATATATATATATATTTTTCCTTTGACAATTATATTCTTATGTAATTGCAATACATAACACACCTGTTAAATATATATAGTATATATACACACATGAATTTTAAATTAAAATAACTAATACACAGAGTAAGTTATATTTTAAATAGGCAAAGCAAAAATAAAAAGAATAATTCAGAACATGTGAGCCAGCTTTTATAATTATATAAAAATGCAGAATACATACCTTTATTTATTTTGATTTTCATCAACATCGAATTCTAAACATTCTTCTTTTAAATGCCAGCAAGTAGTCATCTTGGATGGCATGGTATTAAAACATTACATGCCTTCCAAAATTATACTAGCTAGCATGAATGTGTTGAATAACGCTTCCTCCACGTATGAAAGTTATTCAGATATTCATACATACACAGTAATTACAAAATTTAAAATAGAAAGTATACTAGGTAATAAAGAGACTTGAATCTATGAATACTAAAAATAAAAAGCACAACTTATGTGATGAAACTTATATAATTAATTACATATTTTAAAAATGCTGAATGGAGTACATACCTTAATTAGCTCTTGATTACCATCTCTGTTTTAAGGACAGCACATTCTTCATTTTAAAGCCAGCAAGTAGTCATCTTGCAAGGCATAAAGTAATAAAATTTAATACCTTGCAAAATTCTACCAGCTAGCGTGACTGATGATATTCTCGACTTCCTCTGGCTCAGGTAGCATCTTCTTCTATTCTAATAATCAGTTTCTTTTCCATACCGTCATATGTGATTTAATGAATATTATTTTAAAAAATTCTATTTATTTCTTCTGAGAATGTCTTAAATGAGTGTTAGTATAAATTTTTATTATTAACTATACAAATTAAATTATGCTTAATAATTTTTACAGTCATGAAATTCATAGTATAGGTAATAAAAATATTTATCATAGATAACTACATAAAAATATATTCATGTATATCTTACAAATTTATAATAAATCTTATGAATAAGTGTTTTCATAAAAGATATAAAATTTTCGTATCTGTAATTTAATAACCCTCACTTCACTTATTTTGGAATCAGAAACATATCAAACAGATGAAAATAGCATTTATTTACATTCTTGTTCAATATGAACATAACAAAATTTTGAATATTTGTATATATAAATTCAAAAATTTTAAGTGAAAATCTGCATGGTGTGGGAAAGTATACTTCTTTTAACAAATATAAACTTACTACCATTATCATGATAGTTAAAAATTGAAATGTTTTCAGGTCTTTTTATCTTTTCTCAAAAAAAAAAAAAAAAAAAAAAAACCTGTTCATGTGGTTATTCACTGCAGAAATATCACTCAATAAAATCAGTCACACATTAAATTTATACATTACAAAAGATGGAAGATTAAACGTAAACAATAATAATATTATTGTATCATAGGATCTTAACTGAAGCAATACCTTATAATAATGAGCATATTATGAAATTGACTATTTAAATAACCATGCTATTTAATAATAAGTAAACAGTAGCTACAGTCAAATGAATACTTTCTATATTTCATAGTTCCATGAAACAGATTAAACGTAAACTATAATAATCTTTTTGCATCAGGATCTTAACTGAAGCAATATCTTATAATAATGAGCATGTTATTATGGAAATGACTATTTAAATAACAATGCTCCTTAATAATAATAAGTAAACGGTACCTACAGTCAAATGAATACTTTCTATATTTCAAACTTTCATGAAGCCGATTAAACGTAAACAATAATGTTATTGCATCAGTATCTTAACTGAAGCGATATCTTATAATAATGAGCCTGTTATTATGAAATTGACTATTTAAATAACCATACGGTTTCATCCTATTATACGGTACCGGTAGCCCATTGAAAGAAATGAAAAATGAAATCGTTTTTGAACGGAATGACAACTATTTACTTTTGACTATAGATAAGCCATGCGAGATAAGCCTTGTTCGCGTTCGCAGTGCATACGAAAAAAATCAAAATTGTTTTATTAAGGCAGTACAAATGCATCTATAATATCTCATACAGAAGGACAGTATAAGTAAGGACTTGAGAAAAATACTTTATTACTTACTTTATCCGAAAAAAAAAATGATAAAAATAATGCAAAATCATCACACACAGAAAAACAAGATGGCTGCCGATCTTTAAGTTTAAGGAGAGGTGTAGAGCTATCCTTAAGAATTTAAGGATCCTTAAAGTTAAAGATCTTTAAACGGACATCTGAATTTCTATTTTAAGGAAAGTCGGAAATAAAGATTGTTTACATTTTGATTGACCAATGAAAATGCATCTTTTTAAAGATCTTTAGTTAAGGATCCTTAACAGCGGACATCTGAATGTGGGGGCATAATTGCTCCCAATATAGTAGGAATGACTTTGAAACATACTATGTTAGAGGACACCCACTCAAGGTCAGTTACACCGAGTTCCCCCCTGATCCGTAGGATGAATTAATATGTGACGGGCAGCGAAAAGACGAATACGCCACTACTAACGGCTTAAAAATTTCTTGACTACATTTTAACAAAATATGTCAAATAACTTCTATCAATTGCACTTGATTCAAAAGAATATTTTCACTGATTTTAAATAATTTTGTAGTATATTATCTGTAAATATTATTCATAGTACATAGTGTAATTGAATTTAGCATAGTATGAAAAGCGCATATTACATCTAGAAATGTCCTTCCAGTATTTTCTAAGCATAGCCTTATTATAACCATATTCTCTTGTGTCGTCCTGTAAACAAATGATAAACAGCTCAGTTTGACATATATTTTTGAGTGAGAAGGACAATGTAAGTTCCCGTTTGAATGTAGAACCTATTATCTCAAAAGAAAATTAAGGCTGTTGTTACAATAACATCTAGATTAAAAAGCAAAATCCAAATTATTCAGAAAAATTTGACTGCACATCAAACCTTTCAACTTACCGATCTTATTCATATTTTTTAAAGTTTCTGCCACATTTCATCCTCAAGACAAAAAAAAAAAAAAAAAAGTAAATAAAATAAAATAAAATAAACCATCAAATTTGAATTTCCTGCAATTATTACACTTTAAGTTATGCCGATAAAAGACATACACACTTTACCGCAAAAAAAAATTACTTTTTGTATTCAGATTTTCTCAAAACGCGTAATGATTCTGAAAGAAAAAAAAAAAAAACATTAAAAATTGCATTTCAAATACTGCTTCGCCTGGCATATAGGTATGAGAAAGTGATTCTTATTTCTAAGCAGATTTTCTGGATATTTAACCCGACAGTAGTCGAGTCACTTTTTGTAACGCTAATGGTCGCGTCGGCTTTCCCGTCAGTAGAGTTGCGGGAAAGCCGAAAGAAAGCTAGTAGAAAAAAGTAGAGAAAGTACATATATTTCAGGCGAAATTTGAGTGAGAAGGACAATTTAAGCTCCCCTATTATCTCAAAAGAAATTTAAGGCTGTTATTACAATAACATCTAGATTTTAAGATTCTAAGACAGAAGGAGGCCGCTCACCACTATGCAGCGGTTTTGAGCACTTTTAACCTTTAGAGAGGGGCTCCAAAGCCACTGTGGAGATTCAGAAGAGCCCGTCTTCAAAGGTTAAGCCTCCCCCGTTGTCTATTGCAAATAACACAAAGAAAAAAAAAAAAAAAAAAAAAAAAAAAAGAAAGAAAGAAAGAAAAAAAATTACAAAGGTCGTCAGAGCAGAGCTCTCCCGCGACAAAAGGCGACAAAGTTGCATGAAAGTGAAGAAGACCGGAGCCAAGTGGTTGTCTATTTACAAAGTTCATTCAGGTAATATACAAATTTCACAGTCTTTATACAATGTTCTCGCTGTCTTTATATCAAGCCCAAACACCCTATGAACAACGTTGGTTAATAGCAACATCATGCGCAGGATGATTGCTACCCGAGAGCACTTCCGTGGAATATTGTAGCATCAGACATGACCAGTATTCTCCATGTAGGAGAAGAGGAAAAATTAAGGAAAGATAGAGAAGGAGTTTAGTTTGTTGTATTTGATAAATCTTGAAGGAAGGCATAGATGCGCTTTAATTTGAGCCGTAGGGGCTTTCTAGTTATTATATTGTTCAGCCAAGTTGGTGGTCTAGGGTTAGGGTTCCTTAAATGGTAAGGTATTGTAAGTTGACAGTGAAAGTAGTAATGTTGTGCAGTCCCCTCCTCACCGCAGGAAAATAAGGCTGATCTTCGCTAATGAAATCTGTGAAGGTATTTGGGGAAGGGGCCATGACCTGACATAAAGGCAGAGATTTCCGGGGAGAGGCCCCACATATTGAGTGAGACATTTGGTATTAGCTCGTGAGTGTATCTCCCTTTTGGAGACACATTAAAGAGAACCTGCCAGTCATTTATTAGTTTTCCATTTAGGTGATATTTTATGTAGGAAGGGGGAGCTGGGAGTGAATAGGCCATGTCAATAGATTCTGTTGCTGATTTTGCAAGAGTGTTCGCTAGTTCATTTCCGACGACCTCCTTATGGGCAGAAACGTGTGCCAGGGAGATTTTAGTTTTTAATTTTGAGAGCTTTATTTTAATTTCAAGTACTTGAGTATCATCTCTATATAACATAGATGTAGAATACCGAGTATGGGTTGCTTGTTAATATTTGTTCTTGATTTATTCTGATAAGAGCCAAAGAGACAGATACACAAAAACAAATACATAGTCAGACACACAGAACATTAAATGTATACACAGACTAACCACTAAAAATATATTTTTAAATCCAGAAATCCTCAAAACATAGAAATATATAAAAATCTTAGTTTCGAAAACTTGATACAGAATTATACTTTATCTACCATATATTAATAATAAAAAATAAAAATAACTGATTATAATGTTTAACTAAATATCTAGTAGTAAATGTTTTTAAAATAATATGGTGTGTCACTCACACGACTTTCTCTTACTCTGAAATTTAATACTGTAAATACAGGTTGAAGATTAAGATGTAAAATAACGGGTACTGTTATGTAAACCTGTGTTAAACAATTCAAATTAGGCTTCGGAAGAGATTTATATGATAATTAGTTCTGTGTGAGGGGTGCTACCGCCCTCCTCAACACCCACGTTTCATTAATGTGCCTATATTTATATAGAATTTAATTCGGTTATTAAAAAATAATTCTGTTTTAAAAAAAATAATTTATTAAAATTATTATTTTAAAAAATTATCTTTTATGATAATGCAGACGATTTCCATTTTAGAGAAGTAGTACAACACTAAATATAAAAAAAATTGAATTTATTCTGAATATCACCTTTAAAAAATAAAAAAAATCCATAACTTTTTTAAAAATTATCACAGATCGATGGTTCAGCCATTCGTTTTAAAGGTATTGGCGAGCTCTTTTGAAAGATACTCATCATGAAAATTTACTCCCATCGAGGCGGGTGTTCCCCCCCCCCCCAAGGGGGGGGGGAGGCGAGGCTCCTACATACAAAAATTTTTTTCGCAGTTATCTCTCTCTATTACAAAAAATATATATTCGTTTCATTTGGTTTAGTGAAGTCTATAGATGTTAAACTCTACTTATCTGCAATTTCCCCCATAGACGTAATGTATTTAAATACTTTTGAGTGTCCCTGTACACGAACCATTTGCTTCATCTCAACGAAAAGTTTACTGTTCCATCCCTATAATATACACATTTAGAATACCGAGTTTGGAATTTCTGCTACTATTTGTTCTTGAGATATGTTGATAACAGACACAGAGACAGACAGACACACAGACCATTCGCTAAAAACATGATTTTCGTATTCAGGGGACATCAGAACATGTAAATATAACAAAAACTGACGTTCGAAAATCTGTTCTAAAACAATACTTTCTCGACCCTTTGGTTAAGAGAAAGTAATAATCAGGCATTTAAGGATTATGAAAGTTCAAGTGTTCAAGAAATAGCCGTCAACAATATTAACAAATGATACTTATACTGATTAAAGGAATTTACTTTTCTTAATATTTGCGGATCTGAGTCAGGGTTGCGCTATTGAATGAGCTAATGAAAATTTTTAAGCGCAACTTCTTTTATGTAACATTTTAAATTAAGTAAGAAGATTTTATCTGAGTTTGCTTTATATTAAAAAACTAATCTAATCATACGTACGGATTTTTTTAGTACCGTAATTTAGTGTATATAGGCCGCACTGGTAGATAAGCCGCACCTTGTTAAAATGTTGTAAAAAAAACAATACTCTTAGATAAACCACACCGGAAGGTCAGCTGCGGCTTATGCAAGCATTGTTACGATTATGTGACAGATAAATAAGGAAAAAAATATCATTCTTATGACATCTACGCAAGTTAATGAAAAAAAAAAAAATATTAATTAAAAATGAAAATAATAAATTATTTAAAATATAATTCGGTATAAAGAAAATAAAATCTAAATATTTAAGTCTGAATATTTAAGTCTGAATATTTAAGTCTAAATATTATAATCTAAATAATCTAAGTCTGCATACGCAATGCAACAAATATGACAAACAAGGAAACAAGACGGGGGAATCCGGGCATATATACAAAGTCATAAAAATATTTAATTATAAATAAAAGTAATAAATTATTTTAAAATTCACTGTATATAGAAAAAATTAAAACAAAGCCAGTATACAAATACGATGCAAAAAATAAAAAATAAATTAATTAATAATAAATGAAATAAAAAAAAAAACAAGGGATCAACATGGCAAACTGCAGACGTATATGCAAATTCATCAAAAAAGAGATTATTAGTTAATATAGTTTATTTAATCAGAGAAATTTAGCCTAAAAGCTCGCCAAACTGTCTCAAGAATTTTTGTAACTGGTGCGAAATTTGTAATATTATTTAGATCATTTTACTATATCCAGTAAATTTGAGTCGAAATTTTTTTTCATTCCCGTTATTTTTGGGTATGTAGATTTATGGGAATTTTTAAAATGTCAATTGCAAGGTGCCGAGGAAGTATACCTTCCTTGTAAAATGCTCGGATGTTTCTCGCCAAGGCCTTTACTTACGGAATTGCAATAACCATTTTAATTCATCACCAAATTGACAAAAAATATTAAAAGTCATCAAGGGCATCCTTTGTTCATATTTTATATTTGTAAATGATTCATTTAGGAGAGTGACCAGCAAAGAAACGAAGTCCGCTAGTATGTATGTAAAACTCAAACTCACTTTCTTACTGACTCTTTTTATTATATTGTACACAAGCAGGATTTGTTCACTTCGCTGGTCACAATATTTTAATGTATGTTAAAAGAAGTATTAAATAATTCACTCCAAATGCATTTTTAATTGAATAAAAAGAAAAATACTCAAAAAAAAAAAAAAAAAAAAAAGACTGGTGTGAAAAAAAAGTCGAGTACTAACAATACTCTGGATTTTTAACTAGGATGTTGGCAGCTATATAATTATTATACAGTTTTATGTTCATGTTATTTTATCTTCATTCCATTTGGAGCCGGTTGGTGTGGCGGTGCTTGGTCCTCGTTAATCTCTGCTGCACCGTCAAATGCCCGACGCGGTCGTTAGCATTTCGTCGGGCTAACAACGCGGGGCACCATTCCTTACACGGATCAAAATTGACATAGTCTTTCTTTTCTCTTCATTTCAGTAATTATTGTGCATAACACGTTTTTGATTCGGCCTTTAATCCCCTGCTACGCCTAGTTCAATATATAAATTAAGTTATACACATCATTATTTTTTTTTTCCTTCATCTCCCAGTGACAGTTATAGAATGCTTCATTCAGATAGTGAATTTCCTCAGGCCATTCGCTTTCAGCTTCTTTCTTCTTTGAGCGGTTTTTACGCAGAGTTTTCATCGCAATTCCTTTCCTCCAGTTTTGTTGTTGTTGTTTGTACCTCCATTTATTTCGGCTAGGAATTCCCTGTGCACAAATACTTTTTGTGGTTCCCTTGTCCACTTTTCTCCTCTCAAATTGATTTTTTCCACATTTTTCTCAGCTAGCTGTATACTTAGTTAAAAATTACAGCATCCAGGCACGTGTTCTGTGTGCTTCTATTTGTGTATTATTAGAAGTGCGAGTGTGTCGATCGAGCAACGTATCCAAGAATTCTGAAAAGTGAAATTGAAGAAGTCTCACCACTGGAAGATAGAAGACTGCAATTAGATATCGGAACGCAGATCCTCTGGACACTGATAATTTTTATGGGACACTCAGATAGCTCATAGAGTTGGTGGACGCTATGCGGTGATTTGGTGTTTTTCGCTCAATTTACTCAGTATCACACCCATTAAACTTGACCTAATCCAGGTAGGTTAGGGGCCATCCATACATTCCCAAGATTCCAAGCCATTTGGAACGTCAAGATGAATTTTTTTTATTCATCTGAAAATACCACTTATATCTATTCTTTGTTCTATGAACAGAATTCTCACATATCGAAAGTTGCATACCATTAGTTTTGTATAATAATTTTAGAATTGACTAATCATTGATATACTTTTATGTTTATCTTTAAAAACTACTAAATAAAAACTATTATTTCAAATTTCCTTATGTGGAAACCATGCCCTTCAGATGTATTTTTAACCCATTTCACTTGTTCTTTTTGTTGATGTTTCAATAACCTCAGTGTTTTAAAATAATTCGTATATTTTGCCTCACTATTTGATTTTAGACTCTTCCAAACTATTCCATGTGAGGTTCTTTTGCTGAAACATTTCGAAATTTCTCGAACTGAAAGACCTTTTTTAGTAAATAATCGAAATATTTATTGATCTTCCTGTGCTATAAAGAATTTCTTCTAAATCTTTTTTTTCTAATTATTAAATTGTGAACGGCAGTTATAGACTGCTTCATTAATCTTTTTTTTTTTTCAGATTTACCACTATTTTTATAAAGAAAACTCTTCTCACTTCTGCTTCAGACAATTCTTTACCCTGCGGTATTTTCAAGTATATCGCATATAACACAATTTAAACCTGTGCTTTTGCCATTTTGGAATTTCTTTCACGAAATACAATTGCGTACATTTCATTATAATTCTAATGTGACATAACATATCCTAATTTTCTCAAATAGTCATACAATTTCTTAATAGTCACCTTATTTAATTTTTAAAAAAATTAGTAGACTTTCATAAAATATAACTTAAATTATAATGTAGCATAAAATGTCGCATAATGTGTCTTCTTTTTCAGAAGTACACCAATTCGTTAATAGTTTAGTTGCGCTATTACACACGACAACTTTACAAGCAACTTTTGAAATGATTGTTACGTTGAGCCAGTTCTGTTGGTTCAGATGTCATCAACGATCAGTATAATAGAATTTAGGAGTACGGATAATTCTATCTGATTATAAAAAGTTTGTTTCTAAAAGCAATTATTTCTGTTAGATAAACAATGAAAAAAAAGCTCATTTTAAGCACCGGAAAAGAGCACAAATAGAAGCGCCTTGACACGTTCTCATCACCGTGAAAAACAGATTTTCGGGCGATCTTTAATTCAACATTTGCACTCCTCTTTTAGATTTTAGCCTTCAGAAGTTGGAACGAAAATCGGCTCAAATATATGACAACAGCGCCACTTTTCGTCTAATGGGCATCCAAATTTAAATAAAATATTTTTTCATGTTCACCTTTATACAGATACACGTTTTGGGCAATTATTCACTATAGAAGTTGAGATATACCTTTCACATAAGTGAGAGGAATTACAGAATAGCAGAATCACTTTTGGAGAGATATAAATATAAATAATAATATTAATAATGGTAATAATAATCAATTTATATCGATATACAATTTAATATAAAGTTTTATTAAAATTCTTTTCCATTTCATTTTTTTTCTTTTCTTTTCTTTTCTTTTCTTTTTTTTTTTTTTTTTTTTACTTTCTTCTATATTAAATAGAAGAAAGTATTGGATTCGTAAAAATTTTCGACCTCGGGATATTGATGAATTTACACGTGTAGAGAGCTGTAGAACACGATTTGACCATTTTTAGAAAATGTCTGTCTGTCTGTCTGTCAGTCTGTGCGTGTGTGACAAAATTTTGTGGCAACTGTATCTCAGGAACTACTGCACAAAATTTCATACAAATTGGTATGTAGTTGCACCTTGGCATAAATTAGTGCCTATCAACTTTTGGTATAAATTGTCTTACAGGTTGCGTTGCCATCCCGCTTTTTCTAAATTTTTAACATGGTGATATAGGACAAAATTTTATATAAATGTGCATAAAGAGAATTATTTTTTAGTAATCATTATGAAATTTACAAGAATTATTTATGATAGAGATAGTCAACTGGGAATTTTTTTTTTGTATGTGTAGGAGCCTCGAGGGGGCGGAGCCCCCCCTCGAGGGGAGTAAATTCTTAGAATGGGTATCTTTCAAAAGAGCTCGCCAATACCTTTTAAACAAATGGTTGAACCATCGGTCTGCGATAATTTAAAATAAAGTTATCGATTTTTCTCATTAAAATAATAATAATAATAATAATAATAATAATAATTTAATATTGACAGTAAAATTTACTTTTTTTGGCTATTTAGTATTATATTACTTCTCTAATATGGAAATCGTCTGCATTATCATGGAAGATATTTGTTTTTAAATAATAATTTTAATAAATTATTTTTACTGAGGGAATTTATATAGAAAAATATAAAAGAGAAGTTAATCTAGATCTACCACAAAACTTTTTTCTCATACACACAGGCAGATTTACAGACATACAGAGGGACAGGACAGAGAAACATAAATCGTTATGAAAATGTTCAAAATGCGTGCAACAACTCTCAAAATGTTTAAAGCCGTTAAAAAATGGAAGTCAAAAATTTCTTACGATTTCAGTACTTTCTTCTTATAGATATAAACTAAAGTAAAAAAAATTTACAAATGATGATAAACGAATTGTAACATTTCTTAAAAATTATACAGTGGTTATACTTACAGAGGTTATTGCGGTAATCAGCAAGCAGAGCAAAATAGCAATCTCCATATTTAAGTGACTCACTTTGAAAATAAAAACTGAGGCAAATGGAGCACTATTTAAATCCATACGAATTTCGCAAATTCATGCATTTTAATAACTCTGCAATCATTTTAAATTTTGAAAAAACAGTAAACAGGAAAGTTTTTCGGAAAAAAAAATTAAATTATTAGAAATGAAATGCATGATTTAATTGCTAAATCATTTCTTTAAAAAAAAAAAAAAAAAAAAAAAAAAACTTAATTTATTTATTGTTTGGATGGATGGATGGATGGTTGGGTTTTACGTCGCACTAGTGCTGCTCAGATGGACAATTATTTATTGCTTGGAGATGATTCTGTTGTTTTTAATTACTTTAATCTATTTACCTTTAAAAAGTTAGTTTAGATGAATAAATTATTACCGCATTAGTAACTTGCTGTATACCAATGTTAGTCTAACCAGAAAAGTATGAATATATAAATTTTCTTTTCAAACCGAATCAAGTTTAAATATAAGAAATGGAGGAAAATGTGGCATAGGATAAAAAATAATATTAAATATTTTCTGCGACAACCGTTCTAAAACTCATGGTTAGACCCTAGAAGTTTTGGTTGCCAAAGAGTAAACCAACAGAACAAAGCTAATTTTCAAGAATGCATGGCTCTGTGGAAAAGTTTTTGACTCATTTCTGGTAAGAACTGCGTTCAAAATATAACAATGCGTATTTTTACCACGTTTTTATCAACTCACTTTCTAGTTGGTTTGTTTGTTTATTTGCCCAGTACAAATTTTGCTATCAATTTTTAACTAACTTCCTGACAATCTATGGGCAATTATTTATTGCTCGGAGATGAATGTATTGTTTTCAATCACTTTAATCTATTTACCTTTAAAAAGTTAGTTTAGATGAATAAATTATTACCGCATTAGTGACTTGCTGTATACCAATGTTATTCTAACAAGAAAAGTATAAATATGTGACTTTTCTTTTGAAATCAAGTTTAAATATAAGAAATGTGACATATGATAAAATGTGGCATAGGATAAAAAAATAATATTAAAAATGATCTGCTACAACCACTCTAAAAGTCATTGTATGACCCCTAGAAGTTTTGGTTGTCTAAGAGTAAACCAACAAAACAAAGCTAATTTTCAAGAATGCTTAAAAGAGACTCTGTGGAAAAGTTTTTGACTCATTTCTGGTAAGAACTGCGTTGAAAATCTAACATCGCGTATTTTTACCACATTTTTATTAACTCACTTTCTAGTTTGTTTGTTTGTTTATTTGTCCAGTACAAATCTTTCAACCAATTTTTAACTAACTTCCCGACTAGCTAGACATTCGAAACTTTTAGAATAGCTCAAAACACGATGACAATGCATTCTTTTAATACTTTTAGCCATCTTTAAGCAGAATTGGAAAAAAAAAAAAAAAAAAAAAAAAAAAAAAACTCATTTTGTTGTTTGTCCAGTACAAATTTTGCAATCGATTTTTAACTAACTGCCCGATTTGCTAGACATTTGAAAATTTTAGAATAGCTCAGAACATGATAACAAAGTATTCTTTTTATAATTTTTTTTCAATGGACTCTTCCCAGCGTCGTCTGCTCAATCATGTGATATACGAAAACGAAGAATCGAATTCTGATAATCGAATTTAATTAAATATTTTTCTTAAGAACAAAAGTGTTAATAATTAATATAAAATTTAAAAAAAAGTAATATTGTGCATTTTAAATTGAAATTATTTATTTCAATAAATCGATTTGTCTTTTGCGTCACGCTATCCACGCGTCACTGGAATTTTGATATAATTCCTTTTAAAACTGTTATTTTAAAATTGAAATGCAATTGAAAAAGCTTCAGTGAGAATATTTTATATATTTGTCTTATCTTGAAGTTAAATAGTTGTATATTATGTTTGCATTGTAAATATAGATAAAAGAAATAAGCAAATGATCAAATAAGAAAAATCTAGGTATATTTTAACTAATAGCAAAGCGTCACTTAAAATTTGATATAATTATTTTTAAGACCCAAATTTTAAATTCTTATAGCGATAAAGTAGCTGCGTCACAAACTTTTAACCCGTTAAGGATTTTTGTACTGATATTTATATACACACGTACATATAGATAGATATAGACAGACAGACTTAACGGCGAGAAGACGGGAGCAGTAGCAAGCACCCCAAAGAAAAGCAAATGGTTATGCAGAGATTTACCCATGTAGCTCATAACGTTGTTATTACTAATTTTCAACGCTATAACAACGTTATGTGCTATCTGGGTAATCATATATATGTGGACTGCATGTTTTTTTTTTTTTTTACTTTCTTCTATATGTATATATAGAAAAAGTATTGGATTCGTAAAAATTTTTGAGATCCAGTTTTCGATGGATTTACAGGTTTTGGGATTTCCTGAACACAATTCGACTGTTTTTAGAAAATGTCTGTCTGTCTGTCTGCTTGTATCACAAATTTTGTGGACGCTGTATCTCCCGAACCAATGAACGAAATTTAACCAAACTTTGTATTTAGTTGAAACCTGACATAAATTGGTGCTGATTAGATTTGGAGACCATTCGTTCAACAGGTGGCGCTATGATCCCATTTTCTTTTTAACTTTTAACATAGCAGTACAGAACAAAATTTTGCATAAATGTACATAATGAGTAGTTATTTTTAACTACTTTATTATTTTATTACTTTATTATTTAACACGAGAGTTATATTTAATGCATGATTTTAAAATTAATATGAATTATCGATAGTAGCAAAGTAGGAAAAAAAGTTTGTACATGTGGAAGCATCGCGAGGTTTCAATTTTCAATATGGGTGTCTTTCGAAATTTCTCGTGAATTCCTTTACAGCGACGAGTTTATTCATAGATCTGATAATTAAGAAAGAAAAAAAAAAGATAATTTTTTTTTCATTTTTTAATGAAAACAACTTAGAAAAAAAAAAAAACATTGTATTTCTTTTGATATTGGCAAAAAACTGACTTTGTTGCGGCATTTAGTGGTATAATTCTGTCAGAAAAAATCGTCTGCCTTTATATTGGAAAATAAATCAATACTTTATTAAATAATTTGCATTTCATGAATTTTGTGTAAAATTATATAGAAGAAAATCTTGTGGTGGCCACGTCATACTAGTTCTATTTTGGATTATTATTTATTTAGTTTTAAAAATATAAATTATTAACTTTATAAGTCTTTATTAATTATTATTATTATTTTTTTAAGAATTGTCAAGCTATGTCAACTTTTATTTCAATTACTTGCTTTTTTAACACTTAGTATTATAAAGATAAGTTATGCAATCATTTAGCATTGAACATTTGAAAACAATATATATATATATATATATATATATATACATATATAAATGATAGATATCTTAATAAAATTTAACTTCAAAATTTAACATTTAATAGCTGCATGTCAATACCAACACAAGAAAAATAGAACTGATTGTAACACATTGCTCAGCACAAAAATGTTGCGATACAGAGTAAGATCCAATAAGTGTCAAAACAATTTAAATTACTTACGCCCACTTGAATAAAAAAAGGACCATTAAACTTAATTACGGAGAAAGTAAATAAGGGACCTCAGAAATAATAATTGGAATAAAAAATGTTTAAAATTAGAAGTATTATCTCATCAAGGGGCAAGTACTTCATAAAGCTGTGAAAGTTGCAACGATTTCGTAAAACAATATAGCTGAAAACAGCAAATTTATGTTGTTCAGGCCCCATTTTTTATAAGATCGAGGCAGCAAAACCATTTTAAATGAGAAATTAAACAAATATTAAATCAAATCATCAATGAAACAAGAGAGAAAAATAGAAAAAATCAGAGTACCCACATGTAAAGCTTTCACAGAAAATTGAGAATAGGAAGTTGCCAATATATTAATGAAATTAAAAAATAAATGCTTTCCAAACATATATATATATATATATAATGTTTAATAAATTCCATTAATAATAGATTAAAAAAATACAAGAAATCTAATACATATTTTCAATGGCAAATCCCCCTAAATTTTGCCCTTTCCGCAAATGGTTATGTTTCAGAATGGTTATGGTTTACAACTTTGTAGCCCCTCTGATGATATAAAACAGTTAAAATAATCCTTTCTCCCTTTAAAAATCAAATTTATAACCATAAAATTACCGGAAAGAGATAAAAATAGGGGGCCGTCCCTAAAACACGATGGATGATAACTGAAAATGGGCGTCCTATTCGGGATTCAGGAGGTCATTTTACATAAGAATATGCAAAAATGGTGTTGGGGGCAATTATCATGCAGAGCAGTGTAATTGTTGCCATTCAAAATTTCATGCAGTTTAAAATTACCTTCGGCAGCAAAATTATTGAAGTGCTAGCAATAATTCCTGTTTAAAAGATGGACACCTAATACTGTTTTGTTAAGTAAATATTTGTTGAGTCCTGATTTAGTCTTATGCTGTTTACAACTAAATAAGATGATGACAAAAATTAGCGATCAAACTAAAGAAAAAAGTATATATATACATAAAAATTGTGGATGTGTGCTTTAATAATTTTGTTTTCGACTGTAATGTATTGCTTAGGTTAAGGCAGTGGTTGGCAAACCGCGGTTATCGAGCCATGTTCGACTTTGTCTCCTTGAGTTTTTACAAAGGTAGCCTTACGAATACCGTAACTATGTCAATAACAATGAACCAACCAATATTAACCTGGGGGAACGCGCGCATATTTTCTTACGCGGGGACGCGCGGTGGGTCTCTCAGACCCGGCTAGCTTTTTCCGTTAAATAATACTACTGAGAATGGCTTTTATCTCATTAAATGCATTTTCTAAGAAAGAACAGACCCAGAGCATACAGAAAAACTGAATAATTAAAAATATACTTACAATTTATTCACATTCTTTACATATGTAAGTAGTGTGTTCACTACAGATATTTTTATCACACTTAGCACAACAAATTGCAGATTTTCTGTCTTTTTTACTAGGAAAAATATGACATCTTATCTTCTGGCCACATTTCTTCCTTGTATGTCCTATATCGCTTCATTTTACTCTAAAAATATCGCCATCTCACTAAAACAATTGGGCTGAGATCGGAAAAAACGAACGCGCGCGTTGGGCCTGAAAGACCCGAAAATCCAATATATCTACTAAACGGAAATTCAGGAATGTGGAAACTTCAACCCTCAGAAAGTGGATGACCTTGAATACAGCTAGCAGGAATCTGGACCATTTCCGAGAAAAGGGGGTGTTTCTACGAAGGGTTTTTGGAACGAACGGGCCTGTAAGACCCAGCACGCCTGCTCCTGGGTTAATAAAAAGTTTGTCTCTCAAAAGAAATTTTAATCCAATTTAGGTAAAGTGGAGTGAAAGGTTGATTACCACAACCAGGAATCGAAAAACAGAGTGTACGGGTTCGATTCCTGGCTCTGGCATTTTTCACATAGTTGGTATAAAAATCAACCTTACACTCCATTGTACTTAAATTGAATTTTCGTGGCTGATGAACTAATAAATTAAATTTTTAAAGTGAAATTTCAATTATTGTAATTTTGATGTTTGTTTCTATTCAATAATGAGATTTCCGACCCCTGTGTTAGGGAATCCAGTGGTGTTTTCTTTTTTTTTTTTGTTTGTTTATAATCTTGATAATGGTTGCTGTGATTCAAAATTTCATGCATTGCTAGGTTGGGATATTCAATGACGTTTTTTTTTTTTTTTTTTTTTTTTTTTGATAATAATGAATGCTCTAATACAAAATTTCGTCTTTATAATTAAATATTTGATTAAATCTTGTTATTTGTGATAGGTTATAATTGTGATAGGTTATAATTGATAGGTTATAATGTAAATGAAAATGCAATTTCAGCAAATTTGTAATAAAAGCCTTTAACGAAACAGAATATTATTTTTGTGTGACCCTGTAATTCTAATGCTAATCACACTAAATTTTGTAGAAAGCATTATTTTGTGCATAGGAATGGCATATCTCAATTTTATTCAGATCTGTTTGAAGTAAAGTTATTAAAATTTGGTTTATACAAATACCTCCCATAGAATAAATGCTTTGGAATACTTTGGCTGTCCCTGTATACAAAACAGTTCTCGTATTTACTCCATTTTCTATAGTAAACATCCGATAGTGAACTTTAACAACATATTTCAATGTCATTCAAATTTGTGTAAAATAAAGAAATTAAAATATATAGTTCATAAAAATACCCCTCATAGAACACAATGCTTTGGAATACTTTTGGGTGTCCCTGTGCACAAGCCAGTAGAGATAATCTCTCCATTTTCAATAAGAAACAACCGATAGTGAACTTGAATATCATTTGTCAGTTTCAAAACATTCCATGAACACTTACGTGAGATAGAGCGCGGATAGACAGACAGACATACAAACCAAAGTCATTCACACTTTTCAACCTTATTAGAAAGTCTTAAAAACATTTAGAAAACGATAAAAACGATTAGTATAAAAGAAAATGCAATTCCAACAAATTTCTAATAATATCCATTAATGTAACTGAATATTTTTTGTGGCCCTGTAAATCTAATGCTAATTATTCTGTGGAAAGCATTCGCTTAGGCATATAAATAATATACTTTAATTTTATTAAGATTTGTTCAAAGTACAGTTTTTCAAATTTGAGTTATAGAAATACCTCTCATAGAGCACAATGCTTAGGAATACTTTCGGGTGTCCCTGTAATGGTATTTATTAAATGTAAATTATTAATAAGTAGTAATAAGAGTAATGGTATTTATTCCATTTTCAATGCCAAACATCCGACAGTGGACTTTAATAACACATTTCAATTTGATTAAGACTTATGTAAAGTAAAGGTATTAAAATATGGTTTATAGAAATACCTCATAGGACACAATGCTTTGGAAAACTTTCGGGTGTCCCTGTACACTAACCGATAAAAGTGTTCATTCCATTTTAAATAGGGAACATCTGATAGTGAATTTGTATAACATATATTAGTTTCAAGAAATTCCATGAATATTTGGTGTCGTGCCTTTAGCGACCGTGCCCTTAGCGGAACGTGCCCTTAGCGGAATGGGTAAAAGGGAAGAAAGAGGAATATAAGAAGCCGTGCCCTTAGCGGAAATAAGAAGGTGTGCATGTGGAAGATAGAAATATGTTATTCAAATGCACAAAATAATGCTTTCTATAGAATGTAGTATGATTAGCATTAGATTTACAGAGTCACGCAAAAATATTCCGTTACACTGAGGGTTATTATTGGAAATTTTCTGAATTGCATTTTCTTTTACATTAAGCGTTTATCCGACCATTTTTTAAAATGTGAATATGGTTTGAATTAGTGTCTTTGTCTATTCTACTGTCCGTTTGTCCGCCTCCAGCGCCCGCAAATATTTTAAGATTTTTTTATTTTTACTCTCTTCTATATTCAATAGAAGAAAGTATTGGATTCGTAAAAAAAAAAAAATAGACTTCCGGTTTTCGATGGATTTACACGTTTTGAGAGATCTAGAACACGATTTGACTATTTTTGGAAAATGTCTGTCTGTCTGTGTGTGTGTGACAAAAAATTTGTGGCAACTGTATCTCCGGAACTACAGCTCAGAATTGCATATAAATTTACATGTAGATACACCTTGAGTTAAATTAGCGCTTCCAACTTTTGATTCCAATCGCTCAACAGGTAACACTGCTATACAGCGATTTCTACAATTTAAGTGGAAGCTATATATCAGGTTCTATTGCGTATAATCAATCAAAACATGGTATGAGAGAAGGCCACCATGAGACATTATGCTGATTCAGTTTGAATGCTTATGGACCGACAAGTGGTGCTACTATACAGCAATTTCTACAATTTAAGGAAAAGCTATATCTCAGGAATTACTGCACAGAGTTCCATATAAATTTATATGTTGATGCACCTTAACCTAAATGAGCATCTGCCAACTTTTGGCGTCAACCGCATCACAGGTGGCGCTGCTATACAGCGGTTTCCGCAATTGAAGGGGAGGCTATATCTCAGGCTCTATTGCGTATTATCAAACAAAACATGATGCATGTGAAGGCCATTGTGAGATTTTATGCTGCTTCAATTTGGGTACTTATCGGCCAATAGGTGGCGTTGCCAAACTGCAAATTTCTTCGACAATGTGAAAGCTATGTCTCAACTTCTATAGCTCATAACTTTACGAAACTTGATATGTGACGTAACTATTATAAAAATGCATTTTTTAAGATGTCATTTATGGATAATAAAACAACTGTCTGTCTTTGGATATTTAGTGTTAGTTTTCCCTAAGATAAGAATTATTTATTTGCACTTAGTGAATTTGTATAGGAAAATATAGAAGAAAGTCTTGTGATGGCCACAACTTACTAATTTTTACTTTTATTTTATTTTATTTTTCCTAATAATATGCGTTATTCAAATTCATTATTGAATATTCCCTACTTAAAATGGCTGTAACAGAACCTATGCCACTGGTTTGTGTACATGAACATCCAAAAAATACCAATGCATTGCGCTTTATGGGAGACATTTTTGTAAATCACATTTAAATAATTTCATCAAAAAATCATAAAGAAATTGACATTTATTGTTATTATGCTAAGAAAATGTTTTCTATAAACTATAATATGCTTAACCTCCAGATTTACAGAGCAACCCAAAAATGTTGCAATACATTAAGGGGTGCAAATAAGAAATTAAGAGCAACATTTCTGTTTGTGTTAAGCATTTTTAACACTTTCCAACGATGTTTCAGATTGATTATCAATTCAGTTAGTCTATATGTCCGTCTTTCTGTATGTCCATTGTGTTATAATATAGACAGAGAACATAGGATGTTAAACGGTACAATGAGTAAGTACAGTTGGAAAATGCTGATAATCAATGTGTACCTCCTGATTTTTCGTTTTTGTTTTCGTTTTAAAAGGTCTAATGCAATTATATTTTCAAAAATATAATAAAATCATAAAATGGCAGTAATGTACGTTTTCGTATGGAGTACTGTGATTCGTTAAACTTTATATGGTTACAGATCACCGTTCCCTCAAATAACGGATATTCTACAGTACGCATACCTGTTTTTGCGACAGGTTACTTCTGAAGCAAAATACAGCCAGTGCTAAATGCGGATAAAGTGTAAAAGAAAACTGAAGAGTTCTTTTATTTATTAATTAATTAATTTTGAAATTTATAATACATTTCCGCTAAAGTCACGTATGCTAAAAGCACGCCACCGAGGGGGGTTGACATTTCCGCTAAGGGCACGGTCGCTAAGGGCACGGCCCCGAATATTTACGGGAGTTAGAGCGCAGACAGACAGACTGACTGGCGGACAGACAGACAACCCCAAGTCATAAACACTTTTCAACCTTATTGGAAAGTGTTAAAAAACCTATATTTTCTATAAGCCAAAGGTAAATATTCCAAACCTAGAAATTTTAGGAAAATACACCCATTTAATTTTCATTACAATACTTTAATTTTTATATGTTCTAAATCTACTATGCATGATTTTAGCGGTAGATTTAATTAATCTCCGATACATTTCTTGTGTGAAGCAAAGTCTACGGTCGAATTTAAAATGGATTTATTATTTTTTGTATAAACTTTGTACATTTGATCAAAATATTCACTGCTAATTTTGTCCCGTTTTACGCATATTTTAATTAAACACATTTATTCAATTATCGTTAAATAAATATATATATATATATATATATATTATTATAAGATATTAAATCATGAAAAATATAATCATTTGTTAATATTGAAATCTGACATTAGTAATGGAAAATTTCTCTTGTTAGAAATAACTTCCTATTTGTAAGATGATGTTATTGAAAATATATTTTTTATTAAGGGAGCTTCATATATTTGCAAGAACATATAGATAAAAGAAGAAATTACATTGTAAGAAATAGACTTACATATTGATTGAGAACCTACGTGAAGCAAAGAAGAACGATCACGGTAGTTGATAAGACACTCATAGTTATACTGAAGATAAAATCACCTGCGTAATGCCTATTTTTATATGCATAGAAAAAAGAATATAAACATATATTAAAATATGAGTTATATTGTATGTAACACTTCAAAATTAATAATATGCAACATCAGATCAGTAGAAATATTGCCAATTTTTACATTAATATTTATCACAATGATTCATGATCTCGTGCCAGTGCATTATGAGAACAGACACTTCCTGACACAACCTCATGAGACCGACAGTTAATGTGTTAAATATAAATAAATCACTAATAAATTAAAAAAAAAAAATCTTTTAAAAGGTAAGATATAAACAAAATACTATTTTTATCATGTGATACGATATTTTTGAGAAACAAAATCTATTTATAATTTAAAAGTTATGTCAAAAAATAAATCACAAAACAAAAAATTTAGTTATTGTATCTCAATATATATATATATATCATATATAGCATTTTAAGCAACGGATATAAGCGATTTTAGAAAGAGTTTTATTTGACAAAAATGTCTCTGTGGGGGCTGTTTCTCCCTCCTCACTCCACGAATCAATGTCGTAGTTACATTAAAAAAAAATAAAGGTTTTTAATGAATTTTAAAATTTATTTCAAAAATATTCAGAGAATTACTGACCAAACCGCTTTCCGAAAATCGTTTGACTGATTTTGTCCCTGTATCTTATCAATAACTTAAATAGAAAAGTGACTGTATTATTATATGATATATAATTATTATCATGTCGATATGTAAATAAATAAAGAAATGTGTATATCGGCAAATACATAGGAGTATAAAACGAAAAGCAAGAAGATTTTTAATTCTGCTTGGGTTTGAGTAAAATATCGAAACATTAACAGATCGATTGATAGAATTGTTAGGCTTAATACATATTTCTATAGTTATACTATCTTTTACAAATTTTCTATACTTAAGTACGTAATTAATCTAGTTATCTACAAAAAAATTCATATCAATATTTTCACACATAAATGATTTCTATATTCAAAAGTTTAGCTTAAAAATAGCGTTTTTAAAACATACTTCATACTTAAAGCAAAGAAAAAAAAAATGCAATACTCGGTAGTAGAACTTGGGGGGGGGGGGGGGATGAAATCTCGCTGAAATATTGTTTGCTAAAATCAAAACTTTAAACTAACTAAATTCTACTGAATTTTATTGTAAAACGTTGTTCTACCAGTACAGATTATTTTTTACGTTTCAGTTTCTTAGTTAAGAAGGCAATGTTTCAAACGCATGAAGAATTCTTAAGATTAAATTTATTCCAACTGGTAAAGTAGAGATTATATTTTATGCAAATCCTTCTAGTTTTCAATAGTGCAACTAATCCAATAGCATCTCGTTATTTAAAAAAACTAACATGTTGTAGACACAACAAAAGTTTCTGTATTTTCCTACACAAATCCATGCAGCACATACTATTATTTAAAATTATTTTCTTTGAATTTGAATTAGAATCAGAATTATTTTCCATTCAGAATATCAGAATTACTATTATAAATATTTTACCATGTTTTTATTAACTTCGATTCTTGTTTGTTTGTGTGTCCAGTACAAATCTTGCAATAGATTTTTAACTAACTTCCCGACTAGCTAGACATTTGAAACTTTCAGAATAGCTCAGAACACGGTGACAATGCATTTTCTTTTAATACTTTTAGCCAACTGTTTCGGTACTCACTTCTTTCGGTTGCGTTTATATGATTGAATAGAAAATTTATTTAACTAAATTTACGACAAAACTACACATTTGAAACTTTTAGAATAGCTGAAAACACGATAACAAGGCATTTCTTTAATATTTTTAGCCAATTGTTTCGGGTCCCCGATTCCTTCAGTAGTCTTTATTATATGATTCAAGAAAAAATTTATAAACATGGTATATAAAAATTTCTTTTTATCTGGCATTTATTTCTTTTTAATTTCACATTGAAAAGTTAATAATAATTCTCATTTTGTACATCTCTAATTCTCATTTTGTACATCTTCTTTAATTTCGAAGACAATGTATGCTCAAACAGTAAGTAATTTAGACTCACAAGGGAAGTATGAATCAGTAAAATTGCTATTGAAACCAAACCAAGCTTAAATTAAAGAGCATGGTCGAAAACATTGGGTACCGTACAAATTTGCTGCAACAACTCCCATGGGGGTGAGATATGCCCTCTATTAATTTTAGTTATTTCTATAAAAGCCAACAAAACACGCATCGCAGTGTAAACAGATGGTGCAGTGCTAGCGTGCTGGATTTCGGATACGTAAGTCGTGGGATCGAATTCCCACAAGGGCGTTTTGTGTTTTATTTTTTTATTTCAACTGAAATATTTATTTTTGACATTTTTAATTAAATTAAATCATTATTGCAAGAGAAAATATATTAATTATATTAAAACAAGTTTTTTTTTTTTTTTTTTTTCAGCGCGGACAATTTAATATATTTTTTATTTTTAACCAATTTATTTATTTATTTATTAAATTTAAAGAAATTAATAATTTAACGGGAAATACTTTTATATTATATTTAGGTAAGATTTTGTTAATGATTACTTTTAGATAAAATTTTTTAATTATTGTTTTATATAAATTATTAATTACTATTTTTTAACGACGACATTAATAGCAAGAGTTAATCGTCTGCTCTCAATTGTGTTATTTATTAATGTTATTTTTTACATGAAAAATCCTGAATGATGAACAGCTGTTGCTCAACTATTCGACGTCGCATTTAACTTTTATTTCAAATATTTCATTAAACAACTGTCAAGTTTCGTGCTGTCGGAAGAACTGACAATAATATTGAAGACAATTTCAAATTTTCTCAAAATGATTTTACTAATTTATAATTAATTTACATCTAAAAAAATTCAAAATCTGGGTAAATATGAATTTTACAAATCAAGTAATCTCGACGAAAAGCCAAATATTTGACTAATGTTCGTGATGAACAATAATTGACGGTGAACAAAATTGAAATTCAAATAATTGTGATCAATCTTTTTATACTTCTTGTTCTAATTGTGAAAAATACTTATGGTTCCATGATTTTTCTACTTTCAATCATAATTGCTATAAATTAGAAACTATATTCGTAGCTTTAAACATGGTTTTCTTAAAAAAAAAAAAAAAAATGCATTTCTGAAATTCACTCTCAATACTTTATTAATTGGAATACTCAAAAAAAAAAAAAATCTTCTTAATGTAATAAATATTTTCCCTTAAATTAATAATTTAATTTAATTAAAAACGTAAAGAAAAAAAAAATAAAAAATAAAATGCAAAACGCCCTTGCGGGGACCCGATCCCACGGCCTACGTACTCGAAGTCAAGCACGCTAGCACTGCACCATCTGTTCTCACTACGTTGCGTGTTTTGTTGGCTTTTATAGAAATAACTAAAACTAATAGAGGGCATATCTCACCCCCATGGGAGTTGTTGCAGCAAATTTGTACGGTACCCAATGTTTTCGACTATGCTCTTTAATTTACGCTTGGTTTGGTTTCAATAGCAATTTTACTGATTCATACTTCCCTTGTCAGTCTAAAGACCTCGTCCCCCAAGCCTAGTTCAAAATTTGTTTTCGAATTATAATCCACTTCCTACCAACTGATTCAGCTGATTTTTTGCATACTTGTATATTAACCACATACTCCAAGAAAAAGCAGATTTTAATAAATTTCTTGAAAAAAAAAAAAAAATCTGGAGTGACTCCGCTCGACTTTCCGAACATTGAGTAATTAAAAGTTTTGTAGATAAAGTAAAGAAAGAGGAGTTGTTAAACAAACAAAAGAGAGAAAACCATAATAGAGTGTTTGAGTATTTTTCTCCATCTATTACACGATGTTTTATTTAACGCTACTGAGCTTTGAGCCCATAGATCATAATGATAAAGAATTTTTCGTTGTGTCCCTGTAAAAACCTATAAATGCTAGATTCAGCAAAATGCTTATAGTTAGTGCAACAGTGATTTATAATACTCATATAAATTTTCAGCTCAATTCAATAAGGCGTTTAGATGCTATCGTACTTTTAAAAATTTAGTCCCATATGCCGTAATGATAAAGAATTTTTCTTTGTGTCCTGTAAAAAAACTGTAAGTGCTAGATTCACCAAAATCTATACAGTTAGTTCAACTGTGATCTATAACACGTGTACAAATTTTTTGCTCAGAATAATAAGGCGTTTAGACGCTATCACACTTTTAAAAATTTGGCCCCATAGGCATAATGATAAAGAATTTTTCATTGTGTCCCTGTAAAAAAACCTATAAGTGCTAGATTCTCCAAAATCTATACAGATTGAGTATTTGTGACCTATAATATGTGTATAAATTTTTTGCTCAATTGAATAAGGCGTTTAGATGCTATAGCACCTTTAAGATTTTGCTCCCATAGGCCATAATGATAAAGAATTTTTCTTTGTGTCCCTGTAAAAAAACTATAAGTGCTAGATTCACCAAAATCTATAGGGTTCGTACTATGGTGACTTACAATATGCGTACCAACTTTCAGGTTAATCGAACAAAGCGTTTAGACGCTAGCGTGTTCACTCACAGACATACACACATACATACACACCCTGTGGCAGAAATTTATTATGCTTTCTGCGACAAGCTACATCAACACCAAAATCTTTCTGCAGGTGTAGTTTGTGAAGTTAACATTTACGAATTCAAAATACATTATTTTTAAATAGTAAATAATATTCAGTATAACTAATGTATTTATATTTTAACTAGGCACAAATGCATATATCTGAACTATTGCAAAAAAATATATATATATATATATATATATATTTTTTTTTTAAGAAAAGTGAAAATAAATCTATTGATCCTAATTGCTTCAGATTTTTTGTTCCTATTAATATACAATATTGTTTATAAAATATTCAATGAATTCAAACCATAAAATGCAGTAACAAATAAAAAATAATCTACATTTTTTTTTAGGCATTTAAATCATGAAATGTCTAAATTAAACAATGTTACAAATACTTTTAAAATTTCATAACTTTTTTTATATTAAATATATATATTTAAATACCCAAATGCACTTATTTCATAAGGTGCAAACCAAGCAACATAAAATCGAATACAGAACTGAAAATTAAAAGTAAAAATTAATGTAAAATTTTGAATATTATAATGAAATATAAATAATTTAAAACGTTTATAGTTTTTGAGATTAATAGAAAGATGCAAGATAACACTCTGATGCACAAGATTCATTTTTTATATTATCCTATAGAAAAAGCATAAAGATGTTTATTTGAAATCTAAAAAATATTATTTGACATTAAAGAATTCAGAATGTATAATTATACCATCATTTAAATACATAAAGTAAAACAGAATACAAGATTTAAGTAACACAATTATAGACAAACAGAGTCAAAATATTTTCATAAAGATTGAGGCAGGTGAAATATTTAATTTTTAAGGAAATGTTGAAATGGGAAATGTAACAAATTTCATGGAAAAAAATCTATAATAGAAAATAATGATTACAGATGAATGAAATAAATGGAAATCAATAAAAAATAATATTTGATATTGATATCTATACGAATATGTAAATAAAAAAAAATAAAAAAAAAAAACATTTGCTGTTTAATTAGTATTTATTCAAAATAACTACTATTAGATAAAAATCCAATTGCTTAGAAAAAAAAAAAAAAGATATATTCAACAAAACTTTTGGTTTGAATTTTATTCAAAATATATATTTAATTTGCAATATTTCAATTAAAAAAATAAACATTTTTTAAAAATTCAAATGTTTAAAAAATGAAATGAACAAGCTGTAGAAACTAATGATAAGAGTATTTTTGTAAAATAAATTAATAATTTTTTAACGACTTTATATGCTTAAACAACAAATTTTAAAGCTAAAAATTTTAATTACAATTAAAATAATTAATGATTAGTAAAGAAAAAAAAATAGAAAAGTTACCAGTTTTATAACTTAAGATACCCATTAATATTTATTGCTAAGCTCTTTTACTAGATTTAAAATGATAAAAATCAAAGTATTTTTAAGACTAATTTCTTAATTTTCTATTTTTTGAAGCAAGGTAAGCATTCAACTTCATTTTTACTTTCCGAACACTATAGTGTGGAAAGTATTGTAATCATGTCAAAAATCCGAATTTGAGATTTTGGTGTTTCTATACATTTCGAGATCCCCTGAGTCCATTTTCACTATTTTTGCGATGATGTATGTATGTGTGTACGTGTGTGTGTATGTCTGTGAGTGAACACGCTAGCGTCTAAACGCTTTATTCGAATAAGCTGAAAGTTGGTACGTATATTGTAAGTCACCATAGTACGAACCCTACAGATTTTGATGAATCTAGCTCTTATAGTTTTTTTACAGGGACACAAAGAAAAATTCTTTATCATTAGGGCCTATGGAACCAAAATCTTAAAAGTACGATAGCATCTAAACGCCTTATTCAATTGAGCAAAACATTTATACACATGTGATAGGTCACACATACTCAATCTGTATAGATTTTGGAGAATCTAGCACTTATAGTTTTTTTACAGGGACACAAAGAAAAATTCTTTATCATTATGGCCTATGGGGCCAAATTTTTAAAAGTGTGATAGCGTCTAAACGCCTTATTAATCTGAGCAAAAATTTTGTACAAATGTTATAGGTCACAGTTGTGCCAACTGTATAGATTTTGGTGAATCTAGCTCTTACAGTTTTTTTTTTTTTACAGGGACACAATGAAAAATTCTTCATCATTATGTCCTATGGGACCAAATCTTTAAAAGTACGATAGCATCTAAACGCCATATTCAATTGAGCTGAAAATTTATATGGATATTATAAATCACTGTTGCACTAACTATAAGCATTTCGGTGAATCTAGCATTTATAGATTTTTACAGGGACAAAACGAAAAATTCTTTATCATTATGATCTATGGGCTCAAAGTTCAGAAGCGTTAAAGAAAACATCGTGTAATATATGGACAAAAATACTCAAACACTCTATTATGGTTTTCTCTCTTTTGTTTGTTTAACAACTCCTCTTTCTTTACTTTATCTACAAAACTCTTAATTACTCAATGTTCGGAAAGTCGAGTGGAGTCACTCCAGATTTTTTATTTTGCGTATAACTACAGACGTTACAAATTTTCCCATAGTCTTATTTTTGTATATTTGTGAAATGTATTGCATAGTTTGAACCAATTATTTTAATTAATGCAGCTTTTAAAAAATTACGTGTATTTACTACTACGCACGTATGCACGCTTCACATACATTAAAGAAGAAAATATCACTAGATAAAACCAATTTGTCGTGCGTAAATCAGAAAATGTATGAAAATCGGTACAGAAGCAATCACGCACTTATTTAAAATCAATCAATAAATAAATAAATCACTGGCTGCAGCTATTTTGTTATGCATGAATCTGAAAATGCATGAAATATGAAATTCGGAAAATGGTCGCAAAGCCACATTCTTTCGAAAAAACATCTTTTTGCAATACAATAAGTACACACGACACGAGCGGCAGGCGCGGCGCGAAACAAAGTTTCGAGACACGAAAATGAAGTTAAGATGTGAAGAGGTTACTAGTGAAAAGTGTCTATACACCGAATCATATCACCGCATCACGAATCGCTAATGCATGCCGTATCAAAGCTAGCCCAAGTGAGTTACATCCGCTTTATCTCCTCTCCTAGGCGATCGTATCTGCAGAAACGAAAATTTGTTCTGCAGAACAGTTTATAAATTTGAGTTTCTTTCTTCCTCTCTCTCTCTCTCTCTCTCTCTCTCTGTCTCTTTTTTTTTTTTTTAACACAATGTCAAAATTTATTTGTCTTAAGTAAAACCTTTCTGCAAGAGCATTTCTGTTTCTGCGACATTGTCGCCGTGTCGCCGTGTTTCTGCCACGGGGCATACACACATACACACATACAGACACACATACATACACCATCGTAAAAATAGTGAAAACGGACTCAGGGGACCTCAAAACGTATAGAAACATCAAAATCTCGAATTCGGATTTTTGACATGATTACAATACTTTCCTCACTATAGTGTTCGGAAAGTAAAAAAAAAAAAAAATCTGGAGTGACTCCACTCAACTTTCCGAACATTGAGTAATTAACAGTTTTGTAGATAAAGTAAAGAAAGAGTAGTTGTTAAACAAACAAAAGAGAGAAAACCATAATAGAGTGTTTAAGTATTTTTCTCCATCTATTACACGTTGTTTTATTTAACGCTACTGAACTTTGAGCCCATAGATCATAATGATAAAGAAATTTTCGTTGTGTCCCTGTAAAAACCTATAAATGTTAGATTCACCAAAATGCTTATAGTTAGTGCAACAGTGATTTATAATACTCATATAAATTTTCAGCTGAATTCAATAAGGCGTTTAGATGCTATCGTACTTTTAAAAATTTAGTCCCATAGGCCATAATGATAAAGAATTTTTCTTTGTGTCCCTGTAAAAAAACTGTAAGTGCTAGATTCACCAAAATCTATACAGTTAGTTCAACTGTGATCTATAACATGTGTACAATTTTTTTGCTCGGATTAATAAGGCGTTTAGACACTATCACATTTTTAAAAATTTGGCCCCGTAGGCATAATGATAAAGAATTTTTCTTTGTGTCCCTGTAAAAAAACTATAAGTGCTAGATTCTCCAAAATCTATACAGATTGAGTATTTGTGATCTATAATATGTGTATAAAATTTTTGCTCAATTGAATAAGGCGTTTAGATGCTATCGCACTTTTAAGATTTTGCTCCCATAGGCCATAATGATAAAGAATTTTTCTTTGTGTCCCTGTAAAAAAACTATAAGTGCTAGATTCACCAAAATCTATAGGGTTCGTACTATGGTGACTTACAATATGCGTACCAACTTTCAGGTTAATCGAACGAAGCGTTTAGACGCTAGCGTGTTCACCCACAGACATACACACATACACACATACACACATACACACATACACACATACACACACACATACATACATCATCGTAAAAATAGTGAAAACGGAATCAGGGGACCTCAAAACGTATAGAAACATCAAAATCTCGAATTCGGATTTTTGACATGATTACAATACTTTCCTCACTATAGTGTTCGGAAAGTAAAAAAAACTAGTGGATCTGCAGATTAGGAGCCTCAAAGTCCTATTTGTATAAGACATTATTTAACAGGTCCTTTTTATTTATTCCTTATTACATAATAGTATATATTGATTCGATCGACTTGTTACCATAATCAGATACATTCCTGAGGGGGGATTTTAGATACCCCCCCGCTGTATTTCACTTTCTTTACCTATCCGTGTATCATATATATGTATTATTAATAACTGACGGTCTTGTATTATTTCCCTGGAATTCATAAATATTTGTACCAAATTTCATGCAAAAAGATTACACAGCATATCGGAAATATTTTGCGTAACCCTGTAAACTAATTACCAATTCTATGGCCACAATTTTCAACAGAAAAACATGCTTTTAAAATTCTAATAAAATATCATTATATTTAATGGTGTGTAACCGTGTTAAAATACACTTTGGAGAAATACCAACTACAAACTGTAATAGTACGAAATTCTTTTACGTATCCCAGAAAAAGAGCCACAGTAATTATATACACTAAATAGAATACACCTATTTAATTAATTATGACTCATAAATAATTCAATCTAATTTGACATCGTTTGGATGATTACAGAATGGCATCCGCATTTTTTTGTGTGGTCCCGTAAATAAATCATTTAGTCTTTACATATCCTTTTGTTACTTTCCGAACACAATAGTGAGGAAAGTATTGTATTCATGTCAAAAATCCGAATTTGAGATTTTGATGTTTCTATACGTTTCGAGGTCCCCTGAGTCCGTTTTCACTATTTTTGCGATGATGTATGTGTGTGTGTGTGTATGTGTGTATGTATGTGTGTATGTATGTGTTTGTCTGTGAGTTAACACGCTAGCGTCTAAACGCTTTGTTCGAATAAGCTGAAAGTTGGTACGTATATTGTAAGTACCCATAGTACGAACCCTATAGGTTTTGGTGAATCTAGCAAATATAGTTTTTTTACAGGGACACAAAGAAAAATTCTTTATCATTATGGCCTATGGGAAGAAAATATTAAAAGTACGATAGCATCTAAATGCCTTATTCAATTGAGCAAAACATTTATATACATGTGATAGGTCACAAATACTCAATCTGTAGAGATTTTGGAGAATCTAGCACTTATAGTTTTTTACAGGGACACAAAGAAAAATTCTTTATCATTATGGCCTATGGGGCCAAATTTTTAAAAGTGTGATAGCGTCTAAACGCCTTATTAATCTGAGCAAAAAATTTGTACACATGTTATAGGTCACAGTTGCACCAACTGTTTAGATTTTGGTGACTTTAGCACTTACAGTTTTTTTACAGGGGCACAAATAAAATTTTTTTATCATTATGGCCTATGAGACCAAATTTTTAAAAGTGCGATAGCATCTAAACGCCATATTCAATTGAGCTGAAAATTGATATGAATATTATAAATCACTGTTGCACTCACTATAAGCGTTTTGGTGAATCTAGCATTTATAGGTTTTTACAGGGACACAACGAAAAATTCTTTATTATTATGACCTATGGGCTCAAAGTTCAGTAGCGTTAAATAAAACATCATGTAATATATAGACAAAAATACTCAAACACTCTATTGTGGTTTTCTCTCTTTTGTTTGTTTAACAACTCCTCTTTCTTTACTTTATCTACAAAACTGTTAATTACTCAATGTTCGGAAAGTCGAGTGGAGTCACTCCAGATTTTTTTCTTAGAGTAAACATGCTTTTATACATTTTTATAATATATGATAATTCCATTATGTTGAATGCAGCATAAATGCGTTAAAATGCGCTTAAATAAAAATTTGTCCATAGGCTCTAATGTCACGAAATTCTTTTGTGTGTTATGTAAACGGAACATAAACATTGTATATACCAGTAACAATATATATTGTATACACCCACCCTTTTTTATAGACTAAACATTTTAGAGCGCATTGAGATTAGGACAATTTTCAGGTCTAATAAAGAAGAAATCCTGCGATATTCTTTGTTGGATTTAATTTTAAGTAAAACAAGTTATGATAACTTAAAAAATTATAGATGCTTATGAGAATGGATAAGTAATTTTAACAACTTGAATCAAATAAATGTGTCACAAGCGCCCTATTACAAGGTGCATTTTCATCTTGAAATGCTGATTACAGAAGAGTCTGAAATACCCCCAAAATAGTCGGTCAGGTATCAATTATTTAATTTAACCAACTTTTGTTTCGAGTTAATTGATCCCTTGAACATGAAAATTTGCCAGACTCACCGAAAAATTATGCATTTTCGTATCGTAATCTACGGGCAATATGTCATTTTTTTTAAAGTGCGATTTTCAGTAAGTTAGTCACATTTTCGTGATCAGATCTGCTTGTTCCCGTCAGTTCGAAATAAGTTAAACTTGACTCATCAGAGGGAACAACTTCAGTCCAATAATCAATTGATCATTTTTTTTTTTTTTAACCCTCTAATGTCTTGGTTATCTAATTCTTTTCGTTAAGTATGAATTGTTTTCAGATTTTTTCGTAATTAAACCTTCTTTGTTTAATTGTTATTCATTGTATATAGAAAAATTATGTTATTAAACACTTTTTCTGAATCCCTGCTATGTTCTAAATGTAATACAAACTCATTTTTTAAGCGCTAGCTTTTTAACTTGCTGTTATGTCTACTGGATGAGTAACGTGGCCGCCGAAGGAAAAATGTGCAGTTTAAACAGCCAAAAAATATTATATCTTGCTAAAAACCAGATCCCTTATATTTTGTTAATATATAATCATTTTGACATCCCCCGTATTAAAATTCTTTTTTGATTTTTACTCTAAAATTAATATTTTTTTGTGGTATCGTTAATTGCCTTATTCTTGCCATTTTTGAAATACTTTCTAAAATTACAATTTTCCGAACAATTGCTTCTTGTCTTAGCACTTGGTTCAATCCTAAATTGCACGCGGAACACAGCGTAATAAAATCTGTTCAAAAATTTACTTTTGAAACAATAAAATTAGCGATTACAGAAAGAAAAATGGAAAATATCCAAGTGCGGCTTTTTTTTTTTTTTTTTTTTTTTTTTTTTGTCGCTTAGTGAATATAAAATCTCTCGGTTGGCCCTGTATACGAACCGTTAGCTTGATTGTCAACGAAAACTTTAATGTAGCATCCTAATTGTCGTAAAAGTGTAAGAAAAACTCAAATAATTGGTGTTTTAATATTTCGCTATTAAATAAAAAAGGAACTATAATGCAAATAAACTTTTTTAACCAAGAGAGACGATTTCCATCAATGTACGGGTGGCTAACGAGAATGCGCCACACCTAACTTTAAAACTGATTACTCATCACTTTCTAATCTCTTTCTTCCGCGCGCTGTGTAAAATGTAGATGTATCTTCACTGATAAAAATGTAATCGTAAAGACAGGAGCTCTGTTAAAACGCTCCGAAATATTAGTTATTATAAATGTTCTTCTATTATAAATAATATACCATATTTAGCCAAGAAATAAATTTTTTTTTAAATCAACTAGAAGATTATCCATGGATGGATTTTGAATAAGAAAATAATAATTAACATAATTAATAGATTTTGTCCATACACAGTTTACTTTCAGATGCTGAATGCAGACGTCTAATTGGAGTCTTTTGGATGTACCATTATGAACTGGTGAGAAAGTGAGTACAAATTCTTGCCTTCACTTATATAATAATTAACTTTTAAGTTATTCAGAAAGCATCAGCTCTTTATGAATAAAATAATATTAAATTAAAATATTATTTATAAACTGATTTGGAATTTTGCAGGCGCTATGCGCTATCTAATCTATTAAATCTGCCTATAAACAATAGATTATGAGACTGAGAGTCTCAGTTCCATTCAGTTTAAATAAATAGCCCTATAGGCAATTTGATCAAAAAAAAAAAGAGAGCTAAACTATATAAACAAAAATATATGATTATAAAAGAAGAAATGAAAAATAAATATATATATAATTGGTGTATTGAAATATTATAAAGGTATCATAAAATATATATATAGAAAGAAAAAATAAAATAAACATACATATCTGTTTAACAGTCATCCATAATGATTAAATATATACACAAATATTTTTGAATATAAATAAATAAATTAAACTTCAGTTGTGAAAAGAAAAATAATACAAATAAAAGTAAAAATGACGTCATCTGTGAAAGATATAACATTAGTTGAAAAACTAAATGAAAACAATTATGATTTATGGTGTTTTAAGATTGAAATGCTCCTCATAAAAGAGGATTTATATAACGTTATAACTGATCAACCCCCAAATCCTCTGACCGCTGAATGGCAGGCAAAAGATAAAAAGGCAAGGGCCTTAATAAATTTATCTTTTGATGACAGTCAGATTATAAATGTGCGTCATTTGACCACCGCCAAAGCAACCTGGGAGAATCTCCAGAACATTCATCAAAGATCGAACCTAACAAATAAATTATTCTTGCTTAGGAAATTATACTCAGCTAAATTAGCTGAGAATGGGAACCTCATTGATCATATTACAAATATCTATCAAATAAGAGATAAATTGTTAGCAATAGGTGAAGAAATACACGATCATCATTTGGCGGCACTTATGTTGTGTTCTCTCCCCCCCTCATATGACACATTTATAACTGCTATTGAGAGCAGAAATGAACAGGAATTGACAGCCGAATTTATACGAAATAAATTAACAGATGAATATATTAAAAGATCACAAAACAAAAACACTCAGGGAGAAAACGCATACAAAATGCAGGTTAAAAACAAAACACAGACAGGCAAATATTGCACTTACTGCAAAAAATCCTCACATACCCGTAATGAGTGTTGGCACTTAAAAACCAGAGGTGGTAATCCACACCGCAGTAACAATAATTTCAATAACAGTAGTGGGAACAGTACTAAATATAGAGGTAAACAAAAAACACAGTTAATTAAAGAGACAGAAAACAAACTGAAAAATTTAACTTTTATTATAGACAAAATCGAAAATCATAGTTTCGTTGTCGATAGTGGAAGTAGTGCGCATGTCTGCAACGATTTAAGTAAATTTACATGTTTAAGAAGCGACGAAAAGGTAAATGTGATGTTAGCAAACGGACAGACCGTAGTTTCTCAGGGACATGGGGACATAAATATAGATGTAGTTAACTCCGATAGAGAAACGAACAGTATCACATTAAAGGATGTATTATATATACCTGATATGGCTACTAATTTGATCTCCATAAAGAAAGCAACTGAGAATGGCTGCGTTGCCATATTCAAAGACAAAAAATGTCAGATTAAATACAACAACAAAACATACATTGAGGCTAACTTAACCGATAATTTATATGAGATAAAAACACATAAAAATTTATCGGAAAGTATAAACATTGCAGAAACATGCAATGACAAAAATTGTATTACAATATGGCATCAGCGGTTAGGTCACAAAAATTATCAACAGATCAGGGAGCTCACCGAGAAGAACATGGCGACAGGAATAAATTTAAATAAGTGTAAACATAATGAGGAATGCGAGATATGTATAATCTCGAAACTAGATGATGACTCATATCCAAAAAAGGCTAATTACCGAGCGAACAGACCCCTAGATCTAGTCCATTCGGATATATGCGGACCTTTTCAAACGTCGACCGTAGGTGGTAAAAATTACTTCTTAACGTTTATCGACGATTTCAGTCGATATACGTTTACTTATCTATTGAAGTATAAAAGTGAAGCATTCGAAAAATTTAAAGAATATCATGCGTTGACTGCGAATAGGTTTGGAAGGAAAATAAAAATACTCCGCACTGACAATGGTGGGGAATATACAAGTAAAGAATTCGAAGAATTTCTCACCAATGAGGGAATAGAACATCAACTTATTGTACCTCACTGTTCACCTCAAAATGCTGTTGCAGAAAGAAAAAACAGAACCTTAGTTGAAATGACTAGGTGTTTACTAAAACAAAGCGGATTACCAAATAAATTCTGGGGCGAAGCAGTCATGACTGCAACTTATCTGCAAAACAGATTACCCACGAGAGCTTGCGACGTAACACCGTATGAAAGATGGACAGGAAACAAACCAGATCTTTCAAATATTAAAACTTTTGGTTGTAAAGCATACACATATACTCATAAAATAAATAGAAGGAAACTAGACAGCAAGGCTAAATTGGGTACATTTGTGGGATATGACCTCAGAAGCAAGGGATATAGAATTTATATAGATGATAATGTAAAAATATGTAGAACGGTCAAATTCATCGAAACAGATCAAATGCGCGAGATAAGCAAAAGCAATGACGATGATCAGTTACTAATGAATGAAAATGAAAATGAAGCCGGTACTGGTGAAATAAATAGTAAATCATCCTTTCCGGTAGTTTTAACTGAACAGAATCAGGAACCAAATTCACAGAATGAGGAAATTTCACATCAAAATATTCCCAGAAGATCAGAAAGAGCCAACAAAGGCGTTCCACCTGATAGATTCGCTTTATTAACAGATACCTTGAAAGTAGTCGAACCTAAGACCTTTCGTGAAATATTAGAATTACAAAACCCTGTAGAAAAAGAAAATTGGCTAAAAGCAGCCAAAGATGAGATTAATTCACTCAAAGAGAATAATACATGGACATTAGTAGACCCTCCACCCAACGCACATATAGTAGGTTCTAAATGGGCGTTCAAAGCCAAATACAATCATATGGGAGAAATTCAAAAATATAAAGCGAGGTTAGTGGCGAAGGGATTTAGCCAAAAATACGGAGTGGATTACGATGAGACATTTGCCCCGGTGGCGTCTCACACAACTATCAGATCATTTTTAGTCATGGCTCTATACAATAATCTAGAATTAAATCATTTAGATGTAAAAACCGCGTTTTTGCATGGGGAATTGGAGGAAACAATTTACATGTCACAACCAGAAGGATTTATAAATCCCGGGGATGAGAAAAAGGTCTGTAGATTAAAAAAGGCAATCTATGGTCTCAAGCAGGCAGCCAGAGCCTGGAACTTGAAAATAAATGAGACATTAATTAATCTAAATTTTACACAAAGTCAAGCTGATAAATGTCTATATAAAAGAAATATTAACGGTAGAAAAGTCTACGTGCTAGTGTACGTAGATGATATTTTAATCGCTGGAACTAAGAACGACATAAAAGAAATTACTGAAAAACTCAGCCGCGAATATAAAATTACTAACCTAGGGAATGTAGTTAATTATTTAGGCATAAACATTACTAGACCGGATAACAATACATTGTTATTAGATCAAACCAACAAGATTAAACAATTAATAGACAAGTTTAACTTAACAGATTCAAAACCTACTAATATCCCAATGGATATAAATTATTTAAAAAATAATAATAACGATAATTTTTTGCCAAACAATACAGACTATAGAAAAGCAGTAGGGGCATTATTGTACATTTCCACAACATGTAGACCTGATATAAGTGCGGCTGTCAACTTTCTGTCCCGACACAATGAAAATCCCAGGAAATGCGACTGGGAAGCTGTTAAAAAAGTCATGAAATATCTTAAATGTACGATAAATTTAAAATTAGCATATAATAAAAACGCAGCTCCAGTTTTAACAGTATATGCAGACTCAGACTATGCAAATGATCCAGGTGACAGAAAATCTGTCACAGGTAATATTTTCTTCATTGGAGAGAACCCAATATACTGGGTGTCCAAAAAACAAGGCAATATTACATTATCTACAGCTGAGGCAGAATACGTTTCTGCCAGCAATGCAGCTCAAGAAACTGTGTGGCTGTTGCAACTGTTAAAAGACTTAGACATGAAACAAGAAAAGCCAATTATAATTTTCGAAGACAATCAGGCATGCATTAAACAAATAGAACATAACAAATACCAATCAAGAACTAAACACGTAGACTTGAAATACCATTATATAAGAGAACTTTATGAAAATAAGATAATAAAATTGCAATATGTCGATAGCAACAACATGACTGCCGACATCATGACGAAACCATTACCAAAGACAAGTCTACTTAAACTTAGAAAGAATTTGAACTTACTGGATTACAGCGAAATATAAAACAAGTAGGGGTGTCGTAAAAGTGTAAGAAAAACTCAAATAATTGGTGTTTTAATATTTCGCTATTAAATAAAAAAGGAACTATAATGCAAATAAACTTTTTTAACCAAGAGAGACGATTTCCATCAATGTACGGGTGGCTAACGAGAATGCGCCACACCTAACTTTAAAACTGATTACTCATCACTTTCTAATCTCTTTCTGCCGCGCGCTGTGTAAAATGTAGATGTATCTTCACTGATAAAAATGTAATCGTAAAGACAGGAGCTCTGTTAAAACGCTCCGAAATATTAGTTATTATAAATGTTCTTCTATTATAAATAATATACCATATTTAGCGAAGAAATAAAATTTTTTTTAAATCAACTGGAAGATTATCCATGGATGGATTTTGAATAAGAAAATAATAATTAACATAATTAATAGATTTTGTCCATACACAGTTTACTTTCAGATGCTGAATGCAGACGTCTAATTGGAGTCTTTTGGATATACCATTATGAACTGGTGAGAAAGTGAGTACAAATTCTTGCCTTCACTTATATAATAATTAACTTTTAAGTTATTCAGAAAGCATCAGCTCTTTATGAATAAAATAATATTAAATTAAAATATTATTTATAAACTGATTTGGAATTTTGCAGGCGCTATGCGCTATCTAATCTATTAAATCTGCCTATAAACAATACTAATATGATAGAGATTTAGAATACCAAGTTCTGACTTTCTGTTATAATTAATTCTTAAGATATGCTGATAATATACAAGCACACACAGACCAACTGCTAAAAACTTGATTTTCATATTCAAGAGATCTTAAAACGTATAAATATAACAAAATCTCAATTTCGAAAATTTGACCCAAAAATAATACATTCGGTAACACGCATATAGGTAAGAAAATGTTTAAAAAAAAGAAAAAGAAAGAAAGGTCTGAAAATTATGTATTATTTTCAAAGAATCCGCCCCTCTATATATGTTTTAATAAATATCAGTAATAAAGTCCATAAAAAAAAAGTATTTCTACAATTTAATTACCGGAAAAAAAACAAGAGACAATACTTTGAAATGTATAGCCTTAAAATTTAACTAAAATTTCATTAAAAAAAAGAAAGAAAGAAAGAAATCACTCAAATATGAAGAGGGCACAGTCTTCGAGAAATAAAACTTTTATCTTCAAAATTTCTTCTGAATTCAGTATTGCTTCACACACATGCATTCTTTGCATTCTAATATACATAACTAATAGACTGTGCTCTATCAATTTCTGAGTGTTTTTCTTTTTTAATTAAATTTTAATCAAATTTTAAAAGGTTGTTGTTTGTTTTGCAATACCGGTATTGAATGGCAGAAGCACTTTATTTTTTATTGATTTTTATTATTTGTATTCATTAAATCATATATAGTAGAGATTAGCAGATTCTTCTAATGATATCTTATAATTTTCTGACATTTATTTTATTTATTTCTTTATTTCTTTATTTCTTTAATTTATTTTTTATTTCTTTATTTCTTTATTTATTATTATTACTATTATTATTATTATTTTTTTTTTTTTTTTTTTTTGCGTTAAATCAGATTTTGAGTAGATATTGCGGCGTTATTGTTTTTTCAAAATGTTTATAAAATATATCAGTCTGTTTTTTTTTTTTTTTTTGTTTTTTTTTTCTTTAATCGATAGTTTGTCACTCCGCTAATAAATTAGCATAGCCTCACAGAAAGAAAAGAGAAAAGAAAGAAAAGACAAGAGAAGAAAAAAATATAGATACAGTTTGAATCTATTTTATACAATAAATGCTAAGATTTAGCTATCCTTTATTTTCTTCTCATGAGTGTACTACTGGACATAAATATACTACATACATGTTAATAGACATTAATTTGACCGATTGCTCGACACTGTGACAGATTAATATACAACCACCTAATAGACTATCCATCATTCAGTTCGTTGCATATTCCTTATCCTAATTTGTTAATTTTATTGGGGCCAGTTTTGTATTTTTTTTTTTTTATATATATATATCTTTTAATTCTGCTATGATAATAAAATCTTATATTTCTAATAACTATTTTTTACAGATCCATCAAACCTACTCATTAGGGAACTTTTTGGCTCGAAAACCTATAGAACCACAGGCGAGGTTCCTCACGAATTCGGACGCCCAGGGTTACTGGACTGGAGACCTTTAATGGGGTAATCGGGCCCCAATGCTTTAATTATACTACTCGATATGAACATGAAGACTAGCTTAGTTTAGTGAGAGTCCAGTTGGGAATAACTACTCTCTCCTTACTTCTCTTCATTTTTTTCCTCATTTTTTAATATTGACCTATATATTTACGTATGAACACTTTTCTGCTAATATAATAATGCGTAATATCTACGAATGCCACGCAATCAGCTTAAAATAATGGATCGTTCTTGCAAACGGTTTAATTTAAAGTTTGAATTATCTAACATGCGATTAATAATTTCACGAAAAGATATAACTGTAATGAAAAAAAAAAAATCTTTTTATATATATACAACATACATTTTTACAAATCATTGTACCAAACAGCAGGAAAATATTTATAAAAGAAGACGTTAAAGATGACACTCGAATAATATACTTAAAAGTTAAACTTACTTCCTATAGTTGAGATTAACTTCGCAGATGTATATTAATATACAAGCTCAGAGAATTATTTATACTCAGAAACAAGACGTCATTTTGCAACCAGTTATCGTTTTTACTTTAACGATTAACAGCAGGTTAAACATAAAGTGTATAAACAAAGGACATATGTCATTTTAAACCTAGGAAATTATTTTTGATGTACTAAAAAGATATTTACGAAATCATAAATGCATGCTTAAATTGAGAAAGAATAGATTTATTACAATCTCATTGCTGATATATATCGTCTAAATATATCTTTTACATAAATCTATACGTAAATGATTCATCATCGCCCAGCCCAAACCTCTAAACCTAGAAGCATGACATTTTGTGACCATGTTCCTTCTATGACGTAGACATCCACTAAGGGGCGACTTTACAAAGGTAGGGGGGGGGGGACATGATTTCCCAAAATCATTCATATCTCAAACAAAAAAAAGAGATATCCGTAAAATTTTTGCTTTAAAATATAGCTAACACAAATTGTCTAAAGATCAATTTCTGGAATTTTAAAAATTCGCTCCCCAAGGGGGGGGGGGGGAAGCGGGCAAAACGTGATTTTACATGCACAAAACGTGATTTCACATAATCCTATATATCTCAAACAAAAAAAAAAAAAAAAAAAAACAAATATACGTGAAATTTTTGCTCTAAAATATAGCTAATACAAATATCTAAAAACTAATTTCTGGAATTTTAGAAATTCAGCCACCAGGAGGGGCAGCAACAGGGGGCGCTATGGGGCATAAACAAATAGAAATAGAGTTAGGCCGTTCAAAATTAATACAGATAGGTTTTAAAGGCATGCAAGTCGAATGAGGATATTTTCGAAAGTGTAAAGTTATTAGGAGGGGTGAGAAGGGGGGAGGGGGAGAGGGGAGGGGGCAAAAAAAAATAAAAATAGAGTTACTTACTCTTTAATCGATACTTACCAATCGATTGTGGATATTTTCGAATTTGTAAAATTATTAGAAGGGGCGGGAAGGGGTGGGGAGGTAAAGGGGCTATTGGCAAAATCAAATAGAAATACAGTTAGGCCGTTAAAAATTGGTACTGCAAGTTGAATGAAGATATTTTCGAAAGTGTAATTAGGAGGGCCGAGAAGGTGGGGAGGGGGCGGAGGGGCAAAAAAAAAATAGAGTTAGATCATTCCAAATTGGTACATAGAGGTTTTCGATACCTACAAATCGATTGCGGATATTTTTGAAATTTTAAAGTTATTGGAAGGGGCGGGAAGGGGGGGGAGAGGTGGGGCAAAAAAAAAATAAAAATAGAGATAGTTCGTTCAAAACTGTTGCATAGAGGTTTTTGATACTTACAAATCGATTGCGGATATTTTCGAATTTGTAAAATTATTAGGATAGACGGGAGGTGAAGGGGCGAAGGGGGAAAATAATAGAAATAAGAGTTAGAGCATTTTGGGAATTTTTTCCGAAGGCAGTGAGAACCCGGTGCAGAAGTTTTGTTTCCTAATCAGAAGTGTGTTTCCTAATCAGATTTTGTTTGTTTGTTTCTTTTTCTTTTTTTTTTTTCCACGTGAAAATTCCACGTGAAATTTCCACGTGAAAATTCCATAAAAATTAATGCAATTTTGAGAATTATTCAGTAATTATAGTGATTCATTTAAAAATAGGGACCAGCGAAGCGGGCGTTGCCTGCTAGTCATATATATGTGGACTGCATGTTTTTTTTTAACTTTTTTTATATGTATACTAGCCGCCTTCGGCGACCAGCTGGTTCGCGATCCCTGAAAAATCCGACTTTACGAAACTCCCGCTCGGTGGCGCCGTGGCAGCGCCTTAGGCGCCCTCTTCCCTTTTCAATATCTTAAACAGCCTGTTCGCTCACCATGTTATGATCTTTAAAATTTCTGACTTTAGCTAAGTCCCGCTCGGTGGCGCCTGCAGCGCCTTACCCCCGTTTTACAACTTACAACACCTTCTTCGCTCATTAGAATTTGAAATATTGAAATTTTAAAATATTACAGCGCCATGTGGCGGTAGAAATTTCTGTAATGTATTGTTCAATTCCAAATCAACAAAGCTTTCAGATGATGTATTACTTATGAAATTATTTTAATTAGTAGCTGAGATACAAAAGAAAACCTGATCAGGACACCTTAAAACATGTAAATTAAGTGAAATCTCAAATTCCACTTTCGGTAATATAAAAGTACTTTAAAATATTTTTTGAATGATGTATTAAAAATATTTTAATCATAATTAGAATTTTAAACATTGAAAATTTAAAATATCACAGCGCGATCTGGCGGTAGAAATTTCTGTAATCTACTATTCAATTCCAAATCAACAAAGTTTTCAAATGATGTATTACTTATGAAATTATTTTAATAAATCTGGTAAAATCTCAAATTCCACTTTCGATAATCTAAAAGTACTTTAAAATATCTTTTGAATGATGTATTAAAAAGAATTTAATCATTATTGTAAAATAAATAGTAAATTTATAACTTTTTTTTTTTTTTTTTTTTTTTATGTTTGCCCCTTCTTCCCCTGCTTCAAGGTTTCCTATTAATTCTGCTCTTTCAGAAAGATTCACAATCGAATTATCAGGCATTAAAACCAAATACTACGAAATTTCAACGGCATATCTCAATTTAAAATGCTGCAAAACATAATCTTTTCCCAATAAAAATGTATTTTTTTTGTTCATTCAGATATTTTGATGAAAATTGAACAGTAGCTTTATAATATGCTGTCTAGGCCAAATATTAATTTAAATGTAACGTGAATGAAATTTTGAAAAAGTTTGAAAATTGCAATTTTTATCCCCACTATGAAACACGTGATATCTTAATTGGTTACATTTATTTCCTTTTTTATCGCAGGCAGTTGTCTCGCATGTGTTTTGTTTCCGATCGAGACAGCTTAGAAAATCATCTGCTGATAGAATGTTTCTTTTTAAGCAATTATTCGATCGACATGGGTTGACATTTTAATTAATATCTTTGCAAGTAATTAAAATTTTTAAGTTCTGTTTTCACTATCAACTCGGGAAGGCTTCTGAGCACCCGTATGTCAAATTTTATACTTCTGCGTTCAGTAGGGGCTAAACGTATAGATGCTCAGACAGAGAGACAGACATCTTCTTTTATTATTATAGATACAGAAAAAGTATTGGATTCGTGGAAATTTTTGAGATCCAGTTTTCTATGGATTTACACGTTTTGGGATTTCCTGAACACAATACGACTGTTTTTAGAAAATGTCTGTCTGTTTGTCTGCTTGTATCACAAATTTTGTGGACGCTGTATCTCACGAACCAATGAACGAAATTTAACCAAACTTTGTATTTAGTTGAAACCTGACATAAATTGGTGCTGATTAGATTTGGAGATCATTCGTTCTACATGTGGCGCTGTGATCCCATTTTCTTTTTAACTTTTAACATAGCAGTACAGAACAAAATTTTGTATAAATGTACATAATGAGTAGTTATTTTTAACTACTTTATTATTTTATTACTTTATTATTGAACATGAGAGTTATATTTAATGCATGATTTGAAAATTAATATGAATTATCGATAGTAGTAAAGCAGGAAAAAGAAGTTTGAACATGTGGAAGCATCGCGAGGTTTCAATTTTCAATATGGGTTTCTTTCGAAAGGTCTCGTGAATTCTTTACAAAGAAGGGTTTAATCATAGATCTGATAATTAAAAAAAAAAAAAAAAAAAGAAAAGAAAATGCTCATTTTTTTTTCATTTTCTAACGAAAACAACTTAGAAAAAAACTGTATTTCTTTTGATATTGGCAAAAAATTGACTTTGGGCCAAAAGTCAATAATTGACTTTTCGGCATTTAGTGATATAATTCTGTCAGAAAAAATCGTCTGCATTTATATTGGAAAATAAATCAATACTTTATTAAATAATTTGCATTTCATGAATTTTGTGTAAAATTATATAGAAAAAATCTTGTGGTGGCCACGTCATACTCGTTCTATTTAGAATTATTATTTGTTTAGTTTTAAAAATATAAATTATTAACTTTATATGTATTTATTAATTATTATTTTTTTTTTTAAAGAATTGTCAAGCTATGTTAACTTTTATTTTAATTACTTCTTTTTTAACACTTAGTATTATAAAGATAAGTTATGCAATCATTTAGCATCAAATTTAGCAACAAGTATTTATGAGTCACAGGGAATTAACATAAGGCTATGAGTTATATGGAAATATATACATATGCACATACATACAGATAGATATAGATGGACAGATACAAAGGCGAGTAGATGGGGAGAGGGAGCAGCACCCCCTGAGAAACGCAAATGTTTATGTAGGGATTTAATCATATATATGTACTGCATGTTTTTTTTTTCTTTTTTTCTTTTTTTCTTGTTTTTAAATATAAATTATTAAGTTTATAAGTCTTTATTAATTAAATTAATTGTCAAGCCAATTACTAACTTTTTTAACTGTTAGTATTATAAATTTTCTGTATATAAATTATCATCAATAATTAAATATTTTTCAATTAAGCTAATATGTGATTTTTTTTCTTCTAATTGCTCTTTAGCTTCCATTTAATTAGAAAAAGATTTAATTCACAGCCTTAATAATCATCTACAAAAACTTCCGATAAAGTTATAAAATTATCTAGTTGATATTAGCTGTATATACATACATACATACTGTGCGTGTGTATTTATATAATGTTTGTGATTTGTGTATACGGATACAAGATACAAAAAAAAGAATTTTATTACAGTCTGTAGACTAAAATACTTTTAAGTGCAATTTTACAGGACTTCAGTTCGTTTAGCATAATAAAATTAATACATACTGAGTTACAAAGTGGAATAAACACCTTGTAATTTTGTGATATCAAGACGAATATTTATAATTATTTGTCAGAGAACAGTAACGATAAAATTAATAAAAAAAAAAAAAATTTTTGAAAACACAAATTATGTAAAAAAAAAAAAAAAAAAAAAAAAAAAGTGTTGTAAAGTGATATGAACATTGATAGAAATAACAACTAAACGAAATTATATGTGTATATATTGAAAAACAAATGACTCTCTTACAATTTTAAATGTTAAAGATTAATATTTACTTAATTGTCGTGATTAAAAATTCTATAAATTGTTAGAAATGCTGAGAGGGAGCATTATTTAAAAATATTTACATAGTCAGTACCTATCAACATTTCAGGTAAATGATTGAATAATGCAGCTGCCAACTTTTGCTATAAATCGTGCAACAGCTGAAGCTGCCATACTGTTATTTAATAACTTTCTAAATCACTGTGTCGGATAAAATTTAATTTAAATTTTTAGGACGAGAAACATTTTTCACCAGTTATTAGGAATTAAAAAAAAATATATATATATATATATATATCTATTATTATTAATAAATAAACGGTATACCAATTCCTAATTATGTTATTTCTATATTACAAAAAATAATGCAAAATAAATAAGTAACATTCTTGAAAGATTATAAAATTACTCACGGTAATAAAATACACATTCTGAGGCACAACAATTAAAGAATAAAATTATCCATTTCTAGACCTGCATTTTGTAAGACGGAAAAATACAGTTTTCTCATTACTGTTATTTACTGCAATATACAAATATTTTGCAAGTAAATAATAATAGCTTCCTAGAGGTAACACCCATGAGCTGCGGATGAAGACACGCAGATACATTTAAGAATTAAAGTATCTGATCTAGCATTTTAGTGAAAGCGTTTGCATTTTTGTTTAATGGAAACGTATTATTTTATATTTACTATCATTTATATTAAAAAGAAAAAAAAATCGAAATATGCATATTATGAATATTTGTTATACACAAAACATAAATATACATCACCTGCTAATTAAAGCAATAGAAAAGTCAAATTATCCCAAAAAACCTGCATTTTTAACCTGAACTCCTCAACTTTTTATGAAATTGGGCTCGTTTATTTGTTCTATTGAGAAATGAATGTATGCCAATTGATAAATTACTATCTCTTTTAGTTCTTGAAATACGGGTCAGCAAAAATGGGTAAAAAATGCAAATTTTTAAATTTCTTTTACTACAAATGTATCCATATTTTGTTTCTTAGTTAACTTAGAGGTAAAAAGCATATAAGATTTCAAATTATATATCCCATGCACATATTATTTAAATTTTTCATTTTAAGGTCAAACATTTTGACTTTTGAGCTTCAATATTTCAAAAATTGCATTTTTAATTTTCTTTTAAAAATTACATGTTATTCTTACGTTTATTGTCAATAATTATTGTAAGTTTTAATATGGACGGCCATAGGATGTTGAGATATAAATTAAAATGCAACCCTCCATCAATATTTTCATGCTAACATAATGTAAATTTACAAAAAAAGAAAAAAAAAATCAATTATAATATTATACACAATGCAAGTGATCCTTGATTGGAACTTTAAAATGCTCACATTCAATATTTGTAACCTAACTATCAGGGATTAGGGATAATTGGGACCTAGGTGCGTTTTATATTCCCGGAAAAGAAAAATTAAATACCGGTCTTATGACAATTAGAGTAATTTTTGATATATTTATATTATTATCTATAATAATAAAAGAATATGTCTGTCTGTCTGTTGTTTTGCCTGTGCATCTATACGTTCAGCCCCTACTGAACATAGAAGTATAAAATTTGACATACGGGTCTTCAGAAGCCTTCCGGAAGGGATAGTGAAAACAAAACTTAAAATTTTTAATTATTTCCGGAGATATTAATTAAAACGTCGACCTATGTCTAATCAAAAAAAAAGAGCCGATCATATTTATCACCCTCCAGCGCGTTGCTCAAAAGAAGAAGCAGAGAGACAAAATTTCGAGCGTTTTTGTAAAGCTATCCCTGCTCAACGATTCAAGATATTAATACGCATGTACCACGAGAAAGAGTATTTATTGCCGATTCTTACGGTACAAAAATTTGGAAAAATACGGATTTTTTATATTTTTTAAAAAGTTTTAAAAATGGTCCAAAATTTCTCTTATTTTCGATAGTCGATTTTGAATCGTCCTATACGAAGGAGTAATTGTCCCATTTCTTAACAAAAGGTATATTTTGAAAGGACATTTAATCTCCTTTCGAACCATATAAATATTTTAATAAAATACGGACTTGCGATCCATATTTTTAGATTTTACGAAACATCGATTTTTTCACGGAACATTTTATACCTCAAAACCTTTTAGAGATAAATCTTTATATATATATATATATATATATAGACCTTGATTAGACAAATTTGATTTCAAAAGATTGAGAGATTATTTCAAAAACCGAATCAGTTCTAACTTATTTTATTTTATTTTCTGCATCCCTGTTGTTTTTAAGTTCTCAATCGCTTCTTGAGTTTGCCGATCGAACAATACTTGGTATATTGGTTAACATGGCAACTCTCTTTTAACTTCGCAGACAACATTTTGAAAGTGGAGCGAAAGAAAAACATCTTTTACTGATTGAGGTTACGTGTTTTTTGACTGCGATTAAAAATTGCAATTTTCAAAACTCTTCAAATTTTCTCTCCCGTGCACAAAACTTACTATGCACCATTAATATCACAAGACAAACCTGCAGTTCAGATTTCATTGATTTCGGAGAATAAACAAAAAAATTACATCTTAATTGTAAATTAAATTTTATTCTAATACGCGTACTTCAAATTCTAATTATACATCATTTGAAAGCATTGTTGATTTGGAATTGAACAGTAGATTACAGAAATTTCTACCCTCAGATGATGCTGTAATATTTTAAAATTTCAAATTCTAATGAGTGAGGAAGGTGTTGTAAGTTCTAAAACGGGGATATGGCGCCGCAGGCGACACCGAGCGGGACTTTGCTAAAGTCAGAAATTTGAAAGATCATAACATGGTGAGCAAACAGGCTGTTTCAGATATTGGAACGGGAAGAGGGCGCCGCAGGCGCTACCAAGCGGGAATTTACTGCGATTAAATTTTAAATAAAGCTATTTTCACTATATGCCAATAAGCTGTTGTAAGACCTGAAACGGAAAAAAGGCACCGCAGGCGCCACCGAGCGAAAGTTTCGTAAAGTCGGGTTTTTCAAGGTCAGCTAGTTATTAATGTACTGTTTTTGTTATTATTAATAGTATTACGCATGAATGACAGTTAATATAGTGAAGACACATATAAAAAATGTTAGTATTGTTTTATTTACAGCAGGCTTTTAAACAAAACAAATATGAGTATACAGACTATAAAATTAGATTTTTTACATTTCCAGAACTAAAACCAATGGTCTGCATTTTGGCTGTCGAGCAAGTGTAACGCAGTCTGTTTGTGTTTGTCATATTTAAGAAATTACATTAATGCTGATTTCGTGCAATTTGTAAGAAATGAGTAAAGACGAAAAGAATCAATTAAATTCATACAATAATTGCATGAATTTTATTGGTTTATAATCCCCATAACTACTACTGGAAAAACTTACACTCTGTGTCCTGAAGAAATATTCAATACTCGTGCATCTTTTAAATCAAATCTAAAGATTCTTAACCACTGCAAAATGCCCCAAATTTTTGTAAATATATTGTACTAAAGTTAGCTTTTATTATTATTATTATTATTATTATTATTATTATTATTATTTTATTTTATTTTATTATTATTATTATTTTTTTTTTTTTTTGGCAAAAGTGGAAAAGGGAAGTTTTTTAAAATTATTATTTAATCACTTTACATGCAGATTTTAATATGATTGTGAGTTATTTATATTTTTCATCTATCACAAATCAGATATTAAAGACTCCCCCCCCCCCCCCCCACACACACACACACATTCACATGCGCGCGCGCGCATCGATACTAGCTGATCTCTACAGTTTAAGCCTCAAATTGTAGCACTGACTTAGTAGAATGCTCAACTACAGATTAGCATTTCAAAATTGTAAATTTCTAATTTTCTTTTTCTTCTTCTCTCTTTCTCTCTCTCTCTCTCTCTCTCTTTTTTAATATCACGTAATTATTAATTCAAAAAACTTTATAATTAACTCTTTTTCTTTTAGAGAATTTTTATACGTTCTGATTTGACCTACAGAAATGAACTCATAAAATATTCAAAATACAATTTGTGTACGGAAACTGATGGAATTTTAATTTATAATGCATTTTAATTTATAACTCAATATCCCATGGCCAACCAATATTGAAAACTGCAATAATTATTGACAATAAATTTAAAAAATATATATAATTTTTAAAATAAAATAAAATATGTACTTTTTGAGATATTGAAAGTCTAAGGAACTTTCTAATGATACAAGTTTAAATCTCTAAGTTAACTGGAGAACAAAATGTGTGTATACATTTGTAGTAGACGAATTTTAAAAAACTGCAGTTTTGCAATTGCAGTTGCAGCTCTGCATATCAAAAAAAAAAAAAAAAAGATACGAGCTTATTAATTGGCATATATTCATTTCTCTATAAAACAAATAAATGAGCCAGGTTTCATAAAATGTGAAGAGGGTCAGGTTTTCAGCTGTGTTTATTTGGCATAGAATGAAAGACCCCTGAATTAAATAAAAAATGGTACACCGCTTCATGCTTTTATAGTGTTAAAATAATTATTTAACAATAGAAAATTAAAATTATTTTTCTATAATTTTTTAAGGTGGAAAAAACTTTAAACATTCTACTAACTTTTTAGAAATTTTTATAATAGTTAAAAACCTGTGACCAATTGAAACAAACTCATTTGTTAAATGATTAGTATGTTGTGGCCACCACACGACTTTCATCCGTATAATCTAATATAAATTCACACAGTACAAAATATTAAATTACTATTTGTTAAAATTATTTTCCATAGTGAAATTAAACGATTCTTATCACAAAAGTATTAAAACTAAATGCCGAAAGAATAAAAATTTTCTGAAAACATAAATAAAAATTATACAGACACGGCATTATTTCATTATTTAAAACATGAAAATCTGACATTGACAGATTTTAATTTAGTGCCAGAGGTCTACTGCTAAACTTGTTAATATCGACAAATTCTTCTTTAGTTAATTCGTGATGATCTAAATTCCATGTTAAAGTTTTCATTAAATCAAACCAATGTGTTTCAGCTGCAGATATTGTAACAAATAACGTTGGAACTCCAAACTGTCTTATAGCCGCAAAACAACGTTTTTTCTCTTTTTCCCAGAGGGGGAGGTGTGCCTTGGGGGGGACTCATGTCAAAGTTGGGCCTTGGGGTGACTAATGCCAAAGTTGGGCCTGGGGGGGTGACTCATGTCAAAGTTGGGCCTTGGGGGTACTCATGTCAAAGTTGTACCTTGGGGGGGACTCATGTCAAAGTTGGGCCTGGGGGGGACTCATGTCAAAGTTGGGCCTTGGGGGGACTTCATTTAATAAATCTCCATTCAATAAACCGACTGAAATAGGTCCTTAGCACTATTAAGAGTGTATTATAAAAATTCGACAACGTTGTACCGACTGAAATAGGGGTACCTTGGGGGGGACTCATGTCAAAGTTGTGCCTTGGTGGGACTTCATTCAATAAATCCCCATTCAATACACCGACTGAAATAGGCCTTTAGCACTATTAAGAGTGTATTATAAATATTCGACAACGCTGTACCGACTGAAATAGGGGTACCTTGGGGGGGACGCATGTCAAAGTTGGGCCTTGGGGAGACTACATTCAATAAATCCCCATTCAATAAACCGACTGAAATAGGCCCTTAGCACTATTAAGAGTGTATTATAAAAATTCGACAACGCTGTACCGACTGAAATAGGGGTACCTTGGTGGGGACTCATGTCAAAGTTGGGCCTTGGGGGGACTTCATTCAATAAATCCCCATTCAATAAACCGACTGAAATAGGCCTCTAGCACTAATTAAGAGTGACGTATAAAAATTCGACAACGCTGTACCGATTGAAATAGTGGTACCTTGGGGGGGACTCATGTCAAAGTTGGGCCTGGGGGGGGGGACTCATGTCAAAGTTGGGCCTGGTGGGGACTCATGTCAAAGTTGGGCCTGGGGGGGACTCATGTCAAAGTTGGGCCTTGGGGGGACTTCATTCAATAAATCCCCTTTCTATAAACCGACTGAAATAGGCCTCTAGCACTAATTAAGAGTGTATTATAAAAATTCGACAACTGTACCGACTGAAATAGGCCTCTAGCACAAAAAAAAAAAAAAAAAGGGATTAAAAAAAAAAGGATTAAAAAATTTTTTTTTCGATATAAATGAAAAAAAAATCGATATCTTTGTCTTAAATTATCACAGATCTATGGTTCAACAATTCGTTTTAAAGGCATTGACGAGTTCTTTCGAAAGATACACATACTGAAATTTTACACCCTCTGAGGGACTTGTTCCCCAAGGGAGAAGAATGTCTATAAATGCATACGTATTTTTAACTAGTTTACTACTACAATAATCAATAATTTATATTAATTTTACAATAATACGTTAAAAAATAACTCTCAATTTTTATATTCATACGAAATATTCACCTGTACTGTCATGTTAAAATTTTACACAAAATGGGATTGTAGCGCACCCTGTTGAGCGATGGATCCCCAAATGTAATCAACACCAGTTTAGATAAATGTCCAACTAAATATTAGGTTTGGTTAAATTTCATTCATTATTTTGTGAGATACAGTGCCCACAAAATTTTTGATACACATAGACATGGATATTTTCTAAAATGTGTCAAATCGGGTTCACGACATATGAAAAAGTGTAAATCAATCAAAAACCGGAAACATTTTCATAAATCCAATACTATCTTCTTATATATATATATATATATATATATAAGAAAGTAATATAAGACATATTTTTGCATGCGTGTTTATTTCTATTGTCTTTTAAAATTTTCATAAATTACAAACATTCTCATTTTGAAATTAATCTTTCGCAAAAATTATCTAGATTATTTTTTTATAATTTACTAATATACCGAAAATGATCAGTATTATAAACCTCCTTTAAACCTAGCGTGCAGTTATATGAGTAAACATCAGTCAACAATTTCAAATCGAAACTAATTAAGTCCAATATTTTTTATGTTCCAAAATACACACTTCAATTTTCATTCCGTGACGATTAATGGTTTCAAAGTAATCTATTTAGGAATCCATATATGTATATATATGTATTATATTTTAGATTATATTTTTTTACACGAAATTATTCACACCAATCAATATATTAATTGTGTTATATGCATTCACCAAGACAGAAGTTTTTATTCATAAACTGTATCTTTATCAACATAACAACTGAATTACAATATGTAACATAAAACGATAGGCTGTATTATTTCCGAAACAAACTGTTTCAGTCGTAACGTGAATCTTCGAAATACATATTTTCAAAAACAGAAAATTGTTTGAATAGAAGAACGAATATAACTGATGCCAATCATGTGATAAACTTCAATGGTTTAACTATAATTTGACACTCTGGATTTTTAGATATTGAAGACAGTGTGTAAGAAATTAAATGTTTATTTATGTGTTTCATAAGAATACACTAAAAACCTGATTACTCATAGAAGAATAATATAATATATGGACTGTATAGTTACAGAGGACATTTCTTTTAATCAAGGTAAATTTACGTGTTCTGCGTTGTTGATTAAAATTATATAAAAGATTATTTTTTAAAAATGAGCCAAAACTGTATATTAAATGTTATTTCTATTGGTGCAATTATTGCGCCTGAATTTGAAACCTACTCTCTGCTTCAAGATGGTGAAATTATATACGTCTATGAGGCAGCTTTTATACGCGTTCTTTCAGAATATTTCCAAGTTCCGTATAAGGTGTTTACTCCACCAGATGGTGAATATGGAAGAAGAAACGGTGGAAACTGGACTGGACTTATTGGAATGTTGAAACGTTCTGAAGTAGATTTGGCAGTCGGCACTATTTCATTCACTCCAGAAAGATCTGAAGTCGTCGACTTCAGTTATCCTTTTTATATTGATAAAGTGTCTTTCATGACTGATAAGTTGCAACCAATACCGGTGAAATTTGCTTTACTTTACCCATTTTCGTTTATTTTATGGATTTTAATCATAATAATTATTATTTCCTTTTCACTTCTCTTATTCATTTTCTCAAACAGAAAAAAAGCGTTACATAGTGTCGTATTTATGTTGATGGGAAGTTTGCTAGAAAAGTCAATAACTTTTAAGAGGAAGAAAATGGACATCATTCTTCTTTTAGGCACATGGCTGTTATTTGTATTTGTCATGACTAATAGCTACAAAGCAGTTTTATTATCATTTCTATCATTTCCTTCTCTTAGTGGAATAAGAAATATTCAAGATTTAGCCGAAGCTGCACAAAAAAATTCAGTTACATGTTACACTTGGAAAGGAACCTTATTTTCATATTTTTTTCTCGAATCAGAAATTGAAAAGTGGAAATCAATCGGTAAATGTCTGAATGAAACTATTCATTTGTTGGAAGATCCAGAAGAGATCTATATCGAATCTCCTCCCAACAAAGCCTTCCTTAGTAATAGAATACATTTGGTACCGTATGAAAAAGATAATTTTGTTTCTGAGGATTCGTTTTTTAATGATATGTTTGCCGTACCAATTTCAAGAAATTTTACCTGTGTCGAGAAATTAAATAAACTTATTCATCGTCTTTTTGATGCAGGGCTGTTTTCAAAATATTTCAAAGATATGCTTTTTGAATGGGAATTAAGTCGGCAACCAATTACTGAAAGTAATTTAAATGATCTTAAAGTTTTAGGAATGAAGGAACTCAAAGGTGCTTTCCTTGTGTTAGTTGTCGGATATTCTATCGCATCAATTACTCTGTTGATTGAAGTAGTTGTAAAATACTACAATTCAAAATAAATTTTGTTATTATGCTTACTACTGAAATATGCTTTCAACAAAATCAGAACATATTATAATCAAAATCTATTATTATTGTGAATGTTCTCCCAAATACAATATATAGAAAAAGATTACCGGACGCACATTTGAAAATACCTTTTTTGGATGTACTACATACATTTTGCTTTCAGTGTTACTTCATCTAATCATTTGCTTAGCTAGTTATACATTTGCGCAGAAGCATGAAGATAAATTCGATATGGTAGTATTATGGCAGGACGTTTACTCAGGCAATAAATCAAGTAATCGTACACTTCCTTTACATGATAAGTAAATACATTTAGTTACCGATGTTATGAAATTGAAAAAAATATATACATAGTGTTAATTAATTTAGTAATTAACTTAATTAATTAAGTAATTTAGTAATTGAAACTTTAAGCTACAACCAGAGGGTTGTTTTTTATTTGGGTAGTTTTATTGTATTTTAATTTACACTAAGTGATCTACTTAATATTATTATTATTATTATTTTATTTATTTATTTATTTATTCATTCATTTTTCTTTTCCTAAAAAAATGACGAAATAGCCCGAAACTTCAGACATGCAAAGAACATTTAGAAACTCACATCTTACACTATCGATTTTGTCCCAAGTACAATTAGGGGACCAACCACAAATTGAAGAAGAGCGCAAGTACCTTAGATCCCCTATATCATAAAAAGCTATAAATGACTTACAACATTCTTGCGCAGGCAATATACAACATTTATAGGGTTTTTTTTTTTTTTTGTAGAAATTCTGCAATTATTTAGGCAGATATAATTTTTTTTAGAAATTTTGCCTTATAACCAGAACATATTTCTGTAAAATTTTACAAAACTTGCTGAAAATGTGACAAAAATATGTGAGAAACATAAAATTCACACGTGCAATATTTGTGGAAATATGAGCAATGTAAATAAATATTATTGTGCATGCGCGAAAGATAGAAAAATTTCATTGCATATATTGAATGCTAGATATATTGGGCAAATTTTGTCAAAAATTCATTTGAATAGGTTAAAAATTAAGCAAATTGCTGGCAAAAGGACGACCTAGAATTTTAAAAAATGTTCAGAATGGGAATTCCTTAAAGGGTTTTTTCACATGTTACATATTTAATTTGAAGATCTAATTATTTCAACCACGTTGCAAAAGTTCCTTTTTGTGAAAAACCCTTTAGAGGTTTGTAACTCTAACAAATTTTTGTTTATTTCCTAAGATTTGTGATATCGTAATGATTTTTTTTTTTTTTTAAACAACTTTTTCAACGGGCATGGAATACTTTTATTTTGAAATTAAATTGTTTAATTTTTTTTTAGAAAAATGTAAAAAAAAAAAAAAAAAAAAAAAAAAAAAAATCTAATAAGTTGATTAATTACTGTATTATTAGCTTACTTTTTCGTCAAAAATAATTGAGATTTGTTGTTGTATAACTAGAACGTAAAGTTAGATCCCCGTGGCAAAAACACGGCGACACGGCGACAATGTCGCAGAAACAGAAATGTTCTTGCAGAAAGATTTTACTTAAGTCAAATAAATTTTGACATCGTGTTAAAAAAAGAGAGAGAGAGAGAGAGAGAAGGGGGGGGGGAGAAGAGAGGAGAGAGAGAGGGAGGGAGGGAGAGAGGGAGAGAGAGAAACTCAAAGAATGGTTTATAAACTGTTCTGCAGAAAATTTTTCGTTTCTGTAGATACGATCGCCTCAATCCTGAATAAAGAGAGGAGATAAAGCGGATGTAACGCACTTTGGTTAGCTTTGATACGGCATGCATTAGCGATTCGTGATGCGGTGATATGATTCGGTGTATCGACACTTTTCACTGGTAACCTCTTCACAAACTTTGTTTTCACGCCGCGCCTGCCGCTCGTGTTGTGTGTATTTATTGTATTGCAAAAAGATGTTTTTTCGAAAGAATGTGGCTTTGCGACCATTTTCCGAATTTCATATTTCATGCATTTTCAGATCAGTGCATAACAAAATAGATGCATCCATTGATTTTTTTTTTTTTTTTTTTTTTTTTAGTGCGTGATTGTTGTTGTGCGTGATTGTTGTTGTACCGATTTTCATACATTTTCTGATTTACGCACGACAAATTAGTTGCATCTAGTGATTTTTATTTCCTTTAATGTATGCGAAGCATGCATACATGCGTGGTAGCAAATACATGTAATTTTTTAAATTGTCATTAATTTTAATGTTTGGTTCAAACTAATGCACAACAATATCAAACTCAAATTATCAATCCTCTTATCAATCTCTTATCAATTCAAACTAATGCACAACTAATGCATTTCACAAATATATACAGAAGTCAGACTAAGGGGAAATTTGTAACGTCTGTAGTTATACTCAAAATAAAAAATGAAGCTTCAAACCTTGCTTCAAAAAATTGAAAATTAAGAAATTAATCTTAAAAATACTTTATTGACATTTAGCATTTTATATGTAGTAAAAGATCTTAGCAGTAAATATTAATGGGTATCTTAAGTTATAAAACTGGTAACTTTTCTATTTTTTTTCTTTACTAATCATTAATTATTTTAATTGCGATTAAAATTCTTAGTTTTAAATTTTGTTGTTTAAGCATATGAAGTCCTTTAAAAAAATATATTAATTTATTGGGCTGTTCGATAAATAATGTCGTTTTTTAATATCTTCGCTTCTAAAAACCAAGGCGTGGAATTTTTCGAACGTGGAATTTTTAAACTTACCGAAAGATGACAAAAGGCCATCCAACAAAATGGTCAATATATCATTGATTAATGTTTGTTGTTAATATAAATTAATTCACTTTGAAAAACATGAAAAAAAAAAAAAAAAAAAAAACGACATTATTTATCGAACAACCCAATATTTTACAAAAATACTCTTATCATTAGTATCTACAGCTTGTTTATTTCTTTTTTCTTTTTTCTTTTTTTTTTTTTTTTGAATTAAAAAAAAAAAAATATTTCTTTAATTGAAATATTGCAAATTAAATAGTTATTTTGAATGAAAATGAAATCAAAGGTTTTGTTCAATATATATATATATATATATATATATATATATTGTAAGCAAAAAGAATTTTATCTAATAGTAGTTGTTTTGAATAAATAATAATTAAACAGCAAATGCTATTATTTATTTATTTTTATTTAATTATTTATATAGATATCAATATCAAATATTACTTTTGATTGATTTCTATTTATGACATTCATCTGTAATCATTATTTTCTATTATAGGTTTTATTCAGGAAATCTGTTACCTTTCAAATTTCAACATCTGCTTAAAAATTAAATATTTCACTTGCCTCAATCTTTATGAAAATATTTCGACTATGCTTTGTCTATAATTGTGTCTTGTATTCTGTTTTACTTTATGTATTTAAGTGATGGTATAATTATACATTCTGAATTCTTATACATTCTGTCAAATGACATTTTTTAGATTTCAAATACACATCTTTATGCTATTTGTATATAATACAAAAAAAAAAAAAGAATCGTGTGTATTAGAATGTTATCGTGAATTTTTTTAATAACCTCAAAGACTATAAATGTTGTAAATTATTTATATTTCATTATGATAGTCAGTATTCTATATTAATTTTTACTTTTAATTTGTTGTATTTTAATTTAGAGTTCTGTATTATATTTTATGTTGTTTGGTTTGCACCTTATGAAATAAGTGCATTTGTGTATTTAAATATATATATATATATATATATATATATATATATAAGTAATGAAATTGTAAAAGTATTTGTAACATATGTTTAATTTAGACATTTCATGATTTAAATACCTTAAAAAATTTGCAGATTATTTTTGATGTGTTACTTCATTTTATGGTTTGAATTCAATGAATATTTTATGAACAATATTGTATACAATAATATATATATGAACAAAAAATCTGAAGCAATTAAGATCAATAGATTTATTTCCACCTTTCTTAAAAAAAAAAAAAAAAAAAAAAAAAAAAATATTTTCTTGCAATAGTGCAGATATATGCATTTGTGCCTAGTAAAAATTTAAATACATTGAATTATTTACTATTATTACTGAATATTATTTACTATTTAAAAATAATTTATTTTGAATTCGTAAATGTTAACTTCACAAACTATTCCTGCAGAAAGATTTTGGTTTTGATGAAGCTTGTCGCAGAAAGCATAATAAATTTCTTCCACAGGGTGTTAGATTATTATCAAAACACGAAATTTGATGTATAAAAATTAGAAATAGAAAACTAACGAAAACACGAATATTAGAAAACTAATATTTATATTTTCCTCATCTAATGTTGATTTGGTTAATGTCATTATTGTTCAAATATTATAAATTTATTCTATTTCTCTTATAAATATTTATCTTTAAATATGTTATAATAATTTAAAATATTTTTAGAGTTAAAAAAAAATCAGTTAAATGTTCTGATTTCATTTTTGGCAGTTTATTTTTAAGTCCATGAAGGAAACCCGTCTAACTGCAAATTATTTGTCGTTAAACGGAATATTATTTTAAATACTATATAATTAATGAACGGTTCTTGTATAGTACAGCAATAATGAATGGGGATGCACAGATGAATGTAATTGCCCAATGTAATAAAGAAGCGAAATATTTAGAAGAGAATATTCTCATACTTATCACTAAACACAAAGAAATATACTTTTGAGATGACAGAAGACTGCCTTGTATAAAAAATGCTAGAACAGCATAAAAATTTGGTGCCAGAGTCACACAAAGAATTCAGGTCTTTCATAAGTTATCAGAGGAATATCTTGATTTTTTTTTTTAGATGTGTTATGCCATTTTTTAATTTTTTTTTTTTAATATACCAAAATGTAATGCAATATAAATTTATAGACATGTACTGGGCGACTTAAAATCAATCGAACCCATTGCTTTGTGTTTGGTATAATTCACAGGATTGCATTGCATATAAAATTATGCATATTACTGTGGGCGTTTTTGCTGCAGTCGTGCAGACTTTAGCTGTTTTTTAAATTATATTTATATGTTGTAAAAAAAATAAAATATATGCTATAAATATCATATGCATTTTTTTTTTTTTTTTTTTTTTTTTTTTTTACATAATCATGCATGATTCATGACTTAAATTTTTTTCCTGATTACTGCCCCTTACTACTCTAAAGGAAAAAAAATCTCTGTTTATGAAACTTAAGTATAGAAGAATCATTTGTTACTATTTCTTTTTTTAAGTCATATTAGAATATTTTTTCTCTCGCCTCTTGACATGTTCTTGTGCATGAAATGTGCTTTACTCATTATGATTATTAAATCCTACGTTAGTTATGCATTTACAATTTCAACAAAAACAACAAAAAAAGTATAATATATATATATATATATATATATATATATATATATATATATATAAATTAATTTATTTGTACCGTTTTATTCAAGTATATGTGACAACGTCTTCTCTCTTTAATAGAAGCATAGTTTTATACTTTAGAAGGATTTTTATTATACATTATCGCCATATTTCATTTTTGATTTTCACTACCATAATGACATCAATCATAACAAAAGCATATCTAAAGCAATAATTTACAATAATATAACAACATATTAATAAAAAATTACTAGATAATATGTTAGAAATACTGAAACATTTTCTAAAACATGGACGTAAATTTGTTTGGATATACAAGGAAGTATTCAATTTTAAAAGAGGAAATACATTTGTTTATCTCAATCTAAAGATTGCACTTAGTGAATGGTTAGAATGTTTTAGACATCAATTTATTCTGCTTGAACAGAAGTAATTCTTTGTTTCTTTTAGAAAACTGAATAAAAATTAACCCCTGGCCTCAGAACATGTTAAATAAACAGTTGTGATATATGTCACTCTGTTGTAACTGGAAGAATGTGAAACATATGATAATGAAATATCCACTTAAAAAAATGTTGAACAAATACAGTTAACCTTTGAAGAAGCGTCCAAATGGGAAAAATAATTTATTTTATTATGCATCTTTTAGGCAACAAGGTATTCTAGAAATCATTTTAAATGTGTATGATATAATACGTAGGTAACTTTCAACTTAAATAAAGGGCAAAACAAAACATCAGAAAAAAAAGAAAGATTTCTTAATTCTTAATTAGATGAAACTAAAAATCAAACGTTTAAAAACAAATATTTCTTATGAGAAAATTTCTATTTTTTGTGTACAAAACATGACACGAGTAATTAAAAAATAATATTTGATTAAATAAATGAATATACACTAAGACGCAAAAGTAGAGACAAGGACGTGCTTGAACGTGCAGTAGAGACAATGACGTGCATAAATATAGAAAAATTATAGTAGAATTACCAAAGCTTGTAAACATATTAATACTAATAATAAACTTAATTAAAATTGTTAGAATCAAAACAAAATTGTTTGATTTGTTTTAGTTCTACTTTTTTTTTTTTTTTTTTTTTTTTTTTGGGGGGGGGGGGGGGGGAATAAAGAAATTTGCTTTTTGCAAAATTAAACACGATTACGATTTTTTGTGATTTTCTTGTTGACATGAGCAAAATTAAAAGAGAAAAATCTCGTAAACTTCAAGTACTCAAAATAAAAATAATGCTTTATAGTTGAAATGCCACGAACTAAAGAAATTTAAATAGATACGTTTACAAGGATTTGACAACTGAATTCTGAAGGTAAACTTGTTTGAGAAATCTCGGCTGTTATTAAAAGATTTAAAACAAAAATATGTTTATAAAGTTTGATTAAGTGGTTGCAAATATAATAAAAAAAATTCTGGAAAACTGTTGATTCCGAATATATATGATAATCATTAGATTCAAATACTAGCAACTATCAACAAATGACTGTGAATTTTAGAGGTTTTCAGGGATTTCGGACTTTCGGTATCATATAATAAGATTTGTAGGCGAATTTATAAAGCAGCTAAAATTGTTCGGTACAAAATAAAAAAGAAATCAGCTGCGAAGCTGCAGTATAAAACAAAAGGATAACGCTATGAAAGGTCGAAATTGTGATGGCTTGTCTCGGGAGCAACCTTAGCTCCTAAATCGTCAGGAATTGCCTATAACGTAACATTAGTTTAACATACACCTATTCAATCAATCAATCATAAGTAAAAAATAATGTTGAGGACTAGAAATTATATTTTATATAGAACAAAATGAGAATCAACCTTACTTAACGATAAGAAAATATAGAATCTGGATTTTACAATCGGCTGAACAATGTACAGACATAGCTAGCGTAAAGAAACTAGAAGTATTTTCAGTCTTAGACAAAGTGGTGTATCCGTAATAATTTCGGCAGCTTTTTGATATAGGTAATGGGTGTCTATGATATTTAACTGTGTCACCAACAATCACAGCATTACGCTAAATCATTATAAAATAACATCTGGAAATTTGCTAAGCTTTTAGAAGGTTCTCAAAAGGAATTCCGGACGATTGATTTTATTTCATTTTATTTTATTTTTATTTTTATTTATTTATTTATTTTATTTTATTTTATTTATTTATTTATTTATTTATATTTATTATTATTATTATTATTATTATTATTATTATTATTTATTTATTTATTTGAGTGGGAATAACATTATTAGACTGAGACCTACAGTTTAAAGTAGATTTCAAACAAATGCAAACGTCATGTTTATACTAGAATTTGAAAGTGCCATGTTCGAATTCTGCTTTAGGTATAGATATTCTTGGTTATTCTGATTTTCTTTAAAATCCACAGATTTTTCGAAATTAAAATATCTATAATTATTTTTCTAACAAAAATTCTGAGAAACCACTTATTTTGACAAACTTATCATTTATTTTAATTTGGAAAATATGTAAAACATATTATATCTCCCTTAATAAATAAATAAATAAATAAATATAAATATAAATAAACATTTACATTATCAAATATTATTTAATATTTCTCACAAAAGTTGAAAAACTTGTAATTTTTGTTAAAATAGGATATCTAGATTTCAGTTGTTTGTACAAATGTTTTGAAGTATTATTTTTACTTTATTATATATATATATATATATATATATATATATATATATATATATATATAATAGTAAAAGCCGAGAAATATATATAAATTTTAGATTTCGATTAATGTCCAACTATTGTGAAACTATTATCGTAAAATTTTGTAGATGGAGACTAATAGTCCTCAGTCCTTAAAAAAAAAAAAAAAAAAAAAAAGCAGAGAAAGTTCTGGGTCGCCTTAAACGTACGGAGCTAAGGTGCACTGTAAAAAAAAATTTCAGTATTTTACAACAAAAGGTGCTGGCACCGCGGCTGCCAGCACAGTTGCTGTAAAATTTACAAACTGCTGTTTTTTATGGTGCTGTAAAATTTACTGCACTTTGCTGTGAATTTTACAAGATGCTGTTTTTTATGGTGCTGTAAAATTAACTGCATTTTGCTGTGAATTTTACAAGATGCTGTTTTAAAAAGTGTTGTAAAATTTACAACAAAGTGTAGTTAATTTTACAACACTTTTTAAAACAGCATCTTGTGAAATTCACAGCAAAGTGCAGTTAATTTTACAGCACTACTCAAAACAACATCTTGAAAAATTCACAGCAAAGTGCAGTAAATTTTACAGCACCGTAAAAGCAGCAGCTTGTAAATTTTACAGCAACTGTGTTGGCAGCCGCGGTGCCAGCACCTTTTGTTGTAAAATACTGTTTTTTTTTTTTTTTTTCTTTTTTTTTTTTTCAGTGCAGGCAGTGATGCCAGATTGGGGATTTTCGAGGCTTCTGGGGACAATTTTGGGGACCAAATGTTTGTGGGGACTATTTTGGGGAGTTCTTCAACTTTCTGTCAATGTTGGCAACATGATGATTTATCCCTACAACTAGAGACTTTCAATAGCTTTATTGTTATTTGGGGATTTTTTTCAAAAATTGCTTTCATTTGGGGAACAATCTGAGCTTAAATCATAGAAAAATCTGCTTGATTTTTTTTTTTATTTTTTATTTATTTATTTATTTTTTTTTTTAGAAATTTTTATTTTTCCTCTTTAGTAGAAATCAAGCTGGGGATTTTTTCGAAAAAAAAAAAAAAAAAAAAAACACCCTGATTTGGGAAAATTTGAAGACCTGTTTGGGGAAATAATTTTCGACCATCTGGCATCACAGAGTGTAGGCGGTAGAGATGGGAATAATCGAAGGATTTTGATAATCGAGTGATTTGCTTTCGAATGATTTTAATAATCGAATGATTTTACAATCGATTATTGATGACGTAAGCGTAGAATAAGCGTTTTGTAAGTAGTTTCGGTTTCTTCGTAGCTATCAGGTTGCTTTCTGTTTATACTTTGTCTTTTCACTCATTGCTATGAAATTTTAAGGTCTAACCTAGAGTCCTGCACACCCGACCCGAACCCGACAGATGAATTTTATATCAACCCGAAACCCGACCCGAACCCACAGTAGAGAAACTTTTACGACCCAAACCCGCTGTCTTTAGACCCGAACCCGACCCGAAAATTAAATAAAAATTACCCTTATTCATCTAAAAATCATACAAAACTTTTTTAAATTATAAAATAAGGTAAATTTTCACTGTCATACAGTTGGTAAATTATTTAAAAAATAATTTGAAATGTAATCACTAATTGTTTAGTTTAAAAATTAAAAAATCTGAAAAATAGATCAATGATAATTTTTAACGATTTATGTAAATTGTTAACATCAAGAGTAAACTAGTATGTTGTGGCCACCACAAGACTTTCTTTTATACTTTCCTATATTTTACTAAGTGCAAATTATTTATCTATTTATTTATTTATTTTATTATTATTATTATTATCAAGCAGGATGAATGCAAACGATTTGCATCTTAAGAGACAACTAACACTAAATATCCAAAGTATGCATTTTTATTGCCTATAAATGGCATCTTAAAAAGTACGTTTTTATAACCCGATAAGAATTCAAATTGGATCATCATAATGTCTCGTAATAGCCTTTTCGGATTTCAAGCTTTGTTTGATTATACTCAATAGAACCTGAGATATAGCCTCCTCCTAAATCTCGAAAATTGCTGATAGCAGCGCCAACTGTTGATCGGTTGACAAAAATTGATGGGCACTAATTTAGGTCAAGGTGCCTCTACATATAAATTCATATATAATTCTGAACAGTAGTTCCGGAGATACAGTCGCCACAAAATTTTTGTCACACACACACAGGCAGACAGACATTTTCTATAAATGATAAAATCGTGTTCTAGACCTCTCAAAACGTGTAAATCCGTCGAAAACTCGAAGTCGAAAATGTTTATGAATCCAATTCTTTTATTGAATATAGAAGAAAGTAAAAAATGCACTTCAATTTAAATGTTCGTAATTTATTGTTTAATACTTACAGTCTGGGGAAAAAATGATGTATTATTCTTTATTGCTTTTTTCCAATGTGGATGTTTAACTTTACTATAATAATTTGTGTAGCATGTATGTGATTCACAGTTAAACATCTGCTATTTAAGGGTCATTGATCACTTTAAATTCCCATAATCAGCAACTTAGCTTCCTCCGGTGACAGTTTTGCTTGGTGCATTATTTATTTGTTCTAGAGAAAGCGATAAAGAATATAATCTGCCTTGATGGCATTCGTTTCCTTTATGTGTTTATTTTACATTACTTTTTTTTAATTAAATTACAACAAGTATTCCCTGTATATTTTCTGCATATACAAATGTAAATGGAAGAAAATTCAAAATTTCATTAACATAAAAGCGAGGATTAAAATTCATTGAAAATAAAGATATCTTAAAAAAAAAAAAAAAAAAATGTAAATTAAGAAATAATTTAAATTCTCAAAACGTAAAAGCAAGGTTATGTTGTATTTCTTATATGTGTATATATATATATATATACATATATTAATAATAGTAAATAAAAAATTTAATACAGTACTTTAAAATTTTCATACAATTTCTATAGATGATCAGTTTTCGATTTGTTGAAGAAAAGAAAACGTATACGGATATTTTTTTGTCATGCTTACACGGATTTTTTTTTTTTTTTTTTTTTTTTTTTCAGGTGGGTATCCGCGTATAGGAAAACGGAGCTCCGACACGTGTCTAAAATCAGTTAAAGAGCTATAATTATGTCTACAAATTTATGCTTTCAATTGTAATTTTTTTTTTTTTTTAATGATGTTCTCAAGTCGACCCGACTCGTAGAAAGCTAGTTCAAAACCAGGTCATGTCCATTCGCACAGCCGTACGGAATTTTCTAAAACTCACAGGAAAACTGCTATTGAGTGTACGCCCCTCGAACCTAGGTCCCAAGGGCAGACAAACACCTTCAATTCTCACATTATAACCGAAATGTTTAAATTAGTCCACAAATAGACACTGAATAAAATATTGGAAATTTTTATTAGGTTCATTTGGTTATTATTTATACTCAGAATTCGTTTTTTAGGAAAAATATATATGTATATATATATATATATATATATATATATATATATATATATATATATATATATACTAAGGAAAGGCCATTATGAAACCTGAATCCATTAATTTTGACATGCTTGGAAAAAAAAAAAAAATCCTTTTTTTTTGTAAATACAAGAAATAGTATTTCTTATTCATGCACTAAAATATCTCACAGCATTTTTTTTTTTTTTTTTTAATGTAAACTTAAAGACTATTAATTTTTTATAAAAGTGTGTGAAACTGTTTGACCCATATTTCACCCTCGTCCTAAATTAGGACACCATGCATAAGTGATGTTTATATAAATTCTTTTGAATATTTTAATTCAAATTAAAGACGATATATTATTTAAAAGTCCAATAAATACATATGTGTCTTTATCGTTAGTTTAAATTAACGTTTAATATATGTTTTTTAATTTTTAAAATGACGATTTTTAAAGATTTATTCATTACATTTTCAACATATTATTACTTAAAAGGTTTTACATTCAAGAATAATGGATATACAAATTTATTGAAGTAATATTCTACACTTTGTACTGGTAAAACAATTATATAAGTATATATATATACACATATATACATATATAATATATATATATAGATGTTAAAACCCGAATAAACTACTACGTCAGAAACGCCAAAGAAAAATATTGGAAATGCATACAGCTGTTTCGGTAGCCTATAGCGTACAGTCTTCAGTGCAAAAAGGATTCTGAATCAGGAGAAGTGCTCGTATTGACGTAATAATTTATTCGGGTTTTAATATTCCAACGCCAAGTCTCCTGTTATTATTATATATATAGATGGGCTGTTTTCCTTATATTTCCAAATGTCCTAAATTATTGTCCTACTTTTACGACAGCCTGTACCGATTAAACTAATGAAAAGTTGGTAAGTTTTTTGATTTTGTGTGTATACACAGACATTGAAAAACATTTTCTCAGTGCTTGGTAGGATATTGGTTAAACGGGAAAAAAAGGAGGGGGGGGGGAGATTTCTTTGTGTCAGCCATAATACTCTTAAAAGCGATTACAGAAATTAATAGTAGCTATGACTGCTAAAAATACCATATTGTTTATTAACTAATGCTTAGAACAAGAAAATGCTACCCTTTTTTTTTCTTTTAAAGTATATAATGTTATTATTGCGTAAAAATAAATAAATAAACAAGGGAATAAATTAAAAGAAAAAAAATGAAAAGAAAGGAAGAAATAATATTTAAAATTGTAGCGCTAAATTCAAACTCTTACGAATATATTAAATAGCCTATCGATATTGAGCCATCTTCCCTATCATTTAAAAGAATATAGACGGCGCTGTCGCCATTCTCGGCAAAATATCATTAGATATTTTGCCGATCATTAAAATGAAGTGAAAACCTTTTGTTTTCAGAAGTCAGAAGTTCATCGGCTCTCGCTGAGAGATGTAGCTGTTTTCGTGTAAGACGCCCCTGTGGCCATGGGCCGCAGGTAGCGGCCTGTAAGAATATTCGATCTTATGCATCCTAATGTTCTGTTTACTGCGCGCGATGTATATAGTTATTGTGATTGTGCTTTATTCCAATTAAAATATTAAATAATGGGATGCCAGAGCTCGTTCTTTCAATGTTCTAAGGTGTCATTCCGTTAAAAAGTTAAGATTTTTTTTTTTTTTTTAAATCTTAAAACGTAAAAAAAATTAAAAATGTAAAAATCTCTAACACCAAGTTTATATGTCTCCTATTAAACATACACTAACACGCATTAAAATTAATGATAGACAGTTATAAATTTATAGTAATTCGCTTGCACTTTGAGACAGAGGAAAAAAATAAAAAGCAAGCCTTTCATTCAATATCTACAGTATATAAAAGTCATAGTTGTGGTATGGTCAGTGGTATATTCTTTGATTGAAGGAAAACTGTGATGCTTAGGCGTTTTAGAGTGAATAAACTCATCGGGTTCATTTTCAACTTTCATCCAGTATTTGTTTATCTTACTCAGCGAGAATTTCTGATTTCCGTTTTGACATGCTTAGTTTATAATCTGCGTTAAAAGATGTTAATGTGTTTTTTTTTTTTTTTTTTTGGAACATACATGCATATAGATACAGCATAATTGATTATCCGCAAAATTGAGAGCCATGGGTTTCGTACATAAATCGCAAAAAGGCTGAACATGAAATTATTGAAATGACAATAAGCTTGATGACTTAAAATATGTGAGCTTGATGACTTAAAATAAGCAAATGACTTAAAATATGCATTCTCGCTTAAAAACTTGAATGTATCGTATATAAAACATAATACAAACAATGAAAATATTTGTAAAAAGTAAAATTATTTGTACAGTCGAACCTCATTAACGTGAATCTCATGGGGGATAAAAAATTTGTTCATGTTATCAGCAGTTCATGTTATCAGTAACTAATCTCTTTGACGGGGATTGTGGAAACAGTTCATGTTAAAAGTAATTCACATCAACGAAGTTTGACTGTACTTCATATACTATAGGATGTAAAAAACATAAAGAAAAAAAGTGAACTTAAGATGAAGCCATGGTTCAATTTGTAATCTAATTTATGCTCTAAATTAAACAGTACCGCAGACATGCAAACATTTAGTTTATTCCACAGAATTGTGAATAACCGCCACATTTTCACACCACTTTATTTGTAGAAAAATATTCTCCAATATTTAATTACGATTGAATATTAAAGAAAGTACCCGCCAGGAAAACTGGTGTGAAAGAAAAAAAAAAAAAAAGCGGTCACATCAGTGTTTTGAAATAAATTGAAATCTTGACGTGTTTGGTAGCGTATTCTACTGGAGAACAAATAAAGCAAAAACCACATAATTCTTTATATTTACTTTTTTTTTAAGCTATCATTTGTATCTGTTTATTGTTGATGATTAAAAAAAAAAACTTTCTTCTGATTTCGCCCATTTTCCGCTCCACGAATTATCCATAACGTGTGTAATCCGTTTGCGGATAATCGAGAGTTTACCGTATATATATATACAGATTATTACGGGTAAATCGAATTGCAGTAGTCGGTCGATACAGGTTTTGGGTTTTTTTTTTTTTTTTTTTTTTTGAGCGCATTTTAAACGCAAATTATTTTGTATGGGGTGGGGTGGGGGGAGAAAAGTAAATCTTTTTCTTTAGCAATTTTTCTAAAAGTTAACTAATCGTGTTCAGGACATCCGAAAACGTTTAAATCCATTGAAAAACGGAGATCGAAAATTTTTACGAATCCAATATATGTATTTTTTTCTCGTTTATATTGATTTCTCAAAAAAACGAGAAAAATAAAATAAAATCCTTATTTATTTATTTATTTATTTATTTATTATTATTATTATTATTATTATTATTTCATTTGGTCAAAATATTTAAAAAGCGCAATAAATAAATCAATAAAAATAAAAATAGCACATTCTTTTCCTTAAAATATGAAATTGCGTTCTTTAGCAGCAGTTACATATATATTAATGTTTTAAAATTTCTTTTATGCTATTTCTATTTAGTGCCAAAGGGAAAAAAAAAAAATTGTTTTCATTTACTCTACTTTGTCCGAAAGAAATAGATCTCTCGTTCTAATAGCTTATTTCATGACAAAAGTTCAGGGCTGGAAGTTCCCGTCTTTCTTCAAGATATTTTCAAAATCTGAATGGCAATTTTTATCATAAAATAAACGAAAAAATTATCGTTACTGAATAATGGCTGGAAAATGTCCTGAAAAAAGGAGGGTGTTTCGAATTCTACAGAAATTAAAAATTCTGGAAACAGTAAACGTAAGATTATTTAAAAAGGCAGATAAATATAATATAAAATCTAATTTCAATAGGTGTATCTGTTATAGCAGATATCGATTTTGAAAATAAATAAATAAATACATAAAATAAAATAAATTCAATAAATAAAAAAGAGAGAAAAATCTTCCGGGATTAAAAAACCCCACTATCGGATCACAGTTAATTAACAGCAGCGCTACCTGTCGGGCGATATACACATAAATTTAAACTAGCGTAGTTGTCTGGCCAAATTTTTCAAAGGTCGTTTGGATGGTGAGCAAACATCCAGGTTCAGATTATAAAACGGGCATAGAATGCAACTGGCGCCAAATTTCGGCTGGTTGTCGAAATTTGCTACAGGCAGAATTTTCAAAAGTGTTTGCAGGGTGAGTGAACAGGCGGTCGTAGATTTTGAAACAGGAAAACAACGTCGAAGACGTCACCGAGCAGGAGTTTAATACGGTGAGTTTTCTGAAGGATCGCAAACCCACTGGTCGCCGAAGGCGAATTTGTAAGCTATACTGAAACAAAAGAACTTTCATCCTGATTTAGTTAAATTAATTATTTAATTTTTTTTTTATAATTCTATCTCTATTTAAATTGGTATTAAAATTCTTAAAATAAAGAAAATTTTGGAATGTAAAATTAGAATTCCGTTTAAAATGACCTATAATGAAAACTTCAAATTAAGCTCTAAGGATCTCTACACAAATTAAGTTTAATATGAAATTGAATATGACAAGGAACATTCAAGGTCAAAGTCATTGAATATGACCGTAAAGCGCTCCCAATTTTTGCTCTGATTCGGCCCCAGAAATATACCTCTTTTAATTTTTAAAATAAACTATGTGCATCATACTGTCATGCAAAACATTCTTTGCTATAAAAAAAAAAAAAAAAAGTCAAATAATATCTTAAGGACTATGTTTTTATACTTGTTATATTATTTATCTTGAAGTCAAAGGGAATACATTTCAAGTTCAAGTTAAGAAAATATTCTTTTAACCGTAGAACACTAGCGTGTTCATAAATACTCTATCACCAGAGGAACCTAAAATTGACGCGCTCATGTAAAAGTCGTTTTATTTGCTTGTATTACATTAATATTGTTTTTAAATATGTTTAATTATTTGCTGTATTACCCAATATTACTAATTTTTCATTATCTGAATAATTATTTCGAAGCACTCAAAAACTCAAACAAGTGTATCGATAGTAGGGAAAGTGCAGAAAAAACCATTAAATGAAGACCGCACGTAAAATTTACGTACCACTAGTGTTCTAGGGTTAAAAATTAATTTGTAATCATAAACATATTCAATTTGTTATGATAAATTGCTTAATAAATAATTAATATTTTTTGTTGAATTTCATGAGTGCAAGTTTATACACGTTAAAATAAATCTGTTCATATAAAAAAGTGCATTTAGCACTTCCTTGGCCAGCATATAACTTGATAAATGTAATTGTATGAAAAACTTTTAAAATGACTATACTGAATGATTAATAAGAAACATTTTTTTTTAATTAATTGTAAATCGTTAAAAGAAAGGTTATAGATGTCACGAACTAGACATGCTACAATGTTTACAACTAATGCGTTTTAACGAAATTTTAATTAATCAATACAAAATATTAATATAAAAATTAAAAACTACCTTTCTGATGAATGGACATTCTTCATTCCATGCTCTTCACGTTGTTCATTCCTCGTTCATGGTTCATCTGCATCTGAGTTCAGAGACGCAGATGTTACGCTTCCACAAGCAGATGTTCCTGTCTAAAGTCCACAGGAAGTCGATTTTACAGCATTTAGTGCTTGAATTTATTTCACAGCATAAATACTTGAAAATATACCGCAGAAAGTGCAGGAAAAATTACAACATTTTTTTACAGTGTGTAATAATATTAACTTGGTTTGCTTTAAATAATGATTTTCGTTGAAAGTAAAAACAATTGTAAAAGAATAAAAATTAATTAATTACTATGTAATTAAGTCATTGCCGTTATTAATTAATTTCTAGTAATGTGATTTTTTAATAATCCTTTTATACACACACACACACACACATATATATGTATATATATTAATAATATTATAAAACATAGTGAAAGCCGAGTAACCAGATATAATATATATATATATATATATATATATATATATATTTCAGGAGTTATAAGACAAATTTGGTAGTATTTGTAATAACTTTTACTCGATTCATGTATTTACTAATTTGTTAATTAGTATCTTAAAAAAAAAAAAAAATCATGTTTTCACTTTTTTAGTTGATATTCTAACAGTTATTTAAAAATTCCAACTGCAGTTTCTCAAAACGTAGCATACAGTAGGGTTCTCAGCAGTCACTAATTTGAATACCACTTTTTATATAAGGCAGTCTTTGTATTATTCTTTCGACGATATATATACTACAAATGATTAATAATAATCACTCTTAGATTAAAAAATCTGGAGTGACTCCACTCGACTTTCCGAACATTGAGTAATTAAAAGTTTTGTAGATAAAGTAAAGAAAAAGGAGTTGTTAAACAAACAAAAGAGAGAAAACCATAATAGAGTGTTTGAGTATTTTTCTCCATCTATTACACGATGTTTTATTTAACGCTACTGAACTTTGAGCCCATAGATCATAATGATAAAGAATTTTTCATTGTGTCCTTGTAAAAAGCTATAAATGCTAGATTCACCAAAATGCTTATAGTTAGTGCAACAGTGATTTATAATACTCATATAAATTTTCAGCTCAATTCAATAAGGCGTTTAGATGCTATCGTACTTTTAAAAATTTAGTCCCGTAGGCCATAATGATAAAGAATTTTTCTTTGTGTCCCTGTAAAAAACCTGTAAGTGCCAGATTCTCCAAACTCTATACAGATTGAGTAACTGGGACCTATAATATGTGTATAAAATTTTTCCTCAATTGAATAAGGCGTTTAGATGCTATCGCACTTTTAAGAATTTGGTCCCATAGACCATAATGATAAAGAATTTTTCTTTGTGTCCCTGTAAAAAAACTATAAGTGCTAGATTCACCAAAATCTATAGGGTTCGTACTACGGTGACTTACAATGTACGCACCAACTTTCAGCTTATTCGATCAAAGCGTTTAGACGCTAGCGTGTTCACTCATAGACATACACACATACATACACACACACATACATATATCATCGTAAAAATAGTGAAAACGGACTCAGGGGACCTCAAAACGTATAGAAACATCAAAATCTCGAATTCGGATTTTTGACATGATTACAATACTTTCCTCACTATAGTGTTCGGAAAGTAAAAAGAAAAAGAAAAGAAAAAAATTAGTTAACAATATAGTGACTTCTAAGAACCCTGCGTATAGGAAATGACTGTTAGATTATTTGTATTCGCTCAGGATTACATTAGGTCGCTCCTCGGAAAGGCTACATCACTGAAAAATCAGCCTAAGGATAAGAATAAAACATTGACTTGCCTATAATAAAGCAGATATAAATGTCTCTTGGGTGGGTTAGTTGGGAGATAGAGATGTGCTGCTTTTCGTGGCCATTGGGGTACTTCATACACATTTTTGAGTTATATAAACTCAATTTTGCTGTTTTTGTCATGTCCCTTTTTTTGCTGATATCTTAATCCAATGTAATTATTGCAATTTTAATAGGTTATAGCGTCAACTTATCGAATTGTTTGTAGTAATTAGTACCACAAACTAGGTGATTATGCAGTAGCCCTTATCACGTTAATCCTTATTTTGAAAAGATCTTGGTATTTCCTGACCGTTGGTGTTGTTCATATAGAATACGCTGCGCCCCCTGGCGTTGGAAAGTTCAACTAACTGATTTTGAAGTTGACACCACCATGTGACACTTTATTTAAAAGGTCTTGGAAATTCAAGGCGATTGGTGATGTTCGTATGCAACATACTGCGTCCCCTGTTCGAGAAAAATGGATTTTGCAGCGCGTGCGTAGCAAGCCTTCTATACGGTGCCGCAGCCACAGGCAGAGGTAACATGAGTCAGAGGTTTGTTCGGTTCAAGGTTAATTTTTGAGAATTTTTTCATGTTATTAATGGCTTACATATACGCTGCCGCAGGCACCGGGTCACGAGCCCGAGTTACGTTCTGTTTGAGGTATTTTTATTTATTTATTTATTTATTTTATTTATTTATTTATTTATTTATTTATTTTTTTTTTTTTTTGTTACAGATGATATATATATATATATATATATATATATATATATATATTTTTATGCTTTCATTTAAAAATAGAAATTCAAACAAAATCTAGTTAAAGATGTAAAACCATGCAAATTTAAGGTTCATTTAAGGTTATTACCATGGGCCCGAGCAACGCCGGACGGGTCAGCTATCATCTAGTCCTAGTATTAAACGAAATAATAGAATATAAAAAGATAGCAAGTATTTATTTGGAGTCAGTTTGATGTCACATTGACACTACTTTGTAGAAAGTGATGTCATATATAGTATTTTTATTTATAAGTATTTTCCCGACTTTCTTTTTTTTAAGTGAAATGTCATAAATTATATTAAATGTTTTAACTTGAAATACATTTAAATAATGATGCGACGATTTTTGAAACATTACAGTCAATAAAGTTATCGTCAAATTCGACGGGTTCCAGCTAGTCTATATATTAATTTGAAACGTGTTTTGTATGTCTCCACTTAATTTAGAGAACGGCTAGTTGTAAAAATTTGGTTCAGGTGTCTAAAAAAGGTCTTGGCCTGTAAATGTGTCATCAAAAGAGAAAAATAAAACAAGTCAAACGGTCCCCCCCCCGGGGGACAGGTGTTAAAAACACGTTTGCAAGTTTAACTCAGCTCCAAATTACTTCATGGTGAAGAAATTGTACATGGGTACTAGACTCGAATATTAAAAAAAATCACTTCTATGAATTTGGAATTTTCTATTTTAAAGGGGGGGAAAGAGGGGAAATAGATTTGGGGGAGGGGAAAGGGGGGAAATTACTTTGATAGGTGCACCTCATTTTAAAGGTCTTGAATTTTCATGTCGATTGGGGATGTTTATATACAATATAGTGCGTACAATATTTCCCCTGGTGGTGAAAAATGGAACTAGGTGATATTGTTGTAGATACTATCATGTTACATCTTATTTTAAAAGTATTGGTATTTCCTGACCGTTAGCAATGTTCGTACAGAACACACTGCGCTTTCTGGTGGTGGAAAATGCAACTAAAGGATTTTACAGTTGACACCACCATGTGACACCTTATTTGAAAGGTCTTGGAAATTAAAGGCGATTGGTGATGTTCGCATACAACATACTGCGCCCCCTGGTACAGGAAAGTGGATTTTGCAGCGCGTGCGTAGCATGTCTGCTATACGGTGCCGCAGCCACAGGCAGCGGAATCACGAGTCAGAGGTTCGTTCAGTTCAAAGTTAATTTTTGAGAGTTTTTTCATGTTATCAGCGGCTCGCATATACGCTGCTGCAGGCACCGGGGCTACGAGCCCGAACTCCATTCGGTTTGAGGTATTTTTTTTCTTACAGATGACTATTGTTTCCGCGATGCTTTCATTTAAAAATAGAAATGAAAACAAAATCGAGTTTAAAATATAAAATCATACAAAGTTAAGGTTCATTTAAGGTTATTATCATGGGCCCGGGCAACACCGGGCGGGTTCGTTTGGTTCCAGGTAAATTTTGGGGGATTTTCTTATGTTATTAGCAGCCTGCGCATGCGCTGCCTCTGGCATCGGGGTCACAAGACAGAGTTTCGTTCGGTTCGAGGTAATTTTTTTTTTTTTTTTTTTACATCTGATTATTTTTTTCGCGATGCTTTCATTTAAAAATAAAAATTCAAACAAAATTGAATTAAAGATATAAAATCATAGGAATTTAAGGTTTATTTAATGTTATTATCATGGGCCCGGGCAACGCCGGGCGGATTCGTTCGGTTCCATGTTAAATTTTGGGAATTTTTTTCATGTTATTAGTGGCCCGTGTATACGCTTTTGCAAGCACCGGGGTCACAAGGCAGAGCTTCGTTCGGTTCGAGGTAATTGTTTTGCTACAGCTGATTATTTTTTCGTGATGCTTTCATTTAAAAACAGAAATTCAAACAAAATCGAGTTAAATATATAAATCCATGCAAATTTAACGTTCATTTACGGTACCATGGCCCCTGGCAACACCGGACAGTTTCGTTCGGCTCCAGGTTAATTTTGGGGATTTTTTATTTATTTATTTTTTTTTATGTTATTAGCGGCCGGCGTATGCGCTGCCGCAGGTACTGGGGTCACAACGCATAGTTTCGTTCGGTTCGAGGTAATTTTTTTTGTTACAGCTGAATATTTTTTTCGCGATGCTTTTGTTTAAAAATAGAAATTCAAACAAAATTGAGTTAAAGATATGAAATAATTCAAATTTAAGGCTCATTTCTATTTATAAGCATTTTTCCGATTTTCTTTTTTTTAAGTGAATTGTCGTAAATTGAATTAGATGCTTTAACTTGAAATACATTTAAATATTGATACAACGATTTTTGACACATTACGGTCAATAAAGTGACCGTCGAATTCGACGGGTTCCAGCTAGTTTATATATAATTCTGTAAAGTTTTATTAATATTGAGTAAAAAGAGAGAGAATTTTTGAGGGGATGACGTGCCAGTGATTGCATTCAAGATTCATGATTTCGCCCCTCCCTTTCGCCATCCGTTACTTGTAATAAGAAAATTTAGACCTTTTTTCTTTTTTTTTCCCCAAGAAGGTTAATATGGTGAAAATTCACCTGTGCATTAGAAGGAGGGAAGGGCATGCCTGAAATAAATGATTTTAAAATTCAACAACGTTGGAAGAATCCAACAATAAATTGATATTTAAAGAATTGTTTCTAATTTAGAACCTGACGGACACGCGGTGATTTTTCTCGCTTATTTTAAGCATAATCCCTCCCCCCTCTTTATCTTATGAATAATTAAGTTGAGGTAAAATTACTTTCAAACTATTAAAAACCAGCCTAAAATGAATACATTTCATATCTGTTAACGTAAAAGTAAAGTAAAATTTTAATATTTGTTTTCTAGAAATAAAATTAGAGTAAAAGATATAAAGGAGATCAAATTAATTAACACTATTATAAATTTAAATACATTACCATGTTTCCGAATAAGCATTAAATTTAGTTTAAAAACACTGTAATTTTGTAATTATTAAAAATATACAGAAAAGAAAAGATTAAAATACTAACTATTATAATAGATAATCATTTCTAAAGTATTTTAGTTGGTACAACATTAGCTAAAAGATTACCAAAAATTTTATACCACTATTTTTATTGTTTTAAAATACAAAATATGAAATAAAATAAAACAAAATAAATAAATAAATAAACAAGTTTAAACTATTTAAGTTTACGTATCATTTTTTTAGATGAATGATATTGCACAGATATTGTAATTAGGAATGAAAATAATAATAATAATAATAATAATAATAATAAAATTATACTCTGTTAAAATTTTTCAACGTTTTAGGTTCCCTCTTGCCCAGCATTTAAAACAGAAAAATAAAGTAGTTTTGATAGAATTCGGTTAATTCTTTTCTTAATGTTACCGAACAGTTATCCCCCCCCCCTCCATTAAAAAAATGTATATATTGTTTATAGTGTTATTACTGAAACAAAAATTTATTTATTACTTTCCGGACATACATATGCAGGGAAAGTATTGCAATCATGTCAAAAATCCGAATTTAAGATTTTGCTGTTTCTATACGTTTTGGGGTCCTCTAGCACTTATAATATTTTTACAGGGACACAACAAATAATTCTGTATCATTATGGCCTATGGGGTGAAAATATTTAATGCACGATAGCATCTAAATGCCTCACCCGTTTGGATTGAAAATTTTTATACATGTTTTAGGTCACTATCATACATACTGTATAGATTTTGGTGACTGTAGCCTTTACAGAAATTTACAGGGACACAAATAAAAATTGTTTATCATTATGGTCTATTGGCTCAAATTATTTAAAGTGCGACAGCGACTAAACGCCTTATTCAAATGAACTGAAAATTTATATACATGTTATACGTCAACTCACACGATCAATTAGTAACTTTGGAGAATCTAGCACTTAATGATTTTTTTTTTTTTTTTTGGTACAAAATGCAGATTTCTTTATCATTGTGGCACATAGGTTCAAACTTTAAAATGCGATAGCGTCTAAATGACTTATCTGATGGAGCTGAAAATTTATATAAATATTATAAGTCACTGTTGCACTAACTATAAGCATTTTGGTAATTTTTCATAGACAGAACGAAAAATCCTTTATCATAATGATCTATAGGTTCAAAGTTCAGTGGCGTTAAAATAAACAACATGTACTATATGGAGAAAAATACTCAAACATCCTATTATAATTGTCTCTCTTTTGTTTATTTAACAACTCTTCTTACGATACTTTATCTACAAAACCGTTAATTACTCAATGTTCGGAAATTCGAGTGGGGTCACTCCAGAATTTTTTTTTTTTTTTTTTTTGGTTCAAACTTTTCATGGCATTTATCTAATGCTAATTTACACTAATTAATGTGCAATCTCATAAATATAACTTTAATATGGGATATACGCTGCTAATTAATGGTTACAATTAAAAATACTTCACATTTCTAAAAATCTTTAAATAAACAAACGATTTAAATTGAAAAGAACTATACTCTCCTTTTAAAGCCGCTTCTCGTCACCCTTTAGCAAGGGCAAGAACATTCACTAATAACGGGCATTGCTGATAGAGAGAAGGCAAACAAGTGCACGCGCAATTATTATCCTAGCTTTGAAAGTCAAGCAATTTTGAAGCCAGTAACGTATTTTGTCTGTCAAGTATGATTTTTCCAAGCTTGAAGCTAACTTAAAATATCCTTGAATTGCCAACTTTGCGCTTTCATGGTAAATTCACTGAATGCCAAGTCTGTTTAAAGAAAGTGTGCTGTATGGGATCTGTATATCATTAAAACACTATAAATTATGCACCAGGAAATAAAAATATGAAAAATAATGTAAAGATAGGTAAATCAAATACGACATATCTTTTCTAAACACTAGAAAGGTTTATCCACTAAAATATTTTTCAAATTACATGATAACACTCTAAAAACTTACGCAATTACCGTAAAAAATCAGTTTATACTGCGGGCTAATCAATCAAATCGCATGTACTAACATACAATTTAATATATAAGCTTTTAGTAGAGTTATCAACGTTGTACAATTTAGACACAGGATATTTTGATCACAATCAGAAATAAAATCAATCCTTGATTTTATGCATTTTTTCAAAACAATGTTTTATCTACAAATGAATTTTATGCATTTTTGTTAACCTATTAAATTCCACAGGCTTAAGTATATAGGGGAGAACCGCGTAATATGGACCATCGTGTAATACGGACCATGAGGAAATTTGTATGTTCAACACTAGATGGTGAAATAATCTCATTGCCTTTAGTGAATATTATTGTACACCAACCATGCAGTGTCTTGTACATGCATACCTGTATTTGGACGCTTATGAAATTGAGTTTTCGGTTTATAAATATAATCACTGATGTAACAAGTACGTTAAATTGGAAGTATTATTTTCTACTGTTAGGTAATTGTAATATAATTCTCGCGCTAATAGTAGCAAATGTACTTATTTTATGAAAAATTTAGACATGCGTTTCATGGGCATCAATTTGCATAGCGATTTTCGATTGGAAACCACGGTGTTCTGTTTACGCGTTTAATATGAACCATGCTGTGTTGTGTAATATGGACTAGTGGTCCATAATAAAAACAGAGAGATTTTGTTAATGCTCGGCGTGCATATGTCGCATACTCAAAATCTTGATGCTTTAGAATAGGCCAGGGAAGCAGAGGTAATAAAATTATCACTTCTTTCGCACACTACCCATTGGATATAATATTTAGACCACCCCTTTTTCTTCGTCCATTTCTACTATTCCCAAGAGATGTACAAGCGTGTGAGGGAACATGCTGGACAGTTCGTTTCACAATTCCAAGTGTGTCAACTGTTGGGGAACGGGAAGGACTACTGTGGACCACCGATGAGTAAATAAAATAATTATTTTCTGGAATTATTAATAGTTCCCAGAGTACATTACCAAGTTTAAACTATGTAACTGTGCAATTGTAATGAGCAGCCGCCAAATTAAATATTTTTATTTTAATAATTCAAGTTTTATGAGCATTCTTGCCTAATACCTGATATATTTCAGCAAAAGTTTTTTTTTTTTTTTTTTTTTTTCAAGAGAAGGGAAATCGGATCCGTAAAAAACTAAACAAGAAACAAAATTGTTTCCATAACCTTGTAAAAACTAATGCTTGAAATGAAATTTAGTTGTAGTATGTGCTTAATGTGTAGTATGTGATTCTTCTAATTAATCTGTATAGTTTTTTCTGGTGGTACCAGAAGTATTCATTGAGATATAACAGTTTGTTAAAAAAAAAAAAAAGTCACTTTTTCAATTATAACGCGTAAGGTATTAAACGCAGTGCAAACTCATCTTTATGAAACTTGGCATACTATATTAAATACAGCATACTGCAATCACAATGTTTACTCTATATAATATTTCTCTAACGTGGACCAGTTAAATTATTTTTTGTCGAAACGAAACGATAGTGGTGAAATTAATAAAATACGCGAGGAATAAAAAAAGTAAATATTTAAAAATAAACAAAAGCGCGCGGACTCAGCTGAGTGAAGTAATAAAGAAAAAAAAATGACGACATTTGTATGATGACATTATTTTACGGAAAAATGTATTTTTAAAAGTTTGCTTCTTAAGAATCTTTTTAAGCGTCATTTTAAACATAGCATTATTTTAAAGATATGTGCATAATATGAACCATAATTGTAAACTGACTAAAAAACATATTCATAAAAAGTATAATCAAAATAGAATTTTTTTTCTTTTCTTTTAACAACAAATTATGACAAAATAAATAAAGTGTCATCGCACTCTTCGGCGATAAAAATTTAAAAGTCGTCATGGGGCTTTTTTAATAAAACTGCATTACCTGCGGAAGCGTGAAAACTGGGTCGTCAACCAGGAATTTATTTTGAAACTTTGTTTTAAATGATTCTGGTTTCACTATTGCACAATATTTATTTGTTTATAATAATAATTTGGCTTCTGGTAAATTAAAATTTTAATTAGGTGTTGAAATTGGTATAATATTTATGATTTTCAAATTTTAAAGGTAAATAAGAAAAGAAATAAACGGTGAAAATTTTGCACGGGTTCGCTAGTTCTTAAATATCTTAAGAAATATGAGAGTTTTCTTACTAAATAATTTTTAACTACGCATTCGCCAGATCTAAAAAAATTCATTTATATAATTTAACAGCTAAAATTATGGAGCTACTTATATGAAAACCCAATTCAAACAGTTATGAGTTATAGAAAGAACATAATAACAGTTGTCCTCAAAAATGTATTACCACTGGGAATTGATTGAATTAAAATACGTTGTGAGATAAAAACCTTTTATAGTTTGGCTTTTGTTTTGAGAAGAACCGAAATTCTGTTTATTCTACTTCTGATAACTTTTTTGAATTTACATGATATTTGCTTAGGGCTTTCATGTAAGTTGATCAATACTTTTAGCTGTTGAACTGTGCAAACGAAATATTTATAAAGCTTGCGCATGCGTAGATGAAAATTATTTATTAAATGCGCTCATATATCGTAGGATTTTTTTTTTTTCATTCTGATTGCAGTATACTCTGTCTAATGTAGTATGACATGTTTTCTAAAAAGGGCTTTGCACTGAGTCTAATATCATGCGTATAAAAATTAAAAATATTGAAGTTTTCTTTATTCAATTTTTTAAAGAAATCGTTATACCTCTAGAAATATGATACTCTTTTTTTTTTCATTTTTTTTTTTTTTTTTATACACTCAGGAAAAAAAATGTATATATATATATATATATATATATATATATATATATATATATGCCGCCTTTCTCTAGAACAAATACGTGGCCATCTTCTAAATCCCTTAACTAGAAATATAGATTTTCGAACTATGCGCATAAGGCACGCCAATAAACTGAATAGACGAAATTATCGAGAATTTCTAGTCTACACATTTCTAGATGGTGAAACAATATTCTGAATTCTCTAAATATTCTGAATAATTCTGGCTTGATTTTCCAGAATTTGGTAACAAACCAAGATTATAGTTGCAAAACCCCGCCTCTTGTAGTGTCATTTAGTTGCAGAGATTTTTAAATAACTTTGCCTTCGAGAATATAGACAAACGCTCTAGAATTCTGATAGGGGCTTCTAGAACTCGCTTTCCAGTGGGAATAGAATTTATTTTCATGACATGGAACTATTTTTTCTAGAGCCACAATTTAGATTCTCGATGTCAGTTACAGAATTTTTCTCAGTGTATATCCAAAGTTTCAAGATGATTCCTTAAGAATTTTTCTAGGTATTTGTTAAAGCGTCTAAATACAAAAGCGTACAAATACCAGGGTTGTCAGATTTGGGATTTTTATTATTCAACTATCACCAATAATTTTGAGAAGTGATACTTGGTATACATAATAGACGATTAATCGTCGAATTAATTAAGCCAACCGTTACAATTAAAAATTTATGGTTACTATTGAATAAAAAATGTCTCTAATCTCTGTCTCAAATACTTATTGATGGGCAGTGTATAACACCTTATTTTACAATATATATATATATATATATTATTATTATTATTATTATTATTATTATTATTATTTTCCCTTAGATTACCAAATCGTATTTATTTTTATTTTTGAGAAACATTTTTTTCCCCCTTACTTTTTTTTTTTTTTTTATAATTTTTTTAAAATTAAATATAATGCGTAAAAGAAATGTCTTGCAATTGAATGAAAAAGAAAAAAAAAAAAAAAAAAAAAAAAAACAGATGAAAAAACAGTAAATCCACGGTTGCCAAATTTTTAACGCTTTCTGGCTGCTGGAAAATTTTAATTGAAATTATTTTTAGGACTGAGGGCTATTAGTCTCAATCTGTGGATTTTTACGATACCAGTTTTACAATAGTTGGATATTTATCGAAAATATAATTGAATAATTTGAAATCAATGTTATAATTTGAAAAAAAAAAAAACTAATAGTTCTCCAACCTAAACTAAATTCTGCTTTTGCCAAAATTTCATCAAAATCTTTTTTTTTTTTTTTTTTTTTGAAAGAAAAAGAAAAGAAAAGAAAATTAATAATAATCAGCATCGAAAAAGTTTTTTTTTTTTTTTTTTTTTTAGAAAAACGCGCGTGGAAAATGAAAAAAAAAAAAGAAAAAAGAAAAGAAAAGAAAGAAACAAGATAATTAAGTTTGAATTTGAGTTGGCAATCTAAGGTTGTCATTGATTAGTAACTTTTTTGTTGTAAATTGTTTTTAATAAATTTAAATGCGGATATCATAATTGCGCTAGAAAAGACGTTTGCGAGAAACGTCCGAGTTACTTCGGTGCCAAATTTCAAATTTCGCCAAAGGAGACCTATATACGAAAGTTTTTTTTTTTTTTTTTTTTTTTTTTTTTTGGTGAAAAAATATGGAAATGGGGAAATATATATATATATATATATATGTATATATATATTAAGAAAATGAAGTTATTTATTTATTTTTATTTTTATTTTACAAATATGTATATAAAAAATTGTTTTAAACTTTTCCTGTAGCTAAAATTTGTATAAGTTGCTAAGTAAATCATGGAATAATTACTACTTTTATCTTTAAAACACGAAATATTCTAGCAGCGGCTATAAATTTCTGTGTTGCTTAAATTTTGCTTACCATAAATAATGTAATAATGATTATATGTGTGTGTGTGTGTCTTAAACTTCATATTATTTTTTATACGATAACGATAAATAGAAAAATTCATTCATTTATTTGTTTATTAATAAATTAAATTTTTAGTTACAACTGAAAAATATGACACTTTACAAAACTTCAAAGCATCAAATAAAAAAAAAAAAAAAAAAAAAAAAAGGAAAAGAAATATATATGTATATATCGTGGAATTTATTATTATTATATTTATTTTATTTATTTATTTATTTTTTTTTTTTTTAAGAATAAATTCAATGATAAGCGGTATTATGTAAAATATCATTTCATCAAAATGAATCAGTATTTTACATTACGTTTTAAGAAATAAAATTTAAATTTCGAAATATATATCTGTATCTATATCTATCTATCTATATATATATATATTATATTGTAGCAGTTTATTAATAATTAAAATCGGAACCATTAATCATATATTTAACCAATGACCCAATGCATTATCTTACACATTTAAAATGATTTCTATAATATCTTATTGCCTAAAAGATGCATAATAGAAGATTTTTCTTTTTTTTTTTTTACATTTCAGTCCTTCGTCAAAGGCTAACTGTTCTTCTTTCGATATATTATTATGCGAATAATTCATTACCATATTCTTCCAATGCTTGTCATATTCTTCCAATTACTTAACAGAATTTATGAGTCTGTATAGCAGAGTAGTATATGTCATCAGCGATTTTTGTAACATGTTCATAAGCCAGGGGTTCATTTTTATTCAGTTTTCTAATAGAATCAAGGAATTATTTCTGTCCATGAAGAATAAATTGAAATCTAAACCATTCTAGCTATTAACTAAGTGCAATCTTTAGATTTAGATAAACAAAATTGCTTGCTCAAGGAAGATTGAGTATCACTGTATATCCAAACAAATTTGTGCTTACGTTTTAGAAAATGTTTTAGTATTTCTAAAGTATTATTTAGTCATTTTTTAATTAACTGCATTCTTATATTACTATAAATTATTACTTTAGACAGATATAATCATCATGATGACATTATGATAGTGAAAAAAAAAAAAGAAAAAAAATGAAGCATGCTGATAATGGCCAAGAAAAGAAAGTCTTCTACAACATAAAATTATGTTTCTGTTATAAAGACAAAATAATGTCACATATATTTGAATGAAACGGTCTGAATAAATTAAATATACTATATATATATATATATTATTATTATTATTATTATTATTATTATTATTATAAATGCATAATAAACGTAGAATTTTATAATCTTAATGAGTAAGACTCATTTTATACTAAAGCACATGACAAGAGGTGAGAAAAAGTTTTCTAGAATGACTTTGAAAAAGAAATTGTAACGAAATATTTTTCTATACTTAAGTTTTTTCATTCAGAGCAGCATGGTCATAATACTAAAAACTCACTTTATCTTCATAATTCTTGCTAAATGTATAACTAGCTCAGAGAAAGATTAGATAAATAACACAAAAAGAAAAATGAGTGTAGCAGTTAATCTGAAGAAGTTTACATTTTAAAACAGGAGTGCAATCATCCTTTTCTAAATGTTATATATGGCGATATTCTCACACTCATAAAAGTTTTGATTATAATATTTCAAAAACTGTATTTAGTTGAAAATATATTTCAGGAGTAAGCAATAATAAAAATTATTTTGAACTGTAGTAATTTACAATCATTTCAATCATCAGAGTAATTGATGCAATAAAGTATCCACCAATCAATACGATAAAGGCTCCTTTGAGTTCCTTTATTCCTAAAATTTTATGATCCACCAAATCACTTTCAGTTGTAGGTTGGCGATGTAACTCAAACAGAAAAACTAAATCTTTCAAATATTTCAAGAGTATCCCAGCATTAAAAAGACGATGAATAAGTTTATTTAATTTCTCGACACAGCTAAAATTTTTTGAAATCGGTAAGGCGAACATATCATTAAAAAATGAATCCTCAGAAACAAAATTATCTTTTTCATATGGTGTCAACAAAATTCTGTTACCTAGGAATGCTTTGTTGGGAGGAGATTTCATATAGATGTCGTCTGGCCCTCCAAACGAATGACTATTTTGCTTCAAACATTGTCCGATTATTTTCCAATTTTCGACTTCTGATTCGAGAAAAAAATATGAAAACAAGCTTCCTTTCAAAGTGTAACATGTAACTGAATTTTTTTGTGCAGCTTCGGCTAAATCCGGAATGTTTCTTATCCCATTAAGAGGCGGAAATGACAGAAATGATAATAGAACGGCTTTGTAACTATTGGTAATGACAAACACAAATAACAGCCATGTGCCTAAAAGTAGTACGATGCCTGTGTTCTTGATCTTGAAAGATATTGATTTTTCTAACAAACTCCCCACTAACATAAATACGACTCTATGTAATGATTTTTTTCTGTTTGAGAAAATGAATAACAAAAATGAAATGAGAATAATAATTATTATGATTAAAATCCATAACATGTAGGAAAATGGGTAAAATAAAGTAAATTTCACAGGTACTGGTTGCAATTTATCAGTCATGAAAGATACTTTATCAATATAAAAAGGATAACTGAAGTCGACGACATGAGATCTTTCTGGTGTGAATGAAACAATGCCTACTGCCAAATCCACTTCTGAACGTTTCACCATTCCAATTAATCCAGTCCAGTTTCCGTCAGGTAATCTCTTGCCATATTCACCATCTGGTGGTATAAGTACTTTATACGGAACTCGGAAATATTCTGAAAGAACACGTATAAAGGCAGCCTGATAAACGTAGATAATTTTACCATGTTGAAGCAGAGAGTAGATTTCTAACTCAGGTGCAAAGACAGAAGCAATATAAATAACACTAATTGTACAGCTTCTATTCATTATTGAGAAATAAATTTTAATATAATTTTAAATAAAGCAACAAAGGATATGCGAATTTACCTTGATTAAAATAAATGTCCTATATAATGTGCAAATTGCATATGTTACATTATTTTTCTAAGGGTAATCAGGTTTCTAGTTTATTATTATTAAACATATAACAAACTTTCATATTCAAATCCTCACACATTATTTTCAATATCTATAAATTTACCGTCTCAAAACATAATGCTCTTGATTTTCATAAGTATAATAGTTTTTAAAATTTTCAACAAATTTAAAGTAACTGTTATAATTAATAACAGTATGTCAATGGTAACAAAATGAAATATATATCATAAAAAGTGTTGTAAATTAAATTTGGTGTTCAAGTGAAACTAGTGTAGCATGTCATAGAAATGGTTACAGATATTTGTTCTTCTATTCAAACAGTTTTCTATCTTAGCAAAACATGCGTTTCAAAGATTCACGCGGAGAATAAGCCAGTTTGTTTGGAAAATATAAGATATCGTTTTAAATTATTATTTGTAATTCAATTCTTATATTGATAGATACCGTGTTGAATAAAGGCTTCCGATTTGGTGAATGGGTGTAAAGCAACTGACTGACTGATCAACTGATCAGTCAGTCGGAACTTCGTATAAAAAATAATAGAGAATTAATATATATATATATGGATTACTATTATTGTAAATAGATTACTTCGGAAACATTAACAGTCACCTGAAGTGTGTATGTACTTTAAATGTACTTTAAATTGTAAAAAATATATTAGACATAATTAGTTTCGATTTTAGTTTGTTGATTCATGTTCACTGGTATATGTGCACGCTATAATTAAATGCATTTCTAATACAGATCGTTATCGGTACATGAGTGGATTATGAAAAATAAACAAGATATTAAAAAAAAAAAAAAAAAAAAAAAAAATTCAAAATAAACATGTCTGCAACTCATGAAAATTACAAAAAAAAAAAACTATATAATTAAACCCGCATGTAGAATTACTCAATCGTATATCTTTTAAATTCTCATAGTACGTGCAAAAAAAAATAAATGTTTCAATGGACGACTAGAACGAGGCGGAGCTTCCATTATTTTTGGGAAAAAGCTGCGCTATGATTGGAAATATTACTTTATCGGTAGGCTAAATTAAGACTTGTATACGTTAAATAAAAGAAAATTGTCATCATGACGTCGAATGGCGTCAGAAAGTCAAGTCGTCAATTGGTCACAGCTTTTTCATTCTTATTGAGATTACAGAGAAATGTAGTTGACTGTTTAAAGCTTGTTCCATCTTTAAGCTAGTATGTTGTGGCCACCACAAGACTTTCTTCTACATTTTTCTATACAAATTCCCTCTGTACAAATAATTTATTAAAACTATTATTTATTACAATTGTCTACCTTGATGAATACACACGATTTCATCTTTGAGAAAAATAACACTATATATCTAAAGAAACACAGTTGTATTCTCTGTCTATTCTCAGTTCTTCTTTACATGTTAAAAAATGTGGTTTCATATAGATTATCTCACATGTCAAGTTTCGCACAGTTATATGGCATAGAAAATTAGATAAAACCTTCCAAAACTCAGAAAAATTGCACTATAGTAGCGCCACCAATTGGTCTATATGCATCCAAATAGAATCAGCATAAGTTCTCATATTGGCTTTTTTGCATATTTAGTTTTGTTTGATAATGCGCAATAGAATCTAAAATATAGATTTCCCTAAATTGCTGAAATCACTGTGTAGCAGTACTACCTATTGAGCAATTGAAGCCAAAAGTTGACAGGCACTAACTAATGTCAAGATGCATCTACTAATAAATTATATAAAATTCTATGTAGTAATTTCTGAGATATAGCCTCCCCTTAAATTGTGGAAATATCCGTGTAGCAGCGCCACCTCTTGAATGATTCACTCCGAAAGCTGATAAGCTCTAATTTAGGTGGAAGTATATATTGAATTGATATGCAATTCTGTGCAGTCTTTGTTGAGATATAGCCTTCCATCAAATCGCTGTATAGTACAGCTATCTGTTGAGTGATTCATGCTAAAAGTGGATAGGTACAAAATTAGGTCAAAGTACATCAACATATAATACTACATGAAATTATGTGCTGTAATTCTAATGATATAGTGTTTTCCTTTAATTGGGGAAATCTCTGTGTAGCAGCGCCGAATTTTCAGCGATTCATACCTGAAGTTTGTAGCCACTGATATAGGTCAAGGTGCGTCTACATATAAATTTACATTGCAATTCTGTGCCATAGTTTCTGAAATACAGTTCGCCAGAAAAATTTTTAACGCACGCACACACTCAGGCAGATCACAGCCTCCTAAATTAGATGCCTGTCGCGTGGTTTGGAAACTTGTCAATAACTGAAAGCAGTAGACAGTGCCACCTGATAGAGATTGTGCGACTTTTTTATTCTACTGTCACCAGTAATTATAAGAAGTGATATATTATATATATAATTGACGTTTCTTCGATTCTATTCGCCTTTCGTTTATAGCATATCCCACTTTAAAAAAAATTTTGGTAGCTGTTGAATAAAAAGTCGTGCAATCTGTACCAGGTGGCGGTGTTTACCGTTTCAACTGTTGCCATGTTTCCGAGCCACGCGACAGGCATATAGTTTAGGAGGCTATGGGCAAACATACTTTTTTTTTTTTTTTTTTTAATGGTCAAATCGCGTTCAGAACCTCACAAAATGTGTAAATTATTCGAATACCGAAAGTCGATTTTTTTTTTACGAATCAAATACATTCTTCTACTGAATATAGTAGCAAATAAAAATCATAAAAGTAATACTGGTAATTAATTACAATGAAAATGCAGCAAATTTTAATGTAGCAAATATTTTTATTGTCTATTCAATATCCGTAAAACAACATAATTTTTAATTTACATATTAACTAAGGACTTGGATTAAAATGCTGCCTAAACTAGACTCTACAAAAATGTATGTATTTAAGATAATTAAATATTTTTATTATTTTCAATGATAAGTTAATTAAAAATTTTACAAATTTTCTATGTTCAAATTAGCGCAGTATAATTTAATAATAATAATTTATCTCAATATAATAATTTATCTCAGAGGATTTCTACATAATTCATACATTCTACAAAATTCAGGTTTAGGAATTTATATATATATATAAACGATATACTTCTTAAAATATTCCAAAATATTCTTACCTTAAAGATTGTGAAATTTACCTACCATTTTCACTGAAACAAGCCTTGAACAACAAACCGATTTTTGTGTAATTTTATAAGAATTAAAGTATTTGTTATATGTGGTAAAAGACTACTTTTTCTTTTGCGCTAAACCATTCTAAACAGAATAATTAATAAAAAACGAAATATTCATTCTACGTACTAGATTACATATTTATGGCTGCATAACTTGTTACTTATTCACACATTTTTTTTTTTTTTTTTTTAGTTGTACTTTAAAAATACACTAAAAAAGTTAAGTTGTTTAAATATGGGGGGACAAAAGCAAATAGTCAATGTATATCAATAAAATAACTTTCAATAAATACATCAAAAGCCTAAAGTACTTTCATGCCTCTAATATTATATCACTGTAATATTATATCACTCATTATATGTTGGTTTAATATTTGAAAACAAAATTAAGCTAGTATTTCCTGAGCATCACATTTTCTTCTATACTTTGCTATATAAGTTTCCAGAATTCCAGAATACAAATTAGTTTTCTTAAAAATTGTATCTATTAAAATTATTTTACATGATGAATGCAGGTGATTTTCAGCTGACAAGGAAACATTCAACTGGTGTCGTCTTTAAAAAAAAATAAATAAATATATATATATATATATATATATATATATATATACACACACACACACACACACATATATATATATATATATATGATACTACTCTTCATAAAACACCAGAAAGTGAAAGAAATATATCCGCTTAAATGAATTATGCGACCACAAAAAATTATCAAAATTAAGCATTTTTAGCGATTTACCGCTGTTAGGCGATAAATTCGTTGACACCGAGATTGCCGTGTAGGAACAGAACCGTGTTTTTTTCTCCGACAAGTACTCAAAATTAATCGCCTAACATTGTGAAATCGCCAAATATGCTTAATTTTGATAATTTTTTGTGGTCGCTGTAATTCATTTCAGCAGATATATATATATATATATATATTTTCATTTTGTGGTGTTTTATGAAGAGTAGAATCACATAATAATATAATAAGAGGAGACTTGGCGTTGGAATATTAAGACTCGAATAAAATACTACGTCAAGAAACGCCAAAAGAAAAATATTTGCGATGCATACAACTGTTTCGGTAGCCATAAGCGTACTGACCTCAGTGCAAAACGAATTCTGAATCCAGAGAAGTGCTTGCAAAAAGAATTCTGAATCTGGAGAAGTGCTATCACATATGTTTTTTTCACATCAATCACAAAAATCACACATATTTTTTTTAAAAATTTATTGAAGAGGACACCTTTTGAATGTTTTCGTGTGAGTGGAGTACAATACAAAATGTGGAAATTAAACGTGTTTTTTTTTTTTTTTTTTTTTTTTTTTTTACAGACATCGTTAAATACACACACACACACACACATATATATATATTAATAATATTTAGGATATATTTTTGTAAAAACAAAATTGGTGAATTCGTTTTAAAATATAACACATCTGTGGATAAAAGTATTGAGAATTCTTTTGAAAAATATGCATATCGAAATTTTAAACCTTCGGGTGAAAATCGATTGTCTGATATATACAAAAATTTATTCCTCGTTGACTATTATCATTATAATACAGTTTTAATTCTCAATAACTGGTGAAAATTATTCTCGTTCTGAATATTTAGTAAAAAATTTGCCCTAAATTGCAAAAAAAAAAAAAAAAAAAAAAAAAAAAAACAGTATGGCAGCTGATCCCGTTGAACGATTTACGCCAAAAATTGATAGGCGCTAACTATATAAATACTTTAGGGAACCTGACACCTATAAAATCTTATATATCAATTTAATATTTTTAAATTGAATTATATTCGGATTTTTCAACAAAATATATATTCAGGCAACGATTCTTATGGTTTTTATTTTATCTTATTTTATTTTATTTTATTTTTTACAGATTTGAAATCTTTAAGCGGGTACATTAGTTTCGGAGGCTATAAGAAGCCTATTTTCTGTAATTACGCTACTCAGCATGAAAATTGTCCCCAACACCATTTTTCCAAATTCTGATCTAAAATGGCCTCTTTCCGAATATGACGGTCAGTTTGCCTTATCACCCACCATTTTTTGGGGACGCCCCCCTATTTTTATCACTTTTCGGTAATTTTATGGCATAAATTTGACTTATAGTGGAGGGAAGAAATATTTTAACTGTTGCATATCTTCTGAGGCCCTAAAGAGATGAAAATTTCTATAACATGAACATTTGCAGAAAGGGGAAGATTTTTTTTTTTTTTTTTTTTTTTTTTTTTGGGGGGGGGATTTACCACCGAAATTATAAGTTATATTTATTATATTTTACTAATCAGTTATTATTACCACTTATTATACATTATATAAATATATATTTATTTATTTATTTAAGAGTTAAAATAATTATTTTCAATTCTCCAAATCAAATTCACGGCCATACCGAAGAATGATAAACATTCGGGGAGGAGGTGACGTCCCAATAAACTGGTGAGTGATGGGGCAAAATGGGGGTCATATTCGGATTTAGGAGGTCATTTTACATAATAATGAGCAAGAATGGTATCGGGGCTTTATTATTTTTTTTTTCCCCTGCAGCGTGGTGTTACTTAACATAATAAATAAAATTCTTTATTCAAATTTTTGAACATATAAAAGAGCAACAATTGGAGAATATTTTATGGAATTTTTCATTAAAATTTTGGAAATCTCAGTCGATGTATTCTGATTTCCGGAGAACCTCCTGGAAAGAAGTTGACGAGATTTCTTAAAAGCAGATGCGTCGATATTATTGAAAAGTTTTACAATTCTTCAAAACAGGATAGAAAGAACTTGAATGAATAGTTTCTCTCTCTCTCTCTCTCTTTTTTCTGTTTTATTAGAACTAACTTTACTATGCCACACGCGAAGAAAAATTTACGAAAAATTGTATTGTTTTTGCATAAATTTCTTTCAAAATTTCACAAATTTTTATTATTGTTATTTTTTAAATCCTTTGCTCAAACACTAATTAATCTTATTTTAAAGAAATGGGAAAAATTTCAACAAGTTCGGAGCATTATTTTTTTAGAAATCATGTCCACCACTTTTTTGGAGGGTTTCCAGAAACCACGACCCGTTGGCAGAATTTTCAAAAATTTTCAATGAAAATTTTATAAAATTTTAATTGTATTGTTAAGTTATTTCAAAAATTAAAAATATCGAATAAAAAATTTCATTCATTTATATTAAAAAAAAAAAAAAAAGAAAAAAATGTGCTTTTCCTTTAGCTTTCGAAAACACAAGTAACCACTTAAATTGTATTATCTCAGTTTGCATTGTTTTGAATGAATTCATGATCTTCAAAATATTAAAAGTTTGCAGATATTAAGGAAAATATTTAATATTTTATGCATATTTAATATAACCTACTTAAAAGAATTAGGGATGGATTTTGCAATAGTTTTAAAGGAAAAATGATTAAAAGTAATATTAATAATAATAATGACCCTCTTCGATCAGGAACGATTCCGGTTTAGACCGCTTCAAAACATAGACTTTTGTAGCTTTTTTTTTTCCCCTTAGAAATGCTATGTATTTTTATTTTTAATTTATTTTTTTTAATTAATCTGCTTAAATGTTACATCATTAGAAAGATCTTTCAAAACTGAACATTTTTACTTTTCTCTTAATCTCAATATGTAAAAAGATTTCAACGGAAGTTTATAACTACCATTGCAATTCTAAAATACCCATGGAGGTTAAAATTAAAGTGTAATATAAAATTCAATCTAAAAAATTATGGGCTAACAGTTATTGCATCATTTTCTTGAAATCGTGATAATGTACTTATCTGATATAAACAAACAGTTGATTGTGACGTCATATTTATCAAATTAGTTAAAATGAATAAGGTTACAAATAAGGTACCTAAGGTTACTTCGTTACAAATATGTACCTTACATTTGGTACTTTATTTGTAACGAAGTTTTGATCAGATATTTTAAAATTAATTAAAACATGAAAATAATTTCAAAATTGGACATTTAAATTTATGATTGTTGCCAAAAATTTTTACCATTTATTGTTATATATTATATTTATATATATATATGGGGGGCATAAGATGAAATAATGTTTTCACGCGAAAAATAAAAATTAAAAAATATATTAAATTTACTCATGCATATAAAGATTACTTAGTAAAAAGAGTCGAAGAAGAAAGCGGAATAAGTACTGAGTTGTATTACGATAAATACGATATATAATATGATAGATAATATAATATAATTTATATAATAATATAATATATAATATAATATATAATATAATTAGACTTATCGTCCAGGGTTAGCAGGTATTTTCGTTAAAAGAAATAGTTTGTTCGTTCGGTGCAACTTGCACATTAGTCCTGTCAGGTACAACTTGCATATTAGTCCCGTCAGGTGCAACTTGCACATTAGTTCCCTTTGGAACAACTTCGATATACACCCACAACGATATTTGGCGATTTTTTATTGGCGATTATGGCTAAATCATAAATCTAAAAATCATGAATCATAAATGATAAATGATAAAATCATAATCTAAATGATAAATCATGAAACATAAAATCACGAATCTAAAATAAACAACATATAGGCTGCCATATTATATCGCAAACAGTGCAGAACGACATCGTTATCGTTCAAAACGGCGACAAAGAAAAATCGCCAAATATCGTTGTGGGTGTACATCGAAGTTGTACCTCCCCTTTAAACATAGTGTCCAGCGGAGCTGGCAAAGCATTCGTTGATTCACTACCTTAACTGATTTCACATTCCGTCATTTTTGACGGGTTTATAAACTAGTAACAAAATAATGTGTTTTTGCATATGTTTGCATAGGCATGTTTTTTTTTTTTTTTTTTTTTTTTTTTTAATATTATTTTTTATATATAAACCTAATAAATAAATTTCAAATTCCCTCCCTAATTTTTTTCTTAAGTACATTTTATTTAACATCTGAAATCCAATATTAACTCTGTCCTTAATATCGGTAGAAATTTTAGAATTTTTAACATTATGAGTCCATGAAACAGTGCAAAATGAGAAAATGCAGTGTAAAGATTTCAAATCTGTAAAAAATATATTAAAATACATACCTACCAAATTAATAAGCGTAAAACTGTTAACGCCCCTTTTTCCACACCACTTTATTTATAGAGTAATTCTCACCAAATGTTGTTACGATTAAATAAGAAAAAAGTTGCTCTAAAAAATGACTGGTGTGAAAAAAACGGCGGGTGATAAAAATTTTACGCTTCATAATGAGATGGTTATCAAGTATGAAAATACATAAGAAATTTTGCCTGAATATAGGGTAGCTGCTCCAGTGATTGGCATGCTCCAGTAATTGACATCTATACCGAAATAATTTATAAATAAGAAAAATAATAAAATCATATATTTTACATATAAGAATTTTAACATTTTATGTCAAATACTGGAGCATAGGGTGCTACTAACTGGTAAAATGAATAACTAGCAGTGTCAAACGCTGCAACATAGGGGGCCAGTTACTGATAAAATCAAAAACTCGCAGTGTCAATTACTGGAACATTGAGTGGGAGTCAAATAAAAATTCATAAAAAAAAAAAAAAAAAAAATGTTATCAAATGTATATTTTAACATATATGTGGTTCTGAATGTCTTTCATACCATATGTACTAACTTAAGATTTCTAAAAATATTTTCTGATGACTAGAACATTAAAAACATCAGAGATTGCTCTAAAACTGTCAATCACTGGTGCACTTACCCTATATTTTACAAAATAAACATAATATGGTTCAATTTACTAACATTAAACTGAAATATAAGCTTTTATTTGAAACCAACTTCAATGGTGCCAATTCAAAGGATCCAGGTCACTTTCAAGGAAAAATGTATGATCAGGTATTGTTTGAAATTGTGCGTGAATATAAAACAGAAAAGTCTGTGTTTTAATTACTTATTATTATTATTATTATTATTTTAATTTACACTGCTCGGAAAGAAAATTGCCCCAGCACCATTTTGGCAATTTTTTATGTAAAATGAACTCCTGAATCCGAATAAGACGTCCATTTTGCCCTATCACCAACTGTTTTTTAGGGACGGTCCCCTATTTTTATCACTTTTCGGTAATTTAATGGTTATAAATTTGGTTTTTAGTGGGAGGGGGGGGGAGATTATTTTAACTGCTAAATATCTTCTGTGGGACTACACAGTTGGTAAATTTTAAAACATAAACATTTACGGCAAGGGGAAAATTTAGGAGGAAATTTTCCACTGAAATTATGTATTACATTTCTTATATTTTTTTAATCTATTATTAATGTTATTTATTAAACATCATATTTTTGCCTTTTTAAGTGTTAAATTAATTCATTTTCATTCTCTAAATCAAATTCATGTCCATAAATTTACCGAACAGTGATAAAAATTGGGAGATTGGTTGATGTTCCGAGAAAACGGTAGGTGGCTGGGCAAAATGGTAGTCATATTTGGATTTAGGAGGTCATTTTACATTAAAAAAAAAAAAAAAAATTACATCAGAGGTCGATTTTATTTTTTATTTTTTACGCAGTCCAGTGTTATTTTTGTGAAATTTTTAACGAACATTAAAAACATAACAATTATAACGACATTTCTAAATATTTTTAATCGAAAACTAACGTGTGTGGTATGTATAAAATTTTAATGAGTTTTTATTTTAACACGCATGTTTACATACTAAATATAAATTACTAGTGTACACACTGGATAACACATTTAAGACTGCATTTATCTCATAATGTTTTTGCATATTACAAGTCTGTTATAGTTATGTACTACACTTATTCAAATGCAGTAAAAATAGTCCTAAAACTTTTTTAACAGCAAACATTAATTTTTAGATCTAAGAAATCAATGCTTTTAAAGAGAAACAACCCATTTCATATTTTAATAATCTGGTGTGTCACTCACACGACTTTCTCTTACCCTGAAATTTAATACAATAAATACAGGTTGCAGATTAACAGGTAAGGTAACGAGTACTGTTATGTAAACCTATGTTAAACAATTTCTATTAGGCTTCTGAAGAGTTTTATATGATAATTAGTTTTCTGGTTGATGTGATAATTAGTTGTGTGTGTGTGTGTGGGGGGGGGGGGGTTCCCCGTTTCATTAATGAACCTACATTTTTATAGATTTTAATTCGGTTATTAAAAAATAAATCTGTTTTTAAAAAATAATTTATTAAACGTATTATTTAAAAAAGTTATCTTTCATGATAATGCAGACGATTTCCATATTAGAGAAGTAGTATAACACCAAATATCCAAAAAAAAAAGTCCATTTTATTCTCAAAATTATAAAAAAAAAAAAAAAAGAACGATTTTTTTTCTAAGTTTTTTTTTCGTTAAAAGTAAAAAAAAAAAATCGATAACTTTGTTTTAAATTATCGCAGATCGAATTAACCATTCGTTTTAAAGGTATTGGCGAGCTCTTTTGAAAGATCCCCATCATGAAAATTTACTCCCATCGAGGGGGGACTTCCAACTCAGGGGGGGTGGGGGGTGGGGAGGCGTGGCTCCAACATACACAATTTTGTTCCCCTGTTGACTATCCCTATTACAAAAAATATATATTCGTTTCATTTGGTTTAGTGCAGGCTATAGACGTTAAACTCTACTTACCTGGAATTTCCCCCATAGACGTAATATATTAGAATTCTCTTGATTGTCCCTGTACACGAACCATTTGTTTGATGTTGACGAAAATGTTAGAGAAGTAGTATAACACCAAATATTCAAAAAAGGCCATTTTATTCTCAATATTTAAAAAAAAAAAATCGTTAAAAGTGAAAATAATCGATAACTTTGTTTTCAATTATCGCAGATCGATTGTTCAACCATTCGTTTTAAAAGTATTGGAGAGCTCTTTTGAAAGATACCCATCATGAAAATTTAATCCCCTCGTGGGGGGACTTCCTCTCAGGGGGGGGGGGGGGGGAGGCGAGGCTCCTACATACACAAAAAAAAAAAAAAAAAATTCCCAGTTAACTATCACTATTACAAAAAATATATATTCGTTTCACTTGATTTAGCGCAGTCTATAGACGTTAAACTCTGCTTACCTGCAATTTCCCCCATAGGCGTAATGTATTAGAATTCTCTTGATTGTCCCTGTACACGAACCATTTGCTTGATCTTAACGAAAAGCTTATTGTAGCATCCCTATATGATACACATTTAGAATACCAAGTTTGAACTTTCTGCCATAATTTGTTTTTGAGATATGCTGATAACAGAAAGACACACAGGCAGACACACAGACATACAGACATACACAGAGACCATTTTCTAAAAACATGATTTTCGTATTCAGGGGACCTCAAAACGTGTAAATATAACAAAATCTCACGTTCAAAAATTTGACCCAAAAACAATACTTTCTCTACCTTATGGGTAAGAGAAAGTAAAAAGTACATCAAATATTACATAAGTAATATTTATCGATTCTTGTTCCTTTAACCTCAAAGTATATTCACACATTTTAAAACTAAAAGTTAAATCTCATTTAATGAACTTGCTGTACATAAAATTGAAAGTATCGAAAATTCATCAAAACGCAATTACTATAATGTATGCGTTTGAATAAAACGCATACATTAATACAAATAATACAAATAAATAATGCAAATAATACAAATAAATAATTTAGTGTAATAAAATTAATGTGTAAAATACTATATATACATTTTTACTTTCTTCTATATTCAATAGAAGAAAGTATTGGATTCGTAAAAATTTTAGACTTCCAGTTTTCGACGGATATACAAGTTTTGAGAGATCTAGAACAATATTTTACCATTTTTAGAAAATGCCTGTCTGTCTATCTCTGTGTGTGTGTGTGTGGCAAAAATTTGTGGCAACTGTATCTCTGAAATTACTGCTCATAATTGTATATAAATTTATATGTATATGCACCTTGACTTAAATGAATGCCTATTAACTTTTGGTGTCAACCGCGCAACAGGTGGCGTTGCTATACCGCGATTTCCACAATTTAAAGGGAGGCTGCATCTGCGGTTCTATTGGGTATAATCAAACAAAACTTGGTATGTAAGAAGGTCATTATGAGACATTATGCTGATTCAATTTGAATGCTTATTGGCTATTAGGTGGCTCTGCTATACAGCGATTTCCGCAATTTAAGGGAAGGCTATATCTCAGAACCTGCCGCACAGAATTGCAAATAAATTTATATGTAGATGCACCTTGATATAAATTAGTACTTATCAGTTTTTGTGTCAATCGCTCAACAAGTAGCGCTGTTACACAACAGTTTCTGAAATTTAAGGAATGACTATATCTCAGGTTCTATTGCATACAAGGAAACAAAACTTGAAATGTGAGAAAACAATTATGAGACATTATGCTCATTCAAGTTGAATACTTATAGGCTAATAGATGGCGCTGCTATATTGGAAATTTCCTCGATAACGCGAAAGCTATATCTCAACTTGTATGGCATATAACTGTACGAAACTTGATATGTGAGATAACCATTATAAAAACGCTTTATCTAAGATGTTATTTATACACAATAAAACTGCCTTTTTTGGATATTTAGTGTTAGTTTTCTCTAAGATGAAAATCATATGCTTTCATCATGGTAGATAATTTTAATAATAAATAGTTTTAATAAATGATTTCCCTTTAGTGAATTTGTATAGGAAAATACAGAAGGAAGTCTTATGGTAGCCTGAACATACTAGTTTATTTATAAATACAAAAAAAAAAAAAAAAGATTGCACCAGAAATAGTAAAAACATTACTACTTTTACTAAAATATTACTAAACATTACTACTAAAAAAAAAAAAAAAAAAAAAAAAAAAAACTATTATTATAAGAATGTTAGGAGTAAAAATATTTTTTTTTTCTGTAATAAAAAAATTGTTTTCGAAACGTAAATAAGAAAAACTTTATAATACAAAATGATCAACAGGCAAAATTTATTATTTAGTTTAAAACTACAATGAATTATAAATTTATTATTATCTTTTTTTATGTAGTTTACATTAAAACTTTAACGCTGTACAGCTTACATTTTAATGCGTTTTGGCTGCAAAAAAATTAAATAAAAACTTTTTGAATTTCTATAAAGAATGTTACTGATTCAATAATAAACATATTTTTACTCTATTAAATTGCTGTTTTGAGATCGTAAAAAAATCGTAATCATTTATTCATTGTTATAGTTTTATTAAAAAAGAGATGCAGAATTTAAGGTTTTGTTTTCAATAAACGGCAATAGATGACGACCCAAGTAATATATATGAATAAAGGAAACTGTTTAAACACATTTATTTTATTTAAATTTTAAAAAAATGTGACGCATGTTAGAAAGTTTAGTGCTTTGCATTATTCAAAGAAGCAAACCATTATTTCAGTATAGCATGCATTTCGTATAATTATAAAAAAAATCCGCATAGTCAGAAACAGATTTTCAGTTTGTACGAAAAAAATCACAGAACATGGTTGCATATGCAAAGGTATAAACAATGATCATGTGCGCATGTCCGATAGAAATGTCGAACGTATCCGAACTACCTATGATCGTAGCCCTAAGAAATTTACTACCACAGCAAGCAGAAAAGTTTAAATTAAACGATACGTCGTGTACCTAAATATCCCATGCATCTGGAACGATATAAATTTCAGTTAATTCAGACATTGCATTCCGATACTAATGAAAAAAAGATTTGAATTTTACATTTCAAGATTTTAAAGGTGGTAGTTCTTCTAAAAAGTTGACTTTTGGGTGAATTAACCTTTCATATATCTGGTAAAATGATTTGCCAGTTTCAGAACTTGTGGAAAAGACCCATCCCTGAGTAGTCATATGAAAGAGCCTCTCCAAAAGCATATGTATTTTGCATCATTAGTGTCAACAAAGTTTACATTTCTCACTTTTATCGAGAGAACTGACTATATAATTACAATTAAAATTTAAAACTCATAAATTCTTATTGAATTCACGTTTTAATATAGTACTAAATATATATATAAAAAGACCACTTTAAAACACGTATAAAAATTTATTAAAATTTGTTCACAAAGCTTTTCGCTACAATTTTGTAGCATCTTAAGGTGATTTTTTTACACAAGAAAAGAGTAGGTAGCATTATAATATAACAAAGTAACTTGACACGGTTATAGTTAATGTGTACACAATGGAATGAGTCCATTAGTTGTATAAATTCAGGAAACAAAGTAGAGTCCCTGGTGTGGCCCAATTGGGACTCCATTTTGTTTCCTGAATTTATACAACTTATGGACTCATCATATTGTGTACACATTACCTATAACCGTATCAAGTTTCTTTGTTGTATATAATGCTGTCTACCCTTTTCTTGTGTAAAAAAATCACCTGAAGATGCTATAAAATTGTAGTGAAAAGCTTTGTGAACAATTTTTTACACATTTTTGTACGTGTTTTAAAGTGATCTTTATATATATATATATATATTTATTGATATAATTACATATCTTGACCTGCTCTACAGTTAGTTGATTTCACGAATGTAACAATATCGGGATGATTTCATCTCCATTCAAGACGACGCTTCACATCACATCCACGACAAAGTACTGAAATATTGGATCGACAGAATTCCGAAGAGATACATTATAAAATGGGGGCAACATGATCTTGCTCATTTTAAGTGGCCCCCAAGGTATATAAATCTAAAGCTTTGTTATTACTTTCAAACATGCCTATGTGAAGAAAGTACTGTGATCACGTTAAAAGTCCGACTTTGCGATTTTAGTGTTTCTACATGTTTTGAGGTCCCCTGAATTAATTTTTGATTAATTTTTGTTATTTTTACGGTGGTGTATGTATGTATCTGAGTGAACACGATGACATCCAAACGTTTTGTTTGAATGAGCTAAAAGTTAGTATGTAGGTTACATGTTACTGTAGCACGAACCCTATTGATTTTGACGGATCTATCACTTATTATTATTATTATTATTATTATTATTATTATTATTATTATTATTATTATTTTTTTTTTTTTTTACAGGGACACAAAAAAAAAAAAAAAAAAAAAAAAAAAAATCTTTATCATTATGATCTATGGGCCCAAACTTTTTAAAGTGCGATAGCGTCTAAATGTCTTATTTGACTAAATTGAAAAATTTTACACAAGTTAGAAGTTACCGTTGAACGAACTGAAAGTTTCAAGATGATTCTTAAAAATAAATTTCTACATATTTGACTAAAGGTCTAAATTCGAAAGCTTACAATTAGTTATTGGTAGGCAGTGTAATAATATAGCATGTCGTTCGTCATTGTTTTGATATCAAGATTTTGTAATTTCCTTTTGATATCAACACCCTCAATAAATACATACCCACCAAATGAAATATAATTGGTTAAAAATGTTAACAGTTTATAGCTAAAATTCTGGCTTTTAGCAGAATGAGATATACTTTTACAGTAAATTTATGTATATTTTTATAAATAAAAATTTGCTTTAGGAGAATAACTGAATAATTTATAGTGTATCATACTAAAATATTAATTTATATCTTAATTTTAATAAAACATTTCTATATGAGAATGCTGTCCTTATTGATTGTGCGACGAAAGAAAAGTTATTGAGTTTAGATGATCAACATTAACATTTTTCTTTTTTACATAACGATATCTAAGATGTAACATTCCTGTAATAAATTATACAGAATTAGAAATTCATATTTTGTCTGCACTGTTGCTTTACTAAATGCAATGTGATTAAAATTGTGCAATATTTGCATATTCTGCTTTGGGATCTGTGAATAATAATACTAAAAAAAAAAAAAAAAAAAACAAATAATTATTATTTTTCCTGATATTTTAATCTTATTAATGGAAAATTTAATTGTAAAAACAAAAGTAATAGACTCTTCCCAGCGTCGTCTGCTCAATCATGTGATAGACGAAAACGAAGAATCGAATTCGGAGAATCGAATTCAATTAAATATTGTTCTTAAGAACAAAAGTGTTAATATTTAATATAAAATAAAATAAAAGTAATATTGTACATTTGTAAAGAGTAGAATAGTTGTATTTGTAAATTTAATAATAAAAAAAAAAACAAAAAACATTTTATGTGTTTATTTATTTTGAGCTGTAAGAATCGATTTTTGTATGTTCTAGTCTAACTGTTACATTAACTGATCTAGCAATAAATAATAGCTTTTTCTTGTGGAATATTTATGGAATATAATTTGAAATTTTAAAATGTTTTCTTTTAATTTAATTGCATAAAGTTGTTACAACAAGTTAATTAACTTAGTTACAGGTCTAAATGGATTTACACCGTACGATGTTGCACTGATGATTTAAGTACCAAAAATCAGAGTATTTAACATGTTTTTCATGAACATCAATAACAAATATAAACTAAATGATGATTGTAAATGTATACAGCAAACAAAAGATGGTAAATAATGATATAAAATGGATTAAAAATGCTGATGTATAAAAGAATAACACAGATTAAATATGATTGATCAAAAATAAGAATGGAAAATATGTTATTTCAGAAATCGCTATAGATTTGGAAGACTTCGTCTCCTATTTGTTTTTCATCTATCATGTGATCTCTGATGTCAGGTGGGAAGAGCCCATTCAAATTTTCTAAAATATTTAATTCACAAATGAAAATCTCTGAATGCTCCTGATTTAAAGCTAATTTTCTAAAATTTGTAATTGCAAATTTTTTAATAGGTGTAACAACGGATTATTTTAAAATATTTCTAACACATACAATTTTTCTTCAGTTTGAGAATTCTGTATTTTATATATCAGAAAATATTTTATTCATTCTGTTGTTAAAACTAATTTTGTAATAAAAATAATAATAATAATAACAATAAAAGTCATTTTTTCAGAATCAAAGCTAATTTTTCGTAATCATTGCCAAAATGTTAAGGGGTTAGATATTGGATTTGAAATCTGAAAAGAAGCTTATATTTTCTGTTTCTTCATATAAGAATTTTTTTTTTATTCACAATTTTAAACATATAAAAAAGGACAAGAATTAAACAATATTTTATAAAAGTTTTTTTTTTTAAATATTTGTAAATTTTAGCGGGTGATTCCTGATTTCCGAAAACCCATCAAAAATGTTGTGAATAAGATTTATCAAAAGCAAATTAACCCTTCTTATTGAAAATTTACACACTTCTTTTAAAATAGAATTGACTAGTGTTTGAGCAAAATATTTTTAAAATACTGGAAATTTGAAATTTTTGATCAGAATTTCATGCGCAAACAGTACAATTTTTGGTAAATTTTACTCCACGTATAGTCTTGTAAAATAAGTTGCAATCGAAAACAAGATAAAATCCTCCTTTGAAGTACTTGACAATTCTGTTTTAGAGAAGTCTGTAAAACTACAATAAGATCGGGAAATTAGATTTTGAAAATTTTTAGTGGCTCACGGATCACCATTTGGCAAACACCCGTCTACATATTACATACGTTTCTCTTTTCTAAAACAAGTTCCAGCTGCCGTTGTTCATTATTGTGTATCTGGGTCATTCTCTGAAAAGTGGGCTTGTTTTTTAAAAAAAAAAGTTAGCTCAGATAAAATTGCTCCATTTTTTTTTTTTTTTTTTTTTAATGCATATACACGTTAATAAAAATAATAAAAATACATACACAGTTAATAAAAAATAATATTAACCAAGCTGTATCTGATAAATTTAGAAATAGTAATTATTTTTATTAATTAGAAAAATGAGGGAATGATTATGAGGGAATGACAAATTTCTTCTAGAAACTACTCTATAAAAATATTATTAAGTTTAGCTATATTTTCAAACACTAAATATTTATTAAAACATATTTTTATTAATATAATAGCATAAAAAAGCAAATTTGATTTCTTTTAGTTAACTTTATAATGAATGAGGGAATGACATATAATAAAAATACTGTATTTCAATCTAACATTTGAGAGCAATATGCTATTCATTGTAAAATGTTTCCAACAGAACACAAAATGTTTTCTTTACTTTGCTTCTATATAACTGAAGTTTGACTTATATAAAGTACGTGCTGCCATTAATGGAGTAAGTAGGGGTATAATTACAGTTTGATGAGGGAATGATATCTATTACCAGGGACAATAATAATAAATGTTCTAATTTCTTTCATTGCATAATATATAAATGTAGTATAATGGATAAATATTTATTAAAGTATGTTTAATAAATTTTTACTTCAAATAATCTAACTATAGATGCTTTAATACCATAGAAACCATTTTATTTACTTACATGTGGGAATGGGGACACAGTGAGGGAATGATATTTTGCATTTAAAAAAAATATTTTAAAATTATGTTTGAATTCCAATAACCAAAAAATAACAGTTTATATGCAAAACCAATTAATATTGATAGTTTGGACTGCTTTTTGTTTTTGTGCTTTTAAAAATATGCCCTCAAGACTACTGGGACATGAAATGACCACTTTTCAGAGAATTACTCATCTACATACGTTTACACCCATCATAGTAGCAAATTTCTATTAAGTAGTCGAATGTTAAGACGCATTATGGACTCATTATTTCATTTAAACAGACGATATCGTCTTAAATTGATTATAATTCAATGTGATATATAATAAGGGGATTTCTATATTATAATTTGAAAACTTCGTCATTTATTCGAAATTTGCGATTTCCTTAATATCACAGAAATCGGGCAATATTTCTCATAAACTAGCAATAGGGAGTTCATTCAATTGGAAATTTCTATGGAGTTGCATAAAAATTGAAATATGAAATTGACTCTAATAAAACTAAACAACAAATTAGATAAGGTAAATATATCTAAAGGTTTTAGGATAGGAACGTATTGTTTTACGATCGTTCCGAGTGACAAAGTTCAATTCTCATAAAACGAAGAAAAAATAAATAAAAAAGTTAATTCTCGTAGTTAAAGAAATGCAAGAATTTCACCTGCATAAGAACAAAAGTTTACAACAAATGTAAAATCTCTGTAAATTAAAATTTATATATATATATATTGTCGCTGTCCTCATTTTTTTTTTTTTTTTTTTTCATTTGCGTCCGCATTTTCTCGCGGAGAGCAGTCTCCTTTGCATTATTAGAGGTATCAGGTTTTTTCCGAATACTCCAAGGTAGACGTTTAAGTTGCTTAGAAATTTGTATCATCTTAATCAACGAAATTATAAATTTCAGGTTATAAAGGTACTCTATTTTCCACCCTTTTTTTTTTTTTTTCCCCATGATGTTACGTTTCATGCTAAAATTAAAGTGTGATCCATGGTTTAAAAAATAATAAAATTAATGTCAATTTTTCTATTAAGAAAATTAAATTTCTTAATGACAATTTCTTACGTTGTTTATCAATTACTTTTATATGTTCTTTTCTAGAGAATAATGAGGCCCGTTATCCATTGTAGGTAAGCTATTAATTTGGTGACATTTCTGATATTTATATTTGTATTATGTCAAGTTTTGCAAAAACTAATTGAATTTATGTTTCGAAAATTGATTTCCAAAATAGCGGTGTTTATATATTTTAGGGTTAAATTCAAACATATACATGAACATCTTCTAATTTCGTAATTACAATTTTTTAACATTAGAAAATTAAACATTTCTATGATACATTTCATAGGGGGGGGGGGGGATCATCAACTAAAGCTCTTATAAAGAGTACATTTTATCTTTCGTTATTTTGAGCCGCAGGAAGGAGAGAATTAAAAATTACATCTGTTGGATAAAATTGCTCTGAATTAAAATATTAATAATAATAAACTTTTCTATTTTCAGCTATTTTCGAATATTTAAAATTATTACTTATCTGCATATTAAAAATACATATAAACTATTATACTGTCCTATATTGCCTAAAAAATTCAATAGTAAAAAGTATAGGTTAAGTACTATCTTTTCCTTTTCCGTTTTCTTTTTATTTTCGTCGATGGGGACATATACTAAAGCTGTAATGCTAAATGGTCTATATATTACGAATGTCTTTCTATTCTAAAAAAAATTACTGATTTTGAATATCATATTTTATTTAAAGAAAAAAAAAATTAAAATAAAATAAAATAAAGCAGTAATAAATATTATGTATTTTAATTTGACATTGAATTTTGCGATTACTATAATATTTTTCTGCTTTTGTCTTGCGATATGCATTATAAATATATCTATTCAGTGAAAGACAAAGCAGCCAATAGGCGGGCTGAACTTCGCAAGAGTTCATGAGTGAAACGATCTAGAAGGCGGAGCCTCCCTCGGAGGTTATTAAGTAGAGCGAGCAATGAGCAAAACTCTCTAGTATATAATAAAAATCCTTTCCAAGTTATGATCTATAGATAAATATAATTATTCTATTGCGTTAATATTTAAAGAATAATTCTTGATACATTATTTTATGATCCAAATTAAATATCATGCTTAAATCTTTGAAGTAAATTGACTGAAATTTTAAAATCATTTAAACAATTGTTGCCATATTCTAATTTACAATTCTTAATCAATTTATAATACATTAACTATAAAATTAATTCATTTACTACTTTTCTTCAATACTGTACACCAAGTTACGTGGCATCACCCAAGTGGACAAAAAATTTCATAACGTAGAACAAAACTGACTACTCACTTATTAAAATATTTATTAACAAAAGTCCTGAGTAAGAATGCTGAATAAATATTATATTTGTATTATTTCCAAACGGTGATTTCAAAATTATATATGATAACATTTATTTAGATTTTTATAGAAGCTGTATCATGATACATAAGCATAAATATGTTACCTTTTGTAACATTTTTTAAATATCATTTTATATCTAGTTTCTATTCAACATAAAGGGGAGATTTTGTAATATTTATCATTATTTTCAATGATTTTTGAAATTTCTACATATAGTTGTACATACAAAAAGGAAAAAAAAATGTGAAAAGTCATGAGATGTTATCTATATGCTCTATTATCCATAAATAAGCTTTTCGGAGACGGTGTACATTGTATAGCAACCATGCAGTTCGTTTTAGCTCTCCTCGTCATTCTTACCTGCTTCACATATATTCAGAATCAAGAAGTGAGTCTAATTTTAACCATACATTTGTTTAATCAGTTTGTGTGTTAGTTAATATCTATATTTACATTTCAACAAGAAATTTAAATTTTCAGATAAATTTATTAAACATAGAAAGTATATATCGTTATAAAGAAGTATTTAGACTCTATCTTAAACAACTCTATGACGTAAATAACAACGAAGCCTGCCGAGATAATATATAAATCAATAGACAGCAATGATGATAGCAACCTTCAAATCAACGACGGAGATAAGCTAAATTCGACCAATGTAATTACATCTTGATGGAATGTTCTCTGAACACACTCGCGTAGAAGAATGGTATATAGTGTTACGTGCTAAATATGAGCACATTTAGATTGTGGCAGGTTTGAAAGAGCCAGTTACGTCAGAGATTACTGCAAATATATCTATATATATATAGATACACCCCGTGACAATAAGATAGGTACAAAGGTTTTTTTCTATGGTTTTTCCTAAAAAACATAATCTAAATGGGGCTTATCATTTATCATTATCATAAAATAACACTATTCCCAGACTAATTTTTGTTTTATGTCTAATTTAGAAAAGTTTTAAAACTAATTTTTTTTTTAATTTAAGACACTGCGACAAAAAGATAGGAACAAAGGGATTTTTTTTAAATTTTTGAATATGATTATTTTGAATATGAATATTTTGAACATGATTCAAATATTTAATATGTTTTTGATATGATAATATTTTGTTATGATAATAAAAGATCAGCACAATTTAGATAATGTTACAGTCGGCTGCAAAATTATTCGAGCACTTGCAATAATCCTTGCCAAAAAAAGTACACTTAATACAGCTTTGTTAAATAAATCCTTGTCGAGTCATGTTCTTAATCAGTCTGAGAACATGATTCGACAAGGATTTACTTAGCAAAACAGTCTAAAGTGTACTTTTTAAATATAGGAATTATTGGCTAGTGCTCGAATAATTTTGCAGCCGACTGTATTTTATGAAAAATTTAAAAAACCCTTTTTGTCGCGCAGTGTAGTCTTAAATTAGAAAAATTTAATCTTAAAACTTTTCTAAATTTGTCTTAAAACAAAAATTAGTCTGGGAATATTGTTATTTTATGATAATAATAAATGATAAGCAAAAATTAGATAATGTTATTTTATGAAAAATCAAAGAAAAAACCCTTTGTACCTATCTTTTTGTCGCGGGGTGTATATATATATATATATATATATACAGTCGGTAACAAAACTGTCCAAACACTATCAAAAATTCCTATGTAAAAAAAGCACACTTCATGCGGTTTTGTTAAATAAATCCTTATCGAATCATGTTCTTACACTGACTAAGAACAGGATTCGACAAGGATTTATTTAACAAAACCATATGAAGTGTACTTTTTTCACATAGGAATTTTTGCTAGTGTTCGGACATTTTTGTTACCGACTGTATACATATATATATATGTATAAGTTTTTTTTTTGTTTTTTTTTCCTTATCGTAATAAGTAAATTCTCTACCTTTTTGTATTGTTTTATCATGTTTTAAATCTTTTAAAACTATCTTTCGTGACTTCTCTTAAAAGGGCTAATATTTGCACTTCATTTTTTCTGCTGCTTTTTTAAAAGACTTTTGTAAATCTTTGTTTAGAACTGAAATAACTAATACTAATCATTCTTTTGCCTTCTATCTTTTAGTAAACCTGTTGCTAATGAAGGTCAAAAACATAGAATATTTGAAAATTAAAGAAACTTAAAATCAAAAACAAAAGATTGTACTTATATTTAGACCTTTTTCTCTACCTCTCGCCTCAACTCATTTTTTTTTTTTTTTTTTTTCAGGATTCGTCTGGCGTAGTGCGGTCTTGCGTTTTCTTTTTATAGAATAACACCTTTTCTTTTGACAATAACTGGACACTTTTCAATTAAAGATTGATTTACTCGTATACAATTGTTCACAGTAAAGGTCTATATTCACAGTGTGTCCAGATATCATAAATTCAAAATGAACTACCCCGTGAATACCCAACCAAACACACAAAAGTTCCTCTCTGTGGTGTAAACCTGGCTTAGCAGTACTTATGGTCGATTCATTCGAATTGAGCCCCTGAATTTTGCCTTTTGGATTATCACAAAGGACCGATTTATAACCTGCAGTAATCAAGTGATAAAAAAAAAAAAAAAAAAAAAAAAACACTATTGTATTGTGCCGTGAAAGCAATGAGTTTCATATGCTCGATAGGTTATAATATTGGTTATCTTTGTCTGCTTCGAACAGACTATGCAAAACTTAAATACTAACTGTGTTCACTTACCAATTTGCTGCAAATGTTCTTGAATGGCAGTGGTAGACCAAGTCTGGATAAGAGTGTTTGACAGTTTCTCGATTGTTTCACAGAGATTTGATTCCACTTTCACATTTAACATGTCGTTGTCTGAAATTGTTTGTCTCCCAGATCGACACGAGTCAGAAAAATCAAAATTGCCAAATTTCAACTTTAAAATTCCCGCTTAGCATTTACAGATACACCTGAAAAGCCATCGCTAATAATTTTTGTAGTAACTGTTTAAAAACTGCCGTTTCGAAACTCAGAAAACGTACAATGTTGGATATGTACCTCTTCTTTTATTTCGATGGCCATTTTACTATAAATGGAAAAAAAAATCTTAATCATTTATGAGTAAAGAAGTTCCTTTAACCTTGAAATGTCTTTAACATGCGTTCATGAGCTGATAAATGGCAATTGAATACCAACATGCTCAAAAAAGACATTACATTCCGGTCCCCTTGATTTCTCGATTTAGATTTAATTCTATGGGTTTAACACCCTATAAAAAAACAATGGATCATGTAAGACAAGGGGGAAATTTATTTCAGATATTCAGATTTCAAGAATGTTCTCCGGATTAAACTCCTTTTTCGTTTTAACAATAAAACATCATTTGGAAAAAAAAAACTGAGGTATGCTCATAATGAAATATCCTATTTTTTGAAAGAGAAAATATGTAGATAATGTTACTGAAATTACACGTTCCACTAATGGTAATGTGAGGGTGGTGGAGGGGTTAACACAAAATATTACAGATAATTTTTATTCGTTGCATAATATATACAATAAAATTTATAGCATTATATTTATAAACCATATAGTACATACGTTTTCCTGTGTAATAATATTTTTCTATTTATAAATATTTTCATGACGATGGATGAGGTGCTTAGGATTTTCAATAATTGACAAATACAATAATTTTATTTATTTACTAGCAGGCTTTGCCCGCTTCGCTGGACATTAAACTTAAATGAAGTCTCAACATACCATATCTTTATTAATAACCTAAGTTCTCGCTGTGATTGGTAGAGGTTTTCTCGCTCGCAAAGTGAGGACTCTGGGTCTCCACTGTCTTCGGCACAACTTACTCACTTTTTACTTCCCCTTCCTCAGCGGTGAGTTCGAAGTTTTGCAAAATCACACTAATGTACATAATGCGTACACTTAATCAATATCCAGTCTGGGTCCCCACTGCCTTCGGAACACACTTCTTACTTCCCCTTCCTCAGCGGGTGAGTTCAAAGTTTTGCAAAATCCCACTAATGTACATAATGCGTACACTTAATCAATATCCGCGCACAAAAATTCGCCATTCTAAGGTAATTCAAAGCGAATTCAAACGGAAAAACATGTTTTTACACATGTTTATTGGGAACAACTTCAGTATAACCCCACAACGATATTTGGCGATTTTTTTTTTGTTGGCGCTTATGGCTAAATCATAAATCATATATGATAAATGATAAAATCATAATCTAAATCATAAGATCAAAAATCCAAAATAAACAACATATTAGGCTGCCATATTATATCGCAAACAGTCCAGAACGACATCGTTATCCTTCAAAACTGCGCCAAAGAAAAATCGCCAAATTCAGCTGTGGGGTTATACTAAAGTTATACCGTTTATTGCCCTCCGACTCCGAGAAGGTGTGGGGGGGGGGGATTTCGAATTTCGTGAAATCCAGTTACAATAAGTGCCGGATGCAAACAAACAATTTACGCACCAAATTTAGAGACCACAGAAGTCTTTAATAGAAAATATTATAAATAAATAAATACAAAACGCGCAGCTTTAGTATGGGAACCCTTTGGTGACTTTAAATATTTTAAGCCATTTCTGCGATGAACAGAATTGGCTATCTCAATTGTGCAATTAAAGATCTTGGCGAGAAACGTCCGAGCTACTTCGGTTCCAAATTTCAAATTTTGCCAAAGGGATCCAATACTAAAGCTGTTCCATATCGAATCTGGGTTGAAAACGGAAAAAGGGTAAAATAAATTAGAAATATCAGACCTATATTTATAAATTTGATACCGAATGAAAGGGGCGATTTTGCTAAATACAGGGGTTCAAACAGTTTTTCGATGCGACAATTAGATTTTTAAAAAATAACTAAAGTATGAAATTTAAGTGGCAACGGCAAAACGGATAAAGGGAAAAATAAATTAGAAATATCAGACCTATTGTTACAAATTCAGTACCAAATGAAAGAGGTGATTTTTCTGAATCCTGGGGTGTAAACAGTTTTTCGATACGACAATTAGATTTTTTAAAATTAACTAAAGTATGAAAATTAGATGGCAACACTTCATTTCAATCTTTTCATAATTTGTAGTGCGAATCACGCGAATACAAAGGTCTTTAACTTAAAAAAATATTTTTATATTTTATTTTTCCATTCAAAGCATTTTAGTGAAAAAATATTTATGGCGCATGCGCAGGCGTTTTTTACCCACAATTTAAACACTAATCATAATTTTGAAAATTTCTATAGATATAATTTCAAGTTTGGTGAAGACCTAAGTTTCTGCCAAGCGCCGTTGAATTCCGTCCAGCCGTTCTCGAGTGATGCCCGGACAAACGTGTTTTAGTATTTTACCCCCTAGTGGGGAACGGGGGGGAATTTCTGAAAAGTTGATGGATATAATTTTAAGTTGGGTGAAGACCTAAATTCCTGCCAAGCGCCGTTGAATTCCGTCCAGCCGTTCTCAAGTGATGCCCGGACAAAAAAAGCGACATTCCGACATGATGACACACACACACACACACACACACACACACACACACAGACAAAATTTTCTGAAGTCATTTTCGGCTTTCATGGGGTGTAAAACGTGAAGATATCGCAAAATTTTTCGATTCCGACAAATTTACAGACAAAAGTCTGATTTTATTAATATAGATTTAACTTTTAGCTTTTTTTTTTTTTTTTTTTTTTTTTTTTTACAAAGTGAGAAAGCAAGTGCTTCTTGTTAAGCCAGAAGTGTAGGTTGATTTCTTCTTTCTTATTAAGGGGTACATATAAGTTAAACAATTCCGGTAGCAAAGCCGTTTGCAAGCGCTCCCAATGTATGACTACAGTCGGCAGAAAAAGTATCCGAGCACTAGCAAAAATTCCTATGTAAAAAAAGCACACTTAACACTGTTTTATTAAATAAATCCTTGTCGAATCATGTTCTTAGACTGACTAAGAACAGGATTCGACTAGGATTTATTTAACAAAACAGCATTATGTGTACTTATTCTACATAGAAATTTTTGCTAGTGCTCGGATACATTTGATGCCGACTGTAATTGCAAAATTTACGTCATCGAAGTTGGCAGCGTTCCGTTTGTATGTAACCCCATGCGGCTGCGATTTTGGGAACAAAATGGCAGATCAAACTTAAAATGAACTGCTGAATTGATTAATGAACTTATTTAGACTTATTAGTGCTGTGTATGTACTAAATTTCCTGTAACTCAACTCCTAAGCACGTTTTTTAAGCGAGATTAAAATTTCCAACATTTTGGAAAAACAAGGTGATATTTCAGTTTAATACTGAATTTGGTTGAGGCATTTATATGAGCTATGTACATATGAAATTTCATGAAGATTATTTTAAATTACATTTGAAAAAAAAAAAAAAAATGTCTGATCATGTTAATTAATAAATTTGAATGAGACTTTCTTACGGGCTATGCATGCATCCAGTTTTAATTAATTCCGTTATTAAATCTTTTTTTTTTTTTTTTTATGTGATTTTAAAATTTTCAAGTGGTTGTCACCTGGAAAAAAAAATGGGGTATAAAGTTGCTCAGAAAACCCGTATAAGTTGTGTCTAAGAAAAGTCGACAATCCAAAATTGATTCAGATATATTCAGTATTTTTGAAGTTATCGTGATGACAAATTTTCAAGTTTCCGCGTTATTTCAAGCGGCTGCCACTTTTGAACAAGGTGGCAGATGAAGCTGGTTAACGAACTTGGTTTTGACCTTGATGTCAATTATGTACAGTCGGTAACAATAGTGTCCGAACACTAGCAAAAATTCCTATGTAAAAAATGTACACTTCATACGGTTTTGTTAAGTAAATCCTTATCGAATCATGTTCGTACACTGACTAATAACTGTATTCGACAAGGATTTATTTAACAAAACCGTATGAAGTGTACTTTTCTTACATAGGAATTTTTGCTGGTGTTCAGACACTTTTGTTACCGACTGTATATACACCTGCGAAGCTTTAAAACAACCCGATTCATAAATACGTTTTTCATGAAAATTTTAAAGTTTGAAGTGTCCGCCTCTTGCAAATAATTTGGTGGATCAAGTTAGCCAACAAACTTTTCGATAATATTTTAAAGAAAAATCCACTGTCCAATTTTAGTGATGAAACATACAACCAACCTATAAAAAATGTAGTTATTGACTGTAAAATTAAAAGTTAAAGTTTGAGTTTCTCGAATACCTTTAATATTGAATATTTTTAAGGTTCAATTTATGCATACAAATTATTTTCTTTTAAGACTATTTTGAAGTCTAAAATTTGCTATTTTTGACAAAATTAAGAAGTCTGTCAATTCTCATATTGGAAAAACTAGAGCCTTTTTTTTTCCTATAAAGACTATGATACTGGTTTTATAGAAAGGAAATCTTATATATTTTTCGAAATTGTTTCTAATCGTAAAATTTTTTAACTAAAGGAGTAATCTTATTTCAGGGTTTTCATTAGAGGAAAATAATGGTAGAAGAAAATAATGGGTGAGAATTTCACACCCTTCTTCAAAAACAAAATGAAACTTTTGAAATCTATGTGAGATCTCTGAAAATTAATCGATACCCCAAGCAAACTTTGAATAATAATAATAAATCTTTTACATGGACACAGAGAATTTGTTTCTTCGATTAATACGATTTTTTTTCCATAGTTTTCGATCTTTATGGTTTCTGTAGTGGGTGAAAAACAGAAATATCTAGAACCAAATTCTTACACTTTCAAACAGGTTTTCATTATAGAACGATTTCAAACTTTGCTTGTGAAGTGTTAGGCATATTTGCACATTTTAGAATAGCAGAAGGAATTTTTTTAGCTGTATTTCATTGAATGGAGGATGGAATGCAGTATTTCGAGAACAGAACCTGGTATATATAATGCACATGTACATATACGCTGGTTATGTTCAGACAACATAGTTTTGTTTTATAACAGTGAAGATCATACATAATAATCATTAGACTTATCTTCAAATGGCTAATTACATATTTATCTCATATTGAAATAAACTTTACTTTAGCATATTGTAAAATTTGCATTTGGGAAATAACATTAATATTTTCCGTATTCTAAGGCTTAACTAAAGGGTTAAGAGCAGTTAGAATGCTGCATGTTAAAAAAAAATGACTTTAGTGGATTAAATACCCATTAGGTTATATTTCGTGTTTTACAAATCTGGTTTCAAATCAAGAAACCATTTTAGCTTTCTTTTTTTTTTTTTAATGTTTTCCTGTCAATACACACAGAAAATCAATTTCGTCAATATCAATTACTCAGTTTCAATCAGATGTAAATCCTTTAAATTAAATTAAGAAAACTATAGCTTATTAAAACCAATTCATGTTTCTATGCGACATGCGTGCATAATTAAACATATTCAATCAATATATAATTTACAATCGTAGTTTCAGTTTGAGAATGGAAGCGTTATCTTATGTTGTTACTGAAATGACAGCATTTGAAGGGACCGTAAGAAAATTGTTAGGTGGGAAATAAGAGCAATTTGATTAGATTAACGGTTTTTTATCGTAAAAATTCAAAATTTCTACTTTCAAAACTTCAATTTTCGGGCTACGGCCGTTTAGCTAGCAAAACGGTCATTTCCCGTAAAATTATTTGGTCAATTCCTAAATTACACTTTCAAAACATTAATTTATGGTTTATGACCGTTTAGGTAGCAAAACGGTCATTTCCCCTAAATTATACGGTCAAATACCGTGATTTTACAATTTGTTTTTCTTTGTAGATCAAATTGGATAACAAACTCATTTAAGATATTTGTGAGAAAAGTCCACTATCCAACTATGTTTAGAATTAGTTGTTTAGAATTAGCAGCGAAATTTTCGAGACTAATGGGTTAATTTCTTTAATTTTTCCACTCAAATTCTTTCTTATCACTTTTTCCTCAGTTTCCATCTTTTATTGTACTGCTTTCATTTCTTCGCTCAATCCAGTTTTAAATCGCTCATTTGAGCAGCCAATCCTTGCAGAAGCTTCATTTTGTGCGGAATACCTCTAATTATCACCCACTCCTGATACCAGAATAATTGCGTACTCAGCTCTCGTGAATTGTCTCTGAATGAAAGGCAAATCTTGCAAAGGATCTAGATATTATTTACCGAAAATTCTAGAAGATTACAGGTCTATAAACCAATTAGAAACTTCAGTATTATCAGAAAACACAGCTTAAATTACAGCTCAAATTCCAAGCATAAACTGCAGTATAGCTTTAACATACAGCAAAAGCTGTAATTCAAAAGGCTCAAGGCTTCTTTACGCAGCAATCAAGGTTTTGGCGAAACTGACCGACTTGGCGCGATGCGATTTCTTAGAAAATTGAGAATGCTCTAGAAACTTCCCAACCAATCAAGTTAGAGCTTAGATATTTAATATATCGATAATAAGGATTTTTATCGTCAATGTCGCCTAAAAGGTTGCCAAGGAGCGAAAAAAATCACCAAATTTGGCACAAAAGCCATTACCTGGCTTTAATGAAGCTTTTTAATGTGTTTTTAGGAGAAAATAAGCTATTTTAAAGCGAAAAAAAAACTAGAAATGCTGAAAATTAACACTTTCTAACCTGACAAAATCTCTTTGAATGAATTTATAGAAATATAATTAAAATAATTTACAAATTCAAAACAAAACACATATTTGTACAATATTTCTAGTCCTCGGGTTGTAATAAAATTATCGAAATTCTTTCGTGTAGGCTTGTAAATAAATTATTGATTCTACTCTACATTTATCTTCTACAAAAACTGTACCTTTCGATATTTTAATAACGTATATTAATATTATTAGGTTGAATGCAAACAAATGGTGTTAAAATACTCTTAAATGAAATATAATCCATGGAAAGTAATATATCGAAATTTGAGTCCCTGTACAAAATATCTATACACAATCTATAAAACGTCTATGCACCAATAACTATACAGTTAATTCGGGTAATTCTTAAGTATTTGTGCGGGATTTCCAGTCCATCTGATCATTATAGAACATATCGGAATAATTTTATATAGCACCGTAATTTAATTTCTAATTCCATGTCTCACGTTATGTATATGAAACAATCTTTTAAACATACTAATAGCACCTATTAATATTATTGTGTTGAAAGCGGTAAAATGAAGTTGAAATACAATTTAAAGAAATGTTGTCCATTGATCACAATGAGGCATTTTTTTGTTGTGTGTCCCTGCGCACAATTCTTAAACACTGTGTGCACAAAGAAAGCAATACAACTAATTCCATATATTTCATTTATTCCAAATTTGATGTAAATTGAATGATTATGTAACGTTATCGGAACTATTTTTAGTCCTGGAAACAAATATTTAAGTCTGTGTACACTTTTATCAACAGAAAATACACTTTTAACCTTCGTAATAATGCGTGTCAATTAATGTAAATTATCTTCAAAGTATTTCTCTAACGTGGACCAGTTACGACTAAATTCTGCAGAAGCGACACGAAACCGACTTAATAAAATACGCAGGAACAAAAAATAAATAACAATAATCAATATTTAAGCATGTGGATTCAGTTCAGTAATCTAATAAAAAATGACGACATTTATCTGATGAGATCATTTCATAGAAAAATCTATTTTTAAAAATTGAATCTTTGCAAGCTTTGCAAGCGTCATTTTAAACATAGCCCATACTTTAGAAACATAAACAAAATATTATTTTTTGTCATAAATTGACTTAAAAACGCAATAATGAAAAGTATAATCAGAATAGGTAGTAAGATTTTTTCGTTGGGGTCAGATACTAAAGTGCGAAAGCTGATTCGTCAAACATGAATTTTATTTTGAAACTTACCTTTTAATGAATAATAGCAGGAGACTTGGCGTTGGAATATTAAAACAGGAATAAACTACTACGTCAGAAACGCCAAAGAAAAATTATTGAGGTGCATACAGCTGTTTCGGTAGCCTAAAGCGTACTGTCATCAGTGCAAAAAGAATTCTGAATCTGGAGAAGTGCTCGTATATATAGGAAAGGGACCGGATTTAGTTCAACCAATAGGAATACGGAAGAGGTGGGCAGTGTGGCCAATAGGAATTAAGGAATGTGTAGCTGTGTACACAGTAGAAAAATTAAGGAAATGCGGACTGAATGTAAAATTTCCAACAATCAGAAAAATAGAGAACAGCGAAATCACAATTTACAAGGTTTTTACAAGGTTCCCTATTTGTCTGATTGTTGGAAATTTTACATTCAGTCCACATTTCCTTAATTTTTCTACTGTGTACACAGCTACACATTCCTTAATTCCTATTGGCCACACTGCCCACCTCTTCCGTATTCCTATTGGTTGAACTAAATCCGGTCCCTCTCCTATATATACGAGCACTTCTCCAGATTCAGAATTCTTTTTGCACTGATGACGGTACGCTTTAGGCTACCGAAACAGCTGTATGCACCTCAATAAATTTTCTTTGGCGTTTCTGACGTAGTAGTTTATTCCTGTTTTAATTACCTTTTAATGATTTGATTTGACTATTATTAGCATTTAATATCGAAAAAAAGAAAAGGCTTTTAACGAATCAAAATTTAAATTGGGAGGGAAACTTGGTATAAGACTTGTAAGTTTCAAAAATTTAAAGGTAAATAAAAAATAAATAAATAAAAGAATTAATTTGCGAAAGTTTTCCTCGGGTTTACTAGTGATGTATTATCTTAAAAGAAATAAAAATAGATATCGAAGTTTTAGGTTTACCTCAAATACACCTTGCGCCTGTATAGGATTCAATTTCACTGAGAGATCATCCTATATTTATATTTTGAGCTAGCAAACCTGTGCGAAATTTTCGCCGTTTATTTCTTTTCTTATTTATCTTTAAAATTAGAAACTCATAAATATTATACTATAATTTCACAACCTAATTAAAATTTTAATTTACCAGAAGTCAAATTATTATTAGAACCAAATTAATATTATGCAATAGTGAAACCAAAATAATCATCCAAAGAAAGGTTTCAAAATAAAATTCACGGGTCACGACCCAGTTTTCATACTTCCGCAAGCAGTACAATTTTAGTATAGTAATCCCACGACGCCTTTTAAATTTTTGTCGTCATGTTGGCGATGACTTTTTATTAATTTTGGTTTAATTTTTTGTTAAAAAAAATAATAATAACTAACTTCTATTTTGAATATATTTTTTATGATTGTGTATTTTAGTAAATTAATGATAATAATTTCATACGTTTCTTTAAAGTATTGCTAGGTATAAAACGACGCTTGCAAAGATTCTGAAGAAGCAATATTTAAAAATACATTTTTTCCGTAAAATAATGTCATCAAACAAATGTCGTCATATTTCTTTTTGTTAGTTCATTGGGCTGAGTCCGCGTGCTTCATTATAATTCATTATTAAATATTACTTTTTATACTCTAGTATTTTATTACACCACTATTGTGTTGTTTTTTACCGAAATGTCTTACCCAATCGTGTTTTTTTTTACCATTTTTTTACCTTATTTATCTATTTGTTCCGAATACACATTCATTCTTCATTGGCTTTACCTTCGTTCCTACTAAATAAGCATGAGTCGGCTATAGATTGTATGAACTTTAAATCTTTGAACGATTTACCAGCTTTTAAATACCAGAATCAGGCTGATTGTTTTCAACTGCATATGACTTTAACAATTTTCAGATGTTATTTTCATTTCCTCGGGAGTTGTAACCGTTCAATTGTTGAATGTAGAGTAGATTTTTCTTCTAAATTTCCATACAGAAATTCTGTACGAATGTGTGCGCAAAGGTCTATATTGCGTACCTTTATTTCCCTGCAAGTGACGCTATCCAAATTAAGCTATTTTAAAGTTAGGTAGCCACTCATATTCGTCTCGTAAAGTAAATACAGTGAACTCTCTTTAAAACGGACAATCAAGGGCAAGACGTTTTTGTCCACATCAACTAGAGTCCATTATAACAAGAGTTCATAAACTGAAGTTCTATATGAACGCCAAATCACTATTATGTACACATACACAGTATAGCACGAATGGAAATTTGTTTTCTCAAACCCCTTTATTAACTAAAAATATAAAAGCATGAAAACCGATACTTACATTCTAAACTTCTTTTCTTCATATAGTACAACTTGATAACAAAATAGAAGTGGAGACAGGTGCAAATTGTTGACCTCAACTGTCACTGTCAATCAATACTATTTACCTCCCACAGAGTAAAAGAGATTAACCCTTTTATTATTGAACCTTTCCATGTTAAATATATATTTATATATATATTGAATTTGAAAAGATTTTGGGAACCGACTTCTTTTCGAAGAATGTTAGCTTTGAGAGAAAAAAAAATGTCCATCTTAACGAAGGAGTTGTACGTATAAAACGATGTTTATTACATGCAATTCCTATAAGCCTTAGCCGGGGATTCTGTTTTTGTACGTAATAACGAGAAATCCATCTTAAACGGGACCGTCTTAACGAGAGTTCACTGTATTTTATACATTTTTATTAGTTTGCATTAGAATAATAGTTTCTTTTTTCTAAGAATGACAATTATAAAATGTTTTCTATTTCAGGATTCTGATGAATCCCAGAAATGCTACCTCGTTGATGATTTTTACCAAAAGTGTAAACCTTTTCTAGTAAGTATTTGCTGTATTTTTTGAATACATATATTATTCATGTCTATTTCTTGTTATCACATTATAGATAAAATGAATCAAACTATAAATTTTTTTCCAGAGAATTTTCGCCCTAAAATTTAACATACATAATATATGTGTACATAACTATGTCTAGATTTGCCGATGCCTATACCATTCAATGCCAGTATTTTTGTAAAGTTTTAACTACTTCATTGAATCGTATAAACATCACATAAAAACCATATAAAAATATTTCATTTATGAATAAAGGTTGAAAACGTTATAGGAAGTGGTAATTTTGCGTATCTGAGTTTAAGGTTTTATATTCCATATTATAATATGTAAAAAAAAAAAATATAAAGATATCCGACTGTAACGCACTGACTTTATATAGATTTTAGTGAATTTATAAGCTTAGTTTTTTTTTAGAATGCATTTCTGTTTTTTTTTTTTTTTTTTTTTTTTTTTTTTTTACGGAGGGACGTGTTAAAACGCAGAATTTGCCTGAAATTAAATTTTCTAGATATATTACACATTGAACGTTAATTTCATTACCGTGCAATTTTCTTTTTTAGGACACAAAATCTTATTCCTTGCGGTCTGTAGATTCATGCTATTTGAATTGCCGCCGCCTCCAACTGCCGATTAAGCATAGAACATGCATTAATGAAAATTTAAAGCTTTTATTAAATTTAGATTTTTTCTTCAGATTATTCAGGCATATTTTATAACACAAGTTCTGCAAATAATCCTAGCCAAAAGATTAAATTTCTTGCAATTATTTCATTTTCTTTAATGCTGATAACAAACATACACATAAATAAATCGCTAAAAATTTGACTTTCATATTCAAAGCACCTCAAAACACATAAGTATAGTAAAAAATAAGCGTTTAAATTTGAAACTTTATTTAACATAATTATATAAGATATCATTCCGCATTAGATTTTTCTGGACTTATAAAATTCAGTAAATTATTTGCATTAATTATATTCAGTAAATAAGAATTTTGCGTAGCCATGTGTATTGTTAACAAATTACATACACATCACGTAGCTGACTTAAGTTTAGCTCAGTATGAAAATGATATAACCACTTGTGTTCCAATATTAGGAAATTCAAACTTCTTTTTTATAGTCATAATGCTGAAGGAAAGAGCGTGTTGCGGTAGGTTTTATTCGAACCGAGGTCGTTTCGGTAGTAATCAAGCGCCGTAACTCTGGACAAAAGGTTAAACCATTATCCATCGGTAAGTTAGGATTATCTACATTTGAATGGCGTTGATGGCGTCGCTACAAAGCATCTGAATTCTTTTGAGTTGCCCTGTAAACGTATGGAAAATTATTTTTATTTGATATCGAGCATCTAATATGCTTTTATAAATATAAAAAATATACCATCATTTCATTTTGTTTAGTTTAGTTCCAAGATATTAAATTATAACTACCTATAAGTTCACCCACAGACGTAATGTGTTTGATGTTCCTGTACATGAACCATTTGCTTGATTTCAATGAAATGTTTATTGCAAGTGATACAGATTTACAGTTACCCTAGTCTCGTCTTTCTGCTATTATTCGTTTTTGATATATGCTTAGAACAGAAATATAGACGAACAGACGGACAGAATAAATAATAAAAGACCTGATTCTCGGATTCAAGTGGCCTCAAAACATGTATATATTGCAAAATTTTACATTTAAAAAAATGCCTAAAAACTTACTTTCTCGACCGTTATTTGGGTAAGTGATTGCTAGCTTCAGTAGTTCCATCAATATCTACTACAGTTTCAATAAGTATCTCCATGACTTAGTTGATATATTTATTTTCTTATTGAGAGTCTAACACCTTTTTATATTTTTACCTGTATTTTTGAAATACAGTCGGCAGCAAGATTATTCGAGCACTAGAAATAATCCCTATCTAAAAAAAGTTCACGTAATTCTGTTTTATTAAATAAATCCTTGTCAAGTCATATTCTTAGTCAGCCTAAGAACATGATTCGAAAAGGATTCATTTAAAAAAACAGTATTAAGTGTATTTGTTTTTAATGTTGGAATATTTGGCTAGTGCTCGAATAATTTTTCTGCCGACTTTATTATCTGGTTCAGATTTATTGGAAAATCTACTAGCCTAATGAGAGGTTGAATGGAGTCACTTCAAATATCTTAAGTTGTTCAGTGTTCTTTAATTCTGAATACTCCTAAAATTTGATTCTTGATAATAAAATGTTCTACTGGCACTACTTCTTTAAATTTATTTTTACTTTTGAATGCATTAAACACAATACATATGCAGTCCAAAGCTCTAGGAATTTTAAAATGATCCACAGTAGCATAGATTAAAACCTTTCAATAAAATTTGAAATTAATCAAGTTCATAAGATATTTCTTATAACGAATATTAACACATTTTTATGCTATGTTAGAATAATTTTAGTGGACTTATGAAGTAATGATTAACGATATTAGTTCTCTTATTCATTCATATCCAATAACTTGATACAGACTAACATGACATCCGACGGAAAATTCTTGCCTTTTGAACTAAAAAACTGACACTGGAAATAATTGTTTAATAAGAAGGCATAATGCCAAATAATGTTAGGATAATTTTATTGAAAGAATAAAGTAATGATTGGCGATATAAATATTAGTTCTCTTATTCATTCATATCCAATAACTCGATAGAGACTAACATGACATCCGACGGAAAGTTCTTGTCTTTTGAATTAAAAAACTGACACTGGAAATAAATGTTTAATGAGGTAATGCCAAATAATGTTAGAGTAATTTTACTGGAACAATAAAGTAATGATTGATGATATAAATATTAGTTCTCTTATTCATTCGTATACAATAACTTGATAGAAACTAACATGACATCCGACGGAAAGCTCTTGACTTTTGAATTAAAAAATGACACTGAAAATAATCGTTTAATAACAAGGCGTAGAGCCAAATAATGTTAGAATAATTTTATTGGAACAATGAAGTAAGGATTGACGATATAAATATTAATTATCTTACTCATCCATAACCAGTTACTTGATACAGACTAACTTGACATCCGATGGAAAAGTCTTGCATTTTGAATCAAAAAACTGAAACTGGAAATAATCGTTTAACAACAAGGCATAATGCCAAACTGAACATTTAAATTACGAAATATTTTAGAAAAATTTTAATATTCAAAACGCATGCAATCTCTTTATCAGGCTATGTGTACAGTGCGTGTCGAAATGATAGGTCCACCAGTAAAAACGAAAGTTATGTTGGTAAAAAAGGTTTTATTGTGTACTAAGTACTATTTTATAAACTACATTACTTCATTCAACATAAAATATTACATGAATAATATACAAATAATAGGAATAATAAGAAAAACAAAAATTACATGAAAAAGCTGTTTCAAAAAGATAGGTCCACTGAACCAAGCATCAAATTAATGTGGAATTAATAAGAAATTTTTCCACCTTGTTTCAGAATAAGCTCATAAATCCTATTCGGCATGGTTTCTACACGTTTTTGCAAACACTTTTTCTCGATTTTTGACCATTCGGGGGAAATAGCCTTTTTCAAGTCTGCAGTACTGTTGTACTCCCTTCTGCCTGCATACACCGCTCTTGCGAGTATACCCCACATGTTTTCTACCGGATTCAGGTTGGGGCTGCAAGGTGGCAAATCGATAACATGTACACCATTATCCAGAAACCATTCGAAAGTGGACTTTGCAGTGTGCACAGGAGCATTGCCCTGCTGGAACATGAAGAATGGGCCCCCAATGTGCTCTGCTTGTGGAAGAAAATATTGTTGAAGCAGCTGTTGATAGCCTGCAGCATTCAAACGATTGTCTACAAATGCTATATCAGTTTTTCCTGCACCTCCAAATCCGGCCCATACCATAACGGAACCACCACCAGCTTGCCTCTTCGAGAATATCATTCTATCGTTACGCAGATCGTGCCAGTGGTACTGTCAGCTATCTGGACCATCCAGGTTGAATTTCTTTTCATCACTGAATATCACACGATGCCAATCTTGTTTCCAGGACATCACTTCATGTGCGAATTTCAATCTCTTTTCTTTGTGCTTTTTAGTCAATTTTGGAGCCGCTTTCCTCTTCACGTAAATTATATTGCCGAACTTCTTTACCACTCTGTGAACTGTAGATTTTGATATTGGAGGGTTTTGTTGCCTGGCCACAGTGGATAAACTCATATTTCCAGATTTTAACTCCTTTACGATAGTCATTCTTTGTCGGGGTGTCACTTTTTATGGGCGGCCAGATGATTTTTTACTGCCGTAAGCATTTCTAAGTCGCAAATAATTGTTTACAACATTATGTGATCTGTTTAAAAGTTTACCTATTTCTCTATTCGATTTTCCACACGTTTTAAATGCATCAATTTTCCCCTGCTCAACCAGCGAAAGACTGCAACGACGACCCATTTCGTTGCATTACAACGTGATGTTCAAATCTGTTTAAATACCACCTCAGCAGCAAGCATAATCCCGCAGTAAGACTAAGCAATGATATTTATGCAAATTTTTTGGAAATAAACGTCATTGGTGCAAAATTTCTGAAGGCGGACCTATCTTTTCGAAACGGTCTGAAAATGAAAATTTGCATAAAATAAAAAGGAATTATTTATTTTTAAGAAATTTCTTCATAAATAGTTATAACAATTACTCATTAATTATCTCTACCAAAAAAGTGATTCTTATTCTCAATTAAGAGTCGAAATTTTGAAAAATGCGGATGGACCTATCATTTCGATACGCACTGTATTTATTTATATAATCTTTGTTCTGTGGGGGGAAAAAGATTCAATTTGATGCTTGCTACCACAAATGACCGACAATCAGGCGACCGCATTCCCCATTCTTGTTGTATTGTTTATTTTATACACAACTTGAAACCTAACAAAAATAGTTTTTTTTTTTTTTTTTTTTTTTTTTTTTTTTTTTAATTCAACCAAATAAAATTTTTCGTTTGAACTAATATTTTTTCTTACACCAAATTCTATAGTGTACATTTCAGTTAAAAGAGTTTTCTTGAATTAGATAATTCTATTTTAGATTATTAATTTTTTCAAGTCACAAATGATATGAAATATCTTAATGTATCTATATTGCATACGAATACTATCCCGTTTCTATCATGTATTACCTTACCTTTGCTTATGACAACCTTATGCTGAAAGCCTTGGAAACGATAGGCTAATATTATCTAGCAGAATTGTAACTGACTGTTTAAAAAGAAAGTGTCAAATCTATCTGAATTTAATTAAGTGTAATTCCTTAATTTTGAACTGACATCCTTAAAGATTACACTGTAAATACAAGTGTCTGAAATTCAGACGCAATTGTGTCTAAAATGGGTGTTTAATTTTAAGATGCTAAAAAGTGTCTTATTTATTTCAGACACTTGAAGTATTTTAAAAGGCACATCGTTTTACACTCGAAGTGTCTGAATTTCCGCAATCTTTGATCCTGCTTACAGTGAATATTTTTCTTAAATAAATAAATAAAAAGATGCGTTTTATACTATTTACCTGTGAAAAATTGATTTTAGAAGATCATAAAAAAAGCATTAATAATATTTTGCAAAAATACTCCCCGTTGCCCGCGTCGGGTATCGAACTGACAAAGAACGGATTCAAAGTCGAGCGTCTTCCCAATCAAGCCATCGGTACTCACGCTGTACGTTGCTTGTATATGAAATATATTCTAGTATCCGTAAAACAAATCGAAGTTTTATGTCTTTGCAAATAAACTGTAAATAAGAAGTAAAGCTTAATACATATTATTATCTTAAATTTCATCTGGAGATGTTTAGAGTTTTTTTGTAAAATGCGTAATAAATATGAAAAAATTGTACATTACGGATTTTTATTTATTTTTTTTTTTTTACTGGTATTTGCAAGAAAACAAACTATGTACATGAAACCAAAAAAAAAAATTGCTCTTTTACATTTTGAAGCGTAGGGAAACATAAAATAATTTTTAAAACGCGGAAAAAAATCAAGTATGCACAAATTGTTTAAGATTGTTTAGTTACGAATTCGCTTTCTTAGCTACAAGTTACATGCTTCGTTTATAAATAATATTTTTTTGTTTTATTACACGTGAGAATTTTAAATAAAAAAAAACTTTATTTTGTAATTTTTAGCAGAATAAGTTTCGCGCCCAAGTATTTTAAATAAGTTAACTACTTGTATTATATAAAATAATACCAAATTTATTTGTTTAAAAAAAAAATGTTAAAACAGGATATGCATGCTACTTAAAGTAGATTCCTCATGGAAAATTTGTTATGTAATACAAATGTCTGAATTTCTAAGTGTCTGAAATTTGTAATGTCTGAATTTTTAAGTGCCTAAATTGTAAAATGTTTGAATTTTTATGTGTCTAAACTGTAATATGTCTTAATTTCAGACATACAAATCTTATTCACACACTTATCTTAGCTCATTTATAAAAAAGACACTTACGTGTTTTAATTTAAGACAGCACATGCGTCTGAAATTTTGCTTGCGTCAGACACATTTCTGTCTGAATTTAAGACGCTTCTATTTACAGTGTATACACTGCTAAAAATAAATCGTTGAAAAGGAGTAAATGGACATACTTATTTAGAAATGAGTTAATTTGTTTCATAAAGGAAAACATGCTTGTCTCGTTTATGAGCTATTACATATGTTTCTAAATTAAAATCGTTTCACTTCACAATTTATTATAAATATGCTTAATTAAAATAAGTTCTTTAAGGGGACAGTGGGCATTATAAATAAATATTTTTAATTTTACAGCAAACGTTTTAATTTTTTGTATATATATGCACTTAAATATTGCAATATTAATAACATTAAAAAAAATTATAATATCATTATTATTTTTTTTTTATTAGAAAAATTAGAAGAAAACTTTAAAATGTCTCTCGCGTTTATATTTTTCATATATTTTTCTTATTTTGCTTGATTATTATTCATTTATATATTTTAAACAAATTTAGGTATCGGATTTTCTATTCGTTTAGAAGTTTAGTTTTAAGAAATATTTTTATGAAACATACTGATTATTTGTGAAAATTTCAATCTCGCGCAAAATGAAACAGAGTCTTAAAAATCCAAATATAGGCAAAACTTAAAACGGATACCCACATTTCACTTAAATGTAACAAAGAACAGCTTAAAGCAAAATTTATTCATTTTAAGCCAAAATTGTGACACGATAGACATTTGAAAGAAGAGAAAATCGTTACAAAACACATTAATAGAAAATAGCATTTAAAGTGATTTTCACCAGTTATCATTATTTAACAGTTACACATTTTAGAAGGTTATATATTTTAAACTCTATGTATTTTAATATTGTTTTAAGAAAATTATAAGTATTTTAAAAGTTAAAAATATGATCAATCTCCGCCGAGTATACCGCTTGTTATTATTTTACATTTTAAAGGGCATTTAATCAGCTCATTATTATTATTATAATTATTTTTTTTTAACTTTGTAATTTTATAAAATATCAGCTTAGAAACATGAGGTTTATTGCATATTATTCAGAATAAGTTATTAAAAAATAAATATAACAAAACGAAAATTTGTTTTTTTTCCCCCTTGATCTTTACGATTTTCAAAGCACAAAATCCCCTTAATAGAATTTCAAAAAAATTAAACACAAAAATTTCAAACATAAAATTTACTTCCTGAAATCTGCAGAACTATATTTCGTGGCGGTTTCATTCTGGTTTGTGGAAGAATACATCAAGGAAAATCTGTGTCGGGGATGTAAGGATTTGTCATGATTCATGCCAGTTTTTGAGCATGTTAATACACTCTGTAATAAGCACGTAGGCTTTTTAAATTTGAATATATTTTCTTCGGGGCTATTTTGAGTATGTGACATACTCAAATTTGACCCAATTTTACTCCTTTTTCCGTATTTTTGATCCTTTTCTTTTTTATTACTTTCTCTTACCCATATGGTAGATAGAGTATTGTTTTTGGGTCAAATTTTCGAACGCGAGATTTTGTAATATTTATACGTTTTGAGGTTCCGTGAATGTGAAAATCATGTTTTTAGCAAATGGTCTGTGTGTATGTCTGTGTGTCTGTGTGTGTGTCTGTCTGTTATCAGCATATCTCAAAAACAAATTATGGCAGAAAGTTCAAACTTCGTATTCTAAATGTGTATCGTATAGGGATGCTAAAGTAAGCTTCTCGTTAAGATCAAGCAAATAGATCGTGTACAGGGACAATCAAGAGAATTCTAATACATTATACCTATGGGGGAAATTGCAGGTAAGTCGAGTTTAACGTCTATAGACACTAAACCAAATGAAACGAAAATATATTTTTTGTAATAGAGATAGTTAACTGGAAAAAAATAAATTGTGTATGTAGGAGCCTCGCCTCCCCCCCCCCCCCTGGAGGGAAGTCCCCTCTCCAGGGGAGTAAATTTTCATGATGGGTATCTTTCAAAAGTGTTCGCCAATACCTTTAAAACGAATGGTTGAACTAACGATCTGCGATAATTTAAAACAAAGTTATTTAAAACAAAGTTAATAACAGTACTCGTTTTCTTACCGTATAATGTGCAATCTGTATTTATAGTTTTAAATTTCAGGGTAAGAGAAAGTGGTGTAAGTGACACACCAGATTATTTTCAATGTATGTGCTCATTTAGAGATCCACAGCTCCTTACGAATCTTTTAAAAAGATCCTTACAAAATGTCTTTTACAATAATCTTGAATGATCTATAAAAAATACAAAATCATATTTCACAAGCGAGTAATAATTACATGAAATCTTGAAAAAAATATTTTTATAAGAAAATTAAATTGCATCTTCATTCTAATTATTGTACAGTACATATTATAATTATTAAATTTCAATTTAAATATCACTATTGCGTTTATTATAGTATTGTTTTGAATATAAGTAATTTAATTCATTCAAACATCTTCTTTCCAGAGCACAGACAGTAGACGGTGTGGGAGAAAGCAGGAAGAAATAAATTTTTTAACAGAGGTAATTTACAAATACATTATTCTGATTTTTAAGAACTTTTAAAATGATCTATTTAGAAATTGATTTACTGTATTCACTTATTTTATCTATCTATCTACCTGTACAATGTAAAATTTGTTATCAGGATAACATCCGATACACGTAATATATTGGAACCATAATTGTAAACAAGACTTACCTTAGAATACCTTGTATGCTTTTTTTTTTTTTTTTTTGTCAGTTTGACTCACTATTTTCTTTCCAAGTGGTGCCCACTGGAAAATTGAAAACTCCCATATAAAACGTGTTTATGAACCGATTTTTTTAAAATTCGATATATAAATATAGCGATTATCAGGGTCTAATCCACAAATTACGTAATAATTTTGTGATCATTAATTTGTATCAAAATTGTATACAATTAAAAATTTCTATCTCTTAAAAAAAGGGTCCTTCTACCTTATTCTGTAGGGTAGGGAAGCAAATCGGTTTATAAATACTTTTTATGTGAATTTAAAATTTTAAAGTGATCGGCACTTGGAAACAAGATGGCGGACCAAGTTGACAAACAAATATATCAAATGCATTTTTAAGATAAGTCTAATATACAAATTTAGTCCGAATTAATTCAGAAATTCAAAAGTTATCGTGTTCACAAATTATGTGGTCGCCACTTGGATCAAAATCGCGGAACAAGTTATTCAGTGAACTAACACAAGATATTTGTATGAAACTTCACTGTCCATTTTCAGCTCAAATAAATCCAGTATTTCAAACGTTATCACGATAAGAAATTCTCAACTGTCCGCAACATGGAAACAAACTTGCGGAGAAACTTGCTCACCGAAATCATAGATATTTGAATGATAAATTCATTTTTAAACTTTGGTTCAAATTGATTAAATATTTCAAAAGTTATCGTGATAATAAATTTTCAAGTGGCTGCCACTTTAAAAAAATTTGGCGGTGAAAGTTGTCCAGCAAACTCATCCAAGATATTTGAAACATAATTTCACTGTCTACTTTTGGTTAGAATCAGTGCAGTATGTCAAAAGTTATTGTTATGAAAATTTTTCAAGTGACAGTCTAGATGGCTGCAACTTATACACAAAATGGCGGAACAACTTGTCAAGCAAAATTATCCAAAGTATTCGTATGATAAGTTCAAGGTCCAACTTTGGTTTAAACTAATTCAATGCTTCAAAAATCGTCTCGATAAGAAATTTTCAAGTGGCACTGTGGTTTCAAGTGGCCACCACTTGAAAAGAATAAAGCTAAGTGAGATAGATGCCCAGCGAACTTATCAGCGATATTTCAATGATAAATCCACTACCCAAATTTGATGAGAATTGATTTAGTATTACAAAAGTTATCATAATGGCAACTTTTGAAGTGGCCGGAACTTGGAAAAATAATGGCGGCGGAAGATAACATGCGAACTTATCTAAATATTTGAAATGTAAGTTCACTATCCAACTTTGGTTTGAATCAAGTTTGTACTTTAAATGTTATCTTGATGTCACATTTTTAAGTGACTGCCTGATTTCGAGTGGTCGCAACTTGGAAACAAAATGTCGGAACAAAATTCCCATCCAAGATGTTTATATGATAGGTTTGCTTTTCAGGTTTGACTCGAATTGAATGAGAATTTAAAAAATATATCATGATTATAAATTTTTAAATGGCAGCCTGATTTCACGTTGACCCGCTTAGTTTATAACATTCGCGTTTTGTTAGAAAATGATTTATAAAGTTAATTAAATTAATAAAATTGAGATCTGTCTGTGTAGACATCAAAATTCAAGCAAATTCGCATGGATTGGGAAAACTAATTTTTTTTTTTTCAAGTGTATTTGTATGAATACTTATATATTATCTACATAGAAAATAAACGACAAATATCGCAAAATTTTACATTAACATAAATCTGAATGAGAGGCATATTTATAATTATTGCTTGTAACGTATTTTTTTATTTTTATAATATTTATAATAATTACCAATAATTAATTATAATTAAATAAGATTTATTGTACAAACAGATAATATTTAAGTATCTTAATTTTGTACTTTTGGAAATTCATGTCCGAGCGCAGTTGGTATTTCTTTTTAAATGGGAAAAAATTAAGTGAAGGTAATTTGTAACCTCTAATAGTTCATAGTGTCAGATTACTCTAGCTGTTTTTTCTGAAGAAATGTGATTATTACTCCATAATTATTAAAACTTACTCGAATATAAATATTATTGAGATTTTTTTTTCTGATAATAGATTGTAAGCTAATAAAAAATTTCAGACGTCATATACCCAATATTGGATTGAACAGTAAAAAAATTCATTCCCGAGAGTATATTTAAATAAAAACTACCATTATTTATAAGAAAATCTAGCATTAAAATTTCGTTAGCTTTTTAATTTTTCTTACCCATAAGGTAGAAAAAGTATTGTTTTTGAGTCAAATTTTCGAACTCAAACTTTTGTTATATTTACATGTTTTGGATCGCCTGAAAACGAAAGTGGTTGGTCTGTGTGTGTGTCTATCTGTGTGTTTGTCTGTTATAACTATATCTCAAGAACAAATAGCAGCAGAAAGATTAACTTGGTATACTAAATATGTATGATAAAAGGATGCTACACTAAGCTTTTCGTTGAAATAAAACAAATGTATCGTATACAGGGACACCCAAGAACATTCAAATACATTACGTGTATGAGTAAAATTTCAGGGAAGTAGAGTTTAATATCTATAGACTGCACTAAGTCGAAACAAAATAATATATATTTTTTATATGCGTAAAAACATGTCTATTGTAGAATATGGTAGGGAAATAATTCACTATGTTCATTTACAGGACTACAGAAAATAACTAGATTATAAAGCGACAACAGCTGAAAATTGATGGAAGTGCACATCAGATTCTGCCGTGTATTATTACTATAAGATTATATTTAGGCGAAATATGTGGTTTCGATATAATATTTAAAAGATATACATAGCTGCAAATATTTAAGCGATAACATTCTTTTTTTTTTTTTTTTTTTTTTGGACGTGCTTTACTATAATATTTTACAATAAAAACGAAAGCTGCTCAGGAATTAAAATGAATTCCTCATAGACATATTATAAATAATGTAAAAGTTTGATCAAGACTAATAAGTTTCAAGGAATGTTGCTTGTAAAAGTTGTCTGAATAATTTTAAATGAACTTTTAATTTTAGTAATAGGCTTAAACTCTGTATAAATATAGGTGTAGTAATGAAACGGGAGGTTGAGGGTGGAAGTAGCCCCCCTTCACACACAAATTAATTATCATATAAAACTCTTCCAGAGTCCGATTTCAATTGTTTTAACGCAGGTTTACATAACAGTCATATTCAATTCTGATATTTTTACATTTCTAAATGCAGTAAGTTTTGAGATCTGAAATCTCAATTTAAAGTCAAATGGGAAAAACTGATAGTGTAAGTTTGTAATGGATTGAAAATCATGAAAAATATCACTAAAACGGCACGAGCGATTTTCTTTTAATTAATATATGATGTTTATGGGATCTTCCTGAATCCAGTAACTTTTTCGTTATATATAGGGGAGACCCGTGTACCTAGGGCCATCATGTACCTAGGGCCACCCCACTTTATTTGAATAATATTTAATTTTAATTTTTAATACTCAATTGGGGGAGTAACAACACCATTTTCTACTTTAACAACTACTTTGGAACATTTTAGGAGAAAATTTTGACAAGTTACATGTAGAAAACGAATTTACGTGGTTCAAAGTTAAATTTTGCTGTTCATCTCTTTTGCTATTTTACAAAGGCAAGTCAAATATTTTTCTTTCATTTTTAGTGTATAATGTTGCTTGTTACATAGAGTAATAAATGAAACATTTAATTAGTCCTCTCTGCATGTGGACTTTTTAGTGGAAGTCATTTTGAATGAAGTTACCAAAACTTGTATCTAGGACCACATAATTGCCTTGTACCTAGGGTCAGTGTGTTTGGACCTTTTAACGCTTTCGCGACCGCATGTTTTTGTCTTTTTGATAGTAAGGTCCGCCTGTGGGCGTTTTTCTCATAAGTTACAATTTTTCAAAACAAAATTTTCCGTATTCACATTTATATTACAAATGGATATGCACTATAATCATACTCTCTCTCTAATCAAAGTATTTGTATCCATAGTACACTGATTTTACAAATATGAATATTGTGTATATTTTTTAGAAACAAATAATGTACAAATTGCAAAAGAAACGCCCACTGGTGGAGTTTCATATTTTCAAATGACGTGAAACTACGTCAGTGGTCGCAAAAGTGTTAAAAAACACAGTATAGTAAAAATGTTGGCAAGTCCTATCCGCCTGTAAGCATTCTATAAGGCTTTCGTGTATCCGGCATATGGCCAATGAATCAAAACACATTCACTGAGGATGAATATTTAAGTTCAAATGTGACTGAAAGACAAAATCCCTCCATAAATAAATAAATAAATAAATAATAATAGTAATAAAAAGATTTTCCAGGAAGAAAGTGAACCAACAATGATAGAACTGGATGTTTCTGTTTAGTGTTCTGTTGAAATTTCGAAACCTTCAACATCTAACATTTTTTCATGTGTCATGCTTTAATAGGTACGAACCTAAGCAAAAAATTTACCAAAAGGAAAACGTCCCACATCAAAGAAAAGATGTGACCGAAAACCAGAGAGATCTAGGAATCCAAGAGACACTCCAGAAAAAAAAAAGAAATTGAAGAAAAAAAAAGTTCTGTTAGAATATCCCAAAGAAAAAAAAAAAGAAAAAAGAAATGAAAATCTTCGTTTTTCAAATTAAGGCAACAACATGATATTTATCATATGATAAATAAATATATTACTTAATATTGTTTTTTTTTAATAAAATATGTGTTTATATGCTTATTTCCTATTCATTACAAAATGAAATATAAATTTGAGAGAACGGCCCTAGGTACAATGAGTTCTGGCCCTAGGTACAGTGAGGGTGTTGTACCTAGGGACACGAGTGAAGTTTTTTTTTTAAACCTTCTATTTGCCGGAATTTCTTATTTTAGGTATTTATATTAATCGCAATCGGAAGTAATTAGTCCTAAAGATATGCACATGTCAGTTTGATAATTTTAAATAGGTCAAGGGCTCCGTTTTTAGGCATTGAAAAAAAGCGGCTCTAGGTAAACGGGTCTCCCCTATATATATATATATATATATATATATATATATATATATATATATATATATATATATATATATATATATATATATATATATATATATATACATATATATATATATATATGTGTGTGTGTGTGTGTGTGTGTGTGTGTATAAATTGTTTTGAATATGGAACTGTATTGCTCTGCCAATTACATGTGTTTCTTCGGTGGAAACGCTGTTTTGCGGTTTTTACTCGGGTTGGTTGGTTGACCAAGTAGCTTCCATTTTGAAAACAAAAATGTGGCAACTTCATAAGAAAAGATAAATCAACCTGTCCTTCCTATGATCCGGAAGGATTTGTTTTAATCTTTTGATCAATAACCCCTAAAAATTAATGATATCAGTACAAAAACCCCGAAGGGGTTAAAAATTTTTGATGCAGCTATTTTATGGCTATAAGATTTTGAAATATGAGTCTTAAAAATAATTATATAAAATTTTAAGTGACGTTTTGCTATTAGTTAAAATATGTATACATTTTTTCTTATTTGATGTGATCATTTGCTTGTTTTTTTCTTTTTTTTAAATTCATATTTACAATACAAATACGATATTTTTAACTTCAAGATAAAACAGATATATAAAATATACTCACTGTTGCTTTTTCATTCATATTTCAAATTCAAAATCCGAATACAGTTTAAACTGTGATTTTAATTTTCAAATATACTGTCAAATACACATAATTTCACTGAGTTTGCATTTAAAATTGAAATTATTTATTTCAATAAATTGATTTGTCTTTTGCGTCACGCTATCCAAAACTGTGAGTAAAATTTTTGCACATATTTTCTTTGCATCACACTACCTCTTTGCACACATTTTCACTTAGTTGGATACTATGATACAAAGTAACAGTAACATAAATTTTACTTACAGTTTTAGATAGCATGACGCAAAAAACAAATCAATTTATTGAAATACATAATTTTAATTTATAATACAAACTCAGTGAACGTATGATTATTTGACAGTTTATTTGAAAATTAAAGCACTGTTTTAATAAGTAAATATACTTTACTAGACAAAACAAATGTAATTTTAATGGAGTCTAAATGGAAATCTTTTAAAGTAATACCGAGGCGTCACTGGAATTTTGATATCATTCCATTTAAAAAAGTTATCTTGAATTTTAAATGTAAATGAAAAAAGCAGTAGTGAGTACATTTTATATAACTATTTTATCTTGAAGCTAAAAATATTATATATGCATTGCAAATATGAATAAAAGAAAAAAGCAAATGATCACATCAAATAAGAAAATCTATCTATCTATATATACTAGTATCGCCCAGTGGTCGAAACTCGACCATTTTTTTTGCAAAGCGAGGCAAAGCAAAGTTATTGCCTTGTCCTAAACGGAATGCAATTGCAACACAGCTGCGGAAATTGTTTGCCGATATTCACTCTAACTGAATCAACAGAGTTTTACTTAATATAACTATTTCTCTATGTAGATGTTAGCCTTTCCTGAAATGAGAGAAAATCGCAACGTGAAAACGCCCCTTGTTGTGTGATACAGCCCAGAAGCTAATAGTACCATGTCAAACCAAGGACCAACCAAGTATCAAATTTTGTTAAATTAATTCGATTGGTTCATGAAGTACAGTGTTTGAACAAAAAAAAAAAAAAAAAAGATATTTTTCAAAACTGGTCGAATTGAGTTCGGGAAATTTCAAAACGTGTAACTTTATACCCAAATATAGGAATTAAAATCGGCAGATAATTTCCGTTATTTTTTAATAATTTTTTACAAAAAATCCAATGGACGATCATTAACATAGAAAATCTTTTTCATGGCTCCATGGACAGACAGTGACGTCATCACTTCGCTTGCATATAGTGATGCTACATTATACAAATTACTGTGTCTGTGGTTTTATTTGAGCTTTATGAAATTGCCAGATTTAACAACTTTCTACTTTTAGGTATTTTTTAATGTAAAGGAATACGTGTATAAAAGGGAAAAATGGGGGAAAATGCATAAAAAATAAATGTATTTTTAAATACCTTCTTGACAGCGTAAGAAAATAATATTTGTATTCGCAACCATACCTTTCGAATTATACCATTTTCAACCTTCTACTTCCATAATTAATATGTTAAAAAGGGACTACAAATTTTATGCTTGCCTATTAATATATAGATATATTAACTAATAGCAATACGTCACTTAAAATTTGATATCATTATTTTTAAAACCAATATTTCAAATTCTTATATCCATAAAATAGCTGCGTCAGAAACTTTTAACCAGTTCAGGGCTTTTGTACTGATGATATTTATTCTTAAATTTTGTTAAAAGATGTTAAAATGCTTAATAAACTTGAAAATAAAATTTTATTTAAAAATGAGCTAAAGAAATTTTCTAAAACCAAGCTAAAGGAATCTTCTTCGGCTTGGCAAAGAAATGTGTGGAAGAAAATGGTTATGGGACTTGTTTTTACTTATTCTATGATGGATTAAAGAGTCTAAATAATGTATTTATCAATATATTACACAATTAACTAAAATGAAACTATTTGCGCTTGCGTCATTAAATATTATATTTAAAATATACGTTTTACATTTTTGTAATTATACTAAATTTGCAAAATCAATTTCAGGACAACCCTGAACTTGAGTGTTCGTATGGAGATTGCAAATACAAAAGTGAAGTAAGTGTTTATTATAATCTAATTATTTCTTTATTAAATAGTTATTATAGAATAAAAAATATTTAAAAAATTCTATATTATACGCTATCTACCATAAGTATTTGGACAATTTTTAATTTAGACATTTTGACAAATATCTATAAAAATCTGCAGTAATTATATTGAAATTTTGGGAATTTAAAGAACATGTTATACACCATGTATTTCAGCAAAAGATTTGATGTGAAGAGGAAAAGAGGAGCAGTAAATAATTAAACAAAAGTCAATATATTTTGAATCACCCTGTAAACTAGTTGGCATAGGTGGACTCTGCGCAGTTCCCCATCATATTTATGTTCTTATAAATTTCTAGTGCGAGACATATAATCATGTTAAGAGAAATGAATTTGACCAAAGATTGACACAGTGACAGAATGAAATCCCCACCTAATAGGCTATCCACCATTCACAATTTAAAAAACTAATTTAAAAATATCATCAAATAATTTATTTTTCAGAATGAATCATGTGCAAAACAACTTGTAATATCTAACTATCAGAAACAGATTTGTCCAGAAGGCACAATATGTTTAATACCTGATGTATATTCTCTTCACATTGGAGTGGATTATGCTGACTGCATCAAGCCGGGCAAGGAAAATGGTAAGGGTATGAGGAATTAGTGATTGTCATGATCTCATTTAACTTAGATTAAGCTTAACTTAATTAAATTATGAAGTAAAGACAAAGTCAGATTTATAAAATAAATAACGAGCTTTTATTTAGAGCTTAATGAAAAGGTGGGCGTGGGACTATATTCACATTCAATACCTTTATAAACTTAAAGGGGCAGCCTTCATAAATACTTTAACCGTAATTAGATAAACCATAGATTTAACCATAAATAATCTTAACAGCTTCACTTAACGTCGTTACTTCTCATGACTTTACTCATCTTTCGTTAGTGGGAGGATTCCCTAAACCACTATACTACTCGACTAACTATCTTCTACTGTAGCCGCTCGCTACTAACTCTCTTAACCTCCTACCACTTCTACATTTACCACTAACTCTCTTACTTCTTCTCTCCTAATCGGCTACCATGAAACACATCACCTTTTATATCCATCTTACTTTATAAAATTAACATATCGCAAATTATCATTTAGTTTATCATAGGAACTAACTCCATTAATCAACTGAATCCTAAAACTCTGCACATTCACGTGTTATTCGTAAAGTGCGAACTTCGTTTGTAGCGTTACGCTAACATAGCATTACCTCACTAGATTTGTAGAAGCACATTGGTTTACTTGTTCACTATCAATTTCCTTTACACGAGTTTCAGTTACGTTTGCTACTATTTCGGACTGAACCGGTTCAGCATTTAAATGCGAATGATGAATATATGAGGCTTTAATAGTAGAATTTAACTGAACATTCTTTTCATTTAAAGCAAGGGATTGATTTACACAATTAGATTCAATCGTATTTTCTTGAGTTTAACTAGTACGTGAAAGAACGTCAGCTACGATATTGTCAGAACCAGGTCGGTGTTCGATGTTTATATTAAAGTTAGATAACTTAAGAGTCCATCGAATCATGCGAGGGGAGAGATTCTTTCCAGTTGTTAACCGAGTTAATGCCGCATGATCCGTAACAACTGTTACTGGAAAATGCGTAAAACATAAACGAAATTTTTCCAGTCCCCAAAGCACTGCTAAACATTCACGTTCAGTTACTGGATAATTTCTTTCTGCAGCGTTAAGCGTTCGAGACGCATATGCTATTGGGCGGCCTTCTTGGCTTAAAACGGCCCCAATTCCGTAGGGAGAAGCGTCCGTAGCTACTTGAAATTTAATATTATATTTAGGATGAGCTAGTACAGGAGGAGCGCTAAGTATATTTTTTAACTAATCAAATGCTTCTTGTGCTTCATTTGACCAGTGAAATTTAACTCTTTTCCTTTTGAGTTTAAAGAGGGGCTCGCATATGTGAGCAAAATTAGGTATGCATTTAGCATACCAGGCACACATTCCTAGAAATCTCGAAACTTGTTTGGAAGTAGTAAGAGGGGGCATGTTTAAAACTGGTTGAACTTTTTCATCATTTACAGAAATACCAGCAGGCGTTATTTTGACGCCTAGGTACTTAATTTCCTGTCGTGCAAAATGGCATTTAGAAGAATTTAAAGTTAATCCTGCATTTTGCAGTAGAGTAAAAACAGTTTTTAAATGATTTAAATGCTCATTGTAAGATGAGGACGTGATTATTATATCATAGAGATAAACATGTAGAAATTTATTCAAAACAGGTTTAAGTATAGTTTCCATGGCTTTTTGGAATGTTGCCACAGCTCCTGAACATCCGAAAGGCATTCGTTTAAAACCAAACGTGCCGTTTTTAGTTATAAACGCTGTTTTTGATATATCAGCGGGTTTCATTGCAATTTGAAAATAACCCGATGTCAGATCGAGATTAGACATAAAATTGGTCGTTGTGATATGTGCTAACAAATCATCAATTATAGGCAAGGGATACTGAGGATATTGTGTAATAGAATTTAGCCTACGATAATCTATTGCAAATCTCCATGCCTCAGGATCGGTAATAGGTTTACCATTCTTCTTACGACATAAAACAACAGGAGATGCATAAGGAGAAGTTACAGGCATAATAATATCATTTTTCAACATTTTGTCAATATGCCAATTTATAATATCTTGTTTGGCCTCATCGTAACGATTAGGTTTACTAAAGACTTTATTAGTTCCAGTGTCAATTTCATGGCAAACAACATGAGTCAAGCCAGGTGTATCAGAAAATAACTGTTTAAACTGATTCAGAAAATTAACAAAATCAATTTTTTCAGTATGAGTGAGGTCACTTTCCTCTAGATTAACAATTAACTCTGCATGCTCGACAGGTATAGAATTTAACTTAGAATCATCAATATATAGAGATTTACTGGCAAAATTTATTTCAACGTTATTTGCTTTCATGAAATCTAACCTTATAATACAGGGGTGTTGAAGATTTTCTATGACCTGAAAAGGCCAATTAACACTTAAATTATGAATTTTAACATTCAGGTTTATCATAAAACGACATCTTTGTCGTATAAAGTTCTTGACGAAGTCTGGTTTTATCAACAATAGAAGAGAATGAATTTTTAATTTTAAGTTTCAAATCCTCATACGTAGGATTTTGGCCTAGAGCTCTAGAGGCAATGGTGTCATACCAGATTTTAGCATCTCCTTTTAAGGAGTATTTTAAAAAATTAAATTTATCAGCTTCGTCAATTATACATATATCAAAATATTGTTCAAGATCCTCAAAAAATTCAAGTACATTGTTTGAGCCAGTAAAATAAACCCGAGCGGGGGGGGGGGGGGGGTGTCGAACTGGTTTGGGCGCAACTGTGGAATTTGCGTTCTTACAAACTCCATAATTAACTTAAATACTTAATTAGATTACTAAGAAAACCAGAGACTTGAATTGAACAAACAATAAGAGTTTATTTGAACCAGATTAATGGGAGGGCGGCCTGGTCATAAATCTTAGCTCAGTCAGCGTATTACTTAATCAAAATATATGAATCAACAATTTAATTAGATAATCTTAAATATCTCAACCCAGCAGATAGTCGATGGTGTAGAGACGGTTGCACTCGTACTCCGCTACTACGACTTCACTATGTATCAGAGGATTCCCTACAGACCCAACTTTTACCTTTCCGAATGCTAGTAGATACGCACACCAACATTAATCACTACTTAACTTCACACAACTAAATCTCCACAACTCTACTTCTCGATATTCGCCAAAATAAGATTCATCACCATCCACTATAATATCTCCCAAAATCCACACCATCTACTAAAACCAGCTCTATTTTTATACTTCTTCCTACACCCTCCTTTCACTACATTTCAATCCGTCCTTTTAAAAATCACTTCTAATTTATCTAACATTCAAAATCTAAGTCTTTTATTGCAGCACCCTGCCGACACAAAACTAACTCGACCTCAACCTTCATCGAGTCACTGGCGACGAAGCGTTTTTAACCGTCCCCACTTTCTACTTTGCTGGATCCAGCTTAATTCAAACAACTGTGGTGTCGTTCTGACGTCTCAACCTCACAACTCATAACTGTTACAATGTTTCTAGCGATTGGTTGAGTGGTATATTTTGAATAGCGAATTAAATCTGATATAATGTAACATCCATTTTGTCAAAACAAAATCGCGGTCCAGAAAATTGTTTTTGGAGTTTTCATACCTGATACTATTTGGGAGCCATCTTGCTTAATATTATACAGGCTATTAGCTTGGAGGTGTTTTTTAACAAAGGAAATATTGGAATGTGCTTCACTAAACTCGTTAGTGTTCATAAAATGACAATGAGCGATTTAAGTTGCGGTGAGTTTAGAAGTTTAACAACTTGACTGAAACCACTGACTTAGGAAATTTTAAATCTAAAGAAGGATGGTGGGTGTTAAAAATGGCCCTTTGAGTTGTGAAGGTTAGCACTAAAATGTAAATATATTACGCATACTAAATTTTTTCAACAAGTTCTGAAATAAATAAATTAATTAAATACAATATTTTTATTTATTGAAAGGTGTAAAATGTAACATACAACCGACAAGGATGTTTCCATAGGCGCATACGCATTTTTTTTTCTTTTTTTAATTACTGATTACTCTTCATGAGGTTATGTATGTTTATAAAAAAAATTCCGGCTAAATAACTATATGTCGTCCGTAAAAATTATTGAAAATGTCCGATTCTTGGTAATTTATGGCTTATTGGCTACACAATGAAAACTGGTGCAAAACGGTTTTTTGATAAATACTCATCATAGAAAAAGTTTTGAATACTCTACATACTAAGCTAGTTTAGGAAAGTTTACTTTAAATAAATACTCTTTCATTACTACAATTTTGCCAAAATATTTATAGGTAAACCTAACGAAGAAATTTAAAACTTTTAGTTTAACGTGAAAAACCTAAGTACCTAAACGTCTTTAAATATGATGGCTAAAAGTAAAGCAGTAACGCACATTTATATATATATATTGCATAATAAATTGAAAAGAACGTACATAATACTTTGAAAATGAAACAATGGTAAGCGGCAACCATTTATCTGTGCACTATTTTGTGTTTTGAAAGATATCGTTTTCACAACCGGTAATTTTGATGAAAATTTAAACTGATAAAAATTATTTCAAACATAAATTTTAAATATAAATTTCAGTATAGTTTACACAATAATATTAAGAATTTACAACTTTTATTGTTATAATCTACTTTTTATGACTTCTATATTCAATAGAAGAAAGTATTGGATTCGTAAAAATTTTCGACCTCGGGTTTTTGATGGATTTACACATTTTGAGAGCTGTAGCACACGATTTCACCATTATTAGAAAATGTCTGTCTGTCTGTATGTGAATGAAAAAATCTTGTGGCAACTGTATCTCAGGAACTCTTGCACAGAATTTCATACAAATTAGTATGTAGTTACATCTCGACATAAATTAGTGCCTATCAACACTTGATAAAAATTGTATTAGAGGTAGCGTTGCCATCTCACTTTTTCGAAATTTTTACCATGGCGGTATAGTACAAAATTTTGTATGAATATGCATAAAGAGAATTATTTTTTAATAATCATTATGAAATTTACAAGAATTATTTATAATAGATATAGACAACTGGAAAAAAAAATTTATGTGTAAAATCATCGCCCCTCCCCCCTCGAGGGGAATACATTTTCATGATGGGTATCTTTCAAAAGAGCTTGCCAATACCTTTAAAATGAACCATCGACCTGCGATAGTTGAAAATAAAGTTATCGATTCTTTTTTTTATTTTTAACAATAAATAAATAAATAAATAAATAAATAAAATAATAAAAATAATAATAATGTAATGTTGAGAATAACATCACCTTTTTTTTTTCATAATTAGTGTTATACTACTTTACTACTTCTCTAATATGGAAATCAAACTGAGAAATCGTACGGAAATCGTATTTTACTGAATAATGATTTTAATAAATAATTTTTACTGAATGAAAAGTCATGAGGTCGCTACAGTATTCTAGTTTTAATTTGTATAAGACCTCTCTAGACAAATTTTGTCAAATAGAAGGTTTTTTTTTTTTTTTTTTTTTTTTCATACAACATGATCATTAAAAAAAGCATATTTCTGTATCTTTAAAAACGACTCAGGCGTGATGTAGATAAAACACTGCCTTAAGCCAACTTTATGTTTCAATTTCTAACAAAATACTTGAATGATTTAGATAAAAATCTAGATATAGGACCTTTTTGAGATTTTAACAGAAATCACTTTTTTCTCCAGTAAAAATAACGTTCATAGACAACCCAAGCTTCTCCCGTGAAAACATGGCAAAAACTTTCTTTTATTTAAAAATAATCGAATAATTTTGATAAAAATTTAAATTTAGATTGTTTTTGAAAATAAATTTGGATCTTAAATATTCTCATATGCAGGATAATTAGTGTTTACTGGTAACTCATATTCCACCTGGTAAAATATTGTAGAAACGTAATTTTCTTGTAAATTGCTCAAAATTTTGAAAAATGTTCATATATATATATAATTATATATATATATATATATATATATATATTATTAAAGATAATCTATCTGACTTATCTTTTTTTTCGGGTTAAATGTACAATCGCTGTTAACCCGTGCTTTGCCTGGAACGAAATATAACTAAAACGTGGTATTAATGAAACTGCTTCAATGGTTTTGATAAAAAATATACTTAACTGTTTAAGATAATAACCCGATTTGAATTTTCCTTCTCTGCAGGAAAATAAGTTTTACTGGTAACCCACTTTCCGATCGGGCAAACAAATAAGAAATATATCACAAAAAACATATCACTGTATTTAGATTACGAATGATGTTCATAATGAAACTGAATTAACCGGTTCTTCAGAAGCTATGGATAATATATATAGTATATGGTATGTAGTATGTAGTATATAGTATATATATATGTATGTATGTATATATATTTATATAATTTTATGTTGCAACATGGACAGATATTGAGATAATTAATGCATAATGTAATATATATATATATATATATATATATATACATTTTTTTTATATAGATATATGTATAGATCGCGTGAAGGGTAACAAGAAGGTCTACTGTGGCGACATCCTCCCATGTGGTGAAGGATTATATTGTTTGGTAAGTATTTTTACTTTACCTAAGAATGGATTGTTTAATTTTAGTTATATTTTACTTCAGAAATATTATTCATGTACGCTCGGGATCTGTTTAATCAGTCCTAAGAACGTTCTCGTATTTATTTCATGAATATTCTAGAATACAGACGCCATACAGCACAGAATGTTTCAGTTATGTTGCAAGAAGCTTACAATCTTTCAAAAACGTAACACGTTTTAGTATGCTCTCTGATATCTTTCTGAAACATTTACCCTTTGGATTTTCTATCTGTTAAGTGATTGTAATGTTTCTGTTACGTATCTGATTTTTTGTTACGATCGCGGACATTTCTGTGTTTTTGGAACTAATCAGAAAGCAATCTGAACGTTTTTAAACGTTTCGGAAATGTTTATAATGTTTCAATGTTATATGATTGTTACGTTTCTGGAACATTTTGTGCTGCTAGGGACGTAATTACCAGGGCCGAATTCACAATTATACGATAGGTGTAAAGATAATACAATGGAATAGTAATACACAGGGTCGTCATTCGCATTGGAAGCCCTTCAATTTATTTACTCCATTTGTCCATATTTCTTTGAAAATTAAATCTATTTGTTATAAACTACAATATAATGATTTAGACATATGTTGACATACTTTCCGAAGGTTTCATTACATTTGAAGAAAAACCTTTTTAGTGTTATAAAGTAAACGTTTCAAAAAATTTTTGCAATTTTAATAAAATATTAATACAACTTTAAATATTTTGTCGATCCTCACAAAACTGTACACACATAAAAATATAACATTTATAACCAGATTTTAGATACTCTATTTTAGATTTCACAAATACTTTTTGTTTTATTGGATTTCTTGTTCGTCCCCTAAGGGTCTTCGGGGCAATATCTTTGCTGATAAATATGAGGAAAGACATGTTTTCCTTATTTCCAAAATTCAAGACAACACGTTAAGTATTTTTCAAGATATTCAACAAAACGTAAAAAAACGGTAAACGTAAAAACGTAAAAAAGTATTTCCATTATTCTGTCCAACACCTTTATTTCGCAGATGTTCTAACCTGGTATTTTTTGGAACTGGTAAAGTTTTGCCGAGATATTTAAAATATGTACCAAGAAGTTTGATGCAAGGTTCTCATAAATTGCTTCTAGTTTTAAAATTATATTTTTGCGCAATTGTGATGTTTTAAATGATCTATGCAACCGCTAACTAGATTCAAACAGCTAAAAACATATTATATTTTGACGATCATTTCATGTAGAAGATGCAGTTTTATTCCTTAATTCCGTTAATTTAATATTTAAAAACAAGAAAAAAAACATGCAGAACGCTTTGATTATTAACACTTTCCAACTGTAAGTACTTGATGTACCGTATAGTTTTCAGTATTCTTTGCCTACGTTATCACACAGCAGACAGACAGAAGGGCATAAAAGTGTACATAACTGAATTTAAAATTACTATTAAATACTGTTGGAAAGTGTTAAAAATGTTTCAAAAAAAAAAAAAAAAAGAAGCAGTCATTAGATTGTAATTTCAGCCTTAATGTATCTGAATAATTTAGTGTAGCCCTGTAAATCTGAAGGTTAATCATATCATATTCTATACAAAACATTATGTTAGAACATTGGAAATGCATGTAAATTTAATCATGACTTTTGCAGTAGAAATTTATTTAAATTTGACTTTTGAAAACGCCCATCCCAAAACGCAATGTATTGGCATTTCTTCTGGTTGTCTCTGCACACAAAATTCTTGTACAGGACCTGTTAATGTTATTTTAAATAGGTAAAATTCCATAGTGATACATAGTATTTTTTTAAAAAATCTAAAATTATTTACGGACCCTGGATGCGGAAGACAGAGAGTAAAAAGATAGAAAATCAGACAGACAGATACACAAATCGAAATCATACGTGAGTGTTTCGAAAGTGTTAAACACGCTCAATATTAATGAAAGTGCAATTAAAGCAAATTTTATTAATATCTCTTAAACTAACTAAATATTTCTGTATTACCCCTTACTATCAATAGTTAACATCCAGTAGTGAACTTAAATAACATATATCAGTTTCAAGAAATTCCACAATGATATACGACAGTTAGAGCGCGGACAGGTAGACGAACTGACAGACATATCCACAAATTAGAAATTTTATTCACACTTAAAAGTTGTAACAAAATGTTAAAAACTCTTATTGTAAACGAAATTGTAAGTCCAGTTAATTTTCATTAATATATCTTAAAGTAACTGGATATTTTTGTGTGGACCTGCAAATCTAATGCTAATCATACTATATTCTATAGAAAGAATTCTTTTGTGCGTATTCATAACATATTTATATTTCATTAAGCTTTGTGTAAAGTAAAGTTATTAAAATTTGGTTTATAGAAATTAATCTCATAGATAGCAATGCTTTGGAATACATTCCGAGTGCGCGTGTACACGAACCGGAACTAGTATATACACCATTTTTCATAAGAATCATCCGATAGTGAACTTCAATAACATATTTCATGTTCGTTAAGATGTGTGTACATTAAAAGCATTAAAATAGGATTTATAGGAATATCTGCTATAGAACACAGTGCTTTGGAATACTTCCGGTTGACCCTGTACGCAAACCAGTAGAGGAACGCACTCTTTTCAATAGAGAATATCCGATGGTGAACTTGAATAGCACATATCAATTTCAAGAAGATTTTTGTGCAGTAAAGGTATTAATACATGGTTTATAAAAATATCTCCCATATAAAACAATGTTTTGGAATACTTTCGGGTATATATCTCTTAAAGTAGTTAAATGATTTTGTATGACCTTGTAGATTTTATTCTAATCGTACTATATAATATAGAAAGTATTTTTTATGCATATGAATAACATATTTGAATTATATTAAACTTTGTGCAAAGTAAAGTTGTTAAAATTTGCTTATTAGAAATACCTCAAATTGAACGCATTGCTTTATATTACATTCGAGTATCCCTGTACACATAGCATTGGTGGTGTATACTCCAATTTACATAAGCAACATCCGATATTGAACTTGAGTAACATATTTCAAATTCATAATTGTTTGTGTACAGTAAAAATATAAAATTATGATTTACATAAATACCTCCAATAGAATACAATGCTTTGGAATCTTTTCTAGTGTCCCTTTACATAAATCAGTAGAGGTACGCACTCCATTTTCAATAGTAAACGTTTTATAGAGAACTTTAATAACATATACACGTTTCAAGAAGATTTAGGTACAGTAAAGGTATTAAAATATGTTTATAGAAATACTTACCACAGAACACAATGTTTTGGAATACTTTCGGGTATACCTGTACACAAACCAGTAGAGGTACGTCCTCCGTTTTCAATAGAAAGCATTCCATGGTGAACTTGAATAACATTTATCAGTTACAAGAAATTCCATAGATATTTACGGGAGTTAGAGCTCGGACACACAGACAGACAAACCAAATTCATTAACACTTTTCAACATTGTTGGAAAGTGTTAATGATAGAATTAGAAATTTCGTATTTTGATTTTGTATAATCTCCAATATCTGTGGGTTCTAAAAATAAATGAAGGACAATGTAATTCAAAAAAATCATACAATGTTAAAAATTTCAACACGCAGAAAACTACCGGTACTTATTTACTATAAGTCTTATGTAAAATTAAAGAGAAAAATAAACGGAGATGTTAAAAATTTTACGCATGCATTTTAACGGCTATAATATATCTGTGACCTAGAACGTTTTCTCTAAATTAGAAACATTCATTTTTAATTTATATACATGAATATATATATTGGTAAATTAAACAATTTAAATAAATAAATATTAAGGATCTGGATTACTTACGTTTAACCAAGATAAATTGTAAATTTACAGAGACAGTGGTTAAACATATTTGTAAGTTTACAAAAATGTCTGTCACTGTCTGTCACTGTCTTTTTAAAAATGACTCGATTATTTTCAACATTGATTAATATTTGAATGCTAATTAATGTTTAGTAATTATTAATTTTCATTTCAATAAATCAATGATAAAAAACATTTAAAAGACTTAGAACTTCGTTTCTGTATTAGTATCACTATTTTACATTGCAACATTCAATTTTAGTTTCTATTAGGACAACAATCGAATGTGAACAAAAGTTGATAAGTTAAAATGATCACCTTACATTCCATGAATGTACATTTTTTTAATGATTGAACTCAAAACAAACCAACATACATGAAAACAGAATTTTGTTCACCGCAGAGCACGACACGTACTATAACGACGTACATTAAAGAAAATAGTAAAATAAGTGCATCTGGAAAACTGCGGTAATATTGTAGTCTGCAAACGTTTTTGACTGTAACCCATATCTTACTAAACATTGAAAAATTTTTTTTTTCTTTATAGAATCTTAAATATATGTTTATTTAAACCTATGTATACACAAAAAAAAAAACTTACCGAACTTTTTTTTAGTTTAATCGGTACAGGCTGTGCTAAAAATATGACAATGGTTTAGGACAGTCGGAAATATAAGGAAAACAGACCATCTATCTATATATACGTTTTTTATATAAAAGTTTTACCAGTACAAAAGTGTAGTATATTACCTCAATAAATTTATATGTCCGTTGTTCTCGATCGTAAAATCGTTTTAAGTAATAATGTGTTGAAAATGTAACGAATAAATCTTAATAAATCGTCATTTAAATATATATATATATATATATATGTGTGTGTGTGTGTGTGTATTAAACGTTAACTTAAACTAACGATAAAGACACATATGTATTTATTGGACTTTTAAATAATATATCGCCTTTAATTTGAATTAAAATATTCAAAAGAGTTTATATATACACTCCTTCTTATATTTATAAGGGAACTTTATATTTTGAAATAACTAATGTAAAAATAATTGTGAACAAGATTATACTAAGTGCACTTAATATATCTAGTATTCTAAAAACCAAAATTGCTATAATTTTTTTAATACGAAACAAAATTAATAAAAAATCATGCAAAATGTGTTTTTCTCCACGTTTTTAGATGTTCATAATTATAGGAACAATCCAGACTTTTTCGTTTTATTTAACTTACTAGCGGATAAATTACAGTTGACATGCGAATTTGTTAACTACTGGGCTAGATTAATTCATATATAAGCCTTCAATTTTTCTTGAACGGACATTACTGATAATTCCCCGAAAAAAAGAACGTTCAAGTAGTGAACTATGATAAATGTGTTTTTTAAGTGGAAGGATAATTTCAATCCGCCGAATTTCTAATGAAATTCGAAGGTCTAAAATTGCTGAAGGAAATGTGATCAAACGTTGAACTGCTGGTTCGATAGGAGAGAGATCTGATGCAAAATCAGAGTTGTTTTACAGAGATCGAAGACTCATAATTCCTCTTACTGTTCTACTCATAATGACTGATGCTGAATTTGCTCGTAATTTGTAACGAAAGGTTTGGGTTCACATTTATGCATGTTTAAAATAATTAATAATATGCTAAAATGAATAAAAAACCTGTAATAATCAATCAGCATTTAATGGGGAATATAACGTCTGTGTTAAAGTTGAATAAAAACAATATTAAATGGTAAAATGCTGCATTTTCGGGTGAAAAACATTTTATTCTTGATTAACCAAATGGTTTTAGCAGTTACTGGCACGATCTGAAGACAGCGAAAAACAGAGCAGATTTTTTAATGGCTGATATGAATCGGGCATTTTAAAGGTGGATCTACGGTGTTCTGGGGAGCTGCTTCTACTGAAGCCAGAATGAATTTAGTAATTTTTTCTATTATTATGAATGTCAAGAGAATATTCGCAAATTTTAAACGTGGAATTATCAGATTTTTGTTAGATTTTTTTTTTTTTTTTTTTTTTTTTTTTTGGGGGGGGGGGGGTGTAATAATATTTTTTTTTCTACAAGACGTACATTTTTGCTCTACTTTTAGGGCAATAGAAAATAGTTTGAAGAAAGAAACTTCTGTATTATTGTCTTTCCTATGGCCTAAAAGTTGAAAAAACCTTAACTTATGATATTAGAAAAGTGCATGCAAGTGGAAAGCAATTTTAAATAGTTTAAATGTATTAGGAATATCATATATGCTGTACGAAATGGTATTGAAACGTAATATTAAAAAAAATTTATATATATATATATATATATATATATATATATATATTACTTACAAACTTTGAATAAATACCATAAAATGCAATAAACTCGCAACAATTGTTTCGGGTCGAAAAAACACACGACCCTTCATCAGGCGAATAAAGTAAGCACGAGTGCTGCAGTCAAAGCGGCAACGCAAGTGCGTTGCCGCTTTTTTTGCCTTTAATTAAACAGCTAGTGTTACTTTAGCTAGATTTGTCTAATTTAATTTTAATAGATTTATGCTTTCTAAACGATCATCTTTCTCCAGTAATATATAAACAGAAAGACATTTCAATTATTTCAAAAGAGTGTACTATATCCTGTCAATGTGGTTAGAATGATGTAATATTTCTTTATTTAAGCATAAACTAGTCGCAGTTTTGTATAATTTACACAAATTTTATTTTCTTTCTTCTTTTTTTTTTTCCAGCAAGAAGTCGGAAAAGGATATGGAAGATGTAGATAATCTCCACATATACACAGTAATGACGCATGGATGTGTTTTTTGCAAAGCATGTTTCCTGGATTCTAAATTGTTTCCAAAGCACACCATGTATCATTTTATTATAAAGTCTGAGGTACTTTTTCGATTGCTTTAAAAAGAAAAATCACTAAATGTCCTTTTTTATCGATAAAAATAAAAGTAAAAATAAAAAATTTCATTTCAAAACAACATTATTTGTATTATTATATATATATATATATATATATCATTATATAAAGCGCAAAAAATTGTTTGTTTGTGGAGGGTAATCTCTGAAACTACTGAACCGATTTAAAAACTTCTTTCACTGACCGAAAGCCATATTGTTATAGGCTATATTTAATTTTGATAAAATAAATTTTAGTTTAAAATCTGAGCATTTTAATTAAAATCCCCATAGAAGCCGTAATAGAAATGGAAATAATGAAATATTAAAAAAATTAGCTGCTGCCAACATAAAAGAAACATTTACATATTCATTTCGTTTTTAAAATATCTTGACGTGAAAAGAAAAGAAATATATTTGCACGTGCATTAAATTGAAATTCATATAAAGCTTTTTAATTGTTAAACTTACACGTTAAATCTGACGTCATTATAGAATTAAAAGTGTTTATTTTTCTAATAATTTAATTTGATATGATATGATATAATATCTAAGCATCAATGTTTAAACCACGGAGTCTTTATTAATCCGTGGTTTAAACTGATGTGTGTAAACGAAATTGGAATTTAAAAATAAATAAATAAATAAAATAAAATAAAATAAGAAATTCTATTTTATAATATTATTTATTTTAATTTATAATTGTTGCCAAAAAGATTTACGAATTAATTTATTTTTAGACATATAATAAAATATATTTTCACGCGAACAATAATATAAAAAGTGAACTGGATTTTTTGTAAAAAAATAATAAAGATCGAGGAAAATTATTTCCCCATTTAATCCCCATATTTGGATATAGATATGTATTAGTTATCATGTGCATCCGTTAGATTAAATTGTTTTTGTTGTAAAATTGATAAAATTGGAATTTTAAATTTCAAAACTCTAGAAAAAAAAATGGCAAATTTCCATATTCGATTGAAAACATAAACATTTCATTTCAAAAGATGATATTTACACAATAAACATCAAACTAATAAACTAATTAAAAGGGAAAGGATAAATATTCTATCATAATTTGAAGTCAAATTTGTTTTCAAATGTCTAAATAAAGTATCTGATATAATATACTAATATGTTGCAGCGGAATAGATTTGATATCCGTCATCCTTGGCAGAAAAAAAAAATATCGCCAAATTATCTGGCGAATATAATTTAATTCCTTTCACAAATCATGGTTATCTTAAAAACTTACATTAAGAGTGTAACGAATAATATGAAACAATATTTCGTACAATACATATTACGAAAATATACATCTGGCATGTATATTTTCGTATTACGTTTTTGATCACCAAATACAAAAAACGCCAAGGGTGACAGTTTTGAAATTTAAAATTAAAATTTTGTCAATTTGACAGCAAAATAACTCAATCTAACGCATGCATACAATAACTAATACATATCTATACCCAAATATGAGGATTAAAATCGGGAAATAATTCTTCTAGAATTTTAATAAAAAAAAAAAAAAATCCAATGAGCGATTAACATGGAAAATCTTTTTCTTGCATCCACGGGCGGTCAGTGATGTCATACTTCGCTTGCGTATTGACATGTTTAAATTTATTTGGCGACTATTTTTAGCAACTAACAGTTATGGCAAGTAGCTCAATACACATAGCGCATACAGCCATTACTGAAATGTAAATAGCATTTAATTATTTGAGTTACATTATGTTGACTGGAAACCTATTTAATATACCTATGCTCTATAGCTATACTAATATAAAAAAAGAAAGGTTTATATGCATATGTAGAGAACGATCGCTAGAACTAAAAAGCCGATTGCTTTTTTTTTTTTTTTTTCTTTCAATAATCAAAAGTTACACTGTCTCTCTCTAAGTGCTAGAAGCTATAATAAATTTTGGTAAAATAAATTTTTAATTAAAATTTTCAATATTTTAATTGAAAACAAAGCATAGATTTGATATCTATCGTCATTGGCGATTTTTGTATTTGGCGATCGAAAACGTAATACGAAAATCTGTATATTATCGTAGTAAATACGAGATGTATGTGTTTACTTCAATTACCCTACTATCGTAGGTAGTGAAAGTATTGTATAGGTTTTGGCAATTGGTCAGTGTGTGTGTATATGTGCACGTGTGTGTGTAATCTTCTGGCTGTCATATCTCCAAAACTAATAAAAATAGAACTACTAAACTTCACAAGTGATTCAGGTCTGGTGTACAGATAAATTTTCCAAATTTTCGTGAAAATTGAAAAACCGGAATTGGGTCATCGAAAACCAGAAATGGGAACCTAAGCCCATATTCAAAAACACCTCTAATGATTTTCTTCAAAGTTGCTATATAAATAATATATTAGATGCCCTTTCGATTGAAAAGTTGCTTAGTTCAGGAAAATTGATAGGCGTCCTCTATAAACAGCTCAATTTCAGACTTCGCAAGTGCGTTCCTTTAAAAACGCCTGTACGGATTTTTTTCAAACTCGCCATGTTAACTTCCTATTAAATATCCTTTTATATGTAATTATTGTTTTTAGGTCAATAATTGAGTATGTTAATTTGGTAAAAGTTGGTATCTCAAAAACGGCTCTAACGTATTCTTGAAAATTTTTCTTTAATCCAATTTAGATAACCTTTCTCAAGTATTACGTGCTTATTATAGGAATATTAACGGTCATCCTGATTAGTTAGTTCAGTTTTAGATCTCGGAAATTCGTGTTTAAAAAAATAACTATCTATTTTTTTCCCATTATTTTTTAACTCGCTATGCAAACTCTGTTGTATGTGTCTTTATAAGTGTATCAAGTTTCTCTTACTCGAAAATCTCAAAAAATGCAAGTAATATCTCCAAAAAATTGTATATATTACGTGTAATAGTGGGTAATGGAAGTCGTGTGGTTGTTTCACACCAGATGCTGTAATAGTATATATTGTTCGAATATTGTTTCATATTATTGATTTCTCCTTTAATATACATTATTAAAATAATAATCAATTATGGAAAAAATTAAATATATTTGCGAAATGAAAAAATAAATAATAATTAAAGCTATTATGACGTCAATTTTATCAAAAACATTTTCATGTCATAGGTTTATTTTTCAATATTTTTTATTCATGAGTAAAGAAATGTTTCTTTTTATGAAATAAATAAATAAATAGCATTAAGTAAAAATTGCCAACATTTAACAACTAATTAAAAAAAATAATTGTAAAATTATATTTTGACTTTCCAGTTAATAATATTGCCTGACTATAACATATAAACTGATATATTTCTTGATTTTTTACATATCAATCCATCTTTAACTAAAATTTGTTCATCAGTGCGAAGCCGGACGGGTCAGCTAGTATATATATATATATATATATGTACATATTAAGTAAAGTATAAAATGCTATTTGCTCATTTAAAAACGGCATTTCATTCAGTGACAAAAATATGGAAGCATAAATAACCATATACAAGTTCTTAATTTCATCTTTCCTGCTACAGATAAAAATCGCTGAGCTATTTTAAAATATCTTGATAGTGATTTGTCATAATTAAAAAATCTAGAGTGACTGCACTCGTCATTCTGAACATTACGTAACACAGGCCTGCAATGAAATTTTTCTTCAAGATCATTTATTTTTCTGGTGTATTTTTGGATGCTGATTAAGGAATCCAAAAACACACCAGAAAAAATACACCAAAATATACAAAATATACAAATCCAAAAATACACTAGTTTTGGATGCTATTTCCATCACGTACATTTTTTACAAAAAAATAAAAATTTTTCAGGATAAAACTCAATTTTTCCAACTCCAATCTGAGTAATTTTCCGTAAAAGTTGGGTGAAGTGAGTGAATAACAAAGATAATTATTTCATCATGATGTCAAAGAAACGTAGAGGAGGATACAGGGACTGTGGAGAGTTAACAACTTAGCAGATTATTGTTGGATGCTGCATAGAAAACCCCTTAGGCACGGCCCCTTATTTTGGGACGGCCAATTTTTTTTTTTTTTAATCTATAAATAATTTAGAATTTATTACAGCTTCTGTGTGGCAATTTCCTTTCTTCATCCTTACTTTGTAAATAACACTGCTTTACAAAAGAAATAAATAAATAAATAAATTTCAAATAAATAAAACATCGAGATTTGATACCATTATTGCTGATTCCTATGTAAAATGACCTCTTCAATCCGATTATGACTCCCATTTTACCCAGTCACCCACCGTTTTCTAGGTACACCACACCCTCCTTCAATTTATTTCCCTGTTCGATAATTTTATGACTATGAATTTGATTTGAAGAATGAAAAATAATTAATTTAACACCTAAAAACAAAAAATATATATAAAGTTTAAAAAAAAAAAACATAAATAACAGATTAAAAAGATATAAGATATGTAATGCACAATTTCAGTGGCAAATCCACCTCAAAATTTTCCCTTGTCGCAATGTTCATGTTTTAAAATTTTCCAACTCTGTAGCCCCTCAGAAGATATTTAACGGTTAAAATAATCCTCCATCTCCTAAAAATCAAATTCATAGCCATAAAATTACTGAAAAATGATAAAAATAGGGGCCATTTCTAAAAAACGGTGGGTGATACGGCAAATGTGCCTCCTATTCGGATTCAGGAGGCCATTTTGCATAAGAATATGCTGAAACGATGTCAGAGGCTATTTTCGTGCCAAACAATGTAATCCTTATGTGATAGGAAAAAAATGCAAACGTATCAAAACACATTAGAGATACCCAACGTAATGCAAATTCTAATATCACACTTATTCATAATACATCCTTAGGATGTCCATGTGATGTCATTTCATCCATAGGCTATACTATAGATGTCATATGTAGAAGATGTGCTGCTAGGGGGAAAATTTTTGAAAAGTATGATTTCGCACGCATGTGTAATTATCTGTTGTTTAAATAAATGAAAATAAGAAAAAATGTTATTCAAACAAAAGAATAAATTATAATAGGTTGAATATATTTCTCCAAACAGTATGTCGTTTAATTTAACGCTATTACACTGCAAATAATTTGAGCACATACATAATAATAATAATGAAATTTTTGTTATGTCCCTGTAAATCCCGACGGTGACCTACAACTTGAGTATGTTTTTAAAGCTCAATCGAATATAACAATTAGACACTGTCGTACTATAAATAACACAGGTCGACTTATAAAATTTTGATATAATAATTTTGACTGATCTTTACGTTTTTGGTGTACTGAAACTGAAAATGGAGTCAGTTTTTCTCTAGCACGTGTAGATTTTTGTCAAAACAGGGTGTCTACCTATAAAATTTCTTCCATTACTCTTCCACCAATATAATAATATTGTAAGTCTTGTAGTATGTTTTCAGGTATAATTAATAATTGATACCTATTGTTGTAATAGCGCAGCACTAGTGCGACGTAAAAACATACTAACCTATTGTTATGATGGTATATGTAGGATAAGTGTGTCGGTAAGCACCTTGTATTGGTAAAAATCTATACGTGATAGAGAAAAATGGCTTGCATTTTCGGTTTCAGCACATCAAAAACCATAAAGTTCTGTTAGAATCATTAAATCAAATTTTGTCAACCTGAATTTTGTAGGCCTGTGTAATTTAAGCCCATGTGCCATTATGATAAAGAATTTTTTCTTTGTTTCACTGTAAGGAAAAACTATAAGTGCTAGATTCATCAATATCTATACAGAGTGTTCTGCGATGATCTAGAAAACATACGTACTAATTTTCAGCGTTTAGACGCTATAGTATTCATTCACATTCATACAACAAGAAAACTCGATTAAAATTGTAGATATCTCTAAAAGAGGAGCCTGTGTCTGGACCAAAGTTGAAGGTGTAACACTAGACATGCTGACAGTCACCAATATAAATTTACAACATTATAAGGCCATTTTTTTTGTGCTATGCGTGATACAATACTCATTTCGCAAATCGGGATTACATTGCATTTCTTACATATGCATGTTCAGAAAGTAAAAAAAAAAAAAAAAAAAAAAAGAGCACATCTTGACGTTAAGAGACACTTTGAATTTATACACAGTATACATATGAATAAGTAGAATCTCAATATATAAAAGGCAATGTCAGTCTGTCTTTGGACAGTGTAGCGCAAAAACAGAGAGATGCCCCCTGAAATGTTCGAAAGCACCTGGACGCATTTTATCGAACTTTTTATGAAATTAGAAAATATTAATTTAAAACTGATTTATTGATAACTAAAATATTGTAATTTTTCCTTTTTTAAAAATAATTTTCATTTTTCATTTCTCATTTCTCATCTTTCATATATAATATTTTTATAAATTTTAGTTTAAATGGCTGTCTCTTTCGGCTTTTTATTTTTCTTAAATAATGGCTCGAAATCAAAATTCTTTAAGAAATTAAAAAAAGTGTTGCATTTTCTGTCGCTATATTAGAGATACGTCATATTTTCTTTGTTACAAAGAAATTACCACAGAACTCAATTTCTTATTGTTATACAAATACATAAATATTTTTTTATGTATTATGGTTGAGGGAATGACACCAGTGATCGCCACTCTCAAAAAAGACATGTTAAAAAAAAACCATTAATTAACATATATGAATTTAGATCTGCTTGAATTAGGTTTTCTGATTCTAAGGAATCTAGCGTAGGCGGAATCTAATTCAGAGATGTTATTAAACACCTATTTAAGCATGTGTCTTTTGTGAGGGTGGCGAACACTGTTGTCTTTACCTTAAATGGTAATCATCACATTACGTATAAAATACTTTATAGGCAAAATTGCTTTGAAATAGTACTAGTGATAATGGCATGTTTTTACGAAATGTAATTGTCTTAACGTACAAATATTATTTATGCGTTTGATATATGGTATTTAATCCGTTAGCGCCGAGTGTCTTCAATTGAGGGCAGCTAATAAAGTGGCACGTTGTGGTTTCTAGGAATGATTTCTGCTTTTTAGTGGGAGTTTATGGCGTCACTCTAAATGATCCCCGAAATTTTTATATGCCCGCTATTAATTATTGTTTCATAATTTGGATAGTCTTTTTATGATTTTTCATTCGTCGCACATATATTTGTTTTTTTGCGCAGGTATACTAATTTTAATCAAGTTGAATAATAATACATATTATAATACTTTACTTTCGAGATCTTTGTCAACATATAATAAGAAATTAATCCGTTATCTCAAAGTTTTTCTATCTCGAAGTTTTCTCGCTAGAACACTAAACGTCATTAAATGAGGATAGGCTTTGAATTTAAAATTATCAGAAGAATTGTTTAAGGTAATATATATTTACTGTCAGTTGTCTATATTAATTTAGAAGTTAAACAATCAGCTAATAATATTTTGCAAAATTAATTCGTGCGTTAACGGGTTAAACTAGATATGTTCCGTATTTATTCAAAATTTTGAGATCTAAAACAATACGAGGCTATTGTTACGAATCTGTAAGTAAGAGTCGTTATTTTTATGTAATTTCATTTTAAAAAAGGCTTAGCCAGATTATAAAATATTAATTTTTTGCGTTTCCGCTTTGAGTTGGCATTAAAATATCTCTTTTTTAAAAACCTGTTACAAAACTTTAACAGAAATATCCTTAGCGATAAATTTGGGGAGTTTATCGCCCTTTGACGAATCTTGTGTCGACTTTGGCAACAAAATCCTGATTATAGATTTATCTATTATCTAAGCTCTGAATCGAATATTTCGCGGAAATTTTAAATCGAATATATACATGGAAAATTTTGGAAATATGCTAGACTATACAAGGTCTGTCCTGAAAGTAATGCGCCCATTTTTATTTTAAGAAATTTATTGAACCGATTCGTACAATTACGCAATATTCTTCGAAATACATTCCTCCGGCTACAACACACTTGTTCCAACGCGATTTAAATGCTTTATATGCGTCATGGAAGTCAGTCACAGGAATGTCCTTTAGTAACCTCGTCGTAGCCGCCTTGATGTTCTCCAGAGTCCCCAAATGCTCTCTTTTGAAGTCGGGTTGGGAAAAATTAGGACTGTAAGGCGGCTTGGGGAGCATTGAGATGCCGACCTTAGTCAAATGGTCGGTTGTCATAAAGACGGTGTGGCTGGGATCATTGTCATGGTGCAGCTTCCATGAATTTCTGATCTCGCGCCTGACGCGGTTGACCCGTTGCTTTAGCCTTTTCAGTACTTCGACGTAGAATTTGGTGTTGACTGGTTGGCCAGGTGGAACAAATTCAAAATGGACCACTCCCCTGGAATCTAGAAAAACAATGAGCATCGCTTTGACCTGCTCATTCTTGCCTTTTTGGGAGGTGGGGAGGACGTCGTGTGCCACTCTGCGCACATTTTTTTTTGTTCCTGCGTCGTACAAGAAGATCCAAGATTCTTCACCACTGACCACATTATCCAAAAAAGTCAGATCGTCCTCATAACACTGCAACAACTCTGCTCGAGAGTTCGACCGAACACTCACACAAGGGTTCACTGAAAAAGATACTGTGACTTTTCAGGAGCTCGGACCGTCTGGCGCTGGTGGCGCTGTGTTCCCAAGACTCCACCCTCCCTTTCGTGCAAGCGGCAACCCTGTGGAACGGACAGTCGCGGCAGAACAAAATGGAGCGCAATATTTTTGGGACTCGTAAAGTAAATATTCTTCAACTTAATAACTCAGCAATCGCTAATAAATACTTTGAAAATATGGTAATACAATCCCACTCTCCTAACTGGAACATTCACCCTGCTCAGGATGTAGCCTCGTTATTAGTTAATAGTTCTAAGAATAGATTTTCCCCGTCTGCTCCTGTTGCAATCTATACTGACGGCTCTAAAACTCAGCATGGAGTCGCAGCAGCATTCTGTGTCCTCAGGGGCAATATTTTTATCCATGAGTGGGCCTGCAGGCTTGAGGACTATAATACTGTCTTTCAGGCGGAACTCTTTGCTATAGAAAAAGCTCTAGAATGGGCTCACAACAACAAAGACCAATTTACTTCTCTTCCCATTTTTAGTGATAGTCTCTCGGGTCTGCAGGCTATAATTAGTTACAGGTGCAGACACCCTCAGGTAATTAAAATAAAACAACTGCTAATTTCACTTAATTCCTTAGTTTCCCTGGCACACGTTTCTGCCCATAGGGGTGTCGTGGGCAACGAACGTGCAGATGACTTGGCCAAGGCTGCTACAGAGGAACACACTCCTCTTTACTCTCTCCCAGTCCCACCTTCCTATGTCAAAAGAAAACTAATATCTCTCCTTTTCCGGGAATGGCAGTCTTGGTGGGAAGATTCCCTCAACGGAAGAATTACTTTCTCTCTAATACCAAATGTTTCTCTCAATGATTGGGTACTTACCCCAGAAATTACAGCGTTTTTAACTGGGCATGGCCCTTTTCCGGCTTATCTGCACAGATTTCGTCGTCGACGTTCGCCCCCTATGTTCTTGTGGAGATGAGGTTTCTTCCTTTGATTACTATTTCCATTGTCCGCTTACAATAACCTATCACTTAAGAAATCCGAATAATAGACCAGCCAACTGGCTGACTGATATTTTAACAAGACCTTCACTTGCCATAAAACTAAAAAGAATTTTTGAATTACTCATAGATATTTCAAATAGAACAAATTAAATTCTTCTTAAGTCATTTAAAATTATCTAATTCCTAAACATTTAAATAAATTAAAAGTATTTAATAATCTCATAAGTTAAATAATCCTTTTCACTTACCCACTAGCCCTAAGATATCTATTCTTTCCTCATGTGTTTGTAAATGTCCTAAAACAACCAACTTCACCCTATGTCGCGTGGGAACCTTGTTCTGGCGAACTGATTTACTTGTAAACAACTCTCCCTCCCTGTTCAATTCTAGCTCATTGTGCTTTTGAGTTTTCAAGATTTATTTTATTTCGCCTCCTGTCGCGTGAGTACTCTGTACAGGCGAATCTTACTTTAGTGTATTTAATTTTTATTTATTTTTATTTTTAAGTTTGTTAATAATTAATACATATTTGTAATACTTCGCCCTATGTCGCGCGGGAAAATTGTTCTGGCGAACCTTGTAATTTTTTCCTTTTTTTTTTTTTTTTTTTTTTCTTTTTTTTTTTTTAAATAAACGTTCCGGAGTAGGGGCCTAGCATAGCTAGAAGCGCTCGACACCACTCTTAGAGCGGTGAGCGGCACCTACTCCTTGTTAAATCCTGTTAAATATTTTTGGGACAGACCTTGTAAATAAGATCACATTTAAGCCGTCGACAATTGAGTTGAAGCCAAGCTTTCCCTGTGTTAATTGCTCTGCTTGGCGAGTTTTTGCTATTGAATACAACCTATATTATGTGTGTTATACTTATGATTCAGTTTATGATGTGATTTTTATTGCCAGTTATTATTTAAACTGGGTTTTATGGTAGATCCAAGTTAGACAATAACGTTGTTATAGCGTTGCAAATAAGTCTCAACAGTGAAATATTAACTATAACAACGTTATGGGCTACAGGGGATCTGAAGTTGATACTTTCTTGATAGATTTGTAACCTTCCGGAATATTCTGTAAATGAACTTTTAAGCATCTGGACCTGTCATTCATTCACGGACAATTCACGAACCACGAATGCACAACACTCTGAATATTCAGTTCGAAAATTAAAAATGAGAAAATTATATCAAACTGCTATTTTATAACTAAAGTGATACTTTTAGCAAATTATTTAGTAATTATACTAACAGCTTTTGTTTCATTTGGCTTTGATTCTTAATAATTCTAGTAGTAATAAATATAATGGTCTTGTAAATTTATAATGAATTTTAGTAGATTTTTATAATGAATTTTAGTTTTTTAATGCAGTAAGCGCAAGCGCAGCAATAAATTATTTACTACAACTATCCATATCTCTTTCAATATTAAATGTATTTGTTTCAAACGATAGTATAATGATTAAGGTATATGTTTTCATGTTTTCTGAAAGTTTCATGAAATTCCGATAACGACTTTTAGATTTATAAAGTAAAAACTTGCGTAATTTGTTTGCATTTTTTAATAAAGTATTTATAATTTTTTAAATATCCGAGCTAGTTTCAGAAATCTCTACACACGTATAAAATCTAACATTTATAACCACATCTAAAATTTGCTGATGAATGGATGCACTTACAAGGTAATCACAAGTATATTTTTATTTTATTGGATTTGTTGTTCGCTTCCTAAAGGCGTTCGATACAAAATCTATGTTGAAAAATATGAAGAAAGACATGATTTCCTTTTTCCCAAAATTCAAGAACAACACATTAAGTATTTTTCGAGATATTGGTCAAAACGTAAAAAAACAGAAGAAAGTGTTTCCATGATTTTGTCGAACACCTGTAGCTTATTTTTACATTGCCAAGATAAATATATATTTGTCGTCATGGTAGTGGAATACTATTTCTATCCTTATGATTTTGTCTAAAGAATTTCGCTGATTTTTTATTGCCAATAAAAACACTGTAGGAGATATTAATGAATGAAGCTTTTGAAACGAAGCTTAATTTTAGCAAAACGCAAACACATATTAAAAAGCCTGATTAAAATACAGACAAGTATTTCTGAATCCATTCAGAAAACAGTACTTTCTCTATTTGGCAGTTGTTTTAATAAAAAATATTTCGTTTCTTATTTAATAATTAATGACTTATTGCGCTTAAAAAAAAAAAAAAAAAAACGCTTTTTTTTTTGTGTGTGTGTGTTTGCACATGTTGCATATAATCGCCATTAAAATAATCAAAAATGCATTTGATACTTCAGGAATACATGCAACTTCTTTTCAACATTCAACAATATTCAGTGATACATTACGCTTGATCATATCGATTAAAAATTACCTGTTTTATCCACATTAAATTCAGAAATTCCTGCATACAAATTTTCAGGTCAGTCGAATAAAGCATTTACGGCTGTATTCACCAATAACTTCAACGAAAATTTGAAAAGCTCATAAAGTCAGGGTACAACTTTTCAGCAAAATTTGATGCGTTGATTATGCCATCTAGCGGCATAAACAACTTCCAATTTTTTATCGGAAAATAACCAAACCCAGATTTTATGAAATCTCCGCGCTGGATGGCAGAAGAAGCTGGTCAATTTTTTTAGGAAGCTGCACTCTGCCTTTAGACGCTTTTCAAGATTTTGCATTGAACCGGGAGTTGAAATTAATGGTGAATAGGGCCATTAGACGCTATCAGACTTTAAAATATTGGAGCCCATAGTTCATATTGATAAAGAATTATTCTTTGTGACCCTGAAGAAAAAAACTATAAGTGCTAGATTCACTAAAATCAATAGGGTTTGTGCTACGGTGACCTATAACATACATACTAACATACAGATCATTTGTACAAAGCGTTTAGACGCTATCGTGTTTACCCACATATATACCCACATACACACATCACCGTAAAAATATCAGAAACGAACTCGAGGGACCTCAAAACATGTAGAAACACCAAATCTCAAAGTCGGTTTTTCTGACATGGTTACAATATTTTCCTTACATATGTGTGTTCGGTAAATAAAAAGAAACCAGACAGAAAATATTAATTAAACCAAAAATATTGAGGCCATTTTATGAGAGTCAAAGCAAGGAGAAATCAGTAAAATAATCATCATGACCTACTTCAAAAAACATAAAGTAGCTTTACTCCTTAGATTTTGCTAAGAGAAAGAATCCGGTGTGTCCCTAACACGACTTTCTCTTACCCTGAAATTTAAAACTATAAATACAGATGGGAGATTAATGGCTAAAATAACAAGTACTGTCATGTAAAATTTCAAATTAGACTTTGGAACAGCTTTATTTGACAAATAATTCTCATTAAGTGGGCTACCGCCTCCCTCAAACAACCTTTCATTATTGTACCTACATTTATATATAATTGAAAAATGTTATTAAATTCCAAAATTCATTTAAAATTATACAGACAACTTTCACACGTTCCTTGAAATTTATCAATCTTGATTAGCTTTCCACAAACAAACGTATTGTAACAAGCGTATTAACTTTAAAATAAAACATTTGGATCGCGTGAAATTATTTGTTTTTAATTTACTCTAAGAGATACAGACAAAGGTTAAACGTTAAAATTTTGACTTCGGTATTCAGGAAGCCTAAAAACGTGTAAAGAAAAAAAGAAAAACAAGCGATAATAAATTTAACTTAAAAAAAAAGAAATACATTATTTATCATTTGCAGGGTTATTAGGAATTAATTTCAATTCCCGAGCAGATTCTGGACAGGGTAAAATATTTTAGTAAAGCACTTTCACTGACTATAAAAAAGAATGTTATGGTTTAAATATTGTCAGCCTTGTACATCTTCTAAAGCTTATGTGCACAATATACGGTGCAGATAAATATAATCCTATATTAATAACACACGTCACAACCTGAATTACACTTTCATCAATTTTCAAGCACTGTCGCACTATAATTTAGTTATTTTGTGTAGCCCTGTAGACGAACAATCATAGATTTTCATACCATATTCTACATGAAACATATGTTTTTACGCATACAAAAAATATATATTCGTTTCATTTAGCTTAGTGCATTCTATAGATGTTAAACTCTACTTACCTGCAATTTACTTCATAAATGTAATGTGTTTGAATTATCTTGGATGTCCCTGTACACGAAGCATTAGCTTCATCTCAACGAAAAGTTTAGTGTAGCATCCCTATACGATACACACTTAGAAAAAACAAGTTTGGACTTTCTGCTATTATGTATTCTTGAGAAAAGATGATAACAGACAGACGCACACACATACAGACACACAAACACACACACACACATACAGACACACAAACACACACACACACAATGACACACAGACACACACACTTACCAACCACTAAAAACATGATTTTTAGATTCAAGGGCCTCGAAACGTGTATATATAACAAAAACTCAATTTCGAAAACTTAACTCAAACGCAATGCTTTCTCTACCATATACACGGTGGCCATAATTAATATCACACTGTTTACAGTCTTCTGTAGAGTGATCTAATCACGCGAATGGCGCCAAATTATGTAGGATGATTTTTGTAGATGAGGATGATTTTTGTAGGATTTCACAATATATATATATATATATATATATATATGTATATATGTTAGTCTCAAAAATCACCGCTAGGGGAATATGTGGTGCTGTGTAAATGAAATGAGAATTCTAAAAGACACAGAAGCAATATTCAAATAAAATCACCTTTCTTTTAGTACAATTAACAATTTAATTCAAGTTCAATTGGTAACGTATTTCTTAAAATGCAAAAAAATTACGTAACCAGTGATAAAGTTTCTTTATCTGCAATTTCATTTACTGAGGACTTGTTTAAAATTCGTCTCAAATGGATCGCTAACTTCGAGCGTTGAGAAATTTGATCTGTTGACCGGTAAACAGACTTACTGGACAGAATCTGTCAATGCATCAGCCAAAAACGCTTTTCGGATTGTACGAGAGATTCTGCAGACATGTTACTTCATGCTGATGTGAATACTGCGTACAGAATGCATTATGTGGTCCACACAAACGGTGAACACATTGAACCTGATTGGAATGTGCTAAATAAAAGGTAATTTTATTTCAGTATTGCTTCTGCATATTTGAAAACTCTTTTTCTTTTTTTCACAGAACCACATATTCCCCTAGCGGCGACTTTTGGAACTAATATATATATATATATATATATATATATATATATATATATATATATATTAATATAATCCTTTGTCCACCGTCTTGTTAAATCATCCTACAAAATTTGGCATCGTTCGCGCAATTAGATCACTCTACAGAACACTGTAAACACTGTCTGTTTAATTATGGTCACCCTGTATATGGGTAAGAGAAAGTAAAAACAAAAACAACTGAACCATTTATATATATATATATATATATATATATATATATATATATAGGGGAGACCCGTGTACCTAGGGCCATCATGTACCTAGGGCCACCCCACTTTATTTGAATAATATTTAATTTTAAGTTTTAATACTCAATTGGGCAAGTAACAACAACAATTGCTTCTTTTACAACTACTTTGGAATTTTCGAGGAGAAAGTTTTGAAAAGTTACACGTAGAAAACGAATTTACATGGTTTAAAGTAAAATTTTGCAGCTCATCTCTTTTGCTATTTTACAAAGACAAGTCAAATATTTTTCTTTCATTTCAAGTGTATAATTTTGCTTTTTATATTGAGCAATAAATGAGATATTTAATTAGTCCTCTCTGCCTGTGGATTTTTTAGTGGACAGAATTTTGAATGAAGTTACCAAAACTTGTACCTAGGGCCACATAGTTTCCTTGTACCTAGGGCCAGTGTGTTTGGATATTTTAATACTTTCGCAACCGCATGTTTTTGTCTTTTTGACAGTAAGGTCCGTCTGTGAGCGTTTTTCTCATAAGTTACAATTTTTCGAAACAAACTTTTCCGTATTCACATTTGTATTACAAATGGATGTGCATTATAATCATACTCTCTCTAATCAAAGTATTTGCATCCATAGTATACTGATTGTACAAATATGAATACTGTGTAAATATTTTAGAAACAAATAACATACAAATTGCAAAAGAAGCGCCCACTGGTGGAGTTTTATATTTTCAAATGACGCTAATCTTCGTCAGTGGTCGCGAAAGTGTTAAACACAGTACAGTCTATAGTAATCGGATGCTGGCAAACCCTGGTAAACCAATCACTATATATGACGTTGCTGAAAATGTTGTCATGTCCTATCTATTGGCCTTTACTCCTGTAAATATTCTATCAGGCTTTCGTGTATATGACATATGGCCAATGAATCAAAACACATTTATTGAGGATGAATATCTAAGTTCAAATGTGACTGAAAGACTAGATCCCTCCATAAATTAAAAAAAAAAAAAAAAAAAAAAAAAAAAAGATTTTCCAGGAAGAAAGTGAACCAACATTGATAGAACTGGATATCTCTGTTTTGTGTCCTGTTGAAATATCGAAATCTTCAACATCTAACATCTTTTTGTGTGTCATGCTTTGACAGGTACGAACCTAAGCAAAACCTTTACCTAAATCAAAACCTCCCACATCAAAGAAAAGATGGGACCGAAAACCAGAGAGATCTAGAAATCAAAGAGACACCCCAGGAAAAAAAAAAAAAAAGAAATTGAAGGAAAAAAAAAAAAGAACATTCTGTTAAAATACCCCAAAGAAAAAAAAAATGTGAAAAATTTCGTGTTTCAAATTAAGGCAACAACATGATAACTATTATATGATAAATAAATATATTACTTGATATTGTTTCTTTTATAAAATACATGTTTATATGCTGATTTTCTATTCATTACAAAGCGAAATCTAAATTTTAGAGAATGGCCTGGCCCCAGGTGCAATGAGGGTGTTGTACCTAGGGCCACGAGTAAATTTTTTTAAAAACATTCTATTTGTCAGAATTTATTATTTTAAGTATTTATATTAATCCCAACTGTAAGTAATTAGTCGTAAAGATATGTACATATCAGTTTGATAATTTTAAACAGGTCAAGGGCTCTGTTTTTGGGCATTGAAAAAAAGCGGCCCGAGGTACACGGATCTCCCCTATATATGTACAGTAGAGCTCACTTATCCGAGGAAATGTGGACCTAGGTTACCTCGGATAATCGAAAACTCAGATAAAACGGACACTATTGTAAATCAAGGGGATAAGTATGCACGAAAATGCATGAAAACGTAACCAATGAAGTAAAAGAATTATCTACTACAAATTTAAAAGTAATCAGTTAAAAGTGCTATACAATAAATGAATACATAAGTCATAAAAAATTGTACTGTATAGTTAAATTTTTCAAAGTTTCTTACGCCATTTGTCAAAGGCCCCGCCACCACCGGGACGTAGCATTTTTGGGACTACCTCGTTTTTTTTATTTTTATTTTTCGTAATGTTGAATTAAAAAAATGATAATAATAATAATAATAATAAACTAGCAATTTTCTTTATGTTAGTATCAGTTAAAGAATTTTCAATAAATCTGATTCAAAATTAACTTCTAAATAGGCAACTAAAAATATGTATGAAACAGTCAATAAAAGCTATTAAGCCTATCATCTCTTAAAAATATTCCCTTACACGATATATATCTCAAATATTTATAGGGAATACAATGGTTTTAGCTCTGTACTTTTAAAATTGAAGAAACGTGAATTAAGATAAATTAGATTTTAAAATATTAAAAAGAAATAGTGATTTTTATGAATTTCTAAATATATCGAACTAAATTTAAATGTTCGTAGAAAACTTTTTCTGATGAGTTCTATAATTTATATCAAAAGCTCTTATTTATTTATTTTTTCTTGTTAAAGGTTAAGCATTTACCCACCTCAATGTGTTCACATTCTTTGAATAAATTGCTTTTCCGTTAAAAAGTAATTAAGTTGTTTACTCAAAATTTCAGATACTTTGTTTCGTGAAAATTTATTTTATTCATGCATCTGACAAGGATGCATGCATTGTTTTATTTCGCTTGCGTTTTGGGTGTAATATGCTTTTCAGAAGAGAGATTTCACATTTATGGTATGTACATTAGTTACTGGTGTGTGCGGATAATCCAATGTACGGTGCTTCTATGAACTGAATGGCTGAACCATCATTTCTAAACTGACTGTTAACACACTATTAAAATATAAGTAACTTCTGATAGATTCTACAGGAATCGAGAAACTAACTATATATTTGCCATCCTCCTATAATTGTAGGTAATATGACCATTATATTGAAATTATTTCATAGTAGAAACAAAAATTAACGAAAGTCGCACAAATATTAATTCAAGAAAATAAAATACATGAAGTAAATCTAAATAATATAAGATTTTCCTGTTTTGTAAGGTGACTTATATATGTGTGTGAATATGACTGATGTACAAAGTAAGGATTTACATTGTACATATAAGTTTAGGTTTTGTATCCTGAACAAGGTATTACAACTTATTATTATCGAAAATTCAACATTATAATTACCGTCATATGCTATTATTTATACAAATGCACCGTTAAAAGTTGGTCTAAAGTTCTGAAATGTACAGCAAACAGACCAAATTTTAAAAATAATTTCCCTTATACCGATAATATATGAAATAACGATCAGAAATTTACTGTATTTTAATTGATTTTAAAAGAAAATAAACTATTTGAGAAATATTTAAATTTTCGTATAAATCTGATATATGTTTGCGCGATTTACTACATATTAAAGCAATTACATATTCCTATATTTTCATTACTATTACGCCAAATTGATAACGCCTAAAAAATGAATAAAAATTGCAAACCAAGTATAATTTCCGTTGCCTCATCAGCTGCGCCTGAATTAGAGTTAAACTCAATATTACAAGATGGAAAAATAACTTATGTTTCAAATGCTTTTCTGATATATATTCTTTCAGTATTTTTTCGATCTCCGTATAAAGTAATTATACCTCATGATCGAAGTGCTGGCAGGAGTTTACCAGATGGTAATTGGACCGGAAAAGTAGGAATGGTAGAACGTTCAGAGGTCGATTTAGCGATGGCTATTTTGATAGAGGAAGAAAGATTTCATGACGTCAATTTCAGTTTTCCTTATATTTATTCTGAAGCGATATTCATTACTGATAATCCAAAACCGTTATCTGCAAAAAGTGCTTTATTGTATCCATTTTCCTTAAAACTGTGGATTTTAATCATAGTAATAATTTTTTTCGCTTCACTTTTGTTATTTCTTTTAATAAAAAGAAAACAAACATATGGGAGAGTTCTGTTCATGATTATAGGAAGTTTGATTCAACAAGCTCCCCTTTTTAAAATACAAAATATAAGCTTTAGATTGTTTCTAAGCACATGGCTGGTTTTTACTTTCGTCATGACTAACAGTTACAAAGCACTTTTATTATCATTTCTCTCATTTCCTCCACTCACAGGAATTCGTAATATTGAAGAATTAGATAAAGCTTCGGAGCAAAATTTAGTCACTTGTGTCTCGACAAAAGGCAGTGTGATTCCGCAAATCCTTCTGGAATCAAATTTTGATACTTGGAAACCTGTTGGGAAATGCATAACGCGGGGTTGAAATTTAATCGGGGAATAAGAAAGTTGTAAAGTTCCTCTCCAGAAAGCAATGATTGGTGTAAGATCTAAGTTTGTCCTAGATGAAAAGAAATTGTTCGTATCAAAAGATTCATTCTTCAACGTTATGGGCGCCTTGGCAATTTCAAGAAACTTTAAATGTAAGAATAGGTTAAGCGAAGCCATTCAACGTCTGTTTGAAGCAGGTATATTCTTAAAGTATTCTGGAGACGAAAAAAGGCATTTGAAAACATTTCTACCACATTCTGATGAAACTGCAGAACGTGAATCTAAAATATTACGAATTAATGATCTTCAAGGAGCTTTTCTTGTACTAATTTTTGGCTATATTTTGGCATCAATTACTCTACTGATTGAAATAATTTTTTCAAGAAGGTATATTCTTACAACATTTGGAAGATAAATGCTTGCATTTAATATTCAGCTCACAACATTCTGGCAAACTTGGGACAAATGGTCATAAAATATTACGAAGAAACGATACTGAAGGTCTTCTTTTTATTCTAATTTTTGGACACTTTTTCTCCCATGCTTTCATTTGATATAACTGGAAAAAGAGAAATAGAGCACTACGTTTAAGCATTATTAAAAACATTCTGATATATAGTTTTAGAATGACAAAAGTGAATTTTTTTACGAATACCAAAACATAGTTTTCACAAAAAATAAAACGCTTTTTTCTGTGAAAACAAAGTATGTCAATAAAATGTCATGCAATATGGCACAGCAATACAACTTAAGCAACTGATTTCATTTTACTTAAATATTCAAATAAATTTTTTTTAGTTGTGGTATACTATTTCAGCTTCTAAAAGAACACATGAAAAGCGTTTCTTTTTTTCTATAACTTAGCTTTGTATTCCGTTGCTCTATTTTGCAATTTTATTTCAAACAATGGCATAAACACAAATATATAATGTAAAATTATCCATTAATTATTCAAAATAAAAGCACAGAAATTTATTTATCCAAATGTAAATTACATTTTAGAATAATAGTTGAATGTCGAATGCATGCTTAACGAACGAACAAAACAAAGAATTATCTAAGAACGTTAAGTATCATTGTTTACATTTGAAAGAGAATAATAAAAACTTATGTATGTGTTTTTTTATTTGTTGGCTTTTCTTGACAAATATTTTACAATCTGCCAAATCGTATTATCAAGATAATATAGCGACAAATATAAATAAATAAATAAATAAATAAACAAACAAATAAAAATAAATAAATAAATATAAATAAATAAATAAATAAAAATTAAAAATTCTGTCAAAGACAAAATTTAGTTTAGTATGGAAGACTATTAATTTCAAAATTTAGAATTTTTATTTTTATTTTTTATTTATTTTTTATCTCATTTTTTGACTGTAAAACTGGGCCACAAACTTTTTAAAAATAACTGCAATGAATTAAAATGAAGTGCTGCCATCTAAATTTTAAACATTAGTTAATTTAAAAAAATCTAATTGTCGTGTCGAAAAACTGTTTGCACCCCTGTATTCAGAAAAATTGCGCCTTTCATTAAGTATCGACTTTGTAACGAAAGAACTGATATTTCTAATTTATTTTGGTGTTACACAAAATTGGTCTGCAGAAACTCCGGCGGGCTTGCTATTTAAATTAGGGTCAGGTTGGATTAGGTTGTGGGGATTAAGGCCAATTGACTGCTCTAAAGTTCTAGTCCTAAGGATTAGTGCCTTCCATGGGGGTCTTTCTAAGGGATCCTTGTCCGTATTTGCGCAAAGTTTAATTTATGGTAAAAAGCGGACATGAAAATAGCCTAAATCGTCCAATGGCGATTAGGCTATTTTTAGGTCACAATCACATTTTTTTTTTTTTTTTTTTTTTACTATTCCATTTGAATTAAAAACTAGTTGGCATAGGTGGACTCTGCTCAGTTCCCCATCATATTTATGTTCTCATAAATTAGTGCGAGACATATTATAATCATGTTTAAAGAAATAAATTTGACCAAAGATTGACACAGTGACAGAATGAAATCCCCGGCTAATAGGCTATACACCGTTAACTTCGATATATATATATCTTATTTTAATCTATTAGTTTATTTTATCAGGGTCAATTCCGTTGTTTAGTTTTCATGCTACTATTTCCAATGCAATAATCCTCAAAATTCATATTTATATGAAACATTTACAATTTCGCTTTGTTGATAAAATCGTAAATTACGAATGATTTACGAAACTTTCCTATTAGAATATTTGTATTCAATCATGTTAAAACAAATATCATAAATGTAATTTTGAAGTTGTCTAATGTATTTATGATCCTCAAAATGGAAATTTATGCTCAATTTTGCCTTATTCTGACATGTTAAGTAAATCGTAAATTCCAAATAACTTATGAATTTTTTAAATTGGAAAAATCATAGTCTATGATATTCATGCCAGTATCCTATATAATATTTCGAAAGTGGTTTGACATCTTTACGATGAAAATATCCCTCAAGATTGACGTTTATGTGAAATTTGGCTCTATGCTTCCTTTAATATTTGGTAGACAGGAGAAGGTTTATAAGCCATAACTAAGATATTACGAGGCGTTTCATTTTAAACACACAAAATTTAATAGATGACTATGACAATTACACATGAAAAATACAAGTAACATGAACGACTACATTTTTAAGACTGCGATCTGTTCTAGCAGAGATAAAAGTAAAAAGGAATGAACAGATCATTGATTGGACGTGACGTCACTTACCAACAGTCCAATAGATTAAATCAGGAATACAATGACGAAATACACCACATTTCTCCTCCCCTTAATTCTGTATACCATACCTGATGGGAGGTTTTCTTACTCTAGATGATCGTCTTACAACCTGTTCAGAAAAAGACAAATTAGTGTTTTTAAGTTTTGAATGTTCACATTTTAGTTCATTTTTATTTAGAGTACTGTTGATATTTTTATCACAGTCAATTTGTCCAGGCTTTGTAGACACAGATCTACTGTCGGTTGGTACTGGATCTGATGTAGTGGAAGGATTGGTTGGCAATGGATCTGGTGTACTGACAGGATCGGTTGGCGCTGGATCTGGTATCATGGCAGGCCTCCTACCAGACTTAGATTCTCCATTGCTTTGTAGGTGTGGACTATTGCTATCGGGAACCATGGAAATATTTGCACCAGGACTTGTAGCTTCCTCCACTTGTACTCTGGAACCTACACTTTTCAGTTGATCAACGTGTCTTTTCCATACACATGAACCTACTTGAATTTTGTAATGTAGTTTACCTAGTCTGGCAATTACTTTACCTATTTTCCATTTATCTCCTGATGTATAATTGCGTACTGCAACTTTTTCATTTATTTGGAATTCTCTTATCTTTTTCTTGTTAAAAACATTTTTATGTTGTTTGTTTTCAACATAATTTTTAACATTTGGTACAAGCAAATCTAATTTTGATCTGATATTTCTTTTCAGAAATAATGATGCGGGACTCTCCCCTGTTGTAATATGAGGCATTATTCGGTATTGGAATAAAAATTCGTTTAACTTAAATTGGAGATTTCCGGGTTCTGAACTTAAGGATTTCAATCCTTTTTTAATAATTTGGACATATCTTTCGGCTTGACCATTTGTAGAGGGATGATATGGTGCAGTTAAACTATGTTTTATGCCTTTACTTTGTAGAAAATTTTCGAATTGTTCTGAAATGAATTGTGGCCCATTATCAGACACAAGGGACACAGGATAGCCATATCTGGCAAAAAGCGAAGAAAGACAGTTTATAGTGTTCTCAGCAGTAGTATTAGGAACAATGAACACTTCTGTCCATTTACTGTGGGCTTCTACTACGATTAAAAACATTTTCCCCATCATTGGACCAAAAAAGTCTACATGTATTCTGTTCCAAGGTGTTGTAGGCCATTCCCAGTGATGATTTTCCATTTTAGGAGGATTATGTTTTAATTTAATACAAACAGAACAGTTATTTGCTAAATTCTCAATGTCTTTATCAATCCCTGGCCACCATACAAAACTACGTGCCAGTGCTTTCATTTTAACTATGCCAAAATGGCCAAAATGTAAATCTTCCAACACTTTTTGTCTATGAACAGTAGGAATTACAACACGATTCCCTTGTAGTATGCAATTATTTAATATAGAAAAATCTTCTTGTTTATGTCCGAAAAGTAAGTAATTTGGCATCTGTGTGCCTGATATTAAATGTCGGTACATTTCTTTCAATGTTGGATCTCGCTTAGAATAATATCTTCGCACATAATATCTTTGTAGTTAAGGGTAACGAAGTTATTTGATGAATAAATAAACAATCGGTTTCATCAGGGTTGCCAAATAAATTTGGCGACAAAGTTGGTGACACTTTTCCTGGTTGTAGCGAATCGGACAACGGCAGCAGTAAGTCTTCACTACGTAATGGAAGGCGTGATAGAGCATCGGCATTTCCGTGCTCTGCAGATTTTTTATATTTAATATCATAATTAAATGTCTGTAAGTATAATGCGTATCTTTGCATTCTAGCTGCCGAAAGTACCGGAATACTTTTTACGGGTGAAAATATGGAAACTAGGGGTTTACTATCTGTATACAGTGTAAATCTCCTACCATATAAAAATTGAAAAAATTTCTTTACACCAAAAATTATTGATAACGCTTCTTTATCTACCTGACTATACCGCTTTTCTGCAGAAGATAAAGTTCTAGAAGCAAAAGCTATGGGTTTTTCGGAGTTATCTGGCATTGTATGCGAAAGTACTGCCGAAATTCCATAAGGAGAAGCATCAGTGGCTAAAATTAAGGGTAATTTAGGATTAAAGTGGGTGAGAATCCTTTCGGAAGTAATTTCCTGTTTAATTGCATTAAATGAATTTTCACATTTTTTAGTCCACTGAAAATTTACATTTTTACGTAATAATTCATTTAGAGGATAAGCAATCGTAGATAATTTAGGAACAAATCTAGAATAGTAAGATACTAAGATTTCTATTGCTTTTTTAAAGATGTTACATCTGAAGTGTTAACGTTAAATCAAATATCTTATAAAATTGAAATTATTAATATTTTTCAAACTTAATCTGTGACGATTTATTTCGTCTTCTGAATGGCGGCGGAATTTTCCTTAAATTAAAAAAATCTATCCCTTGCAAAGTTCAAATAAATTTATAATTTTAAATGTCTTTAAAAATATTTATAGTTGCCTTTACAATGAATTGCCTTTACCAAACTCTTATGATGTAATTTTATAAATGAAAAATATCTCAAAACAAATTTCCTTTTTATTGTATAACTAACAGGCTACGCCCGCTTCGCTGGTCACTATTTTTAAATGAATCACAATAATTAATGAATTCTCAAAATTGCATTAATTTTTATCATGTGATAAAAAAAGAGAAAAAAAATTCTGATCGGGAAAAAATGTCATGTATTCAGCTATGAATTAACATTTTTATTGATATTAACACATTCTCGACCGCTTATTTTTCTCTTTTGGACAGTAAGGTCCGCCTGCAGTCGTTATTCTTCGAAGTTACAATATTTTTGAACAAAATTATCTGTATTCACATTTATATTACCAAAAAGATAGACATTATAATTATATTCTTCCTAATAAAAGTATTTATATCCATAATAAATTTCACTGTAAAAATATGAGTATTCGGTATATAATTAGGAAATAGATAACATACATATTGTGAAAGAAACGCCCACTGGTGGAGTAACCGATTTTCAAATGATGTGAATCTAAGTTAACGGTCGCAAAAGGGGTATAAAACTACATCAGGTATCTTAACAAATAGAACAATATGCGTAAATATAACTACTATTTAATTAACACCAGTAATAAATCAAGGGAAATGTTATATCTTATAAAACAGTAATAATACAGTGCATGTTTTAAAATATAATAACCTGTTATCATGTAAAACTCTATTCAGTAATGGCAAAAACAAATTTTACCCTAGAAACCATCAACTTTATTTGTATGAAATGCTTATTATAGCGATTAATAATAAATGCGTCCCTTTTATGCATTACACATGTCTTTTACATTCTCTTACCCATAGGGTCGAGAAAGTATTGTTTTAGGGTCAAATTTTCGAACGTGAGTTTTTGTTATATTTACATGTTCTGAGGTCCCCTGGATAAGAAAATCATGTTTTTAGCGAATGGTCTCTGCATCTGTCTGTTATCAGCATATCTCAAGAACAAACAGTAGCAGAAATTCCAAATTCGGTATTCTAAATGTGTATCATATAGGGATGCTATAGTAACATTTTCGTTGAGATGAAGGAAATAATTCGTCTACAGGGACACTCAAAATTATTCAAATACATTACGCCTAAGGAGGAAATTGCAGATTAGTAGAGTTTAACATCTATAGACTGCACTAAACCAAATGAAACTGATATATATTTTTGTAATAGAGATAGTCGACCGGGAAAAAAATTTTGTGTATGTAGGAACCTCGCCTCTCCTCTTGGGAGGGGGGGGAGTAAATTTTCATGATGGGTATCTTTCAAAAGAGCTCACCAATACCTTTAAAACTAATGGTTGAACCATCGATCTGCGATAGTTTAAAATAAAGTTATCGATTTTTTTTTCCATTTTTAACAAAAAAAAAACATTATTATTTTTTTTATTTTTATTTTTTAATGTAATATTGAGAATAAATTCAACTTTTTTTGGATATTTAGTGTTATACTACTTCTCTAATATGGAAATCGTCTACATTATCATAAAAGTAAAGTTGTTTAAATAATAATTATAATAAATTATTTTTTAAAAACAGAATTATTTTTTAATAACCGAATTAAATTCTATATAAATGTGGGTGCATTAATGAAACGGGGGTTTGAGGGGGGCGGTAGACCCCCTCACAGAGGACTAATTATCATATAAATCTCTTCCGAAGCCTAATTTTAATTGTTTAACATAAGTTTTTATAACAGTACTCGTTATCTTACCTCTTAATATCCAACCTGTATTTATAGGTAAGAGAAATTTCAGGGTAAGAGAAAGTCGTGTGAGTGACACACCAGATTATTTTATGATCTCTACCTAAGTAAATGATAAAGAATGAATACTATTTCAACATTATTTTCAGAATATTTTACAATTAAATAAATCTGGGTTTTCTAACTTAATATATAAAAATATAAGAACGAAAAATTATGCGATACACATTGATTATTACCACTTTGCTGTTTTACACACTCGTTGCATCGTTTAACCACCTTCATTGTTCTTTGCCTATTCTATCACACAACGGACAGAAAGACAGAGAAAGAGACAAAGGAAATTCACAATCACTTTTAAATATTATTGAAAAGTGTCAGAAATGCTTAACGGAAACGAAACGAAATTCTAGGGATTTCCAACTACAGCCCTTAATGTAATTAAATTCTTTAGCGTAGCCCAATATATCTAAAGACTAAAATATATAATATTCTATACGATATAATTTAGAATATTAACAATAAATGCCGTTTTCAATATTATTTTTGAATTAGATTTTTTTTTTTTTTTTTTTTTTTTTTTAATAGTGACTTATAAAAATGTTTCTTCTAAAATGCAATACATTGGCATTAATTGGGTGTCCCATTAAGCAAACCAGTTTTACAGGGTCTTTTCATGCCATCTGACTTATTTGGGGGGGGGGGGGAGTGTCAGCTGGGGAGTTGTGCCTTGATGAATATTTCATCAAGATTTCCAAACGTATTTAAATTTTCAGTCAAGCATTTTTAATTAGATCTCCATGTATCAAACTCTGATTCAAAAAGAACACACGTAACGATAGTAAGTACCCTTCAACCATTTAACTATGGTGGTCGCCAATGAGAGATTTTAGATGTCTGCCTTGTACTTCAACAGTCGCCACTGGACGATTCAGGCTATTTTCAGGTCCGCTTTTTTAAATAATTTAAATCTTTCGTAAATACGTGCTAGGAGCTCTTATAAAGACACCAATGGAGGGCACTCCCTCTAATGCCTAGTACTTTAGAGCTGTCAATCGGCCTTAATCCCCACTGCTAATCCCAACCCAATCCAACCCCATCCTACGTAATTTAAGCTGCAAGCCCCGTCTTTTGACATTTTTCTAAAATATTACTTTCAGTAGATATTACTACATATTTTCGTGATTTAATAAGATTGTGGTTATTTTTAGAAAATGTTAGTGGAATATGAAATAAGCTTGTGTAGCCTCCTAAACTAGATGCCTGTCGCGTGGCTCGGAAACTCGGCAACAGTTTAAGCGGTAGACAGCGACACCTGGTACAGATTGCGCGACTTTTTTATTCCACGGCTACCAAAAATTTTTAAAAGTCGGATTTAAAAGACATGAAAGGCGACTGGAATCGAAGAAACGTCGATTATATACATCATATGTCATTTCTTAAAATTATTGGTGACAGTTGAATAAAAGTCACGCAATCTATACTAGGTGGCACTGTCTACCGCTTCAACTGTTGCCAAGTTTCCGAGCCACGCGTCAGGCATCAAGTTTAGGAGGCTAAGGTATAACTGGCACTGTACTTACCATGTAATTTATAATACATTTTAAATCTGTAAGCGGTGTACATTATCTTACACGCACTTCCCATTCAAAATTTGATGAAGGTTGACTCTTTTCTAGATAGGCATTCTAGATGTGTATAGTTTAAACCGTAGTTAAAGAGTTAAGTGTATAACAAGTAATTGAATTCTGTTCTGTTGTTTTAACTTGTAAGAAAACCTAATAAAAGTGCTTTGTATAACAATTAGTTATAAGTTAAGCAAAAACTAATCATGTAGTTTTTAGTAATTTAAATCTTAGTTTAAGCATATCCGGACACATAGCTTTTTCAATAAAACTTCCAATTATCCTGAAAAGAATTTTGACATATGTATGTATCTTAATTCTTAAAATAGGTAAGAGAAGAGAAACCAAGCAAATTGTCAGTATGATGAAAATTCACAGTTTCATGGAAAATGGATATAGCAGAGATAGCAGGGCATATGCAGGCCACGTAGCTTTCCTAAAATTTTATAGGCACACCAGTGGACGAGTGGTGCTGTGAAAATGATTTTTTAGTGTATTTGTTGATTATGCGTTCCCAATACACACTTAAAATGGATTTGAGAAATTCCCTTTCGCTGGGGGCTGGAGAAAACACGTTTTCAATCTTAACTCTACTCAAATTGTCTGATAAAGGCGATTTTTTATGTGAATGTTGAGTATACATACATCACACGCTCAATAACGAAGTTTTGGAAAAAATCCGCTCTTCGCCCTTTAAGAGCAGGGAACAGAATTCATACCGGTATCTGTTCAAGAAATTTCTCTAACTATAATACTGTCGATTTAAGAAATTGAAAATTTTCTTACATTGATAGTGATATGAATTCTGCGCCCGTGTTCCATCCCTGTAAGGGCGATGAATCAAAAAACAAGTTTCCAAGTGCAGGTCTGCTCCACGTTTTCTCAGTAAGGTAATTTCTTTTGTGAGATGGTTCGTTTAAGTGTTTATGTTACGCTAAAGTGCAAAAATCAGTTAATCTGCAGATTAGCTAGGTAATATACGCACTAACTATGTTGATCCGTGAAAGTGAGGAAAATTGTTTCACTTCTCAAATTATCTAGGTAATCTGCGAATTACTTAGATAATCTGCACATTACCTACTAGAAACTAGTTAAAGTGAAAATAAGATATCTGGTGTTGTAATTTCACATCACGCTGTGTGGTATTTTTTTTTTTTTTTTTGTTGTTTTTTCATTCGGAAAAAAATATTAGTTTTCTTTTCTTTTTTCTTTCTTTTTTTTACTTATTTTAATCTGTATATGTTTTAAAGGTATATATTTTTTATTTATATTTTATTCATTTCATCTTTTTTATTCTGTCAATATAAGTTTGAAGATGTTATGCATTTTTAATATGAAATATAATAGCTTTCAATAAATTCTATATTATAAATGAATGTTAGAATTGTAATACAGTAACGCTTTCTTTTCAAAATAAAAATATTTAACAATTTAAATTTTTAAAAAATGTTTTATTGACAACTTATATTGCTATTACTATTTAAAATAGTAAATAAATAAATAAATAAATAAATAAATAAAATATGCACCAATTTTCAATTCGCTAAAGAAACATTAAATTAGACAAATCAGAAGCATTATTTAAGAAATACTTCAAATAATTAAAACTGCATTAATATTTTTTAGCATGCATGAAAATTAAAATGACAGTTTTGCAATGCTTTTTTTATTAAACTATATTTTGCAGCATACATATATCTGTACAAGTTTAGTAAATATATTAATTTTACAATTAAAAATAAATAAACCTTTATTAACACTTTTTATGTGATAAACTACAAAGAAATTATTTGTAAAAGCGAACAAAATTAAAAAAATAAATATATAAAAATATAATCATGATATATAAAATATATAACGGAAACTTGAAACTAAAACAAAAGAAAAAAAAAACGTGTATGTTGTGGCCCCCACAAGACTTTCTTCTATATTTTCCTATACAAATTCACTCAGTAACAATATTAAAAAGCAAAAAAAAAAAACTTTTTTTTTTTCAGTTTTTTTTTTTTTTTTTTGTTAAAATTAAAAAAAAAAAAAAAATCTATAACTTTTTTTTTTTTTTTTAATTATTACATATTTATAGTTCAACCATTCGTTTTAAAGGTATTGACGAGACCTTTCGAAAGATCCCCATCTTGAAAATTTACCCCACCACAGAGGGTACTGCCCCCACATGCACAATTTTTTCCCTAAATAACTACTACTATTAGCAATAATTCATATTAATTTTACAATCACAGGTTAAGAATAACTCTCATTATGTACATTTATACGAAATTTTGTCCTATACTATCATGTTAAAAATTTAGAAGAAATACGGTCACAGCGCCTCCTGTTGTGCGATTGATCCCCAAATCTAATCAGCACCAGTTTATGTCAGGAGCCAACTAAATACCAAGTTTTGATAATTTCGTTAAAAAAAAAAAAAAAAAAAAAAAAGTTTTTTGTCGTAAAAAGTAATAAAATCGATAACTTTGTTTTAAATTATCACAGATTTATAGTTCAACCATTAATTTTAAAGGTACTGACGAGACTTTTCGAAAGATACCCATCTTGAAAATTTTTGCCCTATATCACCATGTTAAAACTTTAAAAAAAGCGAGATGGCAACGCAACCTGTAAGACGATTTTTACCAAAAGTTGATAGGCACTAATTTATGTCACGGTGCAACTACATACCAATTTGTATGAAATTCTGTCCAGTAGTTCCTGAGGTACAAAATTTTGTCACACACACACACACACAGACAGACCGACAGCCAGACAGACAGACAGACATTTTCTAAAAATTGTCAAATCGTGTTCTACAGCTCTCAAAACGTGTAAATCCATCAAAAACCCGAAATCGAAAATTTTTACGAATCCAATACTTTCTTCTTTTGAAGATAGAAGAAAGTAAAAATTCGCATTAAATACCGAGTTGTGATTTTATATATAACACTCACTCTGGAAATATCCGCTGAATGAAAGAGACGTCAATGTTTGTTTACGTTGGTATTTGTCTCCCACATTCATAATTTTAAGGCTCATGCAGCGAGAATAATAATATAAAACATATGAAACTAATAGTTCATGGTAGAGAATTCGCAGACTCAGCGAATTTAATAGTTATTAAACACATTGTATAAACTATTATTGTTACAATACCAATTTTTAATTTTAAGTGTGTTTTTCTCAGTTTGCATATTTTTAACTTGCGCACAGCATAATTAAAAAACTTACTAATCAATGACATTAAAACTTTTTATATTTAATGTATGAATCATATTGAAGTATGGTATACATCAATTTAAATATTATAAAAAATAATTTAAAAAATTATAATTTAAAAAATTATAATTTTTTTTCATAACATTTTTTGAAATTTTTGATTTTTTAAGTTTATTACAAAAAAAAAAAAAAAAAAAAAAAAAAAAAAACCTCTTATTTCTTAAAAATGATGTATACGTCATAAAGTCAATATATAAATTAATTTGAGACTATATTTGTGCAGTTTTACCAATATTTGAGCTCGCGTGCAGTAAAAGATGTATATTTGGATTAAAATAAAAATAACAAACATGAAAAATGTTCATATATTTAACATTAAAAATTTATATAATATTGTTACGAAATTGTAAATAATGGTGTTTATTTTTGTATAAATTCTTTCAAAGAGGCTTAGTAAGTTGATAAAGTGCTAATTTTGTGCATTTCTAGTCGTTTTAGCGTTGAAATAGCCTTATTTTCCCTTAAAAACGCATTAAAAAGCCCCAGTAATGCACGTAATGGATTTGGCGCCAAATTTGGCGACTTTTTCCCACCTTGGCGATTTTTTTTGGCGACCTTGGCGAGAAAATCCTTATATGGGATATACCAAATATGGAAGCTGTAAGTTGATTGGTTGACCACTTTCTAGAGTTTTCTCGAAAAATCTGGGCTCCATGGAACAGCATATAAGGAGCGCTTCCTCGCCGAGGCAGTCAGTTCAGTTCAGATCTCAGCCAGCTTCGCTAGTGCTTGCATTGCTCTTAAGCCTCTTTGAGGGAGATTTGCTTCAAGTGTTATTGGTATACAGTTTGTACTGTGGATTTGCTATTGACAGCTGTTGTTTAAGCTGTGGTTACTGCTTGAATTGAAGCTGATAATTGGTTTATTGACCTGTATTTTTCTGGAACTTTCTGTGAATAAATTACTGAATTTTTGTACGTTTGGCCTTTCATTCTCAGACAACTCACGAACCCCCAAGTACGCAACATTTCTGGTGTCAGAAGCGGGGATTTGTCTGTGAATGGTGATAACGAGAGCTATGGAACAAGAAATGAAGAAATTTCTAGAAGGACTCACTGCCCAGATGAATGAGTTAAGAACCGGATTGATAGAGAAAATAGAAACAGGACAAAGAGAAATGAAAGAGGGGCAAAGAGAGTTGAAAGACGGTTTGACTGAAGAAATGAAGCATATGAAAAGCAGTTTGGGTGAAGTTCAGGAAGAAATTAAATCTAATCAAGATGAGATGAAGAGAGAGCTTTCAACGGTGAAAGAATCAATCGAGGGTAAATTAACGATGATGGAAAATAGAATGGATGGAATAGAAGAGAAAGTTATAAAGATAGAAGAAAATTTTGAAGAGAAAGTTATAAAGATAGAAGAAAATTTTGAAGAGAAAGTTTTGAAAATTGAAGAGAGTTTTGAAGAGAAAGCTATGAAGATAGAAGAAAATGTTATGAAAGTAGAAAGTAATATAATAGTTATATACAGTAGTCTTAGTTTTAGCAATAACGGACTTGACGGACAAATGGCGGCGAATGATTCAGCCTGTTATATAGTAGTCTTATATATGACGTTGCTGAAAGTGTTGGAAAGTCCTATCCGCCGTTCTTTACTCCTGTGAACATTTTATCAGGTTTTCGTGTAACTGGCATATAGCCAGTAAATCAAAACATATTCACTTACCAGGAAACCATTCCATACTGCAATCATAATATATATCTAGAAATTTCTAGAAGGACTCACTGCCCAGATGAATGAGTTAAGAACCGGATTGATAGAGAAAATAGAAACAGGACAAAGAGAAATGAAAGAGGGGCAAAGAGAGTTGAAAGACGGTTTGACTCGAGAAATGAAAGTAGCACTTGAGAAAATGGAAACATCGCAAAGAGAATTGAAAGACGGTTTGACTGAAGAAATGAAGCATATGAAAAGCAGTTTGGGTGAAGTTCAGGAAGAAATTAAATCTAATCAAGATGAGATGAAGAGAGAGCTTTCAACGGTGAAAGAATCAATCGAGGGTAAATTAACGGTGATGGAAAATAGAATGGATGAAATAGAAGAGAAAGTTATAAAGATAGAAGAAAATTTTGAAGAGAAAGTTATAAAGATAGAAGAAAATTTTGATGAGAAAGTTTTGAAAATTGAAGAGAGTTTTGAAGAGAAAGCTATGAAGATAGAAGAAAATGTTATGAAAGTAGAAAGTAATTTTGAAGAGAGATTTATGAAGATAGAAGAGAACTTCGAGAAGAAAGTCATGAAGAAAGTAGAGGAACATCTTGAGAGAAAAGTAGAAGAGAAGTTGATCTCCTTGCCCCAGGAAACGGAAAAGAGAGATAAAAGAAGCCAGAATCAGGAATCTATTAAGCTATCTACCTACGACGGCAGTTCCTCCTGGCATGTATATAAGACCCAGTTTTCCATCGTAGCTGAAGCTAACGGCTGGGACTCTACCGCCAAGTCAGTCCACTTAGCAGCAGCATTACGGGGAGATGCAGCCGAGATACTGAGAAATGTTTCTAAAGAAGAAAGGAACGACTTCGAGGCCCTGACTAGAGCACTGGAGCTACGCTTCGGAGAGAAGTGTTCTAAGGACTATAGTCGCCTCCAGCTAAAATCCCGTTACCAGAAAATGGGCGAAAGTTTGCAAGAGCTGGCAGCGGACATTCAGAGATTGTCACATCTGGCATTCTCAGACTGTCACGCTGACACTCGGAACGACTTAGCTCTTCAGTACTTTATCGATGCTGTTCGTGATCCAGAAATTCAAAAAGCGCTAAGACTGTCCAACATCAGAGACGTAGAATCAGCTTTAGGCTATGCACTTAGGATAGAGGCAGCCCAACAAGCCTCCCGTAAAGACCGCCATACCATAAGAGCAGTCTCATTAAACGATACCCCTGCTGGTGAAAATGAAATGAAGAGAAGTATCGAAGAGATCTTAAAGAGATTGCGCAGCCTGGAGAATAAAAAGGAAATAAAGGACCGGAAGATAAAGTGCTGGGGCTGTGGAGGGGATGGTCACGTGAAGAGGAACTGCCCTGTACGACCAACTATAGGAAATCACCCGTCTTCACCATCACTACAGGGAAACTAAGAGGAGGCCATCTCGCGGGGCGGAGGTCGCCTGAAATAAAAGAGCCCCAATTTACAGTATTTCATGTTTCATCGATGAGTGGCGGCGATAATGGACTTCACGTCTATGGCCAAGTTAACTACACAACCTGCCGGATGATTTTGGACACGGGAGCCAATGTGACCATCATTAGAACGGATTTGGCTCAAGAACTAAAAGAGAAGATCATCTGGACGCCGCCCTGTGTAAAACTCCAGACTGTGACCGGAGACGAAATCAAAATACATGGAAAAATTAACTTGACCATCACTTTTGGAAATGCCAGTTACCATCATATGGCATATGTGGCTGATATAAGAGATCCTTTAATCATTGGAATTGATTTCCTGAGAAAATTTAACTTTCAATTTGACTTCAAGAATAATGAACTGCATTCGAGTTCGGAAGACATCGCTGTGTTCAACACTGAAAATCAAGACATTCAGACAATTTGCCAGATAACAGCCAAGTCTGAAATTTCCATCCCTCCACACACAAAGACAATAGTTTCAGGAAAACCACCTACAAAGCAATACTTCCGCTATGGACTGATTGAATACCCGAATACAGACAATAGCCCAAGAGGAGTTCTGGTAGCTTCATCTCTAGTTGATCTCTCAAAGAGTACTATTCCTGTGAGAGTCGCAAACATCAGCGATAAGGTCCGAACAGTGAAGAAGGATGAGGTGTTAGCAGCCTGCACTCCTGTAACATGCATCAACCGCCCCACGCAATCAACTGAATCCAAGTCTTCTGAACAATTAATAACGGAATTACTCAAGAATGCAGAGTTAGGAAAGGAACAGAGATGTGCTGCGGAGAAGCTACTCCAAGAATTTAAAGACCTTTTTTCTCGAACACCTGAAGACGTCGGGAGAACGAACATCACCCAGCACAGAATTGATACAGGAAATCATCCTCCAATCAAACAACATCCAAGAAGACTTCCATTTGCTAAACAGGAAGAGGTCACTGAACTTCTAAATGAGATGCAGCACAATGACGTCATCGAGCCATCAACGAGTCCTTGGGCCTCTCCCATAAAACTGGTGCGGAAAAAGGATGGTTCAACAAGATTTTGTGTGGATTATCGTCGTTTGAATGACATCACGAAGAAAGACAGTTACCCTCTTCCCAGAATTGACGACACATTAGACACACTTGCTGGCAATTAATGGTTCTCGACGTTGGATCTGAAGAGCGGTTACTGGCAAGTAGAATTACATCCTGATGATCGTGAGAAGACTGCATTCACCACGGGACAAGGACTGTGGCAATTTAAAGTTATGCCGTTCGGATTATGTAACGCTCCTGCCACCTTTGAACGCCTGATGGAGACAGTGCTAAAAGGACTTTCCTATGAAGCCTGTCTGGTGTATTTGGATGATATTATCATTGTGGGGCGCACCTTTGAAGACCATCTACGAAACATCCGAAAGGTGCTGGAGAAACTCAGAATGGCTAACCTCAAATTGAATCCAGGCAAGTGTAACTTGTTCCGTCGTGAAGTGAGCTACCTCGGCCATATCATCTCTGCCGAAGGTGTGAGAACTGATCCTGAGAAGATCTCTGCAGTCGAGGACTGGAGTCGCCCTGAAAATGTACACCAACTACGAAGTTTCCTGAGGTTATGCACTTACTACAGGAAGTTTATCAAGGGTTTCTCAAATATTGCCAGACCACTCCACAAGCTGACGGAAGCCAAACAGAAGTTCCAGTGGACAGATGAATGTGAAAATGCGTTCAAGCGACTTAAAGAGGCCTTAACATCATCGCCTATCTTGACGTATCCACAGCCCGACAGACAGTTCATACTTGATACAGATGCCAGCCATGAGAGTGTCGGTGCTGTTCTGTCGCAGGAAATTGATGGTCAAGAACATGTCATTGCCTATTGGAGTAAATGCCTGTCTAAACCAGAGCGAAATTACTGCACCACCAGGAAAGAGCTACTCGCCATCGTAAAAGCCATAGAACATTTCCATCATTACCTCTATGGCAGAAGATTCCTGCTGCGGACTGACCATGCATCTTTAACGGGGTTGCTCCAGTTCAAGAACCCGGAAGGACAGATTGCCAGGTGGATACAACGCCTGCAGGAATATGACTTCGAGATACGTCATCGTAAAGGGACTCTACATGGTAATGCAGATGCCTTGTCACGGAAGCCCTGCTCGGAAAGCTGCAAGTACTGCTCTAGAGCCCAACAGAAATACCAGCCGATAAATGCGGTTGCCTGCCAAGTTACAGTCTCAACACCATCAGATCAAGATCCCGATCCATGGAGTGACGAAGAACTTAGAAAAGCCCAGTTGGAAGATCCTGACCTAAAGCCAATATTACAGCTGAAGGAGACGACCAGCAACAGACCTACCTGGCAAGACATTTCTGGATTTAGTCCCATTACGAAAAGTTATTGGGCACTTTGGGACTCTCTTCATTTCAGAAACGGCGTATTATACAGAAAGTGGGAATCTGATGATGGGAAAAGCTTCAGATGGCAGATTTTATTACCAAGATCAAAAATACCAGCTGTTTTAGAACAACTGCATAGTAGCTCTACTGGAGGCCATTTTGGGGTAATGAAGACTCTGCAGAAAGTTCGGGAACGCTTCTACTGGTGCAAGGCAAAGGAGGATGTGGAGAAATGGTGTAAATCCTGTGATGCTTGTGCGGCACGTAAAGGCCCGCAGAAACGAAGTCGAGTAAGACTGCAACGGTATAACGTCGGAGCACCATTTGAACGGATTGCAATCGACATCTTGGGTCCTTTGCCACGGACCTCCAGTGGAAATAAATACATCCTCGTCGTGATGGACTATTTCACCAAGTGGCCTGAGGCATATCCCATTCCCAATCAAGAGGCATGCACAGTCGCAGAGGTCCTAGTGCAGCAATGGGTGTCAAGGTACGGCACGCCCCTACAACTTCATACCGACCAAGGTAGGAACTTTACCTCTGATGTTTTCAAAGGACTGTGTCAACTACTCGGCATAGACAAAACCCGGACTACACCCTTACATCCCCAGTCGGACGGCATGGTCGAGAGGTTCAATCGTACCATCCTGAATAACCTATCTCTTCTAGTATCAAGGAACCAGCAAGATTGGGACTTGAAGTTGCCATTGTTCCTGCTGGCGTATCGAAGTGCTGTCCATGAAACAACCGGCTATACTCCAGCCCAGATGCTGTTTGGACGTGAACTTCGTCTCCCTTGTGATCTCCTGTTTGGTTGTCCACCCGATGCGCCTTCATCGCCCGAGGAGTACATCCAAGATCTCCAGGCACGATTTGAGGACGTACACACCTTTGCTCGGGAGCGGATTAACATGGCAACGGAGAAAATGAAGACAAGGTACGATCTAAAGGCTACACAACATGAGTTCCAGGAAGGAGAGAAGGTCTGGTTGTGGAATCCTGTTCGACGCAAAGGACTCTCTCCCAAGTTACAGTGCAACTGGGACGGACCGTACACAGTCTTAAAAAGGCTGAATGATGTAGTGGTGCGGATCACTAAAACACCTTCATCAAAACCGAAGGTGGTGCACTATAACAGGCTAGCCAAGTACCACAATTAACGGTAATATTAAAATTTGAAATGTAAATACTGGTAAAATTTGCGCATGCGCACTGTAAATAGTTGTATATAAATATTTGTACATATTTGTGAATTTTGTAAATATTTCCCACTTAATTTATATTTCTATGTTATCTTTATGTGCAACTTAGTTTTTGTGTTTTAGATTGTGTAAATTTGTTTAGTTTCGCCTCTTGACCAAGAGTTGCACTGCCCGGGACGTGCAGTCCTTGGGAGGGGGCAGTGTTACGAAATTGTAAATAATGGTGTTTATTTTTGTATAAATTCTTTCAAAGAGGCTTAGTAAGTTGATAAAGTGCTAATTTTGTGCATTTCTAGTCGTTTTAGCGTTGAAATAGCCTTATTTTCCCTTAAAAACGCATTAAAAAGCCCCAGTAATGCACGTAATGGATTTGGCGCCAAATTTGGCGACTTTTTCCCACCTTGGCGATTTTTTTGGCGACCTTGGCGAGAAAATCCTTATATGGGATATACCAAATATGGAAGCTGTAAGTTGATTGGTTGACCACCTTCTAGAGTTTTCTCGAAAAATCTGGGCTCCATGGAACAGCATATAAGGAGCGCTTCCTCGCCAAGGCAGTCAGTTCAGTTCAGATCTCAGCCAGCTTCGCTAGTGCTTGCATTGCTCTTAAGCCTCTTTGAGGGAGACTTGCTTCAAGTGTTATTGGTATACAGTTTGTACTGTGGATTTGCTATTGACAGCTGTTGTTTAAGCTGTGGTTACTGCTTGAATTGAAGCTGATAATTGGTTTATTGACCTGTATTTTTCTGGAACTTTCTGTGAATAAATTACTGAATTTTTGTACGTTTGGCCTTTCATTCTCAGACAACTCACGAACCCCCAAGTACGCAACAATATATATTGCGGTATATTTAGATACATTAGCATGGTACTGTAAAAATTTTAATATTATCTGATGTTATTTAAAGTAAATATGGAATATTAAAAATACATGTTTTTTCAAGATTTTTCTATGATTTTAAGAGTATCCAGACACCTAAGTGCAGAATAATTGAAAATCGTGTGTGTGATTGCACCAGATTATTTCAAAAATTTTGATTTCGTGTTATTGAAGAAAAATAAAAAGCGGAAATAGATAGCAATGGAAAACAAAAAATAAATATAAAAGAAACGATTTTTTTTTTTTTTTTTTAATGGAAAAAAGGACCAATTTTTCTGTTTCAAATAAATTAGTTTTTGAATAATATTTTCTAATTTAATCAAAAAATCAATAATATGCCTCGAGGTGCTATCTGAGCGCGTGACTATCTGAGCTTCTATCTTTGCGTTGTGCTGTCGAAAGATGGACCATAGCCAACTAAACTAGATGCCTGTCGCGTGTTTCAGAAACTTGGCAACAGTTCAAGCGGTAGACCGCGCCACCTGGTACAGATTGCGCGACTTTTTTATTCAATTGTCACCAATAATTTTAAGAAGTCATATATGATATATATAATCGACGTTTCTTCGATTCTATACGCCTTTTATGTATATTAAATCCCATCTTTTAAAAGTTTTTGGTGGCTGTTGAGTAAAAAATCGCGCAATCTGTACCAGGTGGCTCTGTCTACTGCTTAAACTGTTGCCAAGTATCTGAGCCACGCGACAGGTATCTAGTTTAGGAGGCTATGGAGAGACAGACATTTCATTTAACACATTATGATTCTACTTATTCTTGTGTGTACTTTGTACAAATGGAAAGTATGTTTTACATAAAGATATGCTTCGATTTTTTAATTATTACAAGTTCTTATATTTAACATATATTAACGAAAACTGAGAAATCTTTACTTGTAACAAGATGAAATTCAGAACTTGTGTAAGTTTGTCTGTGTTTCATATGACATAAGTTTTAAAAGAACAAATGGTATTTTATGCGTAATTCTAAAGAAAATTTTATACATTTTTAAAAGTATAAAAATAAGCAATATTATATATATATATATATATTATTTTAAATAAAATTCAGGGATTTTCTTTTCTTTTAATAGAAATAATTCTCTACAATCTGAAAAAAAAAAAAAAATCATGCTGTGTTGAAGAAAGTAATTCACAATCATGGATACATTCCAGAAAAAAAATTCTTCATTCGTGCTTATTTTCTGTGATTATATCGCCGTCATAGGCATATTCCATGATTTGATTCGGACAACAGCTGAAAAAAAGAAATAAATAAATGAATAAATAATACGCAAAATTAACAAGTTTATAAGTAAATAAACAACTATCCTTTCATTCTCGCCGCATTCTTAGGATATATTGAAATAATTTAAATATTTCTTTTGAAATAATTTAATTAGTTCTTTATCATGCTCTTTCTAAGAATGATGATCGAAATTTAAAATCGTACATTTAACGAAATTCGATTTGAGAAATTGCAACATTTTTTCATCGACTGCAATGGATTTTAAGTGCCCTGGATGAAATACTCAATACTCTGGTGCACTTTCTGACTGTTCGATCTATTTGGCATCAGTGCACTAAAATGAAACTGAATTGGAAACTGCTTTTAAAAATGTATATTCTATCTCACCGATTTATATGCTGAATAAATGTAATTCCTTTTATTTGTTTATGCCTTTATTTGTGTGTGTGTGCGTATGTGTGTGTTTTTAATGAAAAACCAATGAAGCTTCAATGATGGTACACAATTGTTTCTGTCATCTGCAACTTTGAAGTGTAGGACATTTAAAGTATTATAATATTGTCGCAGTTTTCGAGATGCATGTCTTTTATTATTTTATTCAATACACCCCGCGACAAAAAGGTAGGTACAAAGGGATTTTTCTTTGATTTTTCGTAAAATAACATTATCTAGATTGTACTTATCATTTATTATTATCATAAAATAACACTATTCCCGGACTAATTTTTGTTTTAAGACTAATTTAGAAAAATTTTAAGACTAAATTTTTTTTAATTTAAGACTACACTTCGCGACAAAAAGATAGGAACAAAGGGTAATTTTTTTTTTTTTTTTTTTTTTTTTTAATTTTTCATAAAATAACATTATCTAAATTGTGCTGATCATTTATTATCATAACATAATATTATCATATCAAAAGCATATTAAATATTTGAATTCTATTCAAAATATTCATATTCAAAATAACCATTAAAAAAAAAAAAAAAAAAACTTTGTTCCTACCTTTTTGTTGCGGTAATTTTCTTAAATATTTTTCTAAATTAGTTTTAAAACAAAAATTAGTCCGGGAATTGTGTTATTTTACGATAGTAATAAATGATAAGCACAATTTAGATAATGTTATTTTATGAAAAATCAAAGGAAAAACCATTTGTACCTATCTTTTTGTCGTGGGGTTTATGCATCTTTAACACGAGTCGTGCTCTGCGATGCATAAAATGCTTTTTCAGTGTCTATTGGATTATTTTGAAACATTCGAAAAAAAAAGTACATACATTGACTTTAAATTGATCGATTATGAATCTTTTAATTTAGGAACCAATTTTCCCATTGGAGAAAGTCAAAGATTTTCGTAATAATAGAAAACAAATTGAAACATGCGATGTAAGTAATGATATTGATGCATAAATCAGTTTGGCTTTATTTCTGCAATTTTACTTTATTTCATTTTCACACAAAATTCATTTTCTTGATTGACCATATTACATATAACTGGAAGTATAATACACAGCATACAAATATTGCAAAATATAGAAAACGTTTGATGAGATTAAAATTAGCCAATAAAGATTTAGTTAATTATATATTTTTAGATAGCGAGCACGGGCTACCTAAACTATTATCTTAAAAATTACTTTTAATAAACACACATACATACACATACCAAAAAAAAACCTACAAATTTTTATTAGTTTGTGTCTTTTTGTGTGATTATAGCAGGAGTGGAACACTGGCGCAGAACTCTTCCCGGTAAAGATATTACAATGGGGCCTATTTCAGACCAAGACCTTTACAACACAACAAAATATATCAAAATCGGATCAGCTGTTCAGAAGTTATGAACTAACAAACAAACAAACAAACAACAACAACATCAAAAAACTAGGCTTTGAACTGAGGACCTCCTCCTCTTTTGAAGAAAAATACCTAAGGGCAGTGGTACTACTAAAGGATTTGCGAAAAAACTTAGTTGATCACTGGTCAAATTGGAATGCTAAAAGAAACAGGTACAAAATGCCTAGTTGTAATGGATTTACCTATCTCTTATGCTCAAAATATTTCGTATATCTGCTTTAACTAAGGCAAAAATTGCTACAAAAATTTCAATAAATAAAGCCACATAATTTGTGTTTGTATTAAAGAATACATATTTAGTATATTATAAATACCTATTGTTTTGTAATCTCTAATAAATAAATAAATTTTTGTAATATAAATATTTTAATTTTGTAGAAGTAAGATTTATAATTTTGCACGCAATTTAGCAGATATGCAACATAAGAAAAAGTTTATTAAAAAAAAAAAAAAAAAAATCATGCTTTTTAAGAGTTAAGCAAAAATTTGTCCTATTCACCCCTGTTATGAAAATTGTAAATTTCGAATAACTTACGAAATTCTTAAATTAGAACGTTGCTTTTCATGTGCGGTCTTGCCGGTGTCATAAGTTTATACTGGTCTGTTAAAACTGGTCTGACTTCTCTGCGAACATTTGCCCTTGAGATATTGCGCATACATACAAACAGATTAACAAACTAACACACTAATACACTAACAAACTAACAGACACCCTAAAGACGGACACCGTATCAATTTTCTTGAGTTTTCTTATTTTCGTATTCCTCACATCTCAAAATGTGTAAAAAAAAAAAAAACAGAGTTTTGGCGTACGTCTTTGATACTGGGCTTCCGGTGTAAATTTCGCTATGGCAGATTCGTAATCAGTGGGGTCGAATTACCCTAGAACTGTTTTTCCCCAGTTGTTACATTAAATGCTTCTTTCATTTTTTTTTTTTCTGAAAACATGCATAGTTTAAAAAAGTGAGGGTTGCTTAGTTGGTTTAAAGCATAACGATTACTAGAAAATACAATTAGAAGCTAAAATAAAACCTATAGAAAAATTTAGCAATTATCTCTCAGTTAATTGTACATGGAGATTATTATGAAATAGTCGGGTAATATGGAATAGGTGGTTTAAACTGTTTAAAGCATAGAAAAACTAATTAAAATTCATGAAATCATCTTCGGAGAATTTTCTATGACAAAAGATACACTCGGCATCTTTATATTCTGTTTCTATAGTTGAATACATGAAGTCAATTTCAGATGATACTATGAAATACCTGGTATTCCATAACACCCGACACACCATCTTTGAAAATAAACTTTTAAAGTGATGGACAAAATATTTGCAGCTAAAAAATGAGCAATGTATAACAAAATACAATTCTTTGAGCATACATTATACTTAACATCAATGTTTAAACCTCATGTGTACTAGTATGTTTAAATGTTTGAAGAATTACCTGCAAAAACTTTTAAAAATCACAAAACGTACTCTGTTCTATAGAGAATAGTACGACAGCAACAAACAACTGCTTCTTACTATATTGCTTCATGGGAATCATTCTTGAGTAATTCATAATATTTTGAAAAGATAGCAGCACCAATTAGAGCCGAAACCTCAGTATTCCATATTTCCCGACTATTCCATAATACTCTCCTCTCCTCCACATTTAAAACGACCTTACAACAACCTCTTGGTAAGAATTTTAGATCTCTTGGGAAAAGTTTTACTAATTTTAGAAAATACGAAATTTGAATATCTTTGATTGATATAAATAGCATATGTATAAATTAAGAATCTGTAAAATGAAATATTTTTTTAAATATTCGTTGATAAATGATAAGTTTACAATAAAACACTCAAGTGCTTGAAGTAGAAGTTATGAAAGATTCACCGATACTTATGTTTCATTTGCTTATCTGAGGAATTTCAAGGTCTTGCGATTCGAATGACGACACTGTGTATTCTTTTTTAATCTACTGCCTAATCGAGAATTTGACTTTGATAATGATATGTGTTCTATAATTTTCAGGAAATAAATAGTATAACGTTCTTAGAGCTGATTAAATAAATTCTGAACTTACAGGATTTTATTATTTATTTATTTATTTATTTATTTATTTACTTATTTATTTTTTATGTAAAAAAAAAAAAAAAAAAAAAAAAAAAAGAAATTACCAAGCAAGTTAATCCTTCTTTGCACGGCGAATATTTACAGTAGGCCTCTGCATAATCATTTTCCTTTACACATTTATCTATTAAAATAAATAAATAAATAAAATGCATTGTGCATTTAAAATAATGTAATTAAAACTATATATATACAGTAACAACCACTTAATACATTCACTGGTTAATAAAATCATCCGCTTAATGTGATCAGATTATCAAGACCACAATCAAATCAACACAAACTAGTTTTAAAACCACCGCTTAATGAAACACACATCGCCGGTTAATAAATACGTCTAAAATATATTGATAAACCATAATAATGTAAACTGGAGGAGATAATTTAAAAATTCAAAGGTATGGAACATTTAAAAAAAAATTTAAACAGTTGAAATATTAAATTTGTTTATTTATTTATTTTATTTTATTTTATTTTATTTTATTTTTTTATTTCGGAAGTTGTTTATAATTTTAACAACTTTCTAAATTCCAATGCTTATGTATGCTAATTTTCACAACTCTAAGACAGTAATTTCAAAGAACGATTTTCAACGCTCACCATCCTCTTATCTTAGATTTCATCTTTATAAAGTCAGTGGTTTATGTCATGTCGTCAAACTTCTAATCTCACTTCAACTCACCTCGTACTTTTACCTGGTCATTTTATGAATACGGTCACAACTCTAAGACAGTAATTTCAAAGAACGATTTTCACCGTCCACCATCCTCATATCTTAGATTTCATCTTTATAAATTCAGTGGTTTAAGTCATGTCATCAAACTTCTAATCACACCTCAACTCACCTCGTACTTTTACCTGCTCATTTTATGAATACGGATGAGAGTGGTAAAGCTTATTCCAAACTTTCCCTTATTAAAAAGGACTTCTCGGCCAATATATCTTTACATTTTGCCATGCAAAGTCAAAAATATCCTGTTTTTACATTTCATTGCTTAAAATTTTAAATGGATATTAAATAGGTAAAAATAAATTTTAATAATTTTAATAATTCAATAATTTATTTGTCCTAACTAGGGAGCATCTATGGAGGGAGACGACGGATGAAGAAATTACGCTACGGCGCATGCTCATAGCGGAGATTTTTTCTAACAAACTGGTATTTGGTAGAAAAGTTTGAACATTTCTCAGACGAATATCAACAACAAAAAGTTTACAGATACCGTTTTTTTTTTTTTTTTTTTTTTTATATTAAACATTCATTTCAGCTTTAATTTTGAGCACAGTACTTTAAGGACTTTAAAAACACTTTTAAATGTGAATGATAGTCAAAAAAGTTTTCAAGCCAATCAGAAGCTGACTCGCTATTGACGACTCTCTCCTTGTAGGCTCTCTAGTCCTAGCTAAACAGGTTTATAAAAATTCCTAATTTTAAAATTTAGTTCAAACGTTCTGTTATCTGACTATTTAAAAAATATTTTTGAAAGCATACATTTTTCTTACTGAATATGACTTAAAAAAGGATAATAATTCCGTTTATGATTAAGTGCATCTATATAATTATACATAGTTATTTTTAAATATACATTAGTAGATATGACTTTACCATATTTCTCGCCCGGACTCAAGCAATCAGCATATTCCACTCCGATGTCTAAAGTATATACCTCAGGTATAGTACAATATGTGCCTTTTGGACATTTCCATTCCGCAAACTTACCATATGCAACTTCAACTGCACATGAATCATTCTGAAAAATAAATTGTTTGATGAAATCCTGAAAGTGGTTTTCCTTCTTAAAAACATGTTAAAATTGAAAAACAATTGCATGTCACTAATTTTATTATTATCTATATTAATAAAATCAGACTTTTGTCTGTAAATTTGTCAGAACCAAAACATTTTGCGATATCTTCACGTTTTACATGCTAGGAAACCAAAAATAACTTCAGAAAATTTTGTCTGTGTGTGTGTAATCGTGACTGCATGTCTGTAACGTTATTTTTGTCCAAGTGTCGTGTGACAACAGCTGCTCGAAATTCAAAGATGCTTGTCAGGAATTTACAACTTTATCCAACTTAAAATTATATCTATCAACTTTTTTTAAATTCCCCTCCAATCCCCCTGGTGGGTGTGGGGGAGTCTGTAAGCATATCTCGGTTCCAAATTGCTTCACAGTAAAGAAATTGCACATAGGGAGATTAGACACGAGTATAAATAAAACATTGTATGCGATTTAGGAATTTTCCATTTTTTAAGGGAAGGGAGAAAGAAAATCGATTTTTGGTGGGAAATTTCACAAATTCCGCGTAGAAAACTACCATAAATGGAACAAAGATGTTGAAAAAGTTATGCGGCTTCCTTGGGCTAATTCCATTTGCGATTTTTTTTTTTTTTTGGGGGGGGGGCGAGGGGGCAAGATCGAGACATCCCTTTTAGCGCAAAATTTGTCTTGAGAAGTCTATGAGAGCTGCAGTCACGAATTATGTTGTTTATATATATATATATATATGCGGTGTTTATATGTACAGTCGGCTGCAAAATTATTCGAGCACTAGCAATAATCCTTGCCAAAAAAAAGTACACTTAATACAGCTTTGTTAAATAAATCCTTGTCGAGTCATGTTCTTAATCAGTCTAAGAACATGATTCGACAAGGATTTACTTAGCAAAACAGTCTTAAGTGTACTTTTTAAAGATAGGAATTATTGGCTAGTGCTCGAATAATTTTGCAGCCGACTGTATATATCCAGGATTTTTTATATATATCCGACACCTAAAGTAACGGGATTTATCAAAATTACCCCTCGTTTCCCCCTTGGGAGGTACAGAAGACAAAGACACCTCTGTAAGCATAACTCGGCTTCAAATTACTTCACAGTGATTAAATTACCCATGAGAGACTACACGTTAGTGCAAATAAAACATTATCTGAGTTTTTGAAATTTTGATTTTTATGGGGTGGGGGAAAAATCGATTTTTGGCGGACATTTTTTTTAAATTCCGGATTTTTGAGTAGAATTCCACCAGAGATGGAGCAAAGATGTCCAAAGCACCAATGTGTCTTCTTTAGGATATTTCAAAAACACGTTTTTTGTTTTTTTGCGATCTGCCATTTTTTTTTTTGAGGGGGGGGGGGTTGTATGTGTTATAAAGTTGAAATTACAGGCACCTATTTTAGCGCTAAATTTGTCTTGGGAAATTTATGAGAACTGCGGTCACAAAATTTGGTCCTTGGATTGTTTATAAGTATCCGACCCCTAAAGTAACGGTATTTATCAAAATTCTACTCTTTCCACCTGGGCGTCAGGAAGCAAAAAAAAAATTGTAAGCATAACTTGGCCCCAAATTACTTCACGGTGATGCACATACGGAGACTAGACTTGAGTATAAATAAAACATGTACGATTTTGGAATTCCTGATTCTTACAGGAGGAAGAGGAAAAATCGTTTCTCGGAGGGAAATTTCAGAAATTCCGGATTTTTGAGCACAGCTCGACTAAAAATGGTACAAAGGTATGGAAAACAGTGATGTGTCTTCTTTAGAATATTTCCAAAAACATTTGTGTGTGTGTGTGTGGTTTTCGATATTTTTTTTTAGGGGGGAGGGTGTTGTTACGAAGGAGCAAATTCGAGACCCCCTCTTTTAGCGCTAAATTTGTCTTGGAAAATCTATGTGATCTGCGGTCAGGAAATTCGGTGAGTAAATTGTTTATATTTATATGACACCTATTTTACAAAATTACCCCTAACACCCCCTAGGTCTTTTTGGAAATAATATAAGTTTTCCGGTTTGAATTCACTTTTAATTATTTTAGAATGGCAATTTTTAATTTGTGGATGTTGATTAAGTGTACGTGCATTTTGTACTTTGGTGGAATTTCGCAAAACTTCGAACTTACTCGCTGGGGAAGGGGAAGTAAGATGCGTGTAAATTGCAGCTGAAGGCAGTGTGGATCCGGACTCCTCACGTTGCGAGCGGGAAAATTCTGTATCGAACACAGCAGAACCTTTAAAACTTAGGTTATTAATAATTATATGGGATTTTTACAACTCATTTAAGTATAGTGCCCATCGAAGAGGGCAAATCCTGCTAATTATTATTAAATTTCAACGTCTACTAATTGTTTTCGGAACAATTAAAAAGTGATACGAGGAAAAACGCAGCTGCATATATATATAGAAAACTATTGACATGAATTTATAAATATATAAGTTTTACAGATTAAAAAAACCAAAAGGAGAGAGAGAGGATTGCCCATTGCGATACCCTCATTTTCGGAGTAATAAGTACCATTAAAGATGTATACAGTTTACTTGAAACTTAAATGAACTAAATTCACAAATACCTCAACTTCAATAGAAGAATAATGAAATTCACTTTGGCTGCTATTCACCAATAACTTCAACTCCCGGTTGAAGATGAAAATTTGAATAGCGTATAAAGGCGGGGTGCAAATTTTCAGCAAATTTTGCCGTGTTGTTTTTGCCATCTAGCGGTATAGTTATTTTCAGATTTTTTAAGTGAAAAAAACTAATCAAAGATCATATGCAATCCTCGACGCTAGATGGCAGAAACAGCGTGCCAAATTTTCCTGGAAAGCTGTACCTTGCCTTTAGACGCTTTTCAAGTTTTTGCGTTGAATCGGGAGTTGAAGATAATGATGAATACGGGCATTAATCTCCTCTCTAAACAAACCAGAGCGCCCTGAATAGGAGCATTAGTAAAAAGTGATTTAACATCTAAAGAAATCATAGTATAGTTAGAGGGAGAGAAGCATTTAATTTTGACTACAAAATCACACGACTTTTTATCTGAATAAGAGTTAGTACTAGTTAAATGAGAAAGGAATTTTGAAAGAAAACAAGCAAGATTATAAGAAGTCGTACAAATATTAGGCACAATAGGCCGGAAGCAGAGAGTAGACTTATGAATTTTTGGGGGAGCATGGGAACGAGGACAATGGAATGAAGTTAGCAATGGAAGGAATTACCATGCACTTAGTATGATCATTAAGAAAAACAAAATTTTTAAAGAGGTTGTTTAACTTGATCAAGATGATCATTAGAAGGATCTTTCTTAAATTTCGAATAGGGTCCTGAATACGCAGGGTCTTAACATGGGAAATATTATCCGATTTGTTGAGCAGAATAGTGCCCTCTTGGTCACCTTTAGTAAAAATTAAATTGGGGGCGGAGTTTAATTCAGAGAGGGCGTATTTTTGAGAAGAAGTAAGGTTAAACTTTTTTGGACGATTGTTAGTAGAAATCATGTTAGATAAAACTAAACGAAGAGATTCTATTTGACTGGGAGAAATTTTACTATTTTTAAGGAATTTTCAGTGGGAGCAATTAAATTGGTAATAGAAGACCTGGAAGTACAAGGAAAATTAAAACCCAAATTAAGCATGTAACATTGATCACCAGTCAGAGGATGCGATGAGATATTAACAAATGTGTCTTTCACGAGAGTTGAAACCGGTGAACTAACGGAATTAGATTTAAGAAGAGAATTAATTTTCTTATTCAAGTTAGTTAATGACAACAGGACTGGAAGGCTATGTATACGAAATTACTTTTTTCAAAGAAATAGAATTTATGCAAGGAATTACTAAGAGATAGATGCAATTATTCAGACACAATAGATGAGAAAGACTGCAGACAATTCTGAATAACAGTTCTAAGAATGGCACACTTACTCCTTTTCAAAGCATTTTCAACGCGGGAGGAACTGGGAAGATTGTACTTCATGTCAATAAACTTAGGAATTTTCTGAGCGCGTTTGCATCTATTTTATAAGCGATATCTCTGCTCTCCATCTTGTTAACTTTTTGCTGAAACATAGGTGGAAGCCTCCATGTCGAGACTCAAAATGATTTTGGGTTCTGTCTGTGTGTCTCGAGATAGCGGCCGCAAAAATCACGCTTTTGACTTGCAATGTCGTATACTTGTTCATGAGCCACACGGAATTACCTGTATACTCTTGAGTGTGTGTTCAAAAAATAGTTCGTGTACAGGGACACACTAACGTTTTTTCCTATCATTATATCCTACGGACAAAAGTTATACGTAGCGGAATTGTGGCCACAAAGAACCCCAGATTGTCAAGCAAATAGGTACACACATACAGGCTCTGTATAGAAAAAACTGTATATTTTTTATGTCTATATTTTTTATGGATTGTGTGCAGAGACACACCAAAGTTTTTCTTATTATTACGGCCTGTGGGTTGAATTTTGTGTAAATGCATTTTAACATCGTTACTCTGCATTCAACTAAATGAAATTAACGTATATTACTGAGATGCTTATACTCATATTTTCTGTAGAAAATATGTGTGCTTAGGGAATATGTGTTCTTCATATTCCTCAAACATGTCCATCATAATGGAAATATGTGTGCTTCATATGTGTGCTGCAGGAAATATGTCTGCTTCATAACTGATGTACAGGACCTTACAAAAATATTCAGGCATGTCACGTAATCATTCAAATTATGTCAAATTTCGAACAATTGTTCATGACAAGCATAAAATAAGTTGAATAGTTTTTCTGGTGTATACAATGATTATAGTTCGTTTATAGAGACACACAAAAGAATTCCGTGACATTAAAGCCCACGAATAAATTTTTCTTTAAACGGATTTTAACACGTTAACGCTGCATTCAACATAATGGAATTAAAATATATAAAAAAGGTTCTAATAATCATGTTTTCTATTTATCTCTCTCTCTCTCTTTCAAAAAAAAAAAAAAAGGTAAGTGTAGACTAAATTTATTTACAGGATCACACAAAAGAATTCCAATGACATTCTGTAATCATCCAAATGATGTCAAATAAGGTTAAAGTGTTATTGAGTTATGATTAATTAGTTGCTTTCTTTTTATCGGTGTATAAAATAACTGTGGCTCACGTTTTAGGGACACACAAAAGAATTTTGTATTATTATGGTTTATAGACGATACTTCCTAAAAGCATATTTTAACATGGTTACACCCCTTTAAATATAATTTGATATAATTAGAAAGTTTAAAAGAATATTTATCTGTGGAGCATTCTAGGAATAGAAGTTGTAATTAATTTATAGGGTTACACAAAATAATTCCAATATGTTAAGGAATCATTTTGCATGAAATTTAGTACAAGTACTTATGAGTTACAAGGAATTAATGTTATCAGTTACTAGAAAAATACATAAATATACACATATGAACAGATAGATATAGAAAAAGTTTATGAGGGGGTGACAGTCCTCTCATAAATGTATCTGGAATGTAGCAAGTCAATCATATATATATATATATATATATATATATATAAATTTGAATCTAATTTTAGATTTCTTTCAATATTCAAAAATCTCCTACACTGATTAATCCTTTTTCACCTCTCGTTTAATTTGCAACATAATATTACAAGTTAAATAAAATATTATTCATGACATGATTATTTAGAAAACACGTTTTCTACTGCTAGCGACCGACGTTTCCCCCACTGAAAGCTCGATTTTAAGTACCATATTTTCAATGTGGCGATACTATACCTTAACCTCTAATTCCATGTCAGAAACTACCATAATTTCTTTTTCTATCTTCTCTTCCAATTTGGATGTCTATGAAACTTTCTACATATTTTTAAAATTTTTAAAATCTTCTTAATGATGTTTCTCACATTTTCATTTGTTTGTGTGTCCAGTACAAATCTTTCAATCGATAAAATGCATTCTTTACATACTTTTATTCAATTAAGAAAAGTTTGAAAATTTCTTATAACTGCTCTGTATCCTTCTTATAATTGCTCTCATAGGCTGGCCCTGGTGATTCTTATGAATCTCTAAATGGTGGGACATGTTCGTTCTTTTATTCCTATTATTATCGGGCATAGCATTTTCCGAGAACAACCAATCTGTAACGCGAAGTTTCTGAAATTTTCTTATTTTATTTTTACTTTCCGAGCACTGTAGTGAGGAAAGTATTACAATCATGTCAAAAATCCGAATATTAGATTTTAATATTTTTATACATTTCGAAGTCCCCTGAGTCCGTTTTCACTATTTTTGCGATGATGTATGTGTGTATGTGTGTGAGTGAACACGCTAGCGTCTAAACGCTTCGTTCGAAAAAGCTGAAAGTTGGTACGTATACTGTAAGTCACCATAGTACGAACTCTATTGATTTTGGTGAATCTAGCACTCATAGTTTTTTTACAGGGACACAAAGAAAAATTCTTTACCATTATGGCCTATGGGACCAAAATCTTAAAAGTGCGATAGCATCTAAACAATTCATTCAAGTGAGCAAAATATTTATACACATATTATTGGTTACAGATACTAAATCTGTAGAGTTTTTGGAGAATCTAGCACTTATATTTTTTTACAGGGACACAAAGAAAAATTCTTTATCATTATGGCCTATGGGGCCAAATTTTTAAAAGTGTGATAGCGTCTAAACGCCTTATTAATCTGAGCAAAACATTTTTACACATGTTATGTGTCACAGTTGCACCAACTGTATAGATTTTGGTGAATTTGGCACTTACAGTTTTTTTTACAGGAACACAAAGAAAAATTATTTATCATTATGGCCTAAGGTACCAAATTTTTAAAAGTGCGATAGCATTTAAACGCCTTATTCAATTGAGCTGAAAATTTATATGACTATTATAAATCACTGTTCCATTAACTATAAGCATTTTGGTGAATCCAGCATTTATATGTTTTTACAGGAACACAACGAAAAAATTCTTTATCATTATGATCTATGGGCTCAAAGTTCAGTAGTATTAAATAAAACATCGTGTAGTATATGGAGAAAAATACTCAAACACTCTATCAAGGTTTTCTCTCTTTTGTTTGTTTAACAACTCCTCTTTCTTTACTTTATCTACAAAACTGTTAATTACTCAATGTTCGGAAAATTGAATGGAGTCAGTCCAGATTGTTTTAGGTTGATTTCTTTAGAAATCGACCTATTGCAATCACTTCGTTTATCTATCTCTCTCTCTCTATATATATATATCTATAATGAAATTTTTGTCATCACGATAACTCCCGAAATAATACTCGAAATCGAACCAAATTTGGACAGTAAACTAATCTTATAAATAAATATCTTGGATGAGTTCGTTAACCAAATTGCTCCGACTTTTTGTTTTCAAGTGGCAGCCACTTGAATATTTCTAACCCACATTGTAAAAAGCATATTTAAAGCAAGATTTGCTTGTAAATTTTTATGTAAATCTAGACTACATAAGTGTCTAAATGAACTTTATTAATGAAATTTATCTGCCATTTTTAATAAAGTGGCTGATATCTTAAGTTAAGTGGGGCCACTTTAAATCAGGCTACCACTTGAAAATTTAAAATCACGATAACTTCCGAAATAATACTCCAAATCGAACCAAATTTGACAGCGTCTTAACTTGTGTTATGAATATCTTGGATGTGTTTCTTAACCAAGTTACTCCACCATTTTGTTTTCAAGTGGAGACCACTTGAAATATTCAAATTCAAATTCTAAAAAGCGTATTCCGAATTTGTTTGAATTTTGATGTATACATAGACTATATAAGTGTCTCAATGAAGTTTATTAATGAACGTATCCGCACATTTTAATAAAGTGGTGGATATCTTAAGTTAAGCAGGACCACTTGAAATCAGGCTACCACTTGAAAATTCAAAATCCCGATAACTTCGAAATAATACTCCAAATCGAACCAAATTTGGACAGTATCTTAACTTGTGTTACGAATGTCTTGGATGAGTTTCTTAACCAAGTTGCTCCACCATTTTGTTATTAAGGGGAGACCACTTGAAAATTTCAAATTCAAATTGTAAAAAGCGTATTCCGAATTTGTTTGAATTTTGATGTATACATAGATTATATAAGTGTCTCAATGAAGTTTATTAATGAACTATGGATTTTCTCGCCAAAAGTCGCCAAAAAATCGCCAAGTGAAAAAGTCGCTAAATTTGGCGTCAAATCCATTACCTGCCATATTGGAGCTTTTTAATGCGTTTTTAAGAGAAAATTAGGCTATTTTAACGTAAAAACAAACTAGAAATTCAGAAAATTAATATTTAATCAACTTATTAAGCCTCTTTGAAAGAATTTTTTCAAGGAAAAAAAATTGAATTATTTTCAAATTTGCAACAATATCTTAGATTAATTAGGTCACTGAGCAACTTTTTCTGCCATTTTGATCTACGTGGCAGCCACTTAATTTTTCAACACGATGACTTTTGTGATTCTGAATTAATTCCAACTATATTTGTACAGTAGACTTATCTCACAAATGCATTTGATATATTTGTCAACTTTGCCCACCATCTTGTTTCCAAGTGCCGGCCACTTGAAAATTTTAAATTCACATAAAAAGGTATTTATGAACCGATTTGCTTAAAACTCCATACGTAGATTGCCTACATCAATATTTCTACTAATTCGTTAATAATTTGTAGCCGCCATTTTGAAACAAAATGACGGCCACTTGAAAAGGAAAAAGAAATCAACCTACCCTTCCGAATAAGCCGGAAGGACTTGTTTTTTTATTATTATTTGTGACTCTCTGGTACACGTTAACTCCGGCGGTCAGATTTGGGCCTAGCGATTAACTCAGCCGAATCACGCTGAGCGATGAACGTGTTAATAGGCCGAGAAATGGTTTGGTTATGGATAGTATATCAGTTTTATTGGTAATACCCTAAATTTTATTATTGCCAGATTCTATATATCCAATATTCATTTTGATTTTCTACTTATTTATTTTTTAATATTATTTTTACAAGTATTTGATTCAAAGACTGTGGTTATAAATTTGGGGTTTCCAGTACAGCATAAGAAATATTCCGTCGATTCGTTTTCATTCAATGCAACTGTATGATGAGCTTATTATTATTATCATCTTTTTTTTTTCTAAACTAATACTTCTCTATATTGCATTTTTTTTTTAATGAAAGGGGTTGTGTTTTCCTTTCACAGTACTAAAATTTTAATATGTTTGTTTAAATTTGTTAAACTGTTTTACATAAATAAATGTAACTTTGCATGTCAATATGATATAATATTGAAACAAAGATTTTCATATTCAAGTATGCAATATAAAGTATGCAAATTAATAAAATATTTAAATCCGAGTTAAAATAATTTGATTTTCCACAAAAGCAATATAAATAATGAATTTTCCAACATTTGATAAAAATTGCAAAACCGGTAGTAGAACAGTAAAGTCCGTATCTCAAAAACGGCCCTAACGATTTTCTTCAAAGTTGCTATATAAACAAGTGCATTTCTTTAGAAACGACCTTACGAATTTTCTAGATATCGTTTCGTACATAATTATTGGTTTTCTGTGAAAAGACGAGACTGCTAAGTTTTGGTAAAGACAGGAATTTGTACTGAAAGTATTTTAGAACAAAATTAACTTGTATTTATTGATGATTTTGGTACACCCGAAACCCCAAATAGAGGAAATAATTACCATTATGATTAATACACCTGCACGTTCTTCAAGTGCCGTAAGGGCCACAGTGAGTAATACACACGAAGGGTTGACAGTATAAGAACTACATTTTTGGCTTACTAGAAGATCATATTGCCCTTCATTTCAATACTTTTTTTTTGTCATATAAAACGGTACAGAAATTTTCAATTTGTAAATCTTACGCAGGGGTTGTACTATGTAACTGGAAAATTAAAGAAAATTCTGGGAATTTCAAGATGCGTTATCGTTTTGATAATGCAACTATGCTTTCCTTTTTCCGTCTGATAAAGGTTCGTGCTATTATTTAGAATCGAAACTATTGTTGCACGTTTTTGTAATATATGGTGTTTACACATAAAATTTTTTATTTATTATACTTTAAATGTATTTCAGTTTCACATACTTATGAAATAAACACATTTTCTTTCATATTTTTGCCTTTCATTTGATAGCTATAATATAGATTATTCTGAATATTTAATAACACTAGTATCGCCCAGTGGTCGAAACTCGACCATTTTTTTTGCAAAGCGAGGCAAAGCAAAGTTATTGCCTTGTCCTAAACGGAATGCAATTGCAACACAGCTGCGGCGATTGTTTGCCAATATTCACTCTAACTGAATCAGCAGAGTTTTACTTAATATAACTATTTCTCTCTGTAGATGTTAGCCTTTCCTGAAATGAGAGAAAAATCGCAACGTGAAAACGCCCCTTGTTGTGTGATACAGCCCAGAAGCTAATAGGTACCATGTCAAACCAAGGCCGAACCAAGTATCAAATTCTGTTAAATTTATTCGATTGGTTCATAAAGTACAGTGTTTGAACAAAAAAAAAAAAAAAAAAAAAAAAAAAAAAAAAGATATTTTTCAAAAATGGTCGAATTGAGTTCGGGAAATTTCAAAACGTGTAACTTTATCGAAAACCGAAAATCTAAAACTTTTCTGAATCTTACCCAGGTAACACATAACGTTGATATAGCGTTGTAAATAAGTCTGAACAGTGAAAAATTAGTTATAAAAACGTTAAAACAACGTTATGTGCTACTGGGGTATATTTTCTACTTATATATGCAGAGGAAAGAATAATAAATCCACTTTTTAAAAAATAAAAATAAGTAGTCAATTTCACTTAATTAAAATACAAGGAAATCTCAAAACGTGTAAATTCATCGAAAACCGGAAATCAAAAGTTTTTATGAATCTTCTACTTGCTTCTTCTACCCACAAACCTAGCAATAAAGACACTTTTTAAAAAAATAAGTAGCCAATTTCAGTTAATTGAAACGTAAAGAAAGCTCAAAACATGTAAATTCAGCAAAAAACGGAAATCAGAATTTTTTCCGTATTGTCTACTTATACAAGCAGCAGTTAGTAACAAATCCATTTTCCTTTTATTTAGTATATTAGTTCAATATTTATTGTTTAAATATCACCCTTTGAAATGAAATGTTTATGTTTACATTCGAAACTGGAAGTTTGCCATTTTTTTTTTTTCTGGAGTTTTATGATTTAAATTAAAATTTTATCAATTTTACAGAAAAAATAACTCAATCAAACACATGTATACAGTAACTTATATATAACTATACCCAAATATCGGAATTAAAATCGGCCGATAATTTCCGTTATTTTTTAATAATTTTTTACAAAAACTCAATGGACAATTAACATAGAAAATCTTTTACATGGCTCCATGGACAGACAGTGACGTCATCACTTCGCTTGCGTATAGTGCAACGAGATATATAAAGTAGAGTGATAAATGGTAACCCTTGAGAAGGTCCAAGATGAGTCATATGACATGCTCTTCTTGTACTTGCGTATTCGGTGGTTTCCTTGGTAACAGCTTATTTTCAGTAAATTTCTATGGCAACAGTTTGGAGATTGTTCTTCGAATAATTCATAACCGCCCATGTGTTTGTTTACTTACGTAGTTAATATTCTTTTGTTCTAAATCATTTTTATTTTTATTTTATTTCTTTTTTATTTCGTGTAGTTGAACTTTAACCGACAAAATGCTTAAAAATAGTTGAAAAATTATTATTTGTTGTTAAATTTAGCTCATTTAAAGTTTAAATTTTCTTTTATAAACACTTTTAAACTTTGTTGGGAAACAATGAAAAGAAAGGTATTTTATTATTTACTAAAATGTGAAATATGTGTAAAATTATTTTAAAAACAATTTATTTCGGTCATAGGACTATGTTACCTAATAATGATGATAATTTGTCGAACTGATATTTTAAATGCCAAAATAGAGATAAAGGGCCAAACACAGCAACCTATTCGAGCATGTCACATGATTTATCTTGAACCACGGAAAGCTAATCCTTCATCCATTGAATCAGCACTCTAATTTATATATCTCGTTGGTATAGTGATGCTACATTATACAAATTACTGTGTCTATGGTTTTATTTGAGCTTTATGCAATTGCCAGATTTAACAACTTTCTACTTTTAGGTATTTTTTAATGTGAAGTAATACGTGTATAAAAGGGAAAAATGGGGGAAAATGCATAAAAAATAAATGTATTTTTAAATACCTTCTTGACATCGTAAGAAAATAATATTTGTATTCGCACCTTCCGGCTAACCATACCTTTCGAATGATACCATTTTCAACCCTCTACTTCCATAATAAATATGTTAAAAAGGGACAACAAATTTTATGCTTGCCTATTAATATACAGAAAAATAATAATTTAATGAATAATATGTAATGCATGGATTTTTGCATAATTATGGATAATGCATAATTAATATATAGATGTAATTAACTGCTCATGTTAGAAATAGTTAGATATACAGTGCGTGTCGAAATGATAGGTCCACCAGTAAAAACGAAAGTTATGTTGGTAAAAAAGGTTTTATTGTGTACAAAGTACTATTTTATAAACTACATTACTTCATTCAACGTAAAATAATACATGAATAATATACAAGTAATAGGAATAATAAGGAAAACAAAAATTACATGAAAAAGCTGTTTCAAAAAGATAGGTCCACTGAACCAAGCATCAAATTAATGTTAAATTAATAAGATTTATAAGATAATTTTTCCACCTTGTTACAGAATAAGATCATAAATCCTATTCGGCATGGTTTCTACAATTTTTTGCAAACACTTTTTCTCTATTTTTGACCATTCGGAAGAAACAGCCTTTTTCAAGTCTGCAGTACTGTTGTATTGCCTTCCGCTTGCATACACCGTTCTTGCGAGTATACCCCACATGCTTTCTACCAGATTCAGGTCGGGGCTGCAAGGTGGCCAATCGATAACATGTACACCATTATCCAGAAACCATTCAAAAGTGGACTTTGCAGTGTGCACATGAGCATTGTCCTGTTGGAACATGAAGAATGGGCCCCCAATGTGCTCTGCTTGTGGAAGAAAATATTGTTCAAGCAGCTGTTGGTAGCCTGCAGCATTAAAACGATTGTCTACAAATGCTATATCAGTTTTTCTTGCACCTCCGGATCCGTCCCATACCGTAACGGAACCATCACCAGCTTGCCTCTTCGAGAATATCTGTCTATCGTTACGCAGATCGTGCCAGTAGTACTGCCAGCCATCTGGACCATCCAGGTTGAATTTCTTTTCATCACTAAATATCACACGATGCCAATCTTGTTTCCAGGACATCACTTCATGTGCGAAATTCAATCTCTTTTCTTTGTGCTTTTTAGTCAATTTCTGAGCCGCTTTCCTCTTCACGTAAACTATATTGCCGAACTTCTTTACCACTCTATGGACTATAGATTTTGATATTGGAGGGTTTTGTTGTCTGGTCACAGTGGATAAGCTCATATTTCCAGATTTTAACTCCTTTACGATAGTCCTTCTTTGTCGGGATGTCACTTTTGATGGGCGGCCAGATGATTTTTCCCTGCCATAAGCATTTCTAAGTCGCAAATAATTGTTTAAAATATTATGTGATCTGTTTAAAAGTTTTCCTATTTCTCTATTCGATTTTCCACACCTTTTAAATGCATCAATTTTCCCCTTCTCACCCAGCGGAAGACTGCAACGGCGACCCATTTCGTTTGATTACAACGTGATGTTCAAATCTGTTTAAATACCTCCACAGCAGCCAGCATAATCCCGCACTAAGACTAAGCAACGATATTTATGCAAATTTTTTGGAAATAAACGTGATTGGTGCAGAATTTCTGAAGGCGGACCTATCTTTTTGAAACGGTCTGAAAATGAAAATTTGCATAAAATAAAAAGGAATTATTTATTTTTAAGAAATTTCTTCATAAATAGTTATAACAGTTACTGATTAATTATCTCTACCAAAAAAGTGATTCTTATTCTCAATTAAGAGTCGAAATTTTGAAAATTGCGGGTGGACCTATTATTTCGATACGCACTGTATGTGCAATAAACACTTACATTGTATTGGCAGGTTCCTTTAAAACAGTCGGGTCCCCTTTCAAGCTGAAAATGTAATTGAAAATTAAACTGTAATTACAAAACTGCAAAATGAAAATTTTATACATAATATTTAAAGTTGGGAGCTTGAATATTTCCATTAGTTGATAGGGAAATATAATAATAAATATAATATTTTTACATTCATTTGTCATAGAATAAACAAAAAGCAGTTTCACATGCATTGTTCCATGCATTTCGACAGTGTATTTTTTAACCGAAGACAAATGATAGTATTATTTATTTGTACCTATTTAACCGTAATAAAGTAACACTAGAACACTGTTTATGTATGACGAAATGGAAAGTAATATCCTAGGATACGGCGCGGTAAGTCATGGTGTGGAACATAAACAATGTTGTAGAGAATCTGGAGCAATTCTAGATCGACACATCCATTAGTCAAAAGAACCAAATCAGCCGAGCAGAAATTCAGATTTCATTTGTGTGCCGATTAAAGAAACTTGGCACTTTTGACTTGGCACCACTAAAGATTTCATATAAAAGCTTACATTTCCATTTAAAATTTATAAATTAAACTACATTAGGCATGCTCAACAAAATATGTATTTAGGCAACAATTCTTGAGGATTTTTATGTATGTTTTACCGATTTTAAATCTTAAAATTGTTTTTGCTCTGTTTTCATTTTTTTTTTTCATGAATTCATTATATTCAAAATGCTAAAACTTCTCAGATATTTAAGAAAAGACGTAATATATATATTGTTACGGAATTGTAAATAGATGTATTTATTTTTGTATAAATTCTTTCAAAGAGGCTTAGTATATTGATAAAATGCTAATTTTATGCATTTCTAGTAGTTTTAGGGTTAAAATAGACTAATTTTCTTTAAAAAACGCATTGGAAAGCTCCAATAAAGCAGGTAATGGATTTGGCGCCAAATTTGGCAACATTTTTCCTCTTGCCGATTTTTTTCTGCGACCATGGCAAGAAAATCCTTATTAGGGATATAGCAAATATGGAAGCTCTAACCTCATTGGCTGATGAGATACGGAAATTTCTGGAAATTTCCACACTTTTCTACAGGAGTATGAAAGGGACGTTTTTTTGCCAAGGCTGGTTCAGTTCTCAGTCAGTCTCAGATCTGTCTCAGTGAGTTAAATGCTTGCATTGCTTTAAGCCTCTATGAATGAAACTTGTTTTAAGTGTTATTGCTATACAGTTTGTACTGTGGTTTTGCTGTTAACGCTGTTGTTTAAGCTGTGTGTTCTGTATAAATTGAAGCTGATACTTGCTTTATAGACCTGTATTTTTCTGGAACTTTCTGTAAATAAATTGCTGAATTTTTGCAAGTTTCGCCTCTCATTCCATTCTCGGACAACTTACAAACCCCCGAGTATGCAACAATATATGTATATATATATATATATTGACTGTTTAATTTGATAAAAAAGGAAAAACAAAAACATGAATTTCCTTAAATTTTATTTTTAATATTTTTCCTTTTAAAGAAATTGCAAAATCCATCCCTAATTCGCTTACGTAAGCATTCAATAAACATAAGTATATATATATATATATATATATATATATATATATACACACTGTAAAAAATAGGTTTTAGAAAATAAGTATATATTGTCTCAAAATAGCTCCGAAACAATATATACTTAAATTTGAAAACACATGTACTCATTTTTAAGTACATTGACATGTCAAACACGGGAATATTGGGATTCTTATTGGTCAACCCCATTTTTGAGAATGTCAATATATTCAAAAATGAGTACATGGGTTTTGAATTTTAACTTTATATTGTTCCGGGACTATTTTAAGACAATATATACTTATTTTTAAGAACCTATTTTTTACAGTGTATATATATATATATATATAGATAGATAGATAGATAGATATGGTCCATTAAGTCCTTTTCTTAAATATATATAGAAGTTTTAATGTTTTGAAGATCATGGATACATGACAAAATTGAAACTAATTAAATGTAATTTAAAGATTTTAAGTCTGTAACAATTAAATCAAAATCCATAAGAATTGTTGTCTGATTATATTTTTTTTATGAATAAGCCTACTATAGTTCATCAGTATTAACTGCAAATATAGACTTTTATGTTTGCCAAGTCCCCTTAAGTGCTTTAAGATGTCCGCTTAATCCTAGAACACTAACGTGTTCATATATGCCGCTATCACAAGAGATACGTAAAATTTACATGCTCATGTAAAATTCGTTTTATTTGCTTATAGTATTACATTAACCCGTTAGCGTCCAGTGTCCTCATTTGAAGACAGCTAACAAAATGGAGCGTGTATTTTTTGTGGTTTCTATGGAATGATTTCTGTTTTTTAGTGACAGTTTATAGCGTCACTCTAAATGGTCCCTGAAAGTTTTATGTGCCTACTATTAATTAGTATTTCACAATTTGGATAGTATTTTGTGATTTTTCATTCGTCGCACATAAATTTGCTTTTAGCGCAGGTATACTAACTTAAATCAAGTTGAATAACAATATATATTATAATACTTTACTTTCGAGATCTTTGTCAACATTTAATAGGAAATTAATCTGTCATCTCGAAGTTTTTCTATCTCGAAGTTTTCTCGCTAGAACATTAAACGTCAATAAATGAGGACAGGCTTTAAATTTAAAACTATCCGAAGAACCGTTTAAGTTAATATATTTTACTGTCAGTTGTCAATATTAATTTAGAAGTTAAATAATCGGCTAATAATACTTTGCAAAATTAATTACGGCGTTAACGGGTTAATGTTGTTTTTTAATATGTCTAATTATTTACTGTTTTACCCTATATTATTAACTTTTCATTAACTGAATAATTATTTGTATTTAAACTCAAGGTCAAACAAGTGTAGAAGGGGAAAAGATACGTACACTAGTGTTCTAGGGTTGAACTGGCTACTGACAATAAACAAAACCCATTATTATACTCGTAAAGTAATAATCTTATCTATTATTAAAAAGTATTTTTAACATTTTCCAAAGTGTTTGGGATTCTATTTTTTCTATTTCTCTGTTCACACACTAACTCTCGTAAATAATTATGGTCTTTGTTCAAAGTCATATAACCGAAACTGATACCGACACTCAAAGTAATTCGAAAGCATTGTATCCTATGAGAGGTACTTGTAAGACCTTGGAAGAAAGTATAAGGTCGCAAAATATATTAACAAAAGAAGTATAAAACATAGTAAAACTCGAAAAAATTAATATCACTCTTTCTTAGAAATGAAATTGAAAAATCATCCCGGCTTATTCGGAAGGGAAGGTTGATTTCTTTTTCCTTATCAATTATTAATGGAATTGGTAGAAATATTGAAGTAGGCTATGCCCTTTTGGAGTTTTAAGCAAATCGGTTCATAAATACCTTTTTATGAGAATTTAAAATTTTCAAGTGGCTGGCGCTTGGAAACGAGATGGTGGGCCAAGTTAACAAATGTATATCAAATGCATTTGTGAGATAAGTCTACTGTACAAATTTAGTTCGCATTAATTCAGAATCTCAAAATACATCATGTTGAAAAATTAAGTGGATCAAAATGGCAGAGAAAGTTGCTCAGTGAACTAATCTAAGATACTGTTGCAAATTTGTAAATAATTCTATTTTTATTTTATTTATTTATTTTTATTTATTTATTTATTTTTATTATTATTATTATTATTTTGTAAATTCTTTCAAAGATACTTAGTAATTTGATAAATTGTTAATTTTCTGCTTTTCTAGTTTGTTTTAGAGTAAAAACAGTCTAATTTTCCCTTGAAAACGCATTAAAAAGCTTCAAAAAGGCAGGCAACGGATTTGGCGAAAAATTTGGAGACTTTCCCCCTTGGTGACTTTTTTGGCGACTTTTGGCGAAAATATTATAACTATCGATATATCAAAGATGGACGCTGAAACGTGATTCGTTAACGAGTTACGTGAAATTTCTAAATTTCTAAATTTAATGGGTTGATACAGTTTGAACTGCGAATTTGCTGTCGACAGCTATTTTTAAGGTGTGTTTACTGGTGAAACTGAAGTTGAACCGATCTGTATTCTTCTGGAATTTTCTGTAAATAAACTACTGAACTTTTGCAGGTTTCGCCTTTCATTCTCAGACAACTTACGAACCCCCTAATGCGAACCCCCTAAGTATGCACAAATATTTGCAAAATATGTCCACTGTCCAACTTTAGTTCGAATAAGCTCAATATTTCAAAGTTATCGCGATAACAAAGCCTCAAGTGGCAGCGCTCAAGTGGACGCAACTCGGAAATAAACTTCCCCACCGAAATCATAGTTGTTTGAATGATAAATCCATTTTTCAACTTTGATTTGAATTGATTAAGTATTTTCAAAATTACCGTGATAAAAATTTTTAAGTGGCCACCACTTGGAAACAGAATAGTGGAGCAAGTTGCCCAGCAAACCTATCCAATATATATGAAACATAGGTTCACTATCAAACTGTGGTTCGAATCAGTGCAGTGTTTCAAAAATTATTGTTATGGCAAATTTTCAAGTGGCAGTCTAAGTGGCTGCTACATGGAAACAAAATGGCAAAACAACTCGCCCAGCGAAATCATCCAATATATTTGTATGATAAATTCATTGTCCAGCTCTAGTTCAATTAAATCAGTATTCCAAAAATTATCGTCATAAGAAATTTTCAAGTGACACCCATTGGAAAAAAAAAGCGGAGTGTGATGCCCAGCGAACTTATCTGACATATTTGAATGCTAATTCCGCTGCAAAAATTTGATGCGAATTGGTTGACTATTACTAAAGTTACCATAATCATAAATTTTCAAGTGGATGCCACTTGCAAAAAAAATTGTGGATCAAATCACCAAGTGAACTTATCCAACATATTTAAACTATAAGTTACCTATCCAACTTTTATTTGAATCAGTTTAGTATTTTAAAAGTTATGGTGATGACTTGTTTTAAAGTGGCAGTGTGATTTCAAGTGGTCTCCATTTGAAAACAAAATGGCGGAGCAACGTGTTTAGCAAACTGATCCAAAATATAAGTTCACTGTCCAAATTTGGTTCGATTTGGAGTATTAATTAAGAAGTTATCGTGATTTTAAATTTTCAAGTGGTAGCCTGACTTCAAGTGGCCCCGCTTAACTTATAATATCTGCCACTTTCTTAAAAATGGCGGATATAGTTTATTAATAAACTTCATTGAGATCCTTATGCGATCTGTATTTACATCAAAAATCAAACAAGTTCAGAATACGCTTTTACAATTTAAATTTTAAATTTTCAAGTGGTCTCCAATTGAAAGCAAAAGGGCGGAGCAACTTGGTTAACAAACTCATCCAAGATATTTTTTAAGATAAGATAAGACACTGTTAAATTTGGTCCCATTTGGAGTATTATTTCGAAAGTATCATGGTTTTAAATTTTCAAGTGGTAGCCTGATTTTAAGTGGTCCCGCTTAACTTAAGATGTCTGCCACTTTATTAAAAATAGCGGATAAAGTTCATTCATAAAGTCCTTTTAGACGCTTGTATAATCTATGTATATATCAAAAAAAAAAAAAAAAAAAAAAAAAATCGGATTACGTTTTTTACAATTTGAGTTTGAAATTTCAAGTGGTCTCTACTTCAAAACAAAATGGCGGAGCAACTTGTTTAACGAATTCATCTAAGTTATTTACAAGATAAGTTAAGACACTGTCCAAATTTGGTTCGATTTGGAGCATTATTTCGGAAGTTATAGTGATTTTAAATTTTCAAGTGGTAGCCTGATTTCAAGTTGTCTCGCTTAACTTAAAATGTCTGCCACGTTATTAAAAATGGCGGATAAGCTTCATGAATAAACGTCATTGAGACCCTTATGTGACCTGTATTTACATAAAAATTCAAGCAAATCTTGCTTTAAATATGCTTTTTACAATGTCGGTTTGAAATTTTCAAGTGGCTGCCACTTGAAAACAAAAAGTCGGAGACTTGGTTAATGAATTTATCCGAGATATTTATTAGATGAGTTCACAATCCAAATTTGGTTCGATTTGGAGTATTATTTCGGGAGTTATCGTGATGACAAAATTTTCATTTTATATAGATAGATATAGATATAGATAAACGAAGTGATTAGTCGAAGTGATAGGTCGATTTCTAAAGAAATCAACCTAAAACATAAACATAGGTTATGAACGTATATAATGGCATTTCATCTTGGAAATAATTATAAGGTCGAGGAGTTGTGAATTAAAATATAAAATCAACATCCTACAAATTGACCCTTTTTAACACTTTCCAACAAGGTTGAAAAGTGTTTATGACTTCGGTCTGTCTGTCTGTCTGTCTGTCCGCGCTCTAACTCCCGTAAATATTTATGGAATTTCTTGAAACTGATATATGTTATTCAAGTTCACTATCGGACGGTCTCTATTGAAAATGGAGTTTATAGCTCTACTGGTTTGTGTACAGGGACACCCGAAAGTATTTCAAAGCATTGTGTTCTATGAGAGGTATTTCCAAAAACCATGTTTTCTTATCTTTACTGTAGACATATCTTAATGAAATTGAAATATGTTATTCAAGTTCACTATCGGACGTTCCCTATTGAAAATGGAGTTTATACCTCTACTGGTTTGTGTACAGGAACACCTGAAAGTATATCAAAGCATTGTGTTCTCTGAGAGTTATTTCTATAAATCATATTTTCATACCTTTACTGTAGACATATCTTCATGAAATTTAAATATGTTATCAAGTTCACTTTCGGACGTTCCTTATTGAAAATGGAGTTTATACCTCTACTGGTTTGTGTACAGGTACACCCGAAAGTATTTCAAAGCATTGTGTTCTATGAGACGTATTTCTATAAATCATATTTTCATACCTTTAGTGTAGAGATATCTTAATGAAATTGAAATATGTTATTCAAGTTCACTATCGAACGTTCCCTAATGAAAATGGAGTTTAAACCTCTACTGGTTTCTGTACAGGGACACACAAAAGTATTTCAAAACATTGTGTTCTATGAGAGGTATTTCTATAAATCATATTTTAATACTTTCACATTAGACATATTTTTATGAAATTGAAATATGTTACTCAAGTTCCCTATTGGATGTTTCCTGCATAAAATGGAGGGAATACCACCATCGGGTTATACAAAGGGGCACTCAAAATTATTCCAAAGAATTGCGTTCTATGAGACATATTTCTATAAATGAAATTTTAATAACTTTAGTTTCCACGAAATTTTAGGAAATTGAAATATGTTATTTATATGCACAAAAGAATGCTTTGCATAGAATATAGCAAGATTAGCATTATATTTACAGGGGGGCACAAAAATATCCAATTATATTAGAGCTATAATTAAAAAATTGCTAGATAGGTACTTTGGTTTACGTTAAGCATTTTAACACTTTCTAACATTTTTAACACTTTCCAAAAAGGTTGAAAATTGTTTATGACTTCGATTTGTCTGTCTGTTTGTCTGTAAGTCTGTCAGTCCGCGCTCTAACTCCCGTAAATATTGTTGGAATTTCTTGAAACTGATATAATGTTATTCAAGATCACTATCGCACGTTACCTATTGAAAATGGAGTTTATACCTCTACAAGTTTTTGTACAGGGACACCCGAAATTATTTCAAAGCATTGTGTTCTATGAGAGGTATTTCTATAAACCATATTTTCATACCTTTACTGTAGACATATCTGAATGAAATTGTAATATGTTATTCAAGTTCACTACTGGATGTTTCCTGTATTAAATGGAGGAATTACCACCATCGGTTTACGTACAGGGACTTTCAAAAGTATTCCAAAGCATTGCGTTCTGTGAGAGATATTTCTATAAATTAAATTTTAATAACTTTACTTTCACCGAAGTTTTTGGATATTGAAATATGTTATTTATATGTTCAAAAAATACTGTGCACAAGATATAGCATGATAAGCATTAGATTTACAGTGTGGCACAAAAGTATCAAGTTACATTAAGAGCTACTAATAAACAATTGATAGAATTGTACTTTCGTTTACGTTAAGCGTTTCTAACACTTTCTAACATTTTTTACGTGTGAATATGATTTCAGTTTTGTGTATCTGCCTGTCCGTCTGTCTGTCTGCCTGTCTGTCCGAGCTCTAACTCCCGTAAATATTTATGGAATTTCTTGAAACTGATATATGTTATTCAAGTTCACTATTGGATGTTCCCTATTGAAAATGGAGTTTGTACCTCTACTGGTTTATGCACAGAGACACCCGAACGTATTTCAAAGCATTATGTTCTATGAGAGGTATTTCTATAAACGATAATTTCATACCTTTACTGTAGACATATTTCAATTAAATTGAAATATGTTATTCAAGTTCACAATTGGATGTTTCCTGTATAAAATGGAGGAAATACCACCACTGATTTATGTACAGGAAACTTAAATGTATTCCAAAGCATTGCGTTCTATGAGAGATATTTCTATAAATCAAATTTTAATATCTTTACTTTCCACGAAGTTTTAGGAAATTGAAATTTGTTATTTATATGCACAAAAAAATGCTTTGCATAGAATATAGCATGATTAGCATTAGATTTACAGGGTGATACAAAAATATCCATTTATATTAAGAGCTGTTAATAAAAAAAAAATGCTATGATTCTACTTTCGTTTACATTAAGCGTTTTTAACACTTTCAAACATTTTTATGTGTGAATATGGTTTCAATTTGTTTATCTGCCCATCTGTCTGTCTGTTTTTCTGCCCGCGCTCTAACTTCTGTAAATATTTATGGAATTTCTCGAAACTGATATATTTTATTGAAGTTCACTATCGGATGTTCCATATTGAAAATGGAGTGAATATCTCTTCTGGTTTGTGTACAGGGACACCCAAAAGCATTCGAAAGCAATGTGTTCTATAAGTGTTATTTTTATAAATATTTTCCCTATAGAATGTTCCCTATTTAAAATGATATTAATAGTTTCTGTATAACTGGTTTGTTTACAGGGACAAGAACAAAACAAAACTAGTTGGCATAGGTGGACTCTGCTCAGTTCCACATCATATTTATGTTCTCATAAATTTCTAGTGCGAGACATATTATAATCATGTTAAAAGAAATAAATTTGACCAAAGCTTGATACATTGACAGAATGAAATCCCCGCCTAATAGGCTATCCACCGTTCACTTCGATATATTTATCGTATTCTAATCTATCAATTTATTTTATCAGGGTCAATTCCGTTGTTAAGTTTTCATGCTACTATTTCCAATGCAATAATCCTCAAAATTCATATTTATATGAAAAATTTACAATTTCGCTATGTTGATAAAATCGTAAATTACGAATAATTTACGAAATTTTCCTATTAGAATATTTGTATTCAATCATGTTCAAACAAATAACATAAATGTAATTTTGAAGTTGTCTACTGTATTTATGATCCTCAAAATGGAAGTTTATGCTCAATTTTGCCTCATTCTGACTTGTTAAGTAAATCGTAAATTCCAAAAAACTTACGAATTTTTTAAAATGGAGAAATGATAATCTGTGATATTCATTCCAGTATCCTAAATAATATTTCGAAAGTGGTTTGACATCTTTACGATGAAAATATTCTTCAAGATTGACGTTTATGTGAAATTTTGCTATATTCTGCCATGTTAAGAAATTCGTAAATTTTCAGTAACTTACGAAATTTTTATATTGGTTATATTGATATCATTAATATTCATGCCAGTGTCCTAAATAATATTTCAAAAGTAGTCTGACATCTTTACGATGAAAATATCTCTCAAAATTAACGTTTATGTGAAATTTTGCCCTATACTGCCATGTTAAGAAATTCGTAAATTTCCAATAACTTGCGAAATTTTCAAAGTAGCATATTTATAGTTACTGATGTTCATTCCGGCATCAAAACTGATATTTTAAAACTGGTCTGACATTTTTACAGTAAAACGTTTCCATTTAATGCACGTTTAAGTGAATTTTTGTCCTATTCTCCCATGTTAGGAAAATCGTAAATTTCTAATAACTTACGAAGTTTTTAAATGCGAATGTTGCAAATGAATAGGGTTCTTGCCAGTATCGAAAGTAATACTTTAAAACTGATTTGACCTCTCTGCGATAATTTATTCTTGAGATATCGTGTACACAGACTAACAAACTAACGGGCTAACACACTAACAGACTAACAGACACCATACAGACAGACACTATACAAAATTAAACTTAAACTCTAAACCTAAAATGCATAATCTCCCTGGCACACGTTTATGCCCACAGGGGTGTCGTCGGGAACGAAATGGCAGATCATTTAGCAAAAACTGCCACAGAACATGCAACGATTGATTTTCACTTGCCCGCCCCCCCTTCCTACGTAAAATCTAGACTCAAGGACAAATTAAAACAAAATTGGCAATCCTTATGGGATAACTCCATCAAAGGCAGATATACTTATAACCTGATCCCAAATCCCACTTCAAATACTTGGACTCTTACTCCCCCTATCACGGCCTTTCTCACGGGTCATGGCCCATTTCAAGCATACCTTTATAGGTTCCACCGACGACGCTCACCCCTGTGCCCTTGTGGTGAGGAAGGCACTGCTTCTCATTACTACTTCAACTGTCCTCTTACCTCCATTTTTCACCTACGAAACCCATCCCCAAGACCAGTAAACGTGTTAGATAATATCATCACCAGACCCTCCCTATTTCAAAAACTAAATAAAATATACTCACTTTTAGAAGATATTACTAATTTAACAGATTAACATCCAAGCTTCTTCCTACTGGCTCAGGTTGCAACCTACAATTGTGATCATCCCAAGCCACTCAGTTACGCAGCACAACTCCAAACTAGTAGAGCAACGTTACCAAATTAACCATTGTTGCCCTTTGTCGCGTGGGGCGAAACCCCGGCAACAATATGCAAATATAAAAAAGACTTTTATCAATGCTGCTATACCAACTCAAAGACTAAAACGAATGAACTGGAATACTTAATTATGGACTCAGCTAATGAAATCATAGTTTAAAATTCTCATTGCAAAGTCTTAACAAAGCTTTACTCCTCCTTGTGCCCTCTGTTGCGTTGGGTTTAGTCCCGGCACACCTGCTATAAATAAATTATTGCCCTCTGTCGGTTGAGGCTCAATGCCTGGCGAATTTTGTAAACGCTTGTTGAATTCTCAATAAACGTTCGGAGCAGTTCCCTCTGTCTCGGACACTTGTTGCCCGAGACACTGAAGCGCTCAACATCGCTCCAAGAGCGATGAGCGGGGACTGTCCCCCTGTTCAGACACCATACAAATTTTGTCATTTTCGGATTCCTCACACCTGAAAACGTGTAAAAAAGTAAAAAAACCGAGGTCGAAAATTTTCACGATTACCTAAGTTCCCCATACCTATAGTATGATGGGGGACTAAAAAAAGAAGGCCACTGCATTATGTTTTAGGACAGTATTTTTTGAAAGTTATATTTAAAAATCTTTCTACTGAGAAAATCATAAAAATATTGCAATGTATTTTTAATAATCTAAAATAATGTTTTGTGTAGAATATGATATGATTAGCTCTCTGATTTACAGGGCTACACTAAAATATTCAGAGAGATCAAAAGCTGAAATTATAATATAATCACTGCATTTTCTTTTGCGTTAAGCCTTTTTAACTCTTTCCAAAATGCCTAAGAGTAATTTTAAAATCAATTAGTCTATCTGTATATTTTTCAGTCGTTCTGTCTGTTGTGTGATAACGTAGGCAAAGAATAATAAAAGTTATTCGACGCAACAATTATGTACAGCTGTAAAGTGTTACTAATCAATGCGTAATGCATGATTTTTCTTTCTTGTTTTTTTATTTTTTTTCAATGACATTTATCAGTCGACCAGTCATTGTTGATTCAGGTCGAGATGAAGTTTCTTTTTTTATATTTTCCCTCGTATATCTGATCGCATTGATAAGTTTGCCTTTTCCTCGGTGGTGTCATATGTTCTTATAAACTGGTTGACAACAAAGGGGATTGTTGTTCCATTTTGGGCGACATTTAAGTGCTGGTAAGTGGCCCTACTAGCTGAAAAGGGTTCTATGTTTATAACGGGGGTGGTTTTCAATTTTCCATTTTCTGACTATTCCAGTTTTTCCACGTATGTATTTATATATTCTTGTTTTATTTAATTAGTTCTTGAATTTTATATTTGATGTATTATATTTCTTGAATTTTATATTTGATGTAATATATTTTGTGCTTTATTTCTGAATTTAATTCCTTTTTATGCTGTGTATTAATTGAAATTCGTTTGCTGTATGGTCGTGCTTCCATCTGTCAGAAGTTGGGGGCTAGAAACATGTTTTTTGGTTAATACCAGCGTTTCGTCAGAAACTTCTCATATTTCTTTCCCAACATGGGGGAGCTCCCCTGATGAAGGCCCTCATGTGTTTTGGGATTAAATTTTCATCTGGTTTTGATTATTTTGTTTATATATATATACATATATACAGGGCCCGAAATTTCAACTCGGATTACACTCGCCGAAAAAAAAAAAAAATGTTTTACTCACCACAAGTGGAATTGTCATGATTTTTATTTATTTTTCTTTTTTTACTTTTCTTCTTTTTTTTCGCATTTTGCATTTTTTATTTTTCCTAACTATTTGAAATCCTTTTAAAAATATGCCTAAAATTAGATATATTAAAAGTGTGTCGTATATCATCATGTCTCATAATCATCGATAATTAAAAATCATTAATGTATTGTATTTGAGATTGAAAAAAGATTAAAATATCTAAAAAAAATAGATGCAAAGAGTCGTTAAAGAAAAAAAAACTCTTTGTCAAACAATATACTGTGAAAAGCTTTTTATTATGAAAGTTTCCTTATTTACCTATTTATTTATTTAACTTTTTACATGAGAAATATCCTTTTTGTCCATTTTATTTTTGTAACTGAATGTTGATGTGCATATAACTTGTTCATTGTTGTCATTTCAAATAGCCATTTCGGTTTGTTGGTTAGTTGGATGGGTTTTACGTCGCACTAGGGCTGCACAATGGGCAATTAGCCATTTTGGAATAACTCTTTCGATAAAATCGTTGCTTACAAATCATTAAAAGCGCCATTCCTTAACGTTTCTGTAAAAAACTGGAAAAGGTGAACTGTTTTTTGATCATTAATAAACATAAGTAGTATCTTTAAAAGGGCTCAGTCTCATTTTCATGCTCCAATATCGCGTGTGTAAACTTTCGCATTTCTCTTCTCGCGCATAGCAGGGATAGAGTCCTGCGCGCATAGTGCAAAAGGCTGACGGGCAAATAGGCTATCTGCTCGTCTATTTTCAAGCATTTTTCATTTCCCAGGCTAGGGCGATTGTCGGGCAGCGCACCTACACACACACTCGACTCGGCACTCCGAGAAGAGTAAAAGGATAAGTTAAATATGAGGTTATAAGATGGCAAGGTTTTGCCATATTTACATCTATAAAAAGAATGTTTTCGCTGTCACTGTATCGTGTGAGAATTCTGTCTATAACTAGACCAAATTTTTACTCACAACAGTAAAAATTTCACTCGCCAATAGCGAGCTGGGGAGCGGAAATTTCGCGCCCTGCATATATATCTGTATATATTTGCAATACGTTGATACCTAAATAAATAAACCTAAAAGAAATCGTAGTAATTAGAATAATCAAAGTGTAAATTACCCATTTCTTTATACGTTCTTTATCTGCCGCCTTCTTCTCACATCTTTTTTTGTGTGGATCAAAATTGTAATCTGCCTAGAAATAAAATGTTTGCATTGTTTAAGTTACGTATATTAAGAAAATATTAAAATGCATGCAATATTGTTAATAAAATTGAAATTTAATAATTTTTATATAAATAAATTTTCAAGATTTCAGATAATTATTATACTCATTTGAGAAACATTGTTTCATATACTTTTATTAGATTATTCATGAATATTATAAAACATTTTGTATTGAATTTTTAAAAAAAGAATTCATTAGGAGCTCTACATCAGTTATTCAACCTCAACATATGTAAATTTTAGGGAAAACAGTACAAAATGATGCAGTAATATTGAAATAAATGCAAATTTATTGAATAGGGCTCTGCATTTAACAATTAAAACAAAAATCAATTAAACAAACATTCTGTTAATTAACGGTCATTTACAATGCTAATAATAAAAAAGCACCACAGAACTGGGGTTTTAAACTATTATGTACAAAACTTTGAATAAGCACCATAAAATGCAATAATCTCGAAACAATTGTTTCGAGTCAAAAGAATACAGGACCCTTCATCAGGCGAACAATGTAGGCACGAGTTCTGCAGTCAAAGTGACAACGCATAAACAAGCTACAGTCAGTCGTTGCCACTTTGACTGCAGCATTCGTGCCTACTTTTCGCCTGACGAAGGGTCGTATTCTTTTTTGACCCGAAGCAATTGTTACACGATTATTGCATTTTATGGTGTTTATTCAAAGTTGTGTACGTAATCGTTTACAATTCTGTTAGGTAATATTAAGGGCTTTTAAAAATTAAGTTATACTTGTTTAGTTAACTTACCATTTTCTATGTAAGTTACAAATGCGGACGGAAGCATTGCAAAATGTGAGTGAAATTTGCAAAAACGATACTTGTTTTTCCGGTTTCCGAACGAAAGCAATTTTATTCGAAAACTTGTAAACGTTGCTGTGCAGTCAGTGAAAAAATATCGCATCATCTTCAAACTTACAGTTAAAATACGCGAAAAATTACTATTTTTGGGCAAACGTTTCTCGGAAATTGGCCACAAAATATCGGCTGTGTATGGGTTACTTTCCATTTCGCGTCCAATCACTGTGAAATACAGTGGAGGTAAAAATTTTAAGTACAAGGGGGAAAATGCCAAATCTTGGTTACAGTAAACCGGAAAATTTTGCAAATTTTCATGAAAAAACCCTTAAAAAATTCAACTCCTGGAAAATATCTAAAATATAGCTCGTTCCTTTTCGGAAAATTTCCTTAATTTTTACTCTATTCAAATACACTTTTGAGAAAAGTTGCCAAATATATCTAGCTTTCAAACTACGCAATATATATATATATATATATATATATATATATATATATATATATAATTTCTTTCGCACATGCGCAGTGAAAACGTTTCTCATAAAAATGTTCATATTTCATGAGATATTTAAGATATTTGTATTCCGGTATTGTTTTAAACGTGTTTTTCCAACTTATCTGAAAGTGGAAATAATTTTCGTTAAAAACTCTCTATATTACAAGTATAAATAAAAAAATAGTTTTTTTTTTTTTTTTTTTTTTAAGTTTTAAGACAAATGCCGTTATTTAATATGCTATCGTCACACAAATTTATCCACAAATTGTACTGGGTCAGTATTAACATGTCCTAAAGTTACAGTTCATTTCGTTCACTTAACGATACAGGGTGATCACAAAAAACATCGATTTTGTTCAATTTGTTACCAGCCCCCTAAATGTTATATTAAACCAATTTTCACTGAAAACATGAGGAAGACCCAAAAATAAAATATGTTAAAATACCCAATGTTTTTTAAATGCCCAGTGTTTGAAAATATTTCATCCAGAGATAAGTTTTTAAATTGAAAAAACTGATCGTTAGCAAATCTTGCTAAACTTTTGAGCAGGAGTGTATGTGATACTAGCAAACCTGTGCGAAATTTTCGCAGTTTCAGTCTTTCTTTCGTTCGTTTCAGTCTTTCTTTCGTTAAACTTTCTTTCCTTAATAAACTTACCTATTTTTATTATATTTTTTATTATTGCGTTTTTTAGTCAATTTAAGACAAAGGCTCATATTTTATTTATATTTTTAAAGTATTGCTAGGTTTAAAATGATGTTTACAATGGTTGTAAAAACGCACGTTTTAAAAATAGATTTTTCTGTAAAATAATCACATCAGACAAATGTCGTCACTTTGTTTTATTAGATCACAGAATAGTGTCTGTCTGCGTGCTTAAATATTGCCTATGTATTATTTTTTATACTCGCTCGCGTGTTTTATTAAGTCACTATCGTTTCTACAAAAAATAATCGCGACTGGTCCACGATAGAGAAATATTATATACATTATAATACGCAGATTTAAAAGGAAATAACATAGAAAACTCCTCATTGAATTTAAAATTATTCATAGTTAAAATACACAAGTAAAATTAAATGTTTAAATATTGGAAAAAACATTAACAATTACAATCAATTTTTAAATTAATTTTCTAAACATATAAATTTCTGTGTTACAAATCAATTTTATATAAGTCTAATTTATAATTTATAAAAAGAAAATGCTGCCTAAAATGTGATCCGGGACAAATTTTGTGATAAATATTTCAATGCTTGTGTAGAACAACTACTAAAATTGAACATCTGTTTAATCAAATCATTTTCACAGATTTTTTCAGACAGTTTTCTACAGAAGCTGTTCGCACATTTTTTAGACGATTTTGATGGAGTGTACTGAAACAATTTTACTCATATTTCGTGTTTTATTTGTTCGGTTTGATAGCCCTTGTGCTTATCTATCATTCTACACCGTAATTTCTATGATAATAATGCTTTTTATAATATCGGAAGAGGTATATTTTTCTACTCCTCTTGAACGGCTTTCCAAAGTCCACAAAGCGTTGTAGAGCGGTGTTTGGATAATGCTGATTTTAAGAGTCGAAAAACACAAAATTCCAACACTGATACATCAGGTGATTTAGCAGGAATATCAGTGAAGGGTATGGTATTAATTCCCGTTTTTTGTTCCATTTTTTTTTTAGAAAAGCAATTGCAGATTGTGATGTGTGGCTGCTTGTTTTGTCTTGATACAGTTCAACCGATTGATAGCATTGTGGATAAAGATCTGGATTTTCATTTTTAAAAATTGGAATTAAAATATGTTTTTCATAATATTTAGAGCTGATTTTAACATTTTTGTCACTTTTCGTTTGCTTTTATCTTGCGCTTGTATGAAAAACCAGTAACAATCATAAATCCTTTAGAAAAACTTTCTTTTGATTCTTTAAACCATGTAGAAAAAAACAAATATCTCCACTTTTGTGATAATAAATTGATCTTTTTTTATTGCAACCACTTAAATAGACCCAAGATTCATCTACTGTTGCGACATTTTTCCATTTTCTCCTGATAAATGCTTTTGATAAAGATTTCACTAAAAACTCACTTTGGAAAGAGCGGAAACGCATCTTTCCATCCACTGCCTTTTTAAAAGCGCATTTTTAAAACAAAACGAAAATTCTAAATATCAGAAGATAAATAAAACTTCCAAAAATATAACTGTTGTGAAAATAAAATTCTCCATGCAAACTATTTTTTCTTACTGCGAAATAAAATCGTCTAAAAAATGTGCGAACAGCCTCTGTATTTAAGCATATCTTTACACAAAGTATGCAATAAGGAATTCATCCATCTAACTTTGACAAATATCAGGTGCTCTTGCGCATTCTTATTCCTTTCAGTCAAATATTATTCATCCACCAGTATTGTATAGAAAGACACATTTGTACACAATATAAATGTCGAAAGAGATCAAGCACACTCCATACCTATCACTCATTCAATTGTTGATTAGATCGTTTATGGGTAACAAAAATTATTTTCAGAAATATGAAATACTTATCTTTACTGTGCATTTTTTGCTTTATGGCGTCTAACTATGGAGATGTGACTGCTCTTGGGTATGGAGAAGTAAGTAAAACTGCAATACTGTTTTCAACTAGTCTAACAACATTTATTTAAGCACATTTTTTAAATCTATCTAATAAGAATGAATAGTATTTTCTTTTCATAGGTGGATCACTCAATTCTCTGTTGTTACCTTTTTGCTATTTCTGTGACTTTTTTTTTTTTTTTTTTTTTTTTTTATGTATGGAAGAATGTTTCATTCCTAAATTTAGGATAGTAAACACGAAACGCTTCGCGTTGTTATCATTTATGGCGTGTTGCTAGAAAGAAACAACTGCTCTTGACATGCAGAAGAAAGTAAAACTGCAGTACCGTTATGAACTAGTTTAATAATAGTTATTTAAGAACATTTTTAAATGTATCTAATAAGATTGAATTGCATTATTTAATTTTCTTATCTGGACTTCCAAATGCCATGTTTTTACATTTTGCATTTATAAATCTATAGTAATATTATAAAATAATTTAGCAACGTTTGTTTATTCAAACTAAAAACTTCTCCACACACCATAAAACTAATGAAAACACTACTGGTTTCTTAAGGACGTAGTCTTTCTTCCTCAGGTGCAAAGACGGGCTTGGCGGCAAAAGCAAGACTGAGGAAGAAAGGCTACGTAATTTCGAAACCAGTAGAGTTTTCATTAGTTTTATGGCATGTGAAGAAGTTTTCAGTTTGAATATTGATTGTTTACCAGTTCTTTTACTTAGTACAGTACTCAAACATTTGTTTAATTCTTAAATACATAAATCCTTAAAAACGAAAACTTTCACACCTAATTAAAGTATTAACCGTAGAGAATTTTTTACTTTTAGCTGTAAGCCATGTTACTTGCGTCCATTCAAACGAAAAATCGCTCTTCAATATAATATTTAAATCGACAAATTTCTTTTGGCGCGTCTGAAGAAGTTCATGGAAATTTGAAGTGACAATAAAATTATACTTTTTGTAGATTTATTTCAAATATTCAAGGTATTTTCTTATATTTCATAACAATTAGTAAGTAAATATATGTATGCATTGTTTAGCAATTAAATTATTTTACTTAAGGGTTGTACTACATTGTGTATCTTTTTTTAAGCATTTAATTTAAAAAAAAATATCACTTTCATACTTATTATTTTAATTTGTATTTTTGCATCAATTTGTATAATAATGTGCATATAATAGATCGGTCAAAATAAAAAAAAATCATGCGTTTATTGGTTAAGAACATTTTTATATATTTGTAATAAGCATGAATAACTTCTTTTCCTTTTTTTTTTTTCTTTTTACCTTGACGTCCGAATTTCATGTTCTTGCAATTTTTTATTGTCTGTGGTATATCTTTGTAGTTTCTATTAAAACAATTACGTGGAAGAAAATTTCAATAACAAATATCTGAGAGTAAACATGAAAATTTTGACTTAGTTATGCATCTTTTTTTGGGCATATTCTTATAAAGAAATAAGTGCTCTTGGTTATGTAGAGGCAAGGAAAACATCAATAATTTTTTTTATTAATTTAATAACTTTGATTTAGTATCATTTTTAAATATCTCTAATAATATTGAATAACATTATTTAATTTTCTTACCTGGACGTCTAAATTCTATGTTATTACATTTTTGCATTGTCTGTGTCATATCTTTGTAATCTATCTTAAAATGAATTAACTATAATAAAATTTCGTTTAGAAATCTGTAGGAATAAACATGAAACACTTGGCTTTTTTTTTTTTTTTTTTTTTCTAATGGAGCGCAAAAGTAAATAAAGCGGTAATACTGCTTTGAACTAATTTTAACGTCTCTTATTTATGAGCATATTTAAAAGTATATAATACGATTGTAAAATACTATTTACTTTTCTTACCTAGACGCCAAAATTTCACATTTTTACATTTTTGAACTTCTGTGTAATACCTTAATTTATACAAAGAAGAATTTTATCTGAAAGAAAATTTCTTATTTTATTACTTATTTCATTTCTTATTTCTTTTCGTATAATCTTATTTTATCACTTTCGGGAATTAATAAAACAATTAGATTTTAAACATGTGGTTCATTAAGAATGGAGTATTTATTTTAGAGAGCAGTCTATTTCATTCAGTATGTAGTGTTTAATTATAAAATTTCTTTTTTTAATGGATGTTTGGACAGGAAGATGTGAAGAGTTTTTACAACTGGCTCATTTTAAGTTCTCTGATTATATGTTTTTGAGTATAAAAGTGAATCAATTACAAATTTTTGCATTGAAGTTGTGTACAAAAATGTTAATTAGGATACGAACAATCCTTATATTTAATGCGTCTAAAATTAAGAATATTGTCGGAAAACATAGCCGGAATATGTCTTTAAAATGTCCACTACCTACCATTTCTACCCTAGTTATATCTGTAAAATTACATTTCTACTTATAATGAATTGAAAAGTTTGTCGGAAACAAATAAAATAATTCCGTTCCTAACCAATCTTGAATGGTTGTCGTTCATTTTTAATGTAAACTGATGGGAATTTTAAAATACATAAATGATATACTTTTTGGGGAAAAAAAAAATAAGTTGCAATATTGTCAATTTTTGTGCGATCTCAAGTTAATAATTTTTAAAATATAATTCTACAAATTTTCACAGGCCAGAAAATTATAGCTCTTTTTTTTTTTTTCTTAAAATAACAAATCAAATATTAAACAAATAAATAATCTAGTAATAAAGAAGAATGAATATATATATATATATCCTTAAAATAACAAATCAAATATTAAATAAATAAATAATCTTTAAACTACTATTCTAAGAGAAGGACTATATAGCAGAAGAATATACGACCGCATATTTCTCCTATTTTCCTGACCTTCCTTGATACAGGAATGTGATCGACTGTTGCCAGGTAAACATGTCCTCCTGATCTCTCACCAGTTGTCTAATTAATGTTTTCCTAATAAATGACAATCCACCATTTTCCATTTAAAACGGTCGTTGAACCGTGCACACTATTCACTGAAAAAAAAAATATATATACCGCCTTCCTCTAGAATGAATAAATGGCCATTTTCTAAATCCCTTAACTATAAATATAGATTTTCGATCTATGCGCATAAGGTATTTCAATAAACTGAATAGATGAAATGATAGAGAATTTCTAGCCTACCTATTTCTAGATAGTGAAACAATGTTTTGAATATTCCGAATATTCTGAATCCTTTGTATTGCGAGAAATTCTCGCTTGATTTTCTAGAATTGGGTAATAAACCAAGATTATAGTTGCTGAAACCCGCTGCTTGTAGTCTCGTTTATTTGCAGAGATTATTAAATAACTTTGCCCTCGATAGTATAGGGAAATGCTCTAGAATTCTATTAGAGGTTTCTAGAACTTGCTTTCAAAGGGGACTAGAATTTATAAGGATGAGATGGAATTATTTTTTCTAGAGCCACAATTTAGACTCTAGATGTCAGTTACAGAATTTTTTCTCCGTGTTCAAGCTGCATGGATTGCTCTCTGCGTATACCTAGCAAATATATGCTGTCTTTGCTGCCACAATTAATTATTATGGGTAATGTTATGCAGGATATCTACCTCTAAATTTTCTGGAAAATTATTGACCTGTTCTTCCCACTATAACATATTTATCCAATAAATATCATTCTTTTATTTGTATTTTCCTGATGTAGCAATTTAATTGGTCAGTTGTGCAGAAGTACAAAAAACATTTTATCTAAGTCATTTAATTTAAACTACATTTCTGTACATTTTACTACACAGCGTCCATACAGTGGATTTTTCGATGTATCTGGCAAAACTATTTAGGCATTTTCAGTAATGAAATTGGCCGTAAACGTGTAACATATCTATATATATATATATAAAAAAATATATGCAAATTAGATTTTTTTTATGTTTTTTCTTATGTACAATGTTATAAGCGCTATATAAGATTGTCTGATACTATAATATGTTGAAAACATTTACCATGCTTTTGTGCTTTGTTGAATTAAAACTTAACTACTTCAGTAAGTGGAGCCATAAGTTCGTGAAATCTTCTATGATGATTTGATTTTTTTTTTTAACAAGAAACATCAAAATATGGAACAAGGCTTCGCTATCGTGTGATTGCATCTACTGGTAAGTACAAGACGTTTTTTTCAGTCATACTCCTTACAGCTACTTTTATACCAAATTTTGGTTTTAAATCAGCACTGAAATTTTCAACAGTGTATGTAATTTTTTATTCTATTTTTATACCTGCTTTGCCTTTTAATGTGGGCTACGTTGTTTTGAATTATCTTGTACATGTATGTGTGTGTGTATGTATAAATAGATAGATAAACCTCTCAATTTCTATTAAATTGCTAAAAATTGTGTTTTATAGATCGAAGAATGTCTTGAAGGGAAAGAATGTGAAGCAGCAGATGCTTGCTGCACAGTTCAGCTAAAAGCAAATTATGAATGCAGAACTGTACAACATGAAGGTAATAATATTTGTATTTTTGCATTCATTTGAAATTTAATTTTATTGAACTTAACTTATTTATATTTTACAAATGATATGTGTTTATATATATATATATATATATATATATTACGAAGTTTTTACAAATTTTCCCTCGACGTCTGTTTTTGTGACATTTTCTTCTTTTTATATGGTACAATATTTTTTTCAATTTAATCATATTTTGCACATTCGACTATCTTCAAGTTTTGTTTAGGATACTTCATCCTGTCTGAACCCTGATCTTCTGATCGGATCTATTTGAATTGAAGCGTACTTTAATTTCCTTTATAAACCAGAGTATAACAATATTTTCTTAATATTTTCTGACTTCATCAATGAGGAATATAGAGTATTTTCATGAAAATATTTTAATTTTACATACCTATCTTCTACATTTAATTTCAAATAGCATTAATGTATTTCAGACACACTAGGGAACATAATGGTACTTTTAATGTATGCATTGCGCATTATTCTACAGATAGAGATGTCACCAATTACTAAACTGGTGAATTTTTAATATAAAGCTTGCTGATGATTTTGTATAAAATATGCGTTATCAATTCCTAAAACTTTTCTCGATGGATTGAAAGAAATTCATCGAACATTTTTAAAAAACAGCACTAATTCATTTATTTTAATATGTTTCAGTTGTATTAAAGTTCCATGGAAAATAGTTTAACCTTTCAACTCTATTGGGACATACATGTCCCAGTCGGGTTGAAAGGTCGAGTGCAACAAAACTGATGTTGAATGTTGGAGATCATTTGCCGAACGAAGGCCAACAAGAAGAAGATGTACGGCTGTGCCAAACAAAATAAAGAAATCCGAACAAAAACTTTTTGTGCCATGTGTAAAGCTAAAGCTGCACTCAGAACTTCCGAGGCGTTTCCGATAGATCAGGGGAGGAAGATGGGACTTCAAGAAAATAATATATATATATATATATATATATATAAGCTTCTTAAAAAATGCCCCACCAGTGGCCGAGCAGTTCTGCACTCAAAGCTGGAGCATGGGAAGTGCCAGATTCGATCCCATCCCGCACTCTTCGATCTAGCCGTTCTTTCCATGTTTTTCTTCGAAACTCGCGTAAATACGGACTACGATCCCTTAGAAAAACCTCATGGAGGGCGTTCTACCTATAGGCCTAGGGCCCTAGCGTAGCCAGTTGGCCTTAAAACCTACAAACAACCAACCTTGAAATGTTATAATTGTAAATATTTTAATTGGTTGTTCCTAGAAGATTTCTCAAAGTGCTAAAAAATTCTTATCATTTAAAATTGTAAAGTTAAGTAAAATCTCATATGTACAATTTTTATCCCCAAAACCCGATTTTAGAAAATGGAGCAAAGTACAAAATCATCACTTCACTACGTTTTAGAAAAATTTCAGGAATTTTAACGGAATTTCGAAACACTAAGAAGAATGCGGGAACTATACAGTATATTTAAGCAGATAGAATAAAACTAGATGCAACAAAACGTTTTCTAAAAAATGTTTTCCCGATTAAAATTTCAAATTGTTCTAACTGGTTGCCTCCTCCTATTTTCCCCAGCTTTATTAAATTTTAAACCCAAACAAAATCTCCCTCAAATTGATTAAGCATCTTTTTTTGTAATTATCAGAGTTTCAAAGGGAGGATCTGAACTCCACCCTTATGGTGCTAGGAACTATTTTGGAAAATTACTGTCAAATCCCTACAACACTTTACTTTATGCATCTCCAATTTAAAAATAACAAAATATTAATCTTTTGTTCAATCGATTGATCATTTAAAAATCTGTGTTCAATTTTTCTTATGTAACCAAAATCTATGGGGTGAATGGAGCTCTTTAGAAACTTATTCATAACAGTTATTTATCAATTTTCTAATTTTTTCAATTTTTCATTTTTTTCAATTTTCATAAAATTTTTCAATTTCATTTAGTTTGTTATTTTGTTCCAGTATGACATATGAAACTACACTTTTTATACACTGTTATATACTCATTACCATGCTCCTTTAATTTTACATTTTGATCATTAACCCCTAAAAAGTAATGTTATCAATACAAAAAACCCGTAACTGGTTAAAAGTTTTTCAAGCAGCACTGTACTTTATGGCTATAAGAATTAGAAATAGGGGTCTTAAAAATAATGTTATCAAATTTTCAGTGATGCTTTGCTATAAATTAAAAAATACATAGATTTTCTCATTTGAATTTGCTTTTTTCAGTTATATTTAAAGTGCACACGTTATTTTCAACATAAAATAGTATATAACATTTACTCACTGATACCTTTTCATTCACACCTCTTATAATATCAAAATATATCTTTTAAAAGAAATTATATGAAATTCCAGCAACGCAGTGGTGTACATTAAATGATTTGTTTTTAAATTCCACTGCAATTATTTTGTATTATGGTTGGCAGATCATTTTGGAAGAGAGCGGCGGCCAGCGACTGCACTGTTGAAAATTTCATCAGAAAAATCTGTGTAATGTATTGAGTCTTACGTAAAATTACAGAGAAAAATAAAAGGAGAAACTTATTTTATATATTCACTTTAATAACAAATATTAATTTAATTAATTATTGGTGAGATTATATTTCGGACTTAGAATGCTTTTTCTAAAGTAGATATAGTTATTTGTAATTTAAATTACATAATCTGGTGTGTCAGTCACACGACTTTGTCTTACCCTGAAATTTAACACTATAAATATAGGTCCGAGATTAAGAGGTAAGAAAACGATGTTATGTAAACATATGTTAAACAATTCAAATTAGGCTTCGGGAGAGTTTTATATGATAATTAGTTCTGTGTGAAGTTGGCCTTCCACCCCCTTCAACCCCCTGTTTCATTAATGCACCTACATTTATACATAATTTAATTAGGTTATTAAAAAAACCTCTGTTTTTTAAAAAAATAATTTATTAAAATTATTATTTAAAAAAATTATCTTTTATGATAATGCAGACGATTTCCATATTAGACAAGTAGTATAAACATCAAATATCCAAAAATGTCCATTTTATTCTCAATATTAAAAGAAAAAAAAAATACGGTTTTTTTTATAAGTTTCTTTTTGTTAAAATTACAAAAAAAAAAAAAAAAAAAAAATGATAACTTTGATTCAAATTATAGCAGATCGATGGTTCAGCCATTCGTTTTAAATGTATTGGCTAGCTCTTTTGAAAGATACCCATCATGAAAATTCCCTCCCCAACCAGTTGGGGAGGGAAGGCTCCCACATACACATTTTTTTTTTTCCCAGTTGACTATCTCTATTATAAAAAATATATATTCGTTTCATTTGGTTTAGTGCAGTCTATAGACGTTAAACTCTACTTACCTGCAATTTCCCCCATAGACGTAATGTATTAGAATTATCTTGATTGTCCCTGTACACGAACCATTTGCTTGATCTTAACGAAAAGCTTACTGTAGCATCCCTATATGATACACATTTAGAATACCAAGTTTAAACTTTCTGCCATAATTTGTATGCTGAAACTGCTGATAACAGACAGACACACAGATATGCTGATAACAGACAGACACACAGACACACAGACATACATACAGACACACAGACATACACACAGACTATTTGCTAAAAACATGATTTTCGTATTCAGGGGACCTCAGAAAATGTAAATATAGCAAAAACTCACGTTCGAAAATTTGACACAAAAACAATACTTTCTCTACCTTATGGGTAAGAGAAAGTAAAAATTAAATAACAAAATTATGTAAAAATACAGAATAAAGATTGAAAATCTCGATTATTAACATTTAACTAAGAATTGCTGTAAATTTAAGAGACTCTGGATAAATATTTACATAAAATTTACAGAAATGTTTAACAGTGTGTTGTGCTTTATTACCATTTTTCATTTTTACTTTCTCTTATCCATAAGTTAGAGAAAGTATTGTATTTGGGTCAAATTTTCAAAAGTGAGATTTTGTTATATTTACACGTTTTGAGGTCCCCTGAATACGAAAATCAGGTTTTTAGCGAATGGTCTGTGTGTCTGTCTGTCTGTTATCAGCATATCTCAAGAACAAATGGTAGCAGAAATTCCAAATATGGTATTCTAAATGTGTATCATATAGGGATGATACAGTGAGCTTTTCCTTGAGATAAAACAAATGGTTTGTGTACAGGAACACTCAAAATTATTCAAATATATTACGTCTATGGAGGAAATTGCAGGTAAGTAGAGTTTAATAGCTATAGACTGCACTAAACCAAATGAAACGAATATATAGTTTTTGTAATAGAGATAGTCAACTGGGAAAAAATGTTTGTGTATGTAGGAGTCTCGCCTCCCCCCTGGGGGGGAGTCCCCCCTCGAGGGGAGTAAAGTTTCATGATGGGTATCATTCAAAAGAGCTCGCCAATACCTTTAAAACGAACGGTTGAATTTTAAATCTGTGATAATTTAAAACAAAGTTATAGATTTTTTTTACTTTTAACGAAAAAAAACTTACGAAAAAAATCGATTTTTTTTTTTTTTTTTTTTTTTTTTTTTTTTGTAGAGTAAAATGGACTTTTCTGGATATTTAGTGTTACACTACTTCTCTAATGTGGAAATCGTCTGCATTATCATAAATGATATTTTTTTTAAATAATAATTTTAATAAATTATTTTTTTTAAAACAGAATTATTTTTTAATAACCGAATAAGTTCTATATAAATGTAGGTGCATTAATGAAACGGGGTATTACACAGAACTAATTATCATACAAAACTCTTCTGAAACCTAATTTGAATTGTTTAGCATAAGTTTACATGACAGTTCTCGTTATCTTACCTCCTAATCTGCAACCTGTATTTATAGTATTAAATTTCAGGGTAAGAGAAATTCGTGTGAGTGACACACCGGATTATTTTAGTTCCCCATCATACTACAAGTATGGGGAACTTAGGTAATCGTGAAAAATTTTGACCTCGATTTTTTGACATTTTTATACGTTTTCAGGTGTGAGGAATCCGAAAATGACAAAATTTGTATGGTGTCTGTCTGTAGGGGGTCTGTTAGTGTGTCAGTTCGTTAGTGTGTTAGTCCGTTAGATTGTTAGTCTGTTTACACGATATCTCACGAACAAATGATAGCAGAGAGGTCAGATCAGTTTTAAAATATTAATTTCGATACTGGCAAGAACCGTATTCATTTGTAACACTCGAATTAAAAAACTTCGCAAGTTATTAAAAATTTACAATTTTCTTAAAATGGGATAAAAGGACAAAAATTCACTTAAACGTGCATTAAATGGAAACATTTTACTGTAAAAATGTCAGACGAAATTTAAAATATCAATTTTGATGCCGGAATGAACATCAATAACTATAAATATGCTACTTTGAAAATTTCGCAAGTTATAGGAAATTTACGAATTTTTTAACATGGCAGTATAGGGCAAAATTTCACATAAACGTCAATTTTCAGAGATATTTTCATCGTAAAGATGTCAGACTACTTTTGAAATATTATTTAGAACACTGGCATGAATATTAATTTCTATATTCCAATATAAAATTTCGTAAGTTATTGGAAACTTACGAATTTTTTAACATGGCAGAATAGAGCAAAATTTCACATAAACGTCAATCTTGAGGGATATTTTCATCATAAAGATGTCAAACCACTTTTTAAATAATATTTTGGATACTCGCATGAATATCATAGACTATGATTTTTCCAGTTTAAAAAATTCGTAAGTTATTAGGATTTTACGATTTTTTTAACATATCAGAATAAGGCAACATTGAGCATAAACTTCCATTTTGAGGATTATAAATACATTAGACAACTTAAAAATTACATTTATGATACTTGTTTGAACATGATTGAATACAAATATTCTAATAATAGGAAAATTTCGTAAATTATTCGTAATTTACGATTTTATCAATATAGCGAAATTGTAAATTTGTCATATATAAATATGAATTTTGAGGATTATTGCATTGAAAATAGTAGCAGGAAAACTAAACAACAGAACTGACCCTGATAAAATAAATTAATAGATTAGAATAAGATAAATATATCAAAATGAACGGTGGATAACCTATTAGGCAGGGATTTCATTCTGTCACTGTATCAAGCTTTGGTCAAATTCATTTCTTTTAACATGATTATAATATGTCTCTCAGTAGAAATTTTTGAGAACATAAATATGGTGGGGAACTGAGCAGAGTCCACCTATGCCAACTAGTTTTTATAAAATATTATTTAAAATGAACATTGGTTCCAGAGAGTTAAAATATGAATCATTAAAATAAATTTGATAATCTATATATATATAAATGAATGTTTGTCTGTATGTCCTTTATAAAATCGTAAACGGCTTGCCCGATTTCGATCATTCTTTTTTTTCCTCATAGGCCAGGGATGGTTTAGGAAAAAAAAATTGAAAAAATTCGCTTCCCAAGGGGGGGGGAGGGGGGCAAAACGTTAATTAAAAAAAATTTCATATGTCAAGCAAAAAAACAGATATCCGTAAAATTTTTGCTTTAAAATATAGCTAATATAAATGTCTAAAAACCAATTTCTGGAATTTTCGAAATTCGGTCCCCAAGGGGGGGCGGGGGGGCAAAACGGGATTTCACATGCGTAAAACGCGATTTCGCGTAATCTTATATATCTCAAACAAAAAAACAGATATACGTGAAATTTTTACTATAAAATATAGCTAATACATATATCTAAAAACTAATTTCTGGAATTTTAAAAATTCAGCCCCCAGGTGGGGCAGCAGGGGCAAAAACAATTAGAAATACAGTTAGGCCTTTCAAAATTGGTACAGATAGGTTTCAATAGCCTGCAAGTCGAATGGGATATTTTCGAAAGTGTAAGGTTATTAGGAGGGGAGAGAAGGGGGAGGGGAGAGGGGGGGAATAAAAATAGAGTTAAATCGTTCAAATTTGGTATATAGAGGTTTTCGACACTTACAAATCGATTGCAGATATTTTCGAATTTGTAAAATTATTAGGATTTGCGGGAAGGGGGTGGAGCGGTAAGGGGGGGGGCTATGGGCAAAAACAAATAGAAATAAAGTTAGGGCATTCAAAATTGGTACAGATAGATTTTAAAGGTCTGTAACTCGAATGGGGATATTTTCGAAAGTGTAAAAGTATTAGGAGGGGCGAGAAGGGAGAAGGGGATGGGGGTATGCAAAAAAATAAAAATAGAGTTAGATCGTTCAAAATTGGTACACAAATAATTTTCGATACTTAAAATCGAATGCGGATATTTTTGAATTTGTAAAATTATTAGGAGGGGCGGTGAGGGGGGGGGGGTTATGGGCAAAAACAAAGAGAAATGCAGTTAGGCCGTTCAAAATTGGTACAGATTGGTTTTAGAGGCCTGCAAGTCGAATGGGATATTTTCGAAAGTGTAACGTTATTGGGAGGGACGGAAGGGGGGCGGAGGGGCAAAAAAAAAAATAAAATAGAGTTGATCATTGAAAATTGGTACATACAGGTTTTCGATACTTAGAAATCGATTGCGGATATTTTCGAATTTTTAAATTTATTGGGAAGGGGGGGGGAGAGTGGTGGTCGAATTTGTAAAATTATTAGGATAGACGGAGGATATTATTAGGATAGTTGGGATATAATGATATAATGATATAATATATGATATAATATATAAAATATAATATATAATATATGATATAATATATATGATATAATATATAAAATTATTAGGATAGTTGGAGGGGCGAAGGGGGAAAATAACAGAAATAAGAGTTAGAGCATTTTGGGAATTTTTTCCGAAGGCAGTGAGAACCCGGTGCGACATTTTTCCTAATCAGATTTTGTTTCGCTTTTTTTTTTTTTTTTTTTTTTTCACGTGATAAAAATTAATGCAATTTTGAGAATTCAGTAATTATAGTGATTCATTTAAAAATAGGGTCCAGCGAAGCCTGCTAGTATTAAATAAATTTAAATACACTATCTGTCCATAAATGCATGGAGACATTTGAATCTAGACGTTTAATCAAATATCTAAAAAAAATTCTCCCGGAACATTTTTACTCAATAGTTTTTAAGTACTCATGCATTAGTTTTTAAAAAACTTCACTTGCATAATTTAATATCTTAAGTATTGAGTACCTTATATGAAAACCCCAAACAAATATCGTGTAAATTGAAAACGTTATGTGAGATTGAATGAATTATCTCAAAATATGAAAGCTAAACTATAAGAGTTTTTACTTACATTTTTATTTTGATTCACTGACTATAAGTATTGATAAAAACCCCTAATCATCTTCCTTTTTTTTTTTTTTTTTTTTAGAAAAAATGGAATTTTGTTCATTCTATCAGTCAGGACTTTATGTATTTACACGATATTTGATTGGAGTTTTCATATACGTTGCTCAATACTTTTGGCTATAAAATTATGCAAATAAAGTTTTTTTTTTTTTTTTTTTTTTTAAAAAAAGCTAACGCATGCGTAGTTAAAAAGTTAAAAATTATTCAGTATAAATGCTCAAATTCCGTAAGTTAATTAACATTTTTGCATACATCTTGCAGTAATCTGTGTCTAATGTACTATGCGAAATATCCTAAAAATGGCTTCACTGGCCACATGCCCTCTACGATTACAAAGTTGGCAAACAACACAATTAAAACCCTCTTTCTGTTGTGATCCCTTAACCTTATGTGATCTAAAATTTTGTCTATAATCAATGTGCCGACTTCTTCCAACATTGGCATTTCGTGAATCTGATAAGTTGTTTACCTCCTCTTCTTTATCTTTTTGTCCAAAAGACAAATCATTAACTTTTTCTGTTAATTCAATTAATTTTTCTGATAAAGTGTTAACAAATACATTGTCATTTTGTTTGAGAAGGATATTTTCGTTCATGTTTATCTCTTGTAACTTTTGAGCGTGATTTACAGCCAGATTATAATCTGTGATTCCTTCCTCCATAATTTTTATGCGTATATTTGACGGTATAGACGAAATGAACCTCGTGAATTTAATATTGTCAAGTGCATTAGTATCTGTAATTTTTTCATAAATAATATTTGCTAAAATATTTAATCTATCTGAGAAATTTTTTATGGATTCCTGAGGGAGCAAATCCAAGTTGTTAAAATCAATCAGAGCTTGAGTAAAGCTCATAGGAGTAAAGAAGGTTTAAAACTCTTCCTTAATAAAATTTAAATCATTTGATTTATACAAAGGGGGAGACTGAGTTAAATATTTTAATGCAGCGCCTGCTAATTTTCCTTTCATTACAGCCAGGACTTCCTCAGATGATAATCTATTTATTTTCGCGTAGGTGGACACTTGATCAAAAAAGAACTCCAACAAAGATGGTTCTCCATCAAAACTTATTAATTGAATATTAACACTGTTTGCTTTTGCCATGATTATTAATTTTTCCCTACTGACTCAAAATAATATTGTAAATGAAATAAATATAATAGGGGAAGCCGGGGTAATAAGAGACAAAAGGGGTAATAAGAGACAAAAAATATGAATAAAATCTGTACTATTAATCCAAATAACTTGAAAGAAATGTCTTGTATTAATTTCATTAAATGGACTCCTCTTGATTTTTTAGGTAATTTTTGAACTTAATTTTTTTGCTAAATTCTTTTTTTAAATTTTCATTAAATCCTTGTCTCTAATAACCCCACGAGGGGTAATAAGAGACCAGGCTTGTAACTGTCCATATATAGCAATGTAAACTCATGTGAGATAATTAAAGATATCTGGAAACAATTTTGAATCAGCCAATAGTTTTAAATTTTTATTATTTACATCCATTCAAAAAATATGTTTGCTCGAAAATTAACTGTCATAAATGTGTTTGTGAAATTCATTTCTTTTAATATTAGGTCCTAAATAATATAATATGATACTTAATGATAGTTCTACATAATCAACATAACCTAGGGATTAACCAAAAACATCAATATAATTTCTAAAATGGGCAGAAAATATTTTACCCATTTTCTAAAGTGTAGTCGAAAATAGGCAAAAAAAGACGTATCTTTGAAGTGCATACAAGCGAACGAAATGTTACAAAATATTTTTCTAGTAATTATAAATGAACTTATTTATTATGTAATGAAGTATTAATGACTAAGTACTAACTTATACACATTCTAAACATAAATTTACATAATCATATCGACTAAATATGGTCTAGCCTAATGAGTGAAACTGTTTTTTGATTTAAAGTGAAAAAAAAAAATGTTCTCTTGGTAAACTTAGACTGGGCCTAACACTAGGTAAACTCTTCGTGAACTAGTCAGGCAGAATTAACAGGAACTACAATTGGGGGAGACACATTAATTAACAGTGGGGTACCCTCACAAAAAATAAACAAGTCCTTCCGGCTTATTCGGAAGGGTAGGTTGATTTCTTTTTCCCTATCAAGTAGCCGTCATTTTGTTTCAAAATGGCGGCTACAAATAATTAATGCACTTAGTAGAAATATTGATGTAGGCTATGCACATATGGATTTTTAAGCAAATCGGTTCATAAATACCTTTTTATGAGAATTTAAAATTTTCAAGTGGCCGGCGCTTGGAAACAAAATGGTGAGTTAAGTTGGCAAATATATGAAATGTATTTGTGAGATAAGTCTACTGTACACATATAGTTCGATTCAATTCAAAATCTCAAAAGTCATCGTGTTGAAAAATTAAGTGGCTGGCAATTCGATCAAAATGGCAGAGAAAGTTCCTCATCTAAAATATCGTTTCAAATTTGAATTTTTTTTTTTTTTTTTTTTTTTTTTTTTGTAGAAATTCTTTCAAAGAGGCTTAGTAAAAGCTGATAAAATGTTAGTTTTCTGCATTTCTAGCTTGTTTTAGCATTAAAATAGTCTAATTTTTCCTTTAAAACGCATTAAAAAGATCCAGCAACGTAGGTAATGGATTTGGCGCCAAATTTGGCGACTTTTCCCCTATGGCGACTTTTTAGCGACTTTTGGCGAGCAAATACTTATTATCGATATACCAAAGATGGACGCAAAAACGTGGTTGGTTCACGAGTTACGTAAATTTTCTAGATTTTTGTTGTTTGAATGAAATGATAAATCCATTTTTAACACGCTTTTATTAGCTTCACCTGTATGTATGTATGTTTGTAATTGTTCTGGGAACAAACAAAATCTATATTGTAAAAAAAAGAATTTCCCTACGTGAACGTTGTACCCGTGAGGTAAAGCACCACTCTACGAACCTGATAGTCTAGCGTTCGATCCCAGTCAGGGGAAATTTTTTAAAAATGGTTTTTGTTTAATTCTAAATTATTTTAATTAAAGATTTAAAAGTATGTAAATATTATGGTGTGTCACTCACACGATTTTCTCTTACCCTGCATTTTAATACTAAGATAGATATTTTGCGCTTTTAAGTTCACATTTCTATAAAAGCGTGTTCTTTAATTTTTTAAAACTATAATATTATTGAACTTTGATTTGAATTGATGAAGTATTTCTAAAGTTACCGAGATAACAAATTTTCCAGTGGTCGCCAGTTGTAAACAATACAGTGGAACAAGTTGCCCAGTAAACATATCCATGATATTTGAAGCATAGTTTCACTGTCCAACTGTGGTTTAAATCAGTGCCGTGTTTCAAAAGTTAATTTTATGGCAAATTTTCAAGTAGCAGTCTAAGTGGTTGCAACTTGGGAAAAAAATGGCAAAACGACTTGCCCAGCGAAATCATCCAGTGTACTTGTATAAGTTCCTTGTTCTAGTTCAAATTAAATCAGTATTTCAAAAGTTATCGTCCTAAGAAATTTTCAGGTGGCACCACTTGGAAAAAAAAGCGGAGTGAGATGCCCAGCGAACTTATCTGAGATATTTGAAGGATAAATCCACTACCCAAATTTGATGCGAATTGTTTCTGTATTACTAAAATTACTATATTGACAAATTTTCAAGTGACAGCCACTTGGACATAAAATTGAGCATCAAGTCACCAAGTGAACTTATCCTAGATATTTGAACCATAAGTTCACTATCCAACTTTATTTGAATCAGTTTAGTATTTTAAAAGTTATCGTGATGGCATATTTTCAAGTGGCAGTGTGATTTCAAGTGGCTGGAACTTAGAAAAAAGATGTCGGGACAAGTTGCCCAGTGAAAACATTCAAGATAATTATATGATATTATCACTGCCCAAATTTGGTTCGATTTGGAGTATTATTTCAGAAGTTATCGTGATTTTAAATTTTCATGTGGGAGCCTGATTTCAAGTGGTCCCGCTTAACTTAAGATATCTGCCACTTTATTAAAAATGGCGGATATAGTTTACTAATAAACTTCATTGAGATCCTTATGTGGTCTGTATTTACATCAAAATTCAAACAATTTTGGAATACGCTTTTTACAATTTAAATTTGAAATTTTCAAGTGGTCTCCACTTGAAAACAAAATGGCGGAGCAACTTGATTAACAAACTCATGTAAGATATTTATAAGATAAGTTAAGACACTGTTCAAATTTGGTTTTATTTGGAGTATTATTTCGGAAGTTATCATGGTTTTAAATTTTCAAGTGGTAGCTTGATTTCAAGTGGTTCCGCTAAACTTAAGATATCCGCCACTTTATTAAAAAGGGCGAATAAAGTTCATTAATAAAGTTATTTGAGACACTTGTATAATCTATGTATGCATCAAAATTAAAAAAAATTCGGAATATGCTTTTCACAATTTGAATTTCAAATTTTCAAAAGGTCTCCACTTGAAAACAAAATGGCGGAGCAACTTGGTTAACAAATTCATCTAAGTTATTTATAAGTTAAGACACTATCAAAATTTGGTTCGATTTGGAGTATTATTTCAGAAGTTATTGTGATTTTAAATTTTCAAGTGGTTGAGTGACTTCAAGTAGCCCCGCTTAACTTAAGATATCTACCACTTTATTAAAAATGACGGATAAATTTCATTAATAAACTTCATTGAGTCCCTTATGTTGTCTATATTTAAATCAAATTTCAAACAAATTCGGAATACGCTTTTTACAATTTGAATTTGAAATTTTCAAATAGTCTCCACTTGAAAACAAAATGGCGGAGCAACTTGGTTAATAAACTCATCTAAGATATTTATAAGATAAGTTAAAACATGCTCTAAATTTGGTTCGATTTGGAGTATTATTTCGGAAGTTATAGTGATTGTAAATTTTCAAGTGATTGCCTGATTTCAAATGGTCCCACTTAACTTAAAATATCTGCCACTTTATTAAAAATGGCGGATAAACTTCGCTAATAAACTTCATTCAGACCCTTATGTGGCTTGTATTTACAGCAAAATTCAAGAAAATCTTGCTTTAAATATGCTTTTTACAGTGTCGGTTTGAAATTTTCAAGTGGCTGCCACTTGAAAACAAAAAGTCGGAGCAACTTGGTTAACGAACTCATCCAAGATATTTATAAGATCAGTTCACTGCCCAAATTTGGTTCGATTTCGAGTATTATTTCGGGAGTTATCGTGATGACAAAATTTTCATTATAGGTAGATAGATAGATAAACGAAGTGATTGCAATAGGTCGATTTCTAAAGAAATCAACCTAGAATGGGGTAATAAGAAACATGCCTCGAACATATAAATAAAGAATGCTTTCAAGGTTTTAAAAAATTGTGCATAAAATGTCATAGTCTTGGTTAAAAGGTTACACATTAATAAATCCCAAACATCTTACTTGCAAAAAAAAAAAAAAAAAAATTAAAAAAGTCACGAACTTTCAGGGTAAGTTCAAAGTGAAGGTTTTTTTTTTTTTTTTTTTTTTTTTTTTTTCGTATAAAAATTATTCAAAATATGTTATAAACTTTTCAATAAGTGTATTGTAGTAAAGAATACACATGATACTTAATATTACATATTTTTAATGTTGTCTAAGTATATTTTTTGGTGGGTTTTTTGACTGCGTCTCTTATAACTCTTTTTTCTTACTACCCCGGCTTCCCCTAAATATATTATGTGACACAAATCAAAAATTGTCAATACCAAGCATTCTTGTTTTTTTTTTTTTTTTTTTTTAATTTATTTATTAATTACTTTGGCATCTAATTTTATACTACTGCATGCCACTTTCACAAACAAGAATACTTAGTTTTATATGAACATATATTATTATCCAAAAAGAAAAATACATGAGCACACATATCATAAATAGTGTGTAAAGAAATAAAAAATTTGTGAAATTAAATAAAATGAGAATTTCAGCAAAATAGCTAGTGTTATTATTTATATGCAATAATGTCAATCTATCCATATCAAAAGAATATCCATGAATAAATATTCAAATCAGACTAAGCACTTTTGCTCTATCTTTTTTCAATTTCCAATTAACATAATTAATACTATTATTATAAATCTATATATCCTAAATATCACTTCAAAACATCAGCAAAAGTACTGTCCGTTTTCGTAAACCATGTCTACCTCTCGCGGAACGATCCTACTCGGAAAAGGGGTGATGCGTTGAATGAGATGGGCACTTAGCCAAATGCGCTTTTCGTTCTACACGTGTTCGTTTTCTTTTTATGAGTCTTCAATATTTATTTTACCTTTTTACGCGAATTTAAAGTTTAATTTTTAATTTTAATTAACAATATTTTATTTAATGTAATTTATATGACAATATGCGCGAAAAATAACAGGTGTAAAATAATCATGATAAAAAAATCTAATGATTTGATTTAAATACGATTTTCTGTAAATTTCTGTAAAATAGAGATCCAAAAATATGGTATTTTTATTTTAGCAGTATAATTTAAAAGAAAAAAATATATTACTTTTACTACAGGTAAAGTCTACTGTAAACGTTGTTCTTTTTCTCTTCTTTTATTAATGAATTATGTAAATTTTACCTAATTTAAGTCATTTTTAATTAATTTACTACTATAATCAGTGCATGAAACAAGTGTTCAGGTATGACAGATATAGTACGAATTTAGAGATCAAGTAAGCAAATAAAAATAATTTTAACTGAAAAAAAAAAAAGAAGAAGAAGAAAGAAAACAGGCATTTACTTTTAAGTTTACGGATTTTATTTTGCATCGAAGAATAAAACTGATCTTCTACACTTATTTAAAAATTACAAGGGGGAAAAATCAGCATTTTGCCTTTATACGAATATAACGAAGAAGTATCGCCTCTAAATTCAATAATGTCCTGAAAAGAAAAAAAAAGAAAAAAGAAACCGCAACTTATCTCTCACTCGTAAAATGTAAACATTCTCTCATCTTCTACGCTTCTACCCTATTTTAACAAAATCAATGCAGACCTCACGCATGCGCATAGGTGAGCAGGGTCACAGCTAACGAAAACAAACAATACCTAGCCAAATGTATATTGAAAACATTATAAAGTATTATGCAATATTTCAAATAATTTTAATTATTATTTAATTATGCCTTTACCAATCATACTTGTTATAAAACACCATTCTTCTGAACGGCTTAAAGCGAGTCTTCTAAACTCTTTGTAAAATATAGATTGCAGGCTCTTTCATTTAATCAAAATAATTATTTACTATTTTCAAATCATTTTAATTTTTTGGTAATAATCTTCAAAATGATATAATAATATTCTCTTTACCTGTAGAATTCTTCGACGTTAAAAAATGAAGACGAATAATATGCAAGTTTCTCTATAAAACAACAACTTCTTCTTGAAGACGGGAAAATATATATAGTTTATTAAATAAAATATTTACATGACAACAAAAACAGAATTTACTGAAAATATTCATTTCGTACTGTAGAACATCGCTATCTCTTAGCGATACTATTTCTAAAATTATACTTTGAGAAAAATGGATTTATAGTAAAACTAATGCTAATCTATCAGCTACTTTTTCTATTTCTTAAACTATAGTTCCTTGAATGATAAAATTAGGCCAAAAAGGCCCCGAGAGCAAACTACTATTTCATAACTCTTTACTCTCCATTCTAAAACAGAACTAAAACTATAAGTCCCGGGAGAATAAACAAGAATGTTCTTCGAATCTCATCTCAACGGGATCTCTGGAGCCCTCTAGTGAGGCAAAAGTATATCAATACCTAACAATACTTTTGAAATAACCATAAATATATGTTATAGTACTAATACAATCAAAATGAAAAAAAAAAAAAAAAAAAAATTAACATTCAATAAATTTAGTCCTTGAGTTCAATTATTAAATCAATCAAAAATTTAATTTTTAAAAATGTATTTGTTTTGTTAAATCACCTGGTCTTTCTTATATCAAATATAAATAAAAAATTACATACTTTTTTTTTTTCTGTAATCAAAATTATCACAAAATAATTACTTTTATTTGATCTATTTGAACTTGATAACTATTTTAAATTCACTGAATTTTATCTTGAATTTCTATCAAGTTTTTTTGTACGAGTTTGTAGAGATTTTATATATAAAAAAACTTAAAATATTTAACACACGTATGGCTTTTCTCCTGTATGAGTTCGGCGAATTCTTTCATACTCCATGCACAAAATTTCCTTAATTTCTATTATTATTCATCATCAAGTATCATAAGATGAAATGCGCCATCACTAAAAACTTCGAAGCCGATGATTCCAGAAGAGGACGGTAATAGTCGATTGTATCTTTTAATTATCGTATTCGAGTGTTTTTGTCACTGCCTGTACATAATCGCTGGTTGACAAGAAGCAGATTCCGGAAAAGCAGCACTCAGAGAATGACAGAAGCGAACTTCAAGGCCACGAAATGTTTAATGAGCGTTGTATCTGACTGAAGTGATCAGCACTGGTGAACCTCGATGATATCTGTGAAGTCGTTCCTTCACATATATGAGTTTTAATTATAACTTTAAATAAAGGCAATAAATAATTATTATATTTTCAATAAATTAAATGGCTAATAAAAATAGATAACGAAATTCTAAATTACTTTTATATTTATTCGCTTTTCTCTATAATAAACATCTTAATTCTAATAATACTTTATCCCTTATGCTATTAATAAGTCTTCTGAGAACAAAAACATATTCCTTTTAAATGACATCTCTCAGAATAATAATCTTTCCTAAATCATTTAATCAATAAAATATAAAAATAATATTATTTCCAGTTATAAGCCGTTGGATATATAATTACATTTTCATTCTTTAAAATTGCGCAAGTCCACTTTGTTATAAATAAATTAGGCTATAATTTCCGTTATGATATCATTAAAGGGTAATTTATATTTTTTTTATGGCAACATGCACAATAAATCGCAGACTTTATGTCTCTTACTTAACGGCTGTCTGGCGATAAAACTTGGCACGGAGGATTGGCGTTATTTCTTTTTAACGAACTTGCTAAATTCAAAATATTTATATTAAATTATTCTACAAACAAAGGAATATCTTTGGCTATAAAATTTGGCACTTTTTCAAAATTCTTGGCGTAATTCAGCAGTCTGATCTTAATTGCAATAGAGTCAACTTGAGAATTCGCTCTTCAATCTTGACGTAAGAACACGTAATCGCGAAGCCCTCTCTCTCTCTCATCTAACCCTCTGTATGTCTGTTAAACTTTATAATAGACAGTTGAAAATAATTTTTATTAAAAAACTTTCTTGATTTCCATATTGCCTAAATAAAGATGTTTGATGCGAAATAATTGATTCTTATTCTTCACGGCCTACAGTTTATTGTTCCTTTAGTTATTGCGACTGCTTATTGTTCCTGGAGTTCTTTTGCGGACCCTTTTCCTATAGCTCAAGTCTTCTTCAGAATCTTCTTGACAAACTTAATTACCAAAACTTTTTATGAAGATACGCTCCATGTATCCGGAATATTGGCACTACTTGCAGCAATATACAGGGAAAAGTTCTCTTTATAAGCAGAAGAGCTGAGTACACTTTTCAAATGTTCATTCGCATAAATAAAAAAAAAATGTTCCTTGAAATACAATTATAGTTCGAAGATCTGACACAGTTAAACGGGCCCCTCTCTCTTTCCACCGATGCATTCCCGGAAACTGGTTTTTAGCAGCAGGTATCTGTGAAGTTGAAATCCGTCTGTTAGAAATATTTTATCTCTTCACCATGATCTCCCGTACGCGTATCTCCGAAGTGTTGGCGCGTACAGGACAGATTGGCGCATTTTCATAGCTAACGCCAAAATCTCTCTACCGCAAAGCAACCCTTGATTCTACTTCATTCCGCATTCGTGAAAACTTCAATCTTTTTTTTTTTTTTTTTTTTTTCTCCCTCTCAGAAAAATAAAGTGCTGAAACTGCGTGTTAATGAGTTTTAGCGTCGTTATTTTTAAATAATATACTTAATGTCTAAATTTAGTAGGAAACATTCACCTTTTTTTTTTTTTTCTAATTATTTATTTAATTTTTACTTTTTCTGATCCATAAAAACAGCAGAGAAAATATTGTTCTTAGGTCAAATTTTAGAAAAAAAAAAAAAAAAAAAAAAACTATTTTTTGTCCAATTATTTAATTTTTACTTTTTTCTTAATCCAAAAAAAAGTAAAAAAAAAAAAATTACTTTTACTATTTTTACTTTCTCTTACCCATTAGGTAGAGAAAGTATTGTTTTGGGGTCAAATTTCCGAACGCGAGATTTTGTTATATTTACACGTTTTGAGGTCCCCTGAATACGAAAATCATGTTCTTGGCAAATGGTCTGTGTGTGTGTCTGTGAGTGTGTCTGCCTGTTATCAGCATATCTCAAAAACAAATTATGGCAGAAAGTTCAAACTTAGTATTCTAAATGTGTTTCATATAGGGATGCTACAGTAAGATTTTCGTTAAGATCAAGCAAATGGTTCGCGTACAGGGACAATCAAGAGAATTCTAATACATTACGTCTATGGGGGAAATTGCAGGTAAGTAGCGTTTAACGTCTATAGACTGCACTAAACCAAATGAAACGAATATATATTTTTTGTAATAGAGATAGTTAACTGGGGAAAAAATGTTTGTGTATGTGGGAGCCTCGCCTCCCCCCCCTGGGGGGAAGTCTCCCCTCGAGGGGAGTAAATTTTCATGATGGGTATCATTCAAAAGAGCTCGCCAATACCTTTAAAACGAATGGTTGAACTATAAATCTGTGATAATTTAAAACAAAGTTATAGATTTTTTTTTACTTTTAACGAAAAAAGAAAAACTTAAAAAAAAATCGTTTATTATTATTATTATTATTATTGAGAGTAAAATGGACTTTTTTTGGGTATTTAGTGTTACACTACTTCTTTAATATGGAAATCGCCTGCATTATCATAAAAGATAATTTTTTTTAAATAATAATTTTAATAAATTATTTTTTAAAAACAGAATTATTTTTTAATAACCGAATTAAATTCTATATAAATGTAGGTACATTAATAAAACGGGGGTTGAGGGGGGCGGTAGCCCCCTCAGACAGAACTAATTATCGTATAAAACTCTTCTGAAGCCTAATTTGAATTGTTTTGCATAGGTTTACATGACAGTTCTCGTTATCTTACCTCTTAATCTGCAACCTGTATTTATAGTATTAAATTTCAGGGTAAGAGAAAATCGTGTGAGTGACACACCAGATTATTTTTTTCTTGTCAAATGTATTTTCGAAGAAATGTATTTCACCAGATTATTTTATCCAGCCATTGGAAATAAATTAAAAAAAAAAAAAAAAAAAAATTTTTTTTTTTTTTTTTTAAATCCATAAAAGGTAGAGAAAATATTATTTTCATGTCAATTTTTTTAAATTGAGTTTTTCCTTTGCATACGCGGGTTTTAGGTCTATTAAATCTAAAATAAGATTTTTAGCGTGTGGTACACGTTTGAGGTCTATTAAATCTAAAAATAAGATTTTTAGCGTTTGGTACGCGTTTGAAGTCTATTGAATCTGAAAATAATATTTTTTAGAGATTGGTCTGTTGCTCAAAAACAAAAACTAGCATTTGTCCAATCTCAGTATTCTAAAAGTTTTTCAAAAGGGAAGGTTGCTCAAAAATTGCTATTGGAATTGAACAAACTGGCTTTATGAAATGAGCTCTCCCCTTTCAGCTACATATACAGACCCAAACACACACACACTTTTTTTTTTTTTTTTTTTTTTACTTTCTTTTACACTTATATTGCCAGAGAAAGTTTTGTTTTTGGCACAGATTTTCGAAATTGAGTTTTTGCTACATTTACACGTTTTCAAGTGTCTTGAATTCAAAAATTAGTGTTTTAGCAGTTGCTTGTTTGTGTATCTATCTGTCTGTTTGTTATCATTATAACTGAAGAACAAATATAATTATCTAGAAAGAACAAATGAAGAACAAATTTAATTATCTGAAGAACAAATGAAGAACAACTGAAGAACAAATTTAATTATCTAGATTGAAATTGTGATTTTTAACAAATTATTATTAGTTTATTTATATATTTTACTGCCATTACCCTACTACCGTAGGTAATGGAAGTATTGTATTCGGTCTGAAAATTCGATATCGGGTTTTCACCTGATTTACACGTCCCCTGAGTCGAAAAAAGTGGTTTTTGGCAATTGGTCAGTGTGTATGTATGTGTGTGTGTATGTATGTGGAGAATCTTCTGGCTATTATAGCTCAGAAACTAATAAAGATAGAGCTACGAAACTTTAGAATTGAAATACGTCTGGTGTACAGATGAAATTTCCAAATTTTGGTGAAAATTGAAAAATCGGAAGTCGGACATCGAAAACCGGAAGTGGGACCGACCTTACCACCGGAAGTGGTAAGTCCGTATCTCAAAAACGGCTCTATCGATTTTCTTCAAATTTGCTATATAAACACTCTACTCCATGTCCTTTCGAATGACATAGTTGTATAGTTCAGGAAAATTGATAGGCGTCCTGTATAAATAGCTCAATTTCAGGTCTCGCAAGCGCGTTCCTTTAAAAACGGCTGAACGGATTTTTTTTTTTTTTTTTTTTTTTTTTTTTTTCAAACTCACCCTATTAACTCGCTTTTAAATATCCTTTGTTATAATTATTGTTTTCAGGTCAATAATTGATTTTTTGTAAAAGTTGGTATCGCAAAAACGGCTCAAACGATTTTCTTGAAAATTGTTATATAAATCCATTTCTTTCTCCTGTATTACGTGGTTATTAGAGGAAAATTAACAATCATTCTGCTTAGGTTGGTCATCTAGATCTCGGAAATTTGTGTTTCAAAAAATAATTCTACCTTTTTTTTCTCTTTTTTTTTTTTACCCCGCTATATGTAAGCTTCGTTTTATGTCTTTATATGTGCATAAAGTTTCTGTTACAGAAAAAATTTAGGTTTCTACTTCTACAGGTCACTTTTATGTTTTCTGATTACATTACCTCCCAAAATGTGCATATAATATGTGTAATAGTGGGCAATGGAAGTCGTGTGGTAGTTTCACAACAGATTTTTTTTTTATTTAAAGCGGCGATTTTCAGCACTTTTTATTGCGTCATCCTAGTTTACAGAGAGCAATGTAATTCGGCAGAAATTATTGATATAATAACCTCATTATTATTACATTATGAATACAAATCAAAGCTGTGTATCATGAGACCTGATTTTTTTTTCTTCTTTTTCTTTTCGCTGGCTTTAACGGGGGAAAAAAAAAAAAAAGTCAGACAGATAAAGATGTTAGATAACGATTCGTATTTCAGATAGATCAAAATTAAAGTAATAAAAATATTTACAAAAATAAATAAATAAATAAAAAATAAATATATATATATATATATAATAAAAAAATAATAAAGCATAATGAGGAAAAAATTCCATAAGAACACTTAAAGCTTTTAAGAGATTAATTGCTTTGCAATTTTTCTAAGGCTGTGGTAATTATAAGTAAATTGAGTGGAGCGTAAAAAAAAAAAACATGAAAATCTGACATTGACAGATTTTAATTTAGTACCAGAGGCCTACTGCTAAACTTGTTAATATCGACAAATTCTTCTTTAGTTAATTCGTGACGATTTAAATTCTATGATAAAGTTTTCATTAAATCAAACCAATGTGTTTCAGCTGCAGATACTGTAACAAATAACGCTGGAAGTCCAAACTGTCTTATAGCCGCAAAACAACGTTTTTTCTCTTTTTCCCAATGAGGGGGAGGTGTGCCTTGGGGGGGACTCATGTCAAAGGTGTGCCTTGGGGGGGGGACTCATGTCAAAGTTGTACCTTGGGGAGGACTCATGTCAAAGTTGGGTCTTGGGGGGACTCATGTCAAAGTTGGGCCTTGGGGGGACCTCATTCAATAAATCCCCATTCAATAAACCGACTGAAATAGGCCCTTAGCACTAATTAAGAGTGTATTATAAAAATTCGACAACGCTGTACCGACTGAAATAGGGGTACCTTGGGGGGGACTCATGTCAAAGTTGGGCCTTGGAGGGACCTCATTCAATAAATCCCCATTCAATAAACCGACTGAAATAGGCCCTTAGCACTAATTAAGAGTGTATTATAAAAATTCGACAACGCTGTACCGACTGAAATAGGGGCACCTTGGGGGGGACTCATGTTAAAGTTGGGCCTTGGGGGGACCTCATTCAATAAATCCCCATTCAATAAACCGACTGAAATAGGCCCTTAGCACTAATTAAGAGTGTATTATAAAAATTCGACAACGCTGTACCGACTGAAATAGGGGCACCTTGGGGGGACTCATGTCAAAGTTGGGCCTTGGGGGGACCTCATTCAATAAATCCCTATTCAATAAACCGACTGAAATAGGCCCTTAGCACTAATTAAGAGTGACGTATAAAAATTCGACAACTATACCGACTGAAATAGGGGCACCTTGGCGGGGGGGACTCATGTCAAAGTTTTGCCTTGGGGGGACCTCATTCAATAAATCCCCATTCAATAAACCGACTGAAATAGGCCCTTAGCACTATTAAGAGTGTATTATAAAAATTCGACAACGCTGTACCGACTGAAATAGGGGCACCTTGGGGGGGACTCATGTCAAAGTTGGGCCTGGGAGTGACTCATGTCAAAGTTGGGCCTTGGGGGGACCTCATTCAATAAATCCCCATTCAATAAACCGACTGAAATAGGCCCTTAGCACTAATTAAGAGTGTATTATAAAAATTCGACAACGCTGTACCGACTGAAATAGGGGCACCTTGGGGGGACTCATGTCAAAGTTGGGCCTGGGGGGGACTCATGTCAAAGTTGGGCCTTGGGGGGACCTCATTCAATAAATCCCTATACAATAAACCGACTGAAATAGGCCCTTAGCACTAATTAAGAGTATATTATAAAAATTCGACAACGCTGTACCGACTGAAATAGGGGCACCTTGGGGGGGACTCATGTCAAAGTTGGGCCTTGGGGGGACCTCATTCAATAAATCCCCATTCAATAAACCGACTGAAATAGGCCCTTAGCACTAATTAAGAGTGACGTATAAAAATTCGACAACTGTACCGACAGAAATAGGGGCACCTTGGGGGGGACTCATGTCAAAGTTGGGCCTGGGGGGGACTCATGTCAAAGTTTTCCCTTGGGGGGACCTCATTCAATAAATCCCCATTCAATAAACCGACTGAAATAGGCCCTTAGCACTATTAAGAGTGTATTATAAAAATTCGACAACTGTACCGACTGAAATAGGCCTCTAGCACTAAAAAATCTTAGTATCTTGATATTATTAAATAAAATCTTTACACATGGTTGAATTTCATTTTTCCCCCACTTAATTGTTATTAATTGTATATATATATATATATATATATATATATATATATATATATTGTACTTTGATGCGTCATTAATATCTGCAGGTGAGACATTCTTCTTAATTTTTATAATTATTTTACCTTAAGAATTATTTAACTTTTGTAAGCAGTTATAAACTTAGAGCTGTCAAACAATGTAGTTTATATTTTTCAATAACAGCTTTTAACAGATATATAACAGAGAGGTTTTTTTACTAATTAATAATATTAATATTATTTTTTACTTTCTAATTTGTGTTTTTGTTAGATAAAAACTATATCATATCTAGAACCAGATTTCTTTTTTCACTTAAAAAAACAAAAAACAAAAATTGATATTCATACATGAGAAAACAAAGAAAAATAATCTGGTGTGTCACTCACACGACTTTCTCTTACCCTGAAATTTAATACTATAAATACAGGTTGGAGATTAAGAGGTAAGATAACGAGTACTGTTATGTAAACCTATGTTAAACAATTCATATTAGGCTTCTGAAGAGTTTTATATGATAATTAGTTCTGTGTGAGTTGGGCTACCGCCCCCCTCAACCCCCCGTTTCATTAATGCACCTACATTTATATAGAATTTAATTCGGTTATTAAAAAATATTTCTCTTTTTAAAAAATATTTTATTAAAATTATTATTTAAAAAAATTATCTTTTATGATAAGGCAGACGATTTCCATATTAGAGAAGTAGATTAACACCAAATATCCAAAAAAAGTCCATTTTATTCTCAATATTAAAAAAAAAAAAAAGTTTTTTTTTTTTTTTACTTAAAAGTAAAAAAAATCTATAACTTTGTTTTAAATTATCGCAGATCGATGGTTCAACCATTCGTTTTAAAGATATTTTCGAGCTCTTTTGAAAGATACCCATCATGAAAAGTTACTTCCCTCGAGGGGGGAAGGTGAGGCTCCTACATACACAAAAAAAATTTCCCAGTTAACTGTCTCTATTACAAAAAATATGCTATTTGTTTCATTTGGTTTAGTGCAGTCTATAGACGTTAAACTCTATTTTCCTGCAATTTCCACCATACACGTAATGTATTAGAATTCTCTTGATTGTCCCTGTACACGAACCATTTGCTTGATCTTAACGAAAATCTTACTGTAGCATCCCTATATGATACACATTTAGAATACCAAGTTTGAACTTTCTGCCATAAATTGTTTTTGAGATATGCTGATAACAGACAGACACACACACACACACAGACACACACAGACCATTTGCTAAAATCATGATTTTCGTATTCAGGGGACCTCAAAACGTGTAAATATAACAAAATCTCGCGTTCGAAAATTTGAGCCAAAAACAATACTTTCTCTACCTTATGGGTAAGAGAAAGTAAAAATGTAATTTTTAAATATTTTTAAAAAGAAATTTATTTTGCCTAGGAATTATTTATTTATATTTATTTATATTTAATAATTATGTTTGTTTCATTATCAGTTTAGAAAAAAAGTTACCTAAAGTTTCAGATTCTTTACTTCCACCTAGAAATTTCTTAATTTAATGATAACTATGTCACAGAATGAAATATGATCATGGGGTTTTACATATTTTAATTTCCGCGATAAAATTATATTCTCTAGATCTCTATAAAATATAAAAAAAAATCTGGAGTGACTCCACTCGACTTTCCGAACATTGAGTAACTAACAGTTTTGTAGATAAAATAAAGAAAGAGGAATTGCTAAACAAACAAAAGAGAGAAAACCATAATAGAGTGTTTTTTTCTCCATATATCACACGAGGTTTTATTTAACGCTACTGAACTTTGAGCCCTTAGATCATAATGATAAAGAATTTTTCGTTTTGTCCCTGTAAAATCTATAGATGCTAGATTCACCAAAATGCTTATAGTTAGTGCAACAGTGATTTATAATATTCATACAAATTTTCAGCTCAATTGAATAAGGCGTTTAGATGCTATCGCACTTTTAAAAATTTGGTCTCATAGGCCATAATGATAAAGAATTTTTCTTTGTGTCCCTGTAAAAAAACTGTAGTGCTAGATTCACCAAAATCTATACAGTTGGTGCAAATGCGACCTATAACATGTGTACAATTTTTTTGCTCAGATTAATAAGGCGTTTAGACGCTATCACACTTTTAAAAATTTGGCCCCATTGGCCTTAATGATAAAGAATTTTTCTTTGTGTCCCTGTAAAAAAACTATAAGTGCTAGATTCTCCAAAATCTATACAGATTGAGTATCTGTGACCTATAATATGGGTATAAAATTTTTGCTCAATTGAATAAGGCGTTTAGATGCTATCGCACTTTTAAGATTTTGGTCCCATAGGCCATAATGATAAAGAATTTTTCTTTGTGTCCCTGTAAAAAAACTATAAGTGCTAGATTCACCAAAATCTATAGGGTTCGTACTATGGTGACTTACAATATACGTACCAACTTTCAGGTTAATCGAACAAAGCCTTTAGACGCTAGCGTGTTCACAAACATACACACATACACACATACACACATACACACACACATACATACATCATCGTAAAAATAGTGAAAACGGACTCAGGGGACCTCAAAACATATAGAAACATCAAAATCTCGAATTCGGATTTTTGACATGATTACAATACTTTCCTCACTATAGTGTTCGGAAAGTAATAAAGGGGAGAAGTAATAGTTTTAAAGAATTGTGGATGCTTTTAACAAGAACATTTTTATTTATCTGTGAAATAACAATACACAATTTGTAGGTCTTAATTGATATTTGAAAAAAAAAAAAAAAGTATAGAAACTTAACAAAAATACTGTTAACAACGATCTACAAGTATAGTCATATTATGGTTAGGGTTGGATTGATTATAATAAAGGAAATATAAAAAATAAAGGGGATAAGTAATAGTTTTAAAGAATTGTGAATGCTTTTAACAAGAACATTTTTATTTATCTGTGAAATAACAATACACAATTTGTAGGTCTTAATTGATATTTGAAAAAAAAAAAAAAAAGTATAGAAACTCAACAAAAATACTGTTAACAACGATCTACAAGTATAGTCATATTATGGTTAGGGTTGGATTGATTAACGTCTTACTACATCAGCACAAAGGTTTGAGAATATCTCTTACCCATGTACATGCTATCTTCCATTTTGCGATTTAAAGCTTTAAATAAAACATGATTGAACAATAAAAAACAAAAGCGGCAATATTAAGTGGCGCTTAGTTTTTTCTCTTTGAACGTCCATACTTGGCGAAAATCACACTGTTTGGCGAAAATTTGTCAATTTGTCCTGTACGCGCCAACACTTCGGAGATACGCCTCCCGTACACTGCGTCGCACAAGAAGCAAAAAGAACCAAAGTCTTAAGAAATCAAATATTGTCTTTATTAATATCTTGTTAAAAAAAGTCACATGATAATAAAATCCAGGTTCATACTTAAAAAATATTATTTCAGGAATACAATCCTAAAAATTCTCGGGTAGCAAGGGAGAGAGAGAGAGAGGGCAAAATAAAAATACGCCTTTTCTGTCACAGAAAAAGAGCAAAACCTGTAGGTCCGCATTTTCGATGACACGGGAAGATCAGCCCGGAAGGGAAGTCATCTGTTTCCATTATCATTATTTTCGCCAAAATTCCTGTCAATTCCAATTCTTTGTTTTTAAGAATAAATCAATGTTAATTTTTGAATTATAAACGACGGTTTATAAAATGTATTAACCCTGAAGTACGTCGGTATTATGCCAAGCGTCAATTTTACTAGAGGATGACCGTTATGAACTGAAATCATTAATATTGCGTAATTTCAAATAAATTACATCCGGTGTTGAAATATATTAACTCTGACAATGAGTTTTCTTGTTTAGGAATATTTGAGAACACTTTTTTTTTTTTTTTTTATAATTATGTTCAATGTCAGAGCATTCATTAGATATTATTTTTTTTTATTTTCTTTTGAACCTATAAAATAAAGTACTTTTCTATTTAAAAGAATACACATTCTATTTACGATCTAGATATAAAACCATATAAATTTAGATCACTGAATGATGTCTGTTATCATTTTATGTTAATATATAGTGTAGGTCGTATGTATAATAAAAAAAAAAATTGTGTTATTTTTTGATGACATTTAAAAACAATTCTTTTTTTTTAAATGCCTGAGAACAAATTATGTGAATATAATATCTCACTAGAAATTTAATTATTTTTTTATTGCAATAATGCATTAATTTATCATTAGATTTTATTTTATTTAAAAATTCAATTAAAATTTAACCATATATATGTGAACACCTTCACAACATCTGTATTATCAAAATAAAACCGCATTCTATATATGTATATATATCGATTGCAGTGGTCGTATCTGACTCCATTCTAAAGGCCTTTCGTTTATATTTAATTTAATTTAAAACGTATCACAATATTTATCTGTATAACTGAATGAAGTTTATTAGAACACAAGAAAGGCTAATCTAATTTTACAAAATGTATCTGTAGTTGCATTATTTAATATTTAAGGTTGAAATTGATGAAATATTATTATTTTTTTTTTTTTCGATGTATAAGTTGTCATACATTTTCATGAACATTAATTTAAATTATAAAAGATAAAATATAGTCATCTGATTATTGATATATGAGAGTAGTATTATTCTCTAAAATAAATAAATAAATAAAAATATAATAATAATAATAATTATTATTATAAAATTAAACGAATTATATCATTATTATCATTATTATTATTATTATTAATATTATTATTAAATAGTAAATATGTTACGTAATGAAAAAGTGTAAATATTGCAAGATTTATATACTTTTCACATTTTATGCAGTAAGACTTATTTTAAAATCTCTTTTTTTTTTTTTTTTTTCTTTTTTCTTTTTTTCTTTTTTCAGAATGATAACCCACCTCCACCCTTTGTTTGCAAGAAGCCATAGAACACTCTCTGCAACTTTGTGATACAAAATCATTCTTTGTAATTTTTTAAAAAGGAAAAAAAAAAAAAAAAAAAAAAAAAAACAGAATTTTCTACTAAATGAATTTTTAATTTACTGCTGCAAATTTTAAAAGATGTAGTTTAATTTTCCAGTCACTTAAGTTTCTTAGAATATGCGTTCAAATTGAATAATAAAGATAGCCAGAAAAATTTTAACTTAATTGAATGACACCACAAGTTTTAGGTATCTTAAAGTTTATGTGATCTCAGTATGTGTCAATGATTACTTCATAGACCTTTTATAATAATGGGCATGACAATAGGAACATTTTCAGTGGCAAAGATGACTCATAAAAAAGTCACGTGACTGTTGAACTACAGAAAGCCAAACTGGCCAATATTGAAATTTTCTCGCCATGCTCTAAACTCTGCTTTTTCTTAAGCAGGCAATATTTTTCCCTTTTCTTTGAAAGTCCTTTTTAAAATTTTTATTTCACTTTAAAAGTTAGATTGTTTTGAATTTAAAAAGAATTTTATAGCAAGAAATAGTAACTAGATGTACTTTAAAAGCCCTAGAAGTTATGTAAAATAAGGATTTTATTTCACAGGTAAGATTCTTTTCAATATTTTACTATTTCGTTATTTTAAGTAATTATTTTTATAAAATGTGTATAATTGCTATACTTAAATCTCTAAATTGAATTAGTTTAAATATATTACACCTTATATGATTTCAAAAATGTCCGTGATTATTTATGAAAGTTAAAGCGAGTATAGACAAACCGAAGTTATAAACACTTTTGAACTTTGTTGGAAAGTATTTACAACAAGGTAAAAATAAATTTCAGCAGTTGTAGTGTTTTACACAAATTTTGATTGCTGTATATTTTAATAATAATAGTAATAATAATAATAATTGTATTCAGAACAAAAAATCGCCAATTTTTATAACCATATCATTACTTATAAAATAAGCGTTAACGTTTTACTCAGCTAAACAGGCGTATAATGATTCATCTAAGTTATAAGTCTTTAAAAAGGTGATAGCTAACTAATTGGTAAATTCGTCAATGCTTTCTTATTACCTATTCAAGGTAAGAGAAAATTACTTACATAAACATTGTAGCGAATGGTATCTGCTTCTTCAAATTACAGAATAAAGCTTCCAGTGAAATTACTTGTTTTCCATGTAAAAGAAAAAATTCTAAAAACTGTGTTATTTTGGTATTTTCAGTAATTTACTAATTTTTGACGATTTTCTAACATCCTCTTGAGCGGAAACCATGTCTTACAAAAAAATTGATAATGGCATAGTTTTCAGGTAATTTTCTCCCCTTTATTTTAATGTAGATCAATATCTCCGTGAAAGATTTTTTGTCAAGTAATCCAGGGGGAAAAAAATTATTTTTAGAAAATTTGGATACATACTGATATTTGTCGGACAATAATTTGTTAAAAATCTTTAGACATATGTACAGCATCAATCTATATCTATCTATCTATCTATATCTACATATATATGTGTATATACGTATATACATAAAATGTAAGCCATTAAAGGATTATACCATAACACGGGTGCCAAATTGTACATGTTTTTTTCTTTTTTTTTTCCTACAGGAAAATTTTAATAGATTTTTTTTTCTCTTTAGCAACCTTCTTCTATTACACATGATGAATTTTTTTACAGATAATTAATGGCGTTAAAAATCCATATAGGTTTCGCAACTGTACCACAACTTTTTACTTCAAATTACTATTTTACTTAATTATTTTAATTAACATTAGCATCACCAAAATTTACATGCTATGAAAATACATAAAATATACGACCAATTATTTTTTTCTCCTTTCTGCAGCTTCAAAAATTCAAATAGGATGTCTAAATAAGGTGTTACGATAAAAAATATATTAATAAGTGAATAAATAAATTTTGTGGTTGACTCTAAATCCAAAATTTCATTTTATTAAAAAAAAAAAAAAAAACTTGTCGAACGAAACAACTACCTTTTCTATAGCAATGAGTAACTAAATGATATCGAATGCTTTTTTTTTTCTCTTTTTTTTTTTTTTTCTTCCTTGCTGTATTGATTACCGTCAGAAATTTTCATTGATTGTTATTAAATGCAGAGTTTAGCCGCTAGCGTAACACAAATGATGCGAACTTATGTTCTACGACCACATTTCATGAAACCATGGAAGAATCTGCGCAAGTGCTAGTCCAATGGTAAAATAGGGGTGCCAGTCATCTGACTCAGAGAGAATGAGCAATACCAGAGCGCGGAATTACCGGATGTTTTCCAATTTTCAAACTGTCTGTCAAGCTGGCATCCCTCCAACATTTTGGACGTGTCCTAACTGTTAGTTTTAGGATATGTGGCTGCACTGTATGCTGTAACGAATAAGACCTCCTCATGTGTCTATAAAATACACTACCTTTCCATTAATGAATAGGGCTGGGGTAACCCAGTCGGTAGAGCGCCGGCCTCGTAATTGGAAGACTGCGGGTTCGGTACTCGAGCCGGCAAAAGACCATCGTGTACACTAATGGTGGCTGGTGCACGTAAAGTCTGTCACGGCCGCAATGTCTTCTATGTTCCCATAAAAAATTATACCTCTGGGGGTCACCGAAGCGGGAGAGCAGTCCCTTACGTGGAGGATCAAAATTGTGATGGTATGTCTCCGGACCTCCTCTAGGGAAGTGTCCCAGACCGTCGCTAATTACCCATGTGCGCAGCACTAGTGCGACGTAAAACCCAACCAACCAACCAACCATTAATGAATAAATGACCCGACACTTTCTATTTCATACGTTTACTCAAATATCTTAAAAAAGTAACAGACGAATTATCCTAAAACTTCAGGAATGTAAAGAACATCTCATACCATATATATTTCAGTTAAAGTTTTGCTCCGAAAGTAAAAAAGGGACCAGTAAAAAATTAAATAACAATGAAAATGTTATTCAGGAAGCCGTTTTCAGGATACTTGACATACACTAAACGCAGTCTTAAATTTCGGCTAAAAGAACATATGAATTAAGTCCGCAAACATGAAACCAATAAATAGGCTATTTCTAAACATTACTGGGAGGAAAATCATAATTTTAAATTTAATTCAGCTAAAATAATTTGCAGACATAAATCCATTCATGAACTCGATTTCTTTGAAGCTTTTCATATTTATAAAAATTTTAAAAACCTCGTAAATTGCGATTTAGCTGTTCCCTATTTGTCTGATGGTTGGAAATTTTACATTCAGTCCGCATTTTCTTAAATTTTCTACTGTTTACACAGCTAACATTCCTAAATTCCCATAAGCCACACTCCCCACCTTTTCCGTAATCCTATTTGTTGAACTGAATTCGGTCCCTCTCCAATATATACAAGCACTTCTCCAGATTCAGAATTCTTTTTGCACTGAAGACGGTACGCTTGAGACTACCGAAACAGCTGTATTCATCTCTAATATTTTTATTTGACGTTTCTGACGTAGTAGTTTATTCAGGTTTTAATATTCCAGCGCCAAGTCTCCTGTTATTAATTTTTCAGGTTTTAATATTAGACACATCATTCTGCAATCAAAAAGCAAAGACCTAATAAAATATGAACATTTTTACTAAATAATTTTTAATAGCGTATGTGTGTGTGGAAGGGGGGGGCGAGCTTTAGCGAAATTTTGTTTGCATAATTTAATAGCCAAATAATATTGAGCTATTTATATGTAAACCCCAATCACGTATTATGTAAATATAAAAAATTTCACGTCTCAGAAAAAATGTAAACTATAGTAGGTTATATTCACATCTTTATTTTGATTCACTTAATGTTAATACGATGCTTCGTTGATCGTAAATAAATATTGATAAAATCCGCTTATCATTTTCCTTATTTTGAGAACTGAAATTCATTTCAATCAATCGTGTGTAACTCACTGAATTTACACGATATCTGTTTGGGATTTTCATATAAGTAGCTCAATACGTTTGGCTATTAAATTACGTAAATCAAATTTCGCTAAAGCTTGTTCTTGCGCAGTTAAAAATTATTTAGTAAAAATATTCATATTTCATTAGATATTTAATACTTTTGCATTCTGATTGCAGTAAGTTGAGTCTAATGATATATATCCAATTTCCTCAAAATGGCGATGGCATGTCTCTGGACCACCGTTAGGGGTGAGTTCCAGACCGTCGCGAATTAGCCCACCTGCGCAGCACTAGTGCGACGTAAAAATCCAACCAACCAACCTGAAAATGGCAATGCACTGGTTTTAATACTTTGCGTGCTACAGCTAAAAAAGTAAAAAATGAATTTTTTTTTTCAATTTTTTAAAGAAACCGTTATATCTCCATGAATGTATGTGATAGCCTCATGTTGCGAGGAACTGGAAACGATAAGAATAATAACATTTTCAATAATAATAGGACTCAGTATTATTAGAATTATTTATATGCTTTTTTAAAAGGAGAAATTTTATAGAAATGCTTTTATTTGTGTAAACATACATTAGATACTTTTATTATTATTTCTTGAGTAATATGTTTTGAAAACTGAATATATTTTACAGCGTTCGGACTACTACTTTGTTCTGCAAAATTTACGGCTTCGTCAATTTTAACAAAAAGATTGGCACTGGATAGGGCCAGAATTTACCGCTATTCGTCTCGAATAAGTTAACTTGTGGCAGGTTGTTGCACGATAGTTTGACCATTTACAATAATAAGTGCAACGATTGTGGACAATGTGATATTCGGTCAGAATATTATTCAAACTGAAAAGGAAGTGTACTAATTTTAAATTAATCGTATTATCTAGAACGTTATTTTGTAATCCCTATCTCGATCCCATTTTGTTCTTTTTTATGTTTCTTTAATATATTTTCTTGAAATATGTATTTTATTTTATTTTATTCATTTATTTATTTATTTATTGAATTATTGAATTGAAATATCCACTCCCAATACAAAATATTTGTTTACAAATACTTTACAACAATGTAATTTAAATGCAAATATTATTATTAACCATATAATTGTAGCTATAATTATGCACACTCTCTCCTACAGATGTGCGCAATCACTCCTACCCTATAAGGAGAGATTGCACAAAATAATTATCTTGGTTTTATTACAGCTCTTCTTTTAAATTATAGTAGAACAGCAAAATAGTAACAAAAATGCTTAGAAGAAGGATCAGTTCAAAAGTATGCACCAATAGTTCAACAAAAAATTAATATTTGGATTTTTCATATCATTTTGTTGAATTGTACTCAAACTCTCCTAGTTTTACCTTATATATAGAAAATTTAAACTTAGTCAAATTCTTTGTTTTGGCACATCCCCATGAAAATAGCAGAAATTAATATCCGAAAAAATTAAAAACGTATAGTTGCACTAAAATCTATATAAAGTCAGTGCCATATATACTATAATATGGAAATTAAAAAATTAAACTCATTTAGGAAAAATTTCCATTTCCCATGATGTTATGCACCTTTATTCAAAAACAAAATAGTTTTATACTTTTTTTTGTACGATTCAATAGTTAGCACACATAATTTATAGATGATAAATTATACAGTTAAAATTCTCATATAGAAAATTCTGTAGTTTTATGTGTTTTATCTGTAACATAGTAATAATAAATAATAATAATAGTAATAATAATAATAATAATATATGTACTTGGAAAATGCATCAAATACTTACTATATAAGGATGACAAAGGAAAGAATTGACCAGAGAGCAACTGTAGTCAACATCCTGAAAAAGGAAATATGTTATAATTGTACTTCTTAGAGAGAAAAAAACTTAAGGGAACAACTTACTTATACAAATGGGAAAATAATCTATTTTAAAAAACTTTTAAAACCCAAATTCTTATTATAGCGTATCATATAAATATTTTCAAAGTTAGAATAAAATTTAATTTGAAAAAAAAATAATAATAATAATAATTTTTTTGTTTATTAACCAAAATTGGGGAAATTTGAACTGTGTTAAGAAAAGAGAAATTTTTTCTTAAAATTCACAACAGATGGCAGCACCACACGATTGCCTATAAGTTTTGTGATTTCATTTTCTGATTAAGGGCCAATATCTGCAATTTAATTATTCATTTGGGGCGCGTTTTTATTAGTATTTCAGTTTATTATTATCTTTTTGGATTATAACTTAACGTTTTACTGATTTGGTTAATGTTTATGTGTTTTTCCTAATCATTTTTAATTTGTATTGATATATGTTTCATTGACATTTTAGTGAATATTTCGCCCAATAGAGGGCGCTTGTAGTCCACAAAAAACTCTTTTTTGCCTCTAAAAAGAGATGTAAGAAAAAGGCTTCTTAAAAAAACTCTTCAAAAATTCTTAGGATACAGTGTAGTCAACGACAAATTTTCTTTTATCAAATGACATCTTTTCTACTAATTGTCTGCAAAAATTAACACTCAGGACCTTCAGGTATCGAACGCGGTACAACCGGATTACTAACATGGCACTCTAACTAGCTGAGCAACGGAGAGACAAACGAAAAGGCTTGTATTTACCTTTAAATAGAGGTGCAATTTTTATTTGGTTCAGATTCACAAACATACCGTAGTGAATTACAGTAAGTACAGTCGGGGAAAAAAAAAAAAACGCAACACTCGCTGTAATTTCGTTATTAGTTGACGCAGGAACATCTAATAGACATAATTCAAAAGGAAATTACAAGCACTTTCTGAATATGTCGTCAAATTTTGAATTAGGGGTAATCTACATATTAAAATGAGTGCCAACTTTGATTTTTTCAATAGCAACACCCAATTTTGACTTCATTTTCGCATTTCTGAGAGTCTGGCAGTGCGGAAAGGTATACTGGTTGTATACTTTATCTTTAGTATTTATAGAGTTATAATCAAAAATGTGTTAGGGGGTTATCTGTAAATGTAGAAAAATAAAATTAAATCCTATAAGAAATAGACAGAATTTTAAAGTTTCACACCGGAAATCTTTCAGGAAAAAAATAATTATAAAAATTAATAAAACATTGCGTCTTTTCCAGTTCCTTAATTATCCCGAATTCAATTTTTAAAATTTGTATATGCTTCAGTACTTTTTTAGATAATTTTAGGTCTATTTAAATGCATTATACTTGTGATTAGTCCATACAGTACTCTTTGAAAAAAGTGCAATATTTTTCAAGTAAAAGTGTCTTTTATAGCTGTACTGATCACCAATAAAGCTTAAATTTTCTTTCATAGGTAACATAATAGACGAAAGGTAATAGACGAAAGGTTGTATATATATATATATATATATATATACAGCAACGCATAATTTAAACCTTTTCGGATAAATTAATGTAATGGTTCATGAAGTAAATATTAAACAATTTTAATCGCACTTACCAGTTTTTGGTCAGTTGAACTCTTTGGAACTCTACGATTCGTTTTATAATTCTATGAAAATATATTTTCTTAATTAACCCTTTCGCGTCTGCTGACGTAGATTCACGTCATTTGAAAATCTGTAACTCTGTCAGTGGGCGTTTCTTTCGCAATTTATGTGTTACATATTTCTTAAGTGTGTACCCAGTGTTCATATTTTTGCAATAAAATATACTACGGATAGAAATATATTGATTAGAAAGAATATAATTATAATGTATACAAAGCCTGATTAAGGGGGAAGCTCGCTCTTCACACATTATTTATACTTACACCGTTATTTTTTAACAAATACTTTCCTGCTATAATAAACAGAAAATTTTTATTAAAAATTATTTTAAAAGAATTCTGGTGTCTAATAACGGTGAGTAAATTGGATTGTTTTACACCGTTCATTTTTTATAAAAAATATTTCCTCGTCAAAGCGTGGAATTTCTATGACATGAAGTAAAAAATGATTGTAAAAATATTCCGGTAAGAGTGAGCTTCCCCCTTAATCAGGCCCCGGATGTATATCCATTTGTAATATAATCGTGAATACAGAAACTTTGTTCTAAAATATTATATTTTGAGAGTATAATGCTTGTAGGCGGGTCTTACTGTCAAAATGACAAAATCCTGCGGTCGCAAAAAGTGTTAAAATATATTTATAAAAGTTAAAGTATGTTTTTAAAAATGTATAAAGTTAAAATATATTAATAAAATTTTAAAGACTAAAGTGTCCTTAAAATAATATTCCTCCCCCTATAAAATAAATAACTAAGTAAATAAATAAAATAAAATAAAGCAATATATGAAGCAAATGATTAAGCGTAATTTTAACTATGACGGTAGTTAAGAAATGAGTTTAGAAGTCTGTCTTGCATTCCAATTCCATTCGTTATTTATATTTGACAATTTCACATTAAACCTATTTATCTATTTAAAACAGTAAACCCCGCCTATTTAGTTAATTTTTTTTCCTTCTAGTGTTCGTTTAAAAGATTCAAAATTTATCACCAATTAATCGATGAAGTAAATACCACTTGTGCGCATTTTTGTCAACATAAAATAATGTGTTTAACACGAATACTCAATGTCACATTTACTTTTTTTTCAGTATTGTTTTGTTTTGAAGAACGATGAAGGCGGGGCTGGTCTTCTTTAGAAAACAGGAATTCTTGATGCTAACACTAATGTCTAAAAATCATCATTTTTGTTTCATTTCTTTGCATTTGACGTTGTTTTTACATAATTTGACCCGTAAATAAAAAATAAAAATATTTTGTTTAATTTTCTTTGTTATTTTTAAAGATTTTATTCGTTATCTCATGCAAAACTTTATAAGAGACGGCCCCCTAAATCACGCCAAAACAAAGATTTATTTATATCTCGAAAACTAATAACTGGAATGAGCTGCAAATTTGCACACCCATATTTTTCAGCATTAGGATTCATTTTATATAAAAATTAATATAGGTCATAATTCATAATTTTTATGAATATGAATTTATTAATATTTTTCAGAATTAAAAATATTTTTCAGAATCAAAAGTAATGATGGATTATGTTTGGGTTTCTTCACTGTATCTCTTAAAAAAAAAATTATATCGATCAAGTTACTTTTTGTGAAGATATTAATAAAAGTTTGAAATATGAATTTAACATTAGCACCTTCAAACTTTGAACGCTTATAACTCTGTGAAAAATAAGTAAAATATACAACCAATATACTTTTTCGCGTTGTCGCGATCCCAGGAATTCAAATATAAAATAAAAATGGGGCATTGCCATTGAAAAAATCAAAGTTGGTTCGCGTTTTAATATGTAGACAACCCCCAATTCAAAATTTCAGTTCATTTTCTGAAACTACTCACGATTCCCCGTCGAATGATACCTATTACATTTTTCTACATCGATTAGCAACGAAGTTACGTTGAGTGTTGCGTTTTTTTTTTCCCCGACTGTACATAAGAATTTGGGAATAAAGAAATTTTCGATCCATTTTAAAAATTAAAAAAATAAATTAATGCATATACTTTTTTTTTTTTTTTTTTTTTTTGTTAACTAGTGTAGCATTACTCTGTTGATTAAAAACATTACTTTACTTTACTTTTCAATAGAAAATTAGTTTTATTACAGATTAAAAAAAAAAAAAAAAAAAAAAAAGTTAATTAATTACGATGTTCTTTATTCTTATCATTCTTACATCAAATGAAACAAAACATTCAAATTAAGAATCTGAACTAAAAGAATTTAATTATTTTAATAATGGCAAGTTTAATTAATAATTAAATATGAAATTACCATTAAAATTTTTATATTTCCACAATCATTTTTTTTTTTTTTTCTGTTGAACAGAACTTCTCATTTTTAGTTCATTTTATTCATTATGTCAAAATGTATGGTTTAGAAAAATTTTAAGTTCATATCTGAAATACTTCTTGAAATATTCTGCACTCAGAGAAAACGCACCCTTATTATTTTTTTTTAATAACATGTAATAAAACAATTTTCTATTTTAAAGTAAACAAAAGTAACATTTTAATCAATGGAGTAAAGCCGTACTAGTTAACGAAAGAAAAAAAAAACTTTGTACACACATTCATTCTTTTTTTTTTTTTTTTTTTTTTTTTATTCTGAAAACTGATAGAAATTTTCTTCATTTTCCTATTTTTAAAAGTAGTTTGTCCCTTTAATATACAAATGGAAACTAATAGAAATGAATATACATATTTATATATATATATATTATGGGACGAATATAAATAATTAAATAATTTTAAAATAGCTTTCTTGGTTAGTATCGCTCACCCAAAGAACATAATTACACAACATTGATATTAACATAACATTTCTATCGGAGAGTTTGAGAAAAACGTCTACAGGCAATAACCCAAAGGTTGCATTTCCCCAGGAAAGGAAAATAATACCTGGAAACTGAAAATAACTCATATATTATTTAAAAGAAATAACCCGATCCTAATGTTAAAAAAAAAAAAAAAAAAAAAAAAAAAAAAAAATTCTCCATGATTTGCAGTTTATACAAAGCATAGCGAACCTAAAGGAAGAATGTATGAAAAAATGATAAAAATCCGTGTAAATAGCAGTATACTTGAAGGACATTCGCATATTAGGTACAAATGGACAAATACAGAACAGTCAGAAATCTCATAGTGAAAATTACAGAGTCAAATAACAGGGACGGATAAATTTCCATCTCGGAATAAACATAGAAAAACCAAAGGAAAGAAGTCACCTATAATTAATCAAATAAATAAATAAACAAATAAAATAAAAATAAATAAATAAATAAATAAAATAATAATAAATAAATAATAATTAGGCAACTGGTTAAAAAATTCTATTTACAAGATTCAAAGTTGACCAACATCGCAAATAACTCAGGTTAAAAAACTCAACATCTTAGGAAAATTAACTACCAAATGTTAACTACCATGTATAGACAAATGATAGGCGCACTGCTATACGTAGCTATAAAACCAACTCCGGATATAGCAGTTAACATCTTTAGTTTCAGGAACGACAATTCTCGGCATTGGGATGCCACGAAGCTAATCTTAAGAAACTTATAAAGCCTAATTGCATACGCAAAACAGAAAAACGAAAAAGAATGAAAGAAAGAGAAAAAAAGCCTACATTAATATTTATTGAAATTTATTTTTTCCGACTGAGTGAAAATAATGCCTGGACCGGGACTCGAACCCCGGATCTTTGACTTACAAGGTCAAGGCTCTACCAATTGAGCTATCCAGGCCGACATCCCGGTCAGCATTACTCACTCAGAAAACCTTTTAGGCAGAAACAATCTGGTCTATCATTTAGATAGCTCAACAGAAATAAGCCGCAGGAAATGGAAAACACCATTAAACAATGGGAGAATGAAATACAATTTTTTTTTTTTTTTTTTTTTTTTTTTTAATAAAATCACACAATCAACTGTGGAAGAAAATCATATTTATTGAAATTTATGTTTTCCGACTGAGTGAAAATAAACTACATTAATATATTTTGCTGATGCCAGCAGGGCCGGTGATAAATCTGACCGAAAATCAAGTACAGGGAACTTATACTTGTAAAATCACCAGTTTAATGGATTTCCCGAAAGCGAAGTTTTTTCTTCAGCTGAAGCGGAATACCGTAATTTATGGAAGAAACACTACAAATGTCATAAACGTCGCATTAAAAGTTATAAAGAAACTTCTCTAAAAGTCCACCTCTACTCAAGGATCACCTCCATTTACGGACAGTTTTTCGAGGTATAAAAATTTTTCTCGTTGAATTTAATACAAATTTACCTGCAGTAAAGGCCTATGTACAAATGCGTACCTGTCTAACTGGTCACATTTTCGAAGAGCAGATTTTTTTTTTTGCTTAACATGAACCGGTCATTGTTCAGTATATAAATTAACTTGATGTCTATACGTGTAATAATAGTGCATATGCGGAGAGAAAAGAAGCGAATGACAAGACTAAATATGTAGCTAAATTTGTATACTTAGAGATGATGTTCATATTTTAAAATGTAAATTTTGTGTCATACCATTCCTTAGCTAATAAATTTACAGGCAATTACTTTTGTATAAGCAAGCTGATTTTACCATGTTTTTATTAACTTCGATTCTTGTTTGTTTGTTTGTTGTGTGTTTGTTTGTCAGGGACAAATCTTGCAATCGATTTTTAACAAACTTCCCGACTAGCTAGATATTTGAAATTTTCAGGACAGCTCACAACACGGTGACAATACATTTTTCTAATAATTTTAGTCAACTATTTAAAGTCCCGCTGCCTTCGGCAGCGCTTATGTGATTTGACAGAAAATTTATTTAACTAACTTCCCGACTAGCTAGACATTTGAAACTTTCAGAATAGTTGAGAACACGGTGAAAATGCATTTTCTTAATACCTTTAGCCAGTGGCGTATGCAAGGGGGGGGGGGGGTTTGGGGGTTTAACCCCCCCCCCTTGACAAAATGTATGATAAGAAAAATTAGGCTGTTCCTGACATTTTTTTTCACATTTCAGGCGGAAAAAATGTATGGCAGCATAGAATGTTTTTTTCTACGAAGTGGTTTAAAATTATGACTAACTTTTTTTTTTCATTACTCTGCGATAAACACTCCTGAAAATAACTAAACCACTTCATTTGCGCGGCGCGAAACATGTTTCCCCTGAAAACAATTCTCTGAAAGGATTTCACCTTTAAGTCTGGTTTCCACTACGGCTTTTTCGACGGCTTCTATTCAGAATCTTTTGATATGGTCAGCCGCGCTCAAAACCCTCGAACGGCGTTGGAAGACCTGGTTCCAGCCCCCAGCTGAGATAATTGATGGGCCAGAGGCAGATAGCTTTGTCAATTTTGCATGCTTTCCTTTGAAGTAACTGCGCAATCGGATAAAAAAAAGGTTACAACTGATGACAAGACATTTGGCTCTTTGTGTGCGGAGCGTGATTAATGGTTTTTTTGGACCTGGAAGCTCCAACTCTAGTGGAAACCGGCCTTTACGAGTTCATACTCAAGGACCAGAGGGGTCTCCATATGGGGAAGGGGTGAACATTGAAGTAGTGACCATGAAGGAGTGACCCAAACAATACCCCAACAGTAGAAGACATTTTAAATGAACTAGCGAAAACTTCTCGTCGATTAGACTTCGCTCTGTAAATAAGAAAATTCAATGAAATATTTTGCGCAACTATGTATTGAATTTTATGTTTTGTGTAGCAGTTTGTACAGGCTCTAAGTTATTCGTCGCTAATTAAAGATTTTTTAGTTTGATCTTCTAATTGGTGAGTTTGTTTTACTATTTTTCATTTTCTTACTCTTATTTTCGGCAAGTAGTTATGATATTTTAAAAGATTGTTAAACTTAATTAAAAATAAACTTAATTAAACTTAAATAAACTTAATTAAACTTAAATAAACTTAATTCAACCTACTTAAACTTAAATAAACTTAATTAAACTTAATTAAACCTAATTAAACTTAATTAAAAATTCGGAAGGACGAACCCCCCCCCCCCCCTTGGAAAAATCCTGGATACGCCACTGCCTTTAGCCAACTGTTTCGGGTTCCTGCTGCCTTCGGCAGCGTTATCAGTACTAAACTTGCAATTGATTTTTCACTAACTTTCCGACTATCTGGACATTTGAAACTTTCCGGACAGCTCATAACACGGTGACAATACATTTTTCTAATAATTTTAGTCAACTATTTCAGGTCCCACTGCCTTCGGCAGCGCTTATATTATTCGACAGAAAATTTATTTACCTAACTTCCCGACTAGTTAGACATTTGAAACTTTCAGAATATTTCAGAACACGGTGAAAATGCATTTTTTTAAATACCTTTAGCCAACGGTTTTGGGTTCCTGCTGCCTCCGGCAGCGTTACCTGTGCAAAGCTTGCAATCGATTTTTCACTAACTTCCCGACTAGCTAGATATTTGAAACTTTCAGGATAGCCCAGAACACGGTGGCAATACATTTTTTAAAATACTTTTAGTCAACTGTTTCAGGTCCCTACTGCCTTCGGCAGCGTTCATACGATTTAACAGAAAATTTATTTAACTAACTTCCCGAGTAGCTAGACATTTGAAACTTTCGGAATAGTTAAGAATACGGTGAAAATGCTTTTTAAAATTATTTTTATCCAATTGCTTCGGGACCCTGCTGCCTTCGGCAGCGTTTACAGTACAAAGCTTGCAATCAACTTTTAACTAACTTCACGGCTAGATAGCCATTTGAAACTTTTATAATAGCTCAAAAGACGATAGCAAGGAATTTTTTTAATACTTTTATCCAATTGCTGGGGTTCCGGCTGCTTTCAGTAGCGTTTATGTGATTCAACAGAACATTCAAAATTATGGTTTATATAAATTTTTTTATCTTATAATTATTAGAACTGAGTTTCGCTTTTTTTTTTTATTCAATAACTGTGGAATTACTAAAAAACAAAAAAAAGAAAGAAAGAAAAAAAAGAAAAAGAAAAACCTAAACTGCGCAGACTGATATTGTTTTACTTTTTTTCTCTCGTAAATTACAGGTTCTTCTATAAATTACGATATATAGCTTCCGTGAGCGCAATCTTATAACTATAATGTATAACTAGAGTGTTAGAAACCTGCATCTGGTGCAAGAGCAACCAATAACACTTTCCGAAGAAAACAAATCTCAAATAAGAGTGATCAAGACTCCCAAGCTCATTTCAAGAGCCAATCACATTGACATCGAATACCACTGCATTTCAAGGAAGCTGCGTTCATCAACCTACAATTTAATGAAAGAAAATTGAAGAGAGCCAACATCATTTCAAAGTCTTCTAAATCCGATTTTGTCTAACAAACAAAGGACTTTGACAATAACAAAGAAAAGACTTTTTAGACAAACAAAGAAAAGTCTTTCTATCCCATATTGAGCAAATCTTATATAGGAGGAAGCAACCAACTGAGTATGTGTCCGAACCACCGAACTTCGGTTTCATTTCCATCTGAAATATTTCATTGCAAAAGAATTAGCACTGGAGTTATGGCTCCATCTGTTGGGCCATTTATCTAAAATATACACTTTCACAAATTAAATTCTTTTTATTTTTTTATTTTTTTATTTTTTTTTTTTAATCACAATCAACTAATTGGAAGAAAATCCTATTTAATGAAATTTTATTTATTTTTTTTTCCGAGTGAGTGAAAATAATGTCTGGATCGGGAGTCGAACCCCGGATCTTTGACTTAAAAGGTCAAGGCTCTACCAGTTGAGTTATCCAGAACGACAATCGGTCAGCATTAGTCACTCAGACAACCTTTAGGCAGAAACATCTGGTCTATCATCTAGATAGCTCAACAGAAATAAGCCGCAGGTAAAGGAAAACACCATTAAACAATGGGAGAAAGAAATACAATTTTTATTAAATATTTTTATTCAATAAAAATTTTTATTAATAAAAATTATTTCCTTTACCTGCGGCTTATTTCTGTTGAGCTATCTAAATGATTGACCAGATGTTTCTGCCTAAAGGTTGTCTGAGTGAGTAATGCTGACCGATGGTCAGCCTGGATAGCTCAACTGGTAGAGCCTTGACCTTGTAAGTCAAAGATCCGGGGTTCGACTCTCGGTCCAGCCATTATTTTCACTCAGTCGGAAAAAAAAGTTATTTTTGTATTTAAAAAGAATCTTTAAAAGAAACACCTCAAAAAATTTGCTTTACTTTTATAAAAATTATAATTTATATAATAATAAAATAATAAAATTTGTAATTTATTTAAAGCAATAATAGCTAAGTGCCGAAAAACTTAAACAATGTATTGAAAATTCCTGAAAATATAATTGAAATTCACAAAATATATGTGCAAAATAAATAAATAACATCTTTAATTTGAACTTCACAATTTGTTTTAAAATATATTATTTTCTTTTCTGTTAGCGTTATAAAACTTTATTCTATCAATATAAACAAAAGTATATCGTTAAAAATAAAGTAAAATAAAATAACCTACACCTTTAATAAATTAATTTACTCATCAAATTTCTAGTAAAAATAGTAAGCCATTTAAATGTTTACTTAAATAAAATTGTCAATATTTTAACCCCCTTCCATAATATAGTATAAAAATGAAAATTTTTACAGGAATTTTTGCAATTAGAATATATCAATTCCATAGCTATAGTTAATTCACATATTTTAGTTATTAATGTATTTTCAAATTTATTAGTTGGAAGGAGGCATGGATATAGAGTTGGTTTTTATTTCAAAAAGTGACAGCAATATGCATATAATTTTTTTAACTTTTAGAATATATTAATCATACAATCAAGCAATAAAAAATTCGTAATTTATATAAACAACAATGTTTAAACAATGGTTAAACACTTAAACTACGTATTACAAGAACTCTGCATACTGAATTAAATTCATTAACTATGTCCAAAATAAATAAACAAACAATATATTTATTTCATTTTGATTGAAATTCATAATAATTTATTTTTAAGAATATTCTTTTAAACATCATGACACTTTATTCTATGAAAATAATATATTTCGGAAAAAAATATGCTGTAAAAAAATAATAAAATAAGAACTAATGTAACATTTTAATAAATGAATTTGCTCATAAAATTTCTAGTAATTAATTATACAAATTAAATGTATAACTATATAAAACTTTCAATAATTTAAAAATTCTCAATAATTTAAAAAGGTTTTTTTTTTTTTTTTTTTTTTTTTTTTTATAATACAGATGGAAATGGAAAATTTTACAGAAATTAGAATAATTACACTCATGTCCATAAATTAAGGATAATTCAGATTCACACTGAAATCGAACTTTAATGCAAAAATTTCACCTGCAGAAAAACCACACACATTTTTAAGAATAATATGCAAATTATAAGAAGCCATCAGATAACGCCGATATGATGTTACAATGACGAAAGTGTAAGAAAGGGGGTAGATAAGGAATGGGAGCAAAGAAGAAAAAATTTTCACAAGCATTCTGTGTGCCGCTCAGTGCCACAACCGAATAGTTATGACACAGAGGACGCATGCAGATAATTTTTTACGTGGTAGAATTATCAGCCGACTAGAATGTGGGCGCACTCAGATAGAAGTATCGGGGAAACTTAGAATCGCCCGAAGTGTCATCTCTAGGCTTTGGCAACGAATCCAAAATGATGGAAATGCCAGTCGACGTTACAGTACTGGTCGGCGACGAGTTACAATTCCGAATGACCACCAGTATTTGGTAGTAACTGCCAAAATAAGCAGATAAAGCACAACATCAGACCTGTCTCGTCAGCTGTCTGCAGCCACGAAAGCCACAGTTTCAAGATAAACCGTAGATAGACGTTTGGGAGATATTGGTCTATATGCTCACAGGTCTGTTAGATGTGTTCCACGCTCGCACTGCACTGTGTCAACGGTTAACTTCGAGTAGAGAACATGCAAAGTGGACAGCTGCACAGTGAGCTTGTGTGATGTTTTCCGGCGAGTCCAGGTTTAGCTTGCAGTGTGATTCATGCCAGACTTTCATATGTAGAACGTCTGGTACCCGTTGCCACCAAAACAAAGTCATTGAACGACACCGTGTGGGGCGCGAGAGCTCGTTTGAGACGGGGAGGGGATCCTGTTGGGCACCAGAACAGATCTGCATGTTCAAATCAGAAGAATGATAGGCCAAACATATCGGGACATCAGTCGGGAGTAACATGTACGTTTGTTTAGAGGTGCCATGAGCCCAGAATTGCTGTTTATGGATGACAATGCGCATCCTCAAGGTGCAAACGTTGTACACGGTTGCCTACAATCTGAAGCTATCACTCGCATGGAATGGCCAGCATTCTCACCTGACTAGAATCCGATAGAGCATGTGTAGGTCATGCTTTTCCGACGAGTTGTAGTCCGTCAACCACCTCCTACATGTGTACCGGAACTTCGGAGAGCATTGCTTACTGAGTAGAGTAAGCTCCCCAAGATAAGATCAATAATTTAATACTCAGCATTCCTAGGCGTTGTAAGACCTGTATTTCATCATCTGTGAGACATACAATGTATTAAACATCATACCAACCATGTAATGTTAAGTTTTTGTAAGGGAGATATTTTTTGTAATTGCTTCAGGGAGCAAAAATCGTAGTTTTTATAAATGGTATCCTACATAAACCACCTTTTTTTGTTCGTGATCTTTTTTAAATAATTGGACTTTATGAATAAGTCATGATTTTTTTTTTTTTTTATCTGAACCTTTATTTGCCTCAGCTAGCATTATCCTTAATTTATGGACATGAGTGCAGAATGCATCAAAAATGTATACCTAAAAGCTGATTCAAGTTTTCTGATTATCCCGCCCCCTTCAAATTTAATAACGAGGCATGCATATTGCAATAATGATAAAAATATCTTGAAAAAGAAAAAAATGTATACATATATTGCAGATTAACCTTTTATTATGAAATAAAATTTCTGCATAAAATATTTTTAGTTTATATTTACAATAAACAAAGAAACTTCCTTTAATTATAAGTATGCACTTCTATACCTTAAAAATTAAACTTTAGAAGAATAAGTTAACTTTAAAATAATACAACGGAATTCAGAATAGAATATTCTCAGAATTTTTGTTATTATTTTCGTAAGCGAAAAAATTAAATTTGTGAAAATGTATTTTTACATAAAATGATAATAGATGGCGCCATCACATAAAATATTAAGTTATTATTAAAGTTCGGTAACTCACTTCCTTTTCGTCAGGGGATACAAGTTTTGCTCAATATGATATTTCCGCAACCTCTATTCTACGATCTGCAAAGCTAAACGAAGCGTCTGCATTCAAGAGAATACGTGATTCTTTCTCCCCCCTCTTTGACCCACACAGAAGGCTCTAAACCACTGGCCTAGGACCCGAGAGTAGTCAATCGCCCTAACTCCCAAAACAAAAGCAAACAAATCCCTCCCCTCTTCTCCCAACATATAACTGTAAAATTCACATAGCTTCTTTTTTTCCATACTATTTACTTTCTCCTACACATATATATGGTACAGGTATTTTTCTTTTTCTTTTTGTAGAGGGGGGGGAGGAAATTTTTGACATTGAGGTTTTGTTTTATTTACATGTTTTGAGGTCCTTTGAATTCGAGAATCATGTTTTTATCAGTTGGTCTGTGTCTGTGTGTGTACCTTTTATTAGCATATCTCACAAATAAATAATAGGAGAAACTCCAAACTCTGTATCCTACATCTGTATCATATAGTGATGTAACACTAAACTTTTCGCTGAGATCAAACAAATGGTTCGTGTACAGGTGTATACAAGAGAATTCAAAGACATTACGTCTAAGGAGGGGGGGGGGACTTCTGGTAAGTACAGTTTAACATCTATAGGCTACTCTAAACAAAATGGAATGAACATAATTATTTATGTAAACAGAGCGAAGACTTTACTTTAATACAAAAACATTTATTGCTGCTTGGGGCGTATATGAATAAGGAGAGCTTTAAGTAGGTCAGATTTATTAAATTTATCTCATAAGCTTTCATACCTAACTCAGATCAGTCTTGTAACGCTAATGATCTAACTTAGATATCAGATGTGCATCCTTGCTGAAAGCTCGAGTAAACTCAGTGGTCTACCCAAAGTATCAGCATATATATTTACCCCCATCCATGGCTGATTCTGTCACACTTTAGGCTTAAGAGTAGGCTTAAGAGATTTCCTTGGACCCTGTCTCTTAATTTTCATACTTTAGTCAATTTTAAAAAATCTAATTGTCCTATCGATAAGCTGTTTAAACCAACGGATTCAGAAAAAATACGCCTTTCATTTGGTACCTTATTTGTAGCGAATACATAATTAGACTTTTTTAAAATTAATTAAAATGTGAAAATAAAAGCTTTAAAATGCATTTGAAATTTTTAATTGTTGCCATTTTTTTCAGCATAAATGAAATATGCTTTCCCGTAAAAAAATAAAATAAAATAAAAATAAAAAAGAAAGAAAGAAAGAAAAATAAAATAAAAATAAAAATAAATTTGCTCATACATATGAAAAAAATGACGTCTATAAAATAATAATTTTAAATGTAACGAAGAGATAAATAAAGTGAGAAAATTTCGCACGGGCTTGTTAGCAAATGAATTAGTTAAAGTGAGAGTGAGAAATAAATAAAATAAAACGATTACTTTTCAACGGGCGCTTTAGTTGCCCTACAACAAGCTAGTTTGGATATATTGGAACTATAATTTCAAAATTGCTTCAATTGTATTTCATTTTGTATTAGATATCTTTCATATAAAACTAAATTTAAGTACACAATATGATATTATCGAGTTTATAGACAACTAGCAGGCTTTGCCCGCTTCGCTGGTCATTATATTGAAATGAATCCCCAAAACAGCATATCATTAATAATAATAAAATATCTTAAAAAAAAAAAAAAAAAAACATTGGAATCCGTCAAAATCTAATTTTAAGTTGCCCAATGCCTTTGGCAGTCCCTTACCTGCTTCTTACTCCCCCTCCCTCGCGGTTACAGTTGAAAGTTTTACAAAATCTCATCAAAGTGCATATTTCGCACACCTAATTAACACCCACACACCAAAATTCGCCTTTCTTAGGTAATTTGGACGGATTTAAGCTTCAAAATGTGGTTTTTGCCCCGCCCGCCCCAAGAGGAAGGGGGGGGGGGGGTAAATTTCCAAAATTACTTTATATTGCATGTTGCATACACATACCTAACCGACACATCAAAAAATTGAGATCATGAAATTATTTAAAGCTGAGTTATGCTTTAAAACTTTTTTTTTAATCTCTCCCCCCGTTCTTAAAGGAGGGAATTTCGCAAAATCTCTTCATACTATGAGTTAGATACATATAATGGTCCCTTACATAAAAAATGTACAACCTTAGATAATTTACTGCAGCGTTACGCATGAATACATGTTTTTGCCCCCCATTCTCCAAAGGGCGGTAGGGTGGAATTTCCTAAAATCCCTTTGTAGTGTGTGTTCAGTTCGATTTCCCCGTGTGTTGAGTACCCTTCTTCCAAAACCTTTTCCCTTCCCTCCCCCCCCCCTTAAAAAACCCAAATTCCAAAATCGCAGAAAGTAATATTTTTGTACTCAACTCTGGTTTTTCCATCTGCAATTTCTTCACCGTTAAGTAATTTGGAGCCGAGTTAAGCCTTCTGCCCCCCAAGGGAGACAGGGGGGGGGGGTTCCAAAATTCCGTCTTAGTTGGGGGTCAGGCTCCGAAAACCAACCTGGTCACTAAAATTTGTGACCCTCTTTCCCACAGAATCGTCATGGCAGTGTTGAGTCAGCGAATCATTGAGTTTACTCTTTTATATGTACAGATTTGTTTATATTTTTTATGGACTACTTGGCTTAAGGTTGCTGTCACAAAAATAGAGTCCTTGGCGAAAAATGTCCTATCTACTTCAGCATTAAAATTAAAAATATATCCAGGATTATCAACTAATAAAACTCTTTAATAGAGATCTGAATTCGCTTTCATTTTCTTATTATTTAATTTTGATAATGACGTTATGTTGTCATGTGCCTAAGCAAATTTAATATTTATTATTATTTTTTATTATTATTCGCGTGAAATATTCTTTGGCAACAATTAAAAATTAAAATAAATTATTTTAACGTTTTATTATAGAAGAAATATTTATATTATATAGAAGATTAATTAAAAATTTACATTTTTTCCGGTATAAATAGAAGTCTATGTCTTATTCCAGACTATTATCTATCTCTGTACAAAATTTCATCCAGATCCGTTTAGCCGTTGTGGCGTGATTGAGTAACAAACATCCATCCAAACTTTCACATTTATAATATTAGTATAGATTAGTTATCATGTGCATGTGTTAGATTGAGTTATTTTGCTGTCAAATTGACAAAATTTTAATTTTAAATTCAAAACTCTGTCGTTCTTGGCGCTTATTGTATTTAGTGATCAAAAACGTAATACGAAAATATGTATTTCAGATGTGTATTTTCGTAATATGCATTGTACGAAATATTGTTTCATATTATTCATTACTCTCTTAATATAAGTTGTTAAAATAACCATGATTTTTGAAAGGAATTAAATTATGTTCGCCAAATAATTCGTCGATATTTTTTTTTTCTGCTAAGGATGACCGATTTCAAATCTATTCCGTTGCAACATATTAGTATCTTATATCAGATACTTTATTTAGACATTTGAAAACAAATTTTACTTCAAATTATGATAGAATATTTATCATTTTTCTTTTAATTAGTATACAAGCAGGCTTTGCCCGCTTCGCTGGTCATTATATTGAAATGAATCCCCAAAACAGCATATCAATAATAATAATAAAATATCTTAAAAAAAAAAAAAAACATTGGAATCCGTCAAAATCTAATTTTAAGTTGCCCAATGCCTTCGGCAGTCCCTTACCTGCTTCTTACTCCCCCTCCCTCGCGGTTACAGTTGAAAGTTTTACAAAATCTCATCAAAGTGCATATTTCGCACAACTAATTTACACCCACACACCAAAATTCGCCTTTCTTAGGTAATTTGGACGGATTTAGGCTTCAAAATGTAGTTTTTGCCCCGCCCGCCCCAAGAGGAAGGGGGGGGGTAAATTTCCAAAATTACTTTATATTGCATGTTGCATACACATACCTAACCGACACATCAAAAAATTGAGATCATGAAATTATTTAAAGCTTAGTTATGCTTTAAAACTTTTTTTTTAATCTCTCCCCCCGTTCTTAAAGGAGGGAATTTCGCAAAATCTCTTCATACTATGAGTTAGATACATATAATCGTCCCTTACATAAAAAATGTACAACTTTAGATAATTTACTGCAGCGTTACGCATGAATACATGTTTTTGCCCCCCATTCTCCAAAAGGCGGTAGGGTGGAATTTCATAAAATCCCTTTGTAGTGTGTGTTCAGTTCGATTTCCCCGTGTGTTGAGTACCCTTCTTCCAAAATCTTTTCCCTTCCCTCCCCCCCCCTTAAAAAACCAAAATTCCAAAATCGCAGAAAGTAATATTTTTGTACTCAACTCTGGTCTTTCCATCTGCAATTTCTTCACCGTTAAGTAATTTGGAGCCGAGTTAAGCCTTCTGCTCCCCAAGGGAGACAGGGAGGGGGGGGGGGGTATTTTGCAAAATTCCGTCTTAGTTGGGGGTCAGGCTCCGAAAACCAACCTGGTCACTAAAATTTGTGACCCTCTTTCCCACAGAATCGTCATGGCAGTGTTGAGTCAGCGAATCATTGAGTTTACTCTTTTATATGTACAGATTTGTTTATATTTTTTATGGACTACTTGGCTTAAGGTTGCTGTCACAAAAATAGAGTCCTTGGCGAAAAATGTCCTATCTACTTCAGCATTAAAATTAAAAATATATCCAGGATTATCAACTAATAAAACTCTTTAATACAGATCTGAATTAGCTTTCATTTTCTTATTATTTAATTTTGATAATGACGTTATGTTGTCATGTGCCTAAGCAAATTTAATATTTATTTTTTTTTATTATTATTATTCGCGTGAAATATTCTTTGGCAACAATTAAAAATTAAAATAAATTATTTTAACGTTTTATTATAGAAGAAATATTTATATTATATAGAAGATTAATTAAAAATTTACATTTTTTTCGGTATAAATAGAAGTCTATGTCTTATTCCAGATTATTATCTATCTCTGTACAAAATTTTTGAAAGGAAATAAATTATGTTCGCCAAATAATTCGTCGATATTTTTTTTTTCTGCTAAGGATGACCGATATCAAATCTATTCCGTTGCAACATATTAGTATCTTATATCAGATACTTTATTTAGACATTTGAAAACAAATTTTACTTCAAATTATGATAGAATATTTATCATTTTTCTTTTAATTAGTATATTAGTTGGATATTTATTGTGTAAATATCATCTTTTGAAATGAAATGTTTGTGTTTTCAATCGAATATGGAATTTTGCCATTTTTTTTTCCTAGAGTTTTGAAATTAAAAATTTAAATTTTGTCAATTTTACAACAAAAATAACTTAATCTAACGCATGGACATAATAATTAATACATACCTATACCTAAATATGGGGATTAAAATCGGGAAATATTTTTCCTCGATTTTTAATAATTTTTTACAAAAAAATCCAATGGACGTTTAACATAGGAAATATTTTTCTTGCATCCATAAACGGCCAGTGACGGCATCACTTCGCTTGCGTATCAGCACTTTATCAATGTGTAAAAGAAATTTTTAATTAAAAATGACGTCAGTTTTTGTGAGATGCATAATTTTTTTTTTATAATTTTTTATCGATCACGTTTAGATAAATGTATTTATTCTCTTTTTGAAAAAAATAAATAAATTCGTTTTTTTTTTTTTTTTTTTTGGCAACAATTAAATTATGGATAAATTTAAATGGCTAATTTTTTGCTATTATTAGCTTACAAAATTGCTATTTTATGCATAAAAATCGCAAAAAAAAAAAAAAAAAAATTTCGGAATAAAAGGTAGCCAACTTTTTAAGTTAGGGTATAAGCTATCTCCATAACAAATTTTATCGAAATCCATCGAGCAGTTTTAGCGTGAAACTCAGTCAAATAAACGGACATTCACATTTATAATATATATAAGATATACAGGGGAAACCAAAATTAGGGTCACCAACCTTTTCTATTGAATGTAATTGGTTTAAGTGCTTTGCTACATTTTACTATGTCGACAAACACTGCTCAGGAGATAAAACTAATTTTTCATGCTGAATACGAAATTCGAAATTTTAGCAGTTGATCTGTATTATATCTGTTATCAGCATAACTTTCAAACACATAAATGCAGGAAATCCAAATTTGGTATTTTAAAGTTCGTATTAGGTTTCAACTTGAAAAATTTGATGAAGATTGGCAACTTTAAAGGTAAATTATAATAGGCTTATTTATTTATTTTTTTTTATATTATTATTTATTTATTTATTTTAAAATAAATATACTCTATATAATTAATAGGGGAGTTGAGGAGGGCGGTGGAAACGTTCACATAAAATTATATGTCAAACAAAACTGTTTCTCAATCTATTTTACATTATCTATAAAAATAAAAGAAAAGGTTTGTCTGTCTGTCTGACTGTCTGTTCTTTTATACATTCAGTCCCTATTGAACGCAGAAGTACAAAAATTGACATACGGATGCTCAGGAGCCTTCAAGAGGGGCTCCTGAAAACAGAATTTAAAAATTTTTGTCAGTTGTGGAAATATTAATTAAAATGTCTACTCATGTCTAATCTAAAAACGATCTCAATGACTGAGAATTCACCGTCATTGCATTAAAAAAAAAGATATTTTAACGGAGTTAAAAGCAGAAAAAGTGGAAAATAAATTAGAAAAATTTGTCCGATCGTTACGATTTCGATACCAAATGAAATGGGAATTTTTTTCTAAATCTAAGTGTGCACGAGGCTTATCGGTACAACAATTAGATTTTTGTAAATGAACTAAAGTGTGAATTTTTTGTGGCAGCATCATTTCAAATGCCAGACGACCATCTGCCATGAAAAGGGAAATGATTGTCACCGATTAAGATGTCACGTGTTTTATAGTGGGGGGGGGGGGAGGAAATTGCTATTTTCATTTTTTTTTTTCAAATTTTCATTCACGTTACATTTGACTTAATATTATAAATTTACTGTTCAAGTTTCATGAAAATATGTGGAGAAACAAAAAATTTGATTAAATATGTTTTATATTCTGCAGTATTTTAAATTGAGATATGCCGTTGAAATTTCGTAATATTTGGTTTTAACGCCCGATAATTCGATTCTGAATATTTTTGAAAGTGTAGAATTATGAGGAGGGGCTTGAGGGGGAGGGGGGAGCGAAGGGGCAACGGTTGTTTCGGAGAAATCAACGTAAAACCCAGAACGCTTTTATTCTTTTATATTTTGCAGAGTTTCGAATTCTGATACTCCTTTCACATTTCATACTATGGATTTTTAACAGTATTTAGCCCGGAATTACGCAAGTTTCGGAGAAAACCACGAAAAAGTCAGACATAAATAGTTTTATAATAGTGTTTATATTATTTTTGTATCTCAGCTTCTAATTAGCATATTTTCAAAAGTAATATGTCATTTTAAAACTTATTTGAGTTGAATTTCAAGAGTGGACGCTACAAATTTTTGTCACCTTCCATTAACCGACTACCGTAAGTAATGGAATTCGAGATTTCACATCATTTACACGTTTTAAGATGTCCTGATTAGGTTTTCTTTTGTATCTCAGCTACTAATTAAAATAATTTTATAAGTAATATATTATTTTTAAGCTTTGTTGATTTGGAATTGAACAGTAGATTACAGAATTTTCTACCGCCAAATGGCGCTGTAATAGTTTTAAATTTCAATATTTCGAATTCTGAATATGATTAAATTATTTTTAATGCATCATTCGAAAGATATTTTAAAGTTATTCTATATTATCGAAAGTGGAATTCGAGATTTCACCAGATTTACACGTTTTAAGGTACCTGATTAGGTTTTCTTTTGTATCTCAGCTACTAACTAAAATAATTTCATAAGTAATACATCATTTTAAAGCTTTGTTGATTTGGAATTGAACAGTAGATTACAGAAATTTCTACCGCCAGATGGCGCTGCAATATTTTAAAATTTCAATCTTTCGAATTCTAAATATGATTAAATTACTTTTAATACATCTTTCGAAAGATATTTTAAAGTACTTTTATATTATCGAATAAAGTACATTAAATTTATCCAATAGAGGGCGCTAATCGCAATTATTCGAGATTTCACCTGATTTATATGTTTTAAGGTGTCCTAAAGGGGGGCAAAAAATTAGAAACCGAGTTAGACCGTTAAAAATTGGTATACATAGGTTTTGGGTGCCTACGAGTCGAATGAGGATATTTCCGAAACTGTAAAAATTAAGGAGGGACAGGAAGGGTGGTGAAGGAATACGCGCGCTCAGGGAGCGTATATATGAATTCCTGCGCACTACTCGCGCACGGGTCTACGCTGACGAAGGCCGAATGGATCCGGTGTGAGTTTTCACCCGATCAGAAATGTTTTTTTTTTTTAAATTCCTTTTCTTAAGAATAAAGGGTGGTGAAGGAATACGCGCGCTCAGCGCTCATATATATGCACTCGTGCGTGCGCATCGCGCGTGGGTCTATGCTTCCGAAGGCATTGGGGAACCGGTGCAACATTTTTCCCGATCGAGTTTTTTTTTTTCTTTTACACGATAAAAATTAATGCAATTTTGAGAATTCATTATTTATAATGATTCATTTAAAAATAGTGACCAGCGAAGCGGGCGTAGCCTGCTAGTTTTTTAAATAAATTGATCTTTATTACCTTATCTTATTGTTCTTGTGACTTAATTCGGAAATCTATCTTTAAAATATTGAAATGCAGTGTAAGAGAAAGTCATGTCGTGTATGTGACACACCAGATTTATATATATATATATAACGTAAAAATTCAGTTTAGTTTATCGTTCTGTATGATGGATCAATTTTTTTTTCTCCTCTTTAGTTTAGTATCTTAAGTTAAGTCCTCTTTAAATAAGTCGTCATTAGTTTAGTATGTTATTAATTGTTATTAAATAAAAAAGAAGAAAAATCATCAACTCTTAGAATTATTGTTTAATGGCTCTGGCATGCAATGGTAATGTAAAAAAAAAAATAAATAAAAAATAAAAAAACATAAGTAGAAAAACTAGATGAATCTGAATAAAATAATCGTGTCATCTAGTTTGTGATTTGCACAACTTCCTCTTACCCTGCATTTCAATACTATAAAGACACATTGCAAAATAAGGCAAGATAATGAAATTCAATCTACTTTAAAAATAATCTAAAATATTTTTAAGAAAAGTTTTATTTGATGCAGAATTCCGCGTGAGGACCACCTGTTCAGTTATAATGCGTACAGTGATTAAAAAGAAAATTCAAAGCTGTTATTAAGTTGCCTTCAAACTTGCCAATCTAGAATGGAATTTTTAAGTGGCAACATAACAGAAACTTCATTATACCAAATTTGAATTTGCTGGAGTTATTTGCTTTTAAGTTATGCTGATAACAGTTATACATACAGATATATAGATAAAAATTTGACTTTTGAATTTAGGACACCTCAAAACCTGATTTAAAAAAAACAGAGTTGAAAATAGAACTTAAAAGAAAACTTTGTTTACAGTATGAGTATAAAAAATCGTACTTTCTTTCATGAGCAATGTTTGTCGATACAAGGTTCGAAAATGCAGCAAGGAACTTCCATCAAGTACACTTAATAGGAAGCTTAACTTTAGCTTAACGTTTAGCTTAACTTTGGGTAGTCCTGTACAATGTTTGTTAACTATATGCACCCCACATTGTACACTTAGATATAGTCTCATATAAAACACCGAACACAAATGAAATACACTCCCAGCCATTTCCAAGTATAGCCCTAATATATCAAAATATTTTGGGAAGCCTTGTACATTGTCTGTTAACTATATGCCCACCACATTGTGTACTTAGATATAGTCTCATATAAAACACCGAACACTTAAATATAGCCTTATAACCCCGAACACAAATGAAATACATTCCTAGCCATTTCCAAGTATAGTCCCAATATATCCAAATACTTTGGGTAGCCTTGTAAATGAATGATAAATGATTTCCATGCCACAATCTACACAAAACCTGCATATAAATACATATAAAAGAATATGTAAATTCCATTTTGTTGTTTCGGGCAGCCTATAAATGCACACAGAAAAATAAGTTGGTCACAGTGACCTGGCAAAATGCTCAACTGACAATACAGAATTGACTAACCAAAAAAGCTGACTAGCCAAAAAGTGTACTTGCTGAACTAGTCACCAAATCTGAAAAGTGTACCTGTTGAACTAGTCACCAAAATTGAAAAGTGTACTGGCTGAACTAGTCACCAAAACTAAAAAGTGCACTTGCTGAACTAGTCATCAAAACACTACTCCAGACTAGGAAGGTTAATATTATCAAACAAAGATGGCTAGTCCACAATCAAAACTATCTGACCAGTAAGATTAGTCATCAACCACATCAACCACTTTACCAGACAAGGCAAGTTAGTCAGAATCTACACTTGATTCACATGGTTAGTCAGCAGCCACCAGGTATCTGACTAAGCAAGCGAGTTAGTTTTTAATGAATATTTGAAGAGGCAAGTTAATCAAGGCTATTTGCCTGACTAGCATGTCTGATAACATATGAAAAGGGAAATTAGTCTTTATTTGACTAGCTGTCTAATAATACTTGAAGAGGAAGATTAATCCAATATATATGTACAGTTGAACCTCGAAAATCCGAAATCGGCGGGACTGCGGTGATTCCGGATTTCGGAATTTTTCGGATTTTAGAGATTTATTAAAAATTAATTTTTACGACGTAATTACATACAAAATGCAATTTGTATGCTAGTGAAAATAAACGACGATCGAATTAGCGAATTAAATTACAAAATAGAAATACAATAGATTTAATTTAGAATTAAAATATAAACACATTAAACTAAAAATGTTATAGACAATAAACTAATAAACTATTTATTTATTGAAATATACTCAAATAAAACTATAAAAAACAAAGTAATTTTTTTTTTTTTTTTTTTTTTTTTTTTTACATTTCAGCAATTTAAAGCTGATTTTTTGCAATTTAAAGCTAATGTGATTTTTTTTATTATTATTATTCCGTTTTTAACTTACATGTTTTCAAAAAATAAATTCTTTAATTAACAATCAAGTAGTATAAAAATATGTAAAATTATGACTATGTACACTGTAAAAAATGCTGCAGTAAATTTACGGGCAAAGCCCGGCAGCAGAGATTCCAGACAAAGCCCGTAAAAAAACATTTAGAGAATGAATGATGTATCGCCAGTAATTTTACGTTGCGATGAAACATACAGCCAACCTGTAATAAAAGTAGTATTGCCCGTAAAATTAAAAGAGAGCTCGGTATATTAAAATAGTAGCACTGCCTGTAAAATTAGAAGGCATCTTGGTATGTTAAAATAGTAGTGTTGCCCGTAAAATTAAAATAGAACCTTGTGTGTTAAAATAGTATTGCCCGTAAAATTAGAAGGCTGTTCAGTATGTTAAAAAAAAAAAAAAAAAAAAAAAAAAAAAAGTACTAATGCTCGTCAAATTAAGGGAAATTTGTATCTTTTACGGCAGCACTAAACTATGTTTGATATAAAAGTTTATTATTTATTAAGGGATCTATATTACGTCTGTTTATTCAATGAAATAGGTAACAATTCTTATGGTTTTTGATATATTTTTTACAGCTATGAAATTTTTAAATTGAGTTTTCTCAGTTTTCGTTTTATGACAAATTTATGATTTTCAAAATGCTAAAACTGCTTCACATATTTAAGAAGAGACTTAATTCTTTTAACGTTTAACAGAACGTACTTAAAAGAGTTAAGAATGGGTTTTGAAATTTATTGATTAGTCTTCGTGATAAAAAATAGAAAGTGAATGTCTAATGTAAAAATTTCAGGGAAAGAAGAAAAAAAAAAAAAAAAAAAAAAAAAACAGATTTTTGTTATATTTTATTTTTAATATTTTTTATTTTAGAGATATTGCAAAACTCATCCTTAATTCTTTTAAATAGGTTCTATTAAATATATATTTAAAAAAATTAAATCTTTTTTTTTTTTTTCTAATATCTATGGAAATTTTAGCATTTGAAGATCATGAATTCATGAAAAAAAATGCAAACTGAGAAAACTCAATTTAAATATTTCGAATCTTGGGGGGGAAAAAAGCATAAAAACAATAAGAACTTTTGCCTGAATATATATTTCATTGAACAAGCGTAATGTAGTTCCATTTATAAATATTAAGTGGGAATATAAGATTTTATATGACACCTACAGCAGTACTGCTGTAAAAAGTACCACGTCTCCTTAAAAAAAAAAAAAAAAGATTACGTATAAAAAAATATACAATTCTCTGTTTTACAAGTATATGATTATATGCAAAATTTTCTACCCCCCCCCCCCTGAAAAAAAAAATAGAATTTGTATGAATATTACAGATAGATTTTCAATAGAGGTCGATATTATTAAAGCCTTTTATCAGCTTTCCGATTTTATTTACTATAATGGTAAACCTGAACGTAAATGCTTTTGTATTTTCAAACTATGTCTATAATATTTAAAAATGAATATTTTTAACTGTTAATCTGCATACTCTTCTTAAAACATGTCTCTTATAGTCTCATCATTGCAAAATATTTCCAAAATGTACATTTTTATTTGAATTGTTAAAATCGTTAACTTCGGTAAATTTTAATACATCAAATACAAAATTAAGTGTATGTTTTAGAAATATAAAAAAAAAAAAAAAAAAAAAAAACACCCTTTAAGATGTCACAGAAAGTATAGTTAACAATATGCATTCATTGAGGAGATAGTTTTTGAGATTGCGATAGCATTCCACAACCATAGGATTAGAATTTATGAAAGAAATCATAGAGCTAACTGATGAGGGGGGGGGGGGGGGCTAAGTGACTATGCTCATATCATAAAAGAAACTCACAAGCTGTTAATCCCACGAGTTCGTATGCTTGATAAATTATTTGATTGCACTGTTTTTCAATTTTGGTTGCAGTTTTTCTGTTCTGAGGTTTTTAAAAAAAAAAAAAAAACTGCACATGAAATTGAAAATATTATGCAATTAAAGAACCTGCTGCCATGGATTAACATTAGCTTTTCTCTTCATGAACGTAGCCTCTTAAATGTAACAATATGAGTAATCACCAATAATATGATTACTAATCAAATTTTTAGAAAATTGATATTTAGAAATATTCTTTTCTGGCATTTTTAAACTTTCATTTACCACTAAAATTTAACAGAAATTTCTCATTTATTAAATAAGTCAAAACTTTAGTGGCAAGAAATAACTATATAAAAGGTGGCAATTATGTGGCAGCTATAGTTCATAACATTTGTATTTAGAACCTAGAGTTACGTTTAGATGTATGACATTTTTTCATCAAATTAAGACTGAATTTCATCACGAAAATAAAACTTATTTATGCTTAATATAGCATTGATAAAAAAAAAAAAATCGTCATATTTCAAATGCATAAACATACATAAACATTTGTTTAGTAGTTTGTCGTCTACAAAGATAGTTACCAATTCCTAGAGTTAACATGAGATACTACTGTATTCAAGATATTTTTTTCTAACTTTTACTATAGTACTTTATAAAGTTATTCTTTTATTTGTGTAACTTTTTTTACTTCAGAGAGAATTTATATCAAATAATACAGAAAATTCATAAATGGAGTTTTGAAGATTTTTATTTGTTAAAGAATATGTAATATTTTTACTTTCAAAATTTTGTTTGACTAAATCTTGAATTAGGATTTATAAAAAAGCTTGCAAAATCTGGAAATTCAGATATGAAATCAATGCCATTATATTATTTAAGTATGAGAAAATATGAGACTGTAAAACTGAACATGAAATTATTCAGAATAAAACAGAAACAAAATATATTTAAAAAATAAAATTTTAATATTTCTAATGGGATATAAGACTCTTTGCAAAAAGATTCCCCCTCCCCCATTTTTAATTCAACATGAATTTTTTTAATTTTCTTTCTACACACCTAAAACTTTTGTGAGTGAACTTATTCCTAGAAAAACTTTTGTTTAGGGGAATTCAAAAGCATAGGGAAAGAATCTTAAAATTAAAAAAGTTTCTAAACAATATATATATACATTAAGAAGAAGAAAAAATACTTTTGAATATTTTATCAAGAACTCATCCAATATAACAAAAGAAAATATTTACAACATATTTATTTATTAAGCATACTATTTTCAATTATTTACTACACATACATAATTAGAGATTAAATATAAACTCCACATTGATTTATATTAGCTTCATTTGACATTAAGTTTTTGCACTTGGCATTTATATTCGATCTTCTGGTTCTTTTGGGTGATTTCGATCTTTTTTCTTGTTTAATACACAAGCATGCCCTATTAAAAAATATATAAACATTATATAATACATACTATTTATTAATAGACGATGCTACTCTACTACTTACATTCTACTAAATATTGCAAATACTAAATAAAAATACAAACAGAATTTCAGTTGTGTCTCATTAAAAAAAAAAAAAAAAAAAAAAAAAAAAAAAAAAACATAACTATTAATTTATTAAACACCACACTTTGAAACTTCATTTAGATTCAAACAAATTTATTGAAAATTCATGAGATTAAATTTTGTACAATCCTAAACCACTAATATGAACATTTTGCTCTTCAGTTTGTTTCTTTCAGCAGAAAGCTTGTGAAAAATTCAAACGAGGAGGAGATACTGTAATTAAGGCATTTACAGAAGAGCAAGTTGAGAATAGAAATTAACCCGATCAGGTTATCGTATTTTTCGGCATCTTGTCAGTTTATCATAGGTTGCTGAAGACCCGGGCAATGTTAGAACACGTAAATTGTAATGAAAGAAAATGTGATAAAATTCTTGAATACTTCTAATTTAAGGGCAGACAATGAATATTGCAAAATAAATTTTAACAAATATTTCATATTTTATCAGAAATACACTCGTTTCTATAAAATTCAGGCATCTACTAAAAATTTATAACTTTTGAACAAATTGAGATATTTGAAAAACTCAAATTGCATAATAAAGTTTAAGAATGGTATTTTTACGAAAAAAGTCATGGACACGGTAGATAGGTATTTCTTTTATACGTGGATTCTGACGGATGAAAAATAAGAAAAATAGCTCGGGTATCCAATGACCCACTATAACCTGATCGGGTTAATATTATAAATGTACAGGAATCTTAACAAAATATAACTCTAATTAAAAAAGAAAATCACAGTTAAACGACGCTATTTATTGATCATTATATGTAGAAACAATACTTCTTCAAATACTGCTAGCATCAAGGCTTAATTTCTAATTATAAAACATTAAAGTCTAACTACCACAGCGTATGTATCCTTCTAAATATTTGTATCATGTTTTTTACAGATTTTTTTTTTTTTAGCAGAAACACACTTTTTAAAATATGTAATTAAAATGAATGAAAAGTTATTAAGTAAGGTTGGTTGGTTGGTTGGCTGTAGGATTTAAGGCCGATTGACTCCGTATGTGTCCTAGGCATACAGGGGGAATGCCGTCCATGGGGGGTCTTTCTAAGGGGTCCTAGCTCAAATTTACTCGAGTTTCGGGGGAAACCATGGAAAACTCCGAACGGCTAGGTCGATGAGTGCGAACTGGGATCGAACCCGGCACCTCCCATCTACCGGCTTTCAGCGCAGAACCGCTCGGCCGCTGGTGGGCATAATTAAGCGAGGAAAAGTTCAAAAAATCTGCAAATGATTTTTTTTCCTTATCAGAAAATCCTAAAACAAGCAGACGAAACACATACTATAAGTTACATAAACACATCGTTGAGTATTTTAACTTTTAAAACTATATTTTCGGCTACAGCAACGGGTACTAGAGAGCGTATACTTACATGTGTATAACGCAGTATTTATAAACATTAAGATGAACTTTATAAGTTTTGTTGGGTTTAATATTTTTTTTATATATTTATTTTAATTTATTACTCGAACTAGACTGGGGCCTGGCTCAATTTCTGGGAGATGGGGGGGGGGGGTGTCACAAAATTTTACTTATAGTTAAAAATATCTTACCTAAGTACCACAAGTTTTTTTTTTTTTTTTTTTTTTTTTTTTTAAATACATTGGAACAAATTTTGCCGCTTAGTGTCATTTCTCAGTGGAAAGATATTTCTATTTAAGTTTTCGTGCAGGGAATACAGATTTCAGTCTTTTTAATTTTAGTTGGGGTAAAAAATTAAATGTTTGTTTTAATTAAAAAAAAAACTCTTTTTCTATCTGTTATTAAAAATTGCCGTGCTTCTTTGCTATAGTTTCATATCATACTTAGAAAATGGTTTATTAGATTTAAAAATACAAAAACTGGGATTAGCATGACACAAAGTTCTTATAAAAAATATGTGTTTCGCAAATAACTTTAAGCGAAATTTTCTTTTTCAGAATTAATGAAACTGACACTTTACGCGAAATTCGATGGGTTTATTTTTCGATTTCGGTTGACTAACTCAAGTTGTCAGAAGGAGACAAAAAATAAATAAACAAATAACAAAAAAAAAAAAAAAAAGAAAGAAAGAAAGAAAGAAAAAAAAATAATGCTCAGCTTTTGGACTAGCCAAACAAATTTTTCTTAGTCAATTGACAACATAGAAATAATTTATTTTTATTCTCTCATCTGACTAACCGGTCAAATTTGGGGAAAATGAAAACTGTACCTGGGAAGTTAGTCATCTGACAAGTTTTAGAGCCAAAACGGATCATCAGACGAAGCACATTAAAGATACATGGTAAAATAAAACGACTTTTGTGTCTCATGACTAAATGGGATTGTCAGGTAGTGTTTTGATTGTTTAAAATTTTGCGTAATTTTGTGCAAATTTGTCAGTGTACTTGACAAACGTTTAGTGTCACAAAGATGGCACGTCTCTTGACAAGTTTCGATTTTTCATTTTTCTGTGTGTGTTATATTGTACCTACCAGAAATTTGCCTGAAATTTGAAATATATTTAAATTCTTTTGGCTGTCCCTGTACACAAATCATTTGCTTCATCTCATCGAAAAGTTTAGTGTAGTATCACTACATAATAGAGATTTAAGATACCGTGTTTGCATTTCCTGCTGCGATTTGTAAGTGAGATGTGCTGATAACAGACACATAGACAGACTCAAAGATACACACACAGTCTAACCATTAAAGCATGATTTTCGGATTCAGGGTACCTCAAAACGTATAAATATAACAAAAACTCAATTTCAGAAATTTAAACAAAAATATTACTTTCTCTACCATATACACAGTTAAGAGAAAATAAAAATAAGATGATTTTCTCAGTGAAATTGAAACCAAAATGTGAGCAGGAAAATAAGGTAAGCCTAAAATGTCTTAACTATTTTATTTTTCTTTTGACGCGATAAATCTATATTTTCCCAAGTTTCTCCCGCCAAAGGAATTAGCTTTAGAGAACTGAAAACATATATTTATCTCATATAAAACAATACTATTGTAAAAGTCACCCCGTCAAGCAAAAACTCTTACCTTTCTTAAGCAGCCAAAAAAAGGATTGATATCTAATTTCGCCTCCGCTATTGAATCCCGGGTACTCAATGCCTAGCTTAATGAAGATCTGCCAATAACACTGCATGTATCTTTTTAATAAATCCTAATCTCTTTCAACATTCTTCGTTATCTGCGTTAGATTTTTCGCTGCGTTATAAAGTTATAATTTAAAGTATTTTTACGGCGGGGTGCGTAATAATTTTTTAATCTTTACTAACTAAATTTTTTTTTAATTAAAACTTCTACGTAGGGGACGCACTCCACCGTAAAAATACTTTAAATTATAACTATCCAGCATGATAGTTTTTGTTAACATTTAAGGAAAATATATAATAAACAAACGCTATTGCTATGAGTTATAAAATTTTACCCAAATTATTATTATAGGTAATATAAAATTTACCTTTATACACATTGTCTGTGTATATATTTAAAGAGTATATTAAAGAAGTGAAACTAAAAAAAAAAAAAAAAAAAAAAAAAAATTGCTCATAAATGTATACAAATAGCTTTAAAACTGGAAAGTGAGATAAAATTTTCCATATATATATATATATAAATCTTAACCTGAAAAAATGTTATGTGCAGTATTGCAATCGACATTTAAAAGCGCTAAAGGAGTAATAATTTTAAATAAAAGGAATTGAAATATTGATAGTATTTTGTTAACTCAGCTATTAACAGATTTCTAAAATAATAGTTAGTAAATCTAACAACAAATACATTTTACAGTTTCTTATCGTCAGTCAAATCAAACCCTTTCCTTCTTTTTACTTTCTTCTATATGTAATATAGAGAAAGTATTGGATTCGCGAAAATTTTCGACCTCCGTTTTTTGACGGATCTACACGTTTTGGGATGTCCTGAACACGAATTGATAGTTTTTAGAAAATGTCTGTCTGTGTGTCTGTGTGTCTGTCTGTCTGTGTGTGTGTCTGTATCATTTTTTTTGTGGACGCTGTATCTCACGAACATATGAATGAAATTTAACCAAACTTGGTATTTAGTTGCACCCTGACATGAACTGGTGCCCATTAGATTTGGGGATCAATAGCTCAACAGGTGGCGCTGTGATCGCATTTTATGCAAATTTTTAACATGGCAGCATAGGACAAAATTCCGTATAAATGGGCATAATGAGAGTTATTTTAAACTTGTGATTGTAAAATTAATTTGAATTATTGATGATAGTAGTAGTTAACTAGGAAAAAAAAATTGTGCATGGGGGGCATCGGTTCCCCCCCTGGGGGGGAAGTACCCCACCGGGGTGGGTTAAATTTTGAAGATGGGTTCATTCGAAAGATCTCGTCAATACCTTTAAAACGAATGGTTGAACCATAAATCTGTGATAATTTAAAACAAAGTTATCGATTTTTTTTTACTTTTAACAAAAAAAAAAAAAAAAAAAAAAAAAAAAAAAATATTCGAATTTTTATTTATTTATTTATTTTTTTTTTTAATTATTGTTAGTGATTGAATATGTATTAATTTTCACAAAAAAAAAATCTTTTTTTTTTTTTTTTTAATATTGTTACTGATTGAATATATGTATAGGAAAATATAGAAGAAAGTCTTGTGGTGGCCACAACATACTAGTTTCATTTAGTGTGTATATTCTCACAATCTTACTTAAATAATGTATACATATGTATATATATATATATATATATATATATTATATTATATTTAAAACAGACTGTAAGGCATTATTATGTTACTTAAGGAAAGCTTACAAGAAATACAACGAAACAGGTGTCAACAAAACTCTGAAATCATCGAAAAGCGTACGCGAAAAGAAAAATCTAAACATGAAGCTGTTATGCCGCAGGCTTACCTTATAAGCAAAAAATTTGCTTTTCTGTAATTGGTCAGTTCAATCCGATTCCGATAGCATTCGAATCGTTCTACGAGATATTCGATAGGCATTGGCGATGGCATGGTGCTAGCGCTTAAAATGTATATCGGGATGTTTATAGTGAAAACTGGCATTTCCGATGTCGGAAATCTTCCTTGTGGAATACATTCTGATAAGTTGGTGCTAGACTCCTAGGTTCGGATCGGATTATCATGCTATAATTACTATTATTAATATTTTTAATTAAAAAACAGAATGTTGTAGCTATGACAAAACTTCTTTCTTTATCATTCTATGTAACAGTGCCATTTACCGGTAATCATATATGTATGTACGTAATATATTTAGAAATTACTTACCGATGTTACCCCAATCACAAGCAATAAGAGAACAATCGCGACTCTCATATTTGACTTCGAAAAATAGTAAATGACAATATTGAATCCAGAAAGGCATTTATAGTCGTTCGTATTTTGCTTATCATGCTTGTAAATGACAACATACTTGGTTTCAATGTTTTAAAAATTATTATGCAATAACTTTTAATAAAGCTGCAATTAGTGAGAATGGTATTCTTGATTAAAGTGCTGATTCATTTAGATCTAAATACAAATTCTTAGATTCTAGATATATTTAGAAAAATATTGTTACGAAATTGTAAATAATTGTGTTTATTTTTGTATAAATTCTTTCAAAGAGGCTTAGTAAGTTGATAAAGTGCTAATTTTGTGCATTTCTAGTCGTTCTAGCGTTGAAATAGCCTTATTTTCCCTTAAAAACGCATTAAAAAGCCCCAGTAATGCACGTAATGGATTTGGCGCCAAATTTGGCGACTTTTTCCCACCTTGGCGATTTTTTTGGCGACCTTGGCGAGAAAATCCTTATATGGGATATACCAAATATGGAAGCTGTAAGTTGATTGGTTGACCACTTTCTAGAGTTTTCTCGAAAAATCTGGGCTCAATGGAACAGCATATAAGGAGCGCTTCCTCGCCAAGGCAGTTCAGTTCAGATCTCCGCTAGCTTCGCTAGTGCTTGCATTGCTCTTAAGCCTCTTTGAGAGAGACTTGCTTCAAGTGTTATTGGTATACAGTTTGTACTGTGGATTTGCTATTGACAGCTGTTGTTTAAGCTGTGTTTACTGTTTGAATTGAAGCTGATACTTGGTTTATAGACCTGTATTTTTCTGGAACTTTCTGTGAATAAATTACTGAATTTTTGTACGTTTGGCCTTTCATTCTCAGACAACTCACGAACCCCCAAGTACGCAACATTTCTGGTGTCAGAAGTGGGATTGTCTGTGAATGGTGATAACGAGGGCTATGGAGCAAGGGATGAAAAAACTTCTAGAAGCCTTAGCTACCCAGATAAATGAAATGAAAGCCGGACAGGAAAAGATGGAAACCGGATTGATAGAGAAAATGGAAACAGGACAGGAAAAGATGGAAGCATCGCAAAGAGAGATGAAAGAAAGTATGGAAGCATCGCAGAGAGAGATGAAAGATAGCCTGAGTCAAGAGATGAAAGAAATGAAGGTAGCACAAGAGGAAATGAAAGCAGTTCAGGAAAAGATGGAAGCCAGTTTGACCGAAGAAATTAAAGCTAATCAAGATGAGATGAAGAGAGAGCTTTCAACGGCGAAAGAATCAATAGAGAGTAAATTAACGGTGATGGAAAATAGAATGAATGGAATAGAAGATAAAGTTATAAAGATAGAAGAAAGTTTTGAAGAGAAAGTTATAAAGATAGAAGAAAATTTTGAAGAGAAAGTTTTGAAAGTGGAAAAGAATTTTGAAGAGAGATTTATGAAGATAGAAGAGAATTTTGAGGAGAAATTTAAAGAAAACTTTGATCAGGAGCTGAAAGGAAAGGTTTCAGAGATAGAAAGCAAGTTTAAGAGAATGGAGGAAGATCTTGAGAGGAAAATGAGAGAAGAGTGGAGCGGAGAGGTAATAGGGAATAATTTGCAGAGCAAGATTCGGAATCTCGAAGAAAAGTTAGAATCCAAGCCCCAGGAAACTGAAAGGAAAGAGAGAAGAAACCAGAATCACGAATTTATTAAGCTATCTACCTACGACGGCAGTTCCTCCTGGCATGTATATAAGACGCAGTTTTCCATCGTAGCTGAAGCTAACGGCTGGGACTCTACCGCCAAGTCGGTCCACTTAGCAGCAGCATTACGGGGAGATGCAGCCGAGATCCTGAGAAATGTTTCTAAAGAAGAAAGGAACGACTTCGAGGCCTTGACTAGAGCACTGGAGCTACGGTTCGGAGAGAAGTGTTCTAAGGACTATAGTCGCCTCCAGCTAAAGTCCCGTTACCAGAAAACGGGCGAAAGTTTGCAAGAGCTGGCAGCGGACATTCAGAGATTGTCACACCTAGCATTCTCAGACTGTCAAGCTGACACTCGAAACGACTTAGCTCTTCAGTACTTTATCGATGCTGTTCGGGATCCAGAAATTCAAAAAGCGCTGAGACTCTCCAACATCAGAGACGTAGAATCAGCTTTAGGCTATGCACTTAGGATAGAGGCAGCCCAACAAGCCTCCCGTAAAGACCGCCATACCATAAGAGCAGTCTCATTAAATGATACGCCTGCTGATGAGAATGAAATGAAGAGAAGTTTCGCAGAGATCTTAAAGAGATTGCGCAGCCTGGAAAATAATATGGAAAAAAAGGATCGGAAGATAAAGTGCTGGGGCTGTGGAGGGGATGGTCATGTGAAGAGGAACTGCCCCGTACGACCAACTATAGGAAATCACCCGGCTTCACCATCACTGCAGGGAAACTAAGAGGAGGCCATCTCGCGGGGCGGAGGTTGCCAAAAATTAAAGAGCCCCAATTTACAGTATTTCATGTTTCATCGATGAGTGGCGGCGATAATGGACTTCACGTCTATGGCCAAGTCAACAACGCCACCTGCCGGATGATTCTGGACACGGGAGCCAACGTGACCATCATTAGAACGGATTTGGCTCAAGAACTAAAAGAGAAGATCATCTGGACGCCGCCCTGCGTTAAACTCCAGACTGTGACCGGAGACGAAATCAAAATATATGGAAAAATGAACTTGACCATTACTTTTGGAAATGCCAGTTACCATCATATGGCATATGTGGCTGACATAAGAGATCCTCTAATCATTGGAATCGATTTCCTGAGAAAATTTAATTTTCAGTTGGACTTCAAGAATAATGAACTGCATTCGAGTTCGGAAGACATCGCTGTGTTCAACACTGAAAATCAAGACATTCAGACAATCTGCCAGATAACAGCCAAGTCTGAAATCTCCATCCCCCCACACACAGAGACAATAGTTTCAGGAACACCACCTACAAAGCAATACTTCCGCTATGGACTGATTGAATACCCGAATACCGACAATAGACCAAGAGGAGTTCTGGTAGCTTCATCTCTAGTTGATCTCTCAAAGAGTACTATACCTGTGAGAGTCGCAAACATCAGCGATAAGGTCCGAACAGTGAAGAAGGATGAAGTGTTAGCAGCCTGCACTCCTGTAACATGCATAAACCGCCCCATGCAATCAACCGAATCCAAGTCTTCTGAGCAATTAACAACGGAACTACTCAAGAATGCAGAGTTAGGAAAGGAACAGAGATGCGCTGCGGAGAAGCTACTCCAAGAATTTAAAGACCTTTTTTCTCGAACACCTGAAGACGTCGGGCGAACGAACATCACCCAGCACAGAATTGATACAGGAAATCATCCTCCAATCAAACAACATCCAAGAAGACTTCCTTTTGCTAAACAGGAAGAGGTCACTGAACTTCTAAATGAAATGCAGCACAATGACGTCATCGAGCCATCAACGAGTCCTTGGGCCTCTCCCATAGTACTGGTGCGAAAAAAGGATGGTTCAACAAGATTTTGTGTGGATTATCGTCGTTTGAATGACATCACGAAGAAAGACAGTTACCCTCTTCCCAGAATTGACGACACATTAGACACACTTGCTGGCAATAAATGGTTCTCGACGTTGGATCTGAAGAGCGGTTACTGGCAAGTAGAATTACATCCTGATGATCGTGAGAAGACTGCATTCACCACGGGACAAGGACTGTGGCAATTTAAAGTTATGCCATTCGGATTATGTAATGCACCTGCCACCTTCGAACGCCTGATGGAGACAGTGCTAAAAGGACTTTCCTATGAAGCCTGTCTGGTGTATTTGGATGATATTATCATTGTGGGGCGCACCTTTGAAGACCATCTACGAAACATCCGAAAGGTGCTGGAGAAACTCAGAATGGCTAACCTCAAATTGAATCCAGGCAAGTGTAACTTGTTCCGTCGTGAAGTGAGCTACCTCGGCCATATCATCTCTGCCGAAGGTGTGAGAACTGATCCTGAGAAGATCTCTGCAGTCGAGAACTGGAGTCGCCCTGAAAATGTACACCAACTACGAAGTTTCCTGGGGTTATGCACTTACTACAGGAAGTTTGTCAAGGGTTTCTCAAATATTGCCAGACCACTGCACAAGCTGACGGAAGCCAAACAGAAGTTCCTGTGGACAGATGAATGTGAAAAAGCGTTCAAGCGACTTAAAGAGGCCTTAACATCATCGCCTATCTTGACATATCCACAGCCCGACAGACAGTTCATACTTGATACAGATGCCAGCCATGAGAGTGTCGGTGCTGTTCTGTCGCAGGAAATTGATGGTCAAGAACATGTCATTGCCTATTGGAGTAAATGCCTGTCTAAACCGGAGCGAAATTACTGTACCACCAGGAAAGAGCTACTCGCCATCGTAAAAGCCATAGAACATTTCCATCATTACCTCTATGGCAGAAGATTCCTGCTCCGGACTGACCATGCATCTTTAACGTGGTTGCTCCAGTTCAAGAACCCGGAAGGACAGATTGCCAGGTGGATACAACGCCTCCAGGAATATGACTTCGAGATACGTCATCGTAAAGGGACTCTACATGGTAATGCAGATGCCTTGTCACGGAAGCCCTGCTCGGAAAGCTGCAAGTATTGCTCTAGAGCCGAACAGAAATACCTGCCGATAAATCCGGTTGCCTGCCAAGTTACTGTCTCAACACCATCAGATCAAGATCCCGATCCATGGAGTGACGAAGAACTTAGAAAATCCCAGTTGGAAGATCCTGACATAAAGCCAATATTACAGCTGAAGGAGACGACCAGCAACAGACCTACCTGGCAGGGCATTTCCAGATTTAGTCCCATTACGAAAAGTTATTGGGCACTTTGGGACTCTCTTCATATCAGAAACGGCGTATTATGCAGAAAGTGGGAATCTGATGATGGGAAAAGCTTCAGATGGCAGATTTTATTACCAAGATCAAAAATTCCAGTTGTTTTAGAACAACTGCATAGTAGCTCTACCGGAGGCCATTTTGGGGTAATGAAGACTCTGCAGAAAGTTCGGGAACGCTTCTACTGGTGCAAGGCAAAGGAGGATGTGGAGAAATGGTGTAAATCCTGTGATGCTTGTGCGGCACGTAAAGGCCCGCAGAAACGAAGTCGAGGGAGACTGCAACGGTATAACGTGGGAGCACCATTTGAACGAATTGCAATCGACATCTTGGGTCCTTTGCCACGGACCTCCAGTGGAAATAAATACATCCTCGTCGTGATGGACTATTTCACCAAGTGGCCTGAGGCATATCCCATTCCCAATCAAGAGGCATGCACAGTCGCAGAGGTCGTAGTGCAGCAATGGGTGTCAAGGTACGGCACGCCCCTACAACTTCATACCGACCAAGGTAGGAACTTTACCTCTGATGTTTTCAAAGGACTGTGTCAACTACTTGGCATAGACAAAACCCGGACAACACCTTTACATCCCCAGTCGGACGGCATGGTCGAGAGGTTCAATCGTACCATCCTGAATAACCTCTCTCTTCTAGTATCAAGGAACCAGCAAGATTGGGACTTGAAGTTGCCATTGTTCCTGCTGGCTTATCGAAGTGCTGTCCATGAAACCACCGGCTACACTCCAGCCCAGATGCTGTTTGGACGTGAACTTCGTCTCCCTTGTGATCTCCTGTTTGGTTGTCCACCCGATGCGCCTTCATCGCCCGAGGAGTACATCCAAGATCTCCAGGCACGATTTGAGGACGTTCACAACTTTGCTCGGGAGCGAATTCACATTGCATCGGAGAAAATGAAGACAAGGTACGATCTAAAGGCTACGCAACATGAGTTCCAGGAAGGAGAGAAGGTCTGGTTGTGGAATCCTGTTCGACGCAAAGGACTCTCTCCCAAGTTACAGTGCAACTGGGACGGACCATACACAGTCTTAAAAAGGCTGAATGATGTAGTGGTGCGGATCACTAAAACACCTTCATCAAAACCGAAGGTGGTGCACTATAATAGGCTAGCCAAGTACCACAAGTAACGGTAAAATTAAAATTTAAAATGTAAATACTGGTAAAATTTGCGCATGCGCACTGTAAATACTTGTATATAAATATTTGTACATATTTGTGAATTTTGTAAATAGGTCCCACTTAATTTATATTTATATGTTATCGTTATTTGCAACTTAGTTTTTGTGTTTTAGATTGTGTAAGTTTGTTTAGTTTCGCCTCTTGACCAAGGGTTGCACTGCCCGGGACGTGCAGTCCTTGGGAGGGGGGCAGTGTTACGAAATTGTAAATAATTGTGTTTATTTTTGTATAAATTCTTTCAAAGAGGCTTAGTAAGTTGATAAAGTGCTAATTTTGTGCATTTCTAGTCGTTCTAGCGTTGAAATAGCCTTATTTTCCCTTAAAAACGCATTAAAAAGCCCCAGTAATGCACGTAATGGATTTGGCGCCAAATTTGGCGACTTTTTCCCACCTTGGCGATTTTTTTGGCGACCTTGGCGAGAAAATCCTTATATGGGATATACCAAATATGGAAGCTGTAAGTTGATTGGTTGACCACTTTCTAGAGTTTTCTCGAAAAATCTGGGCTCAATGGAACAGCATATAAGGAGCGCTTCCTCGCCAAGGCAGTTCAGTTCAGATCTCCGCTAGCTTCGCTAGTGCTTGCATTGCTCTTAAGCCTCTTTGAGAGAGACTTGCTTCAAGTGTTATTGGTATACAGTTTGTACTGTGGATTTGCTATTGACAGCTGTTGTTTAAGCTGTGTTTACTGTTTGAATTGAAGCTGATACTTGGTTTATAGACCTGTATTTTTCTGGAACTTTCTGTGAATAAATTACTGAATTTTTGTACGTTTGGCCTTTCATTCTCAGACAACTCACGAACCCCCAAGTACGCAACAATATATTAATTGTATAAATTAATGTATGAGGCAAAAGAAAGATTAAGTAAATAGATAACAGGAGAATTATAATTAACCTACTTAGAACCAGTTCTAATAGAAGTACTTCATTAAAACTTTGTATGTGCGTTATATGGAGAAATTAAACTTGCAATGAAAATTAATCATTCAGATTTCGACTGATTGATGACACTTTTCACACCCTATAGAAGAATCTTTTTACAAATTTGGAGCATTTGAAAAAAACAGTAGTCAGCGTAGTGAAATTATTATTCATCATGCCTTACAAAGGAGAAAGACCAATGCTTGTTGATCTAGCCGTTTTATTAGGAGTTAATGTGATTGTTCAACCGCTCTATTAGAACATCACGCTTTACAGGATTAACGACTGGTTTCGAAGAAAAAATGATTGTTAAATTTAAAGAGAGTAGAGAGTTTGATATGATGCGAAGAAGATGATGGAAATTGATTTCAAATGAAAGTGTTTAATACATAATATTGCCGTGGTGAAAAGAGCGTGAGGTTTCCAATAATCGTCGACAAGTGCAGTGTTACAGAATCTGTTTGCCTCTTTATCTACGGTACAAAAATTTCTTTTATCTTTTGTAAAGAGGCATTCATACAAGAAACATACATTGTGGAATTGAAAAATTGCATTCATTTTTATTTTTTATTTTTTGTCAATGTAGCTGATGACAATACATTCGGATACTCTTTCAACCACGGAAAAAAGACTTATTCCACGTTTTCTTTTTGAAATCAGTCTCCTTTATCTTCCCAGCAGACTATCATAATCTTCAGTCTCTTTAAATTTAATTATCTTCTTTCTAAAGACCTGTCGCCACGGAGGCCTTCCCATAAGCTTTTCAAGCATCGATATTCTAGCAATTCAGTTCAAAAATATCTACCGTTCTAATGAAACAACTTGATTAGTAAGAATCAATTTTTCTCCTCTAAGGGCCTGATCAAGAATGATTCTTCTACAATAGTGATTTCTATTATTTTTGTGCTTTCAAAAATTGTATAATCTCGTCTCAACATTTGCATGCAGGCGATACCTAATTTGAATTATTAATTTTTATTTCAGATTTCTTTCCCATGCTCTCTGTAACGCATATATTGGCTGATCAGATCAAAGTACCTTTATAAATGAGAAGCGTTAAAAATTTTTACTATTATCAAATTATTGATGGATTTTTTCATTCCTTATCAATAAGTACTAAAAATAAAGTGTTATTGATTAATAATTTAGTTTCTACAATTTTTTGAAACTTAGAAAAATGCCTTAAAAAAGGGGGCGCCCCCATTTGTCCCCAGAAAATGGGGACGTTTGGTCAGTATACGCATATACCAAGTTTGAACAAAGTTCATTTACCAGAAAAGAATCTGCATAGGTCTTAATATATAGTGTGCCAAATGAAAAGGAGACTAAAGTTATATGTGAAGAAATTTTAATAACAATATTATAATTACAGTTCATGTGGCATACTACAACTATAAATAATTGCCACTGACATTGATACACTGATCCCAGCGCGTAGGAAAGGAGTGGATGGTTCAACAGATGGGTCAGGCAAACACCCATTCTCTCCGTGTACTGATTCTCTGAGAGATGCTTGGGCACTCATTGTGCACAATTCTTGCCATAACGAAGCATTTTGTGGATTATGTGATGCACAGTTTCTTTCTGTATCGACAGTTCAAGAGAAATTTCCCTTTCGGAGATCCGGCGATTCTGCCCTATGAGCTCATTCACAGCCGATCTCTTTATGCTGATCTGGAGGAATCCACCGTGCAATGAACTGCGGAAATGGCTACCCAGTAATGAGGATATTGATGCTAAACTGCAAACTACTTATGTGCATCTAGCAGTATGCTCACGCCATCTATTGGCTAACACATTAACTCACTGGGATTTGATATAACGCCGCTACAGTTAAAGTCTCCTTTTTATTTGGGCACACCTTATAGGATAATTTTAATTATAACCACGATATATACCATAATAATCGTATTATTTGCATGCAATCTATTAATGTTATTTGAAGAGAAAATTCTATTTGAACTAGATAGTAGCATCGGTAAGGTAAGAGAATTACAATGAATCTCAGACGTGTAATTGGATTCTCAAAAGAAAAAAAATAACACTGATCAATACCGGAGTAAAACGCTAATTTTAGACACCTGTAAACGTTTTAATCTATTCCGGAGCATTGTTAGTGCTTACAAATTTTTCACACCACTTTTATGAAGAGTTTTTTCTTCATATATTATCGTAATTACATATTAGAGAGAAATCTATTGCTGATAATGTGGTCTGAAAAAATGGCGGATATTAACTGTACTTCGGATTAAATAGGAATGTTTCATACCTGATTTTATGCATGTACAATCGGGTGTGTGTGTGGGGGGGGGGGGCACTCAACGTAACTTCGTTGCTAATCGATGCACAGAAATGTAATAGATGTCATTCGACTGGGAATTGAGGGAACTTCTAGAAAATGAAGTGAAATTTTGAATTGGGGTCGTCTACATATTGAAACGTGTACCAACTTCGACTTCTTGAATGGCAATGCCCTATTTTATTTTATATTTGAATTTCTGGGGTCGCGACGATGGGAAAAAGCATATTGGTTGTACATTTTACTTATTTTTATTTTATATAGTTATAAGCGTCCAAAGTTTGAAGGTGCTAATGTTAAATTCATATTTCAAACTTTTATAAATATCTTCACAAAAATAACTTTATCGATATATATATATATATATATATATATATATATATATATATATTTACAAGATACAACGAAAAAACCCAAAGGTAATCCATTATCATTTTTGTTTCTGAAAAATATTTTTAATTATGAAAAATATTAATAAATTCATATTAAAAACAATTATGAATTATTTCCTATATTATTTTTTACATAAAATAAATCCCAATGCTGTAAAATACAGGTGTGCAAATTTGCAGCTCATTGCAGTTATTAGTTTTCAAGGTATAAATAATTTTTTCATTTGGAGAAGATTTGGGGGGGGGGGAGGGGGAGGGCATCTCTTAAAAAATGTTGCATGAGATAACGGAAAAAAATCTTAAAAATTAACAGAGAAAATTAAACAAAAGATTTTTTAATTTTATTTACGAGTCAAACTGTATAAAAACAACGTCAAACGCGAAGAAATGAAACAAATAAGATGATTCTAGACATTAATGTTAGCAAACGAATCTTTGTTTTCAAAAGAAAACAGAACCCCGCCTTCCATCGTTCTTCTAAAACAAAAGAATATAGAAAATAAAAAGTAAAAGTGACTATGCGTATTCGTATTAAACCCCTTATTTTACATTGGCAAAAATATACACAAAAGATATTTGCCTCATCGGTTACTGGTGATAAATTCTGAATACTTTAAACGAGCACTAGAAGGAAAAAATTAACGAAATAGGCGGGGCTTACTATTTAAAACGGAGAAAGATACGATTCAAATACCTGCTGATATTATATAACTTCAAGGAGTTTCATGAGTGTGATTACAAAAGCTTAACTGAAAATTGGATTTGATACATTTCATTTCTGAATGCCTCCTATATCTATAATAATAAACATATTTTATTTTTTATATCTTGATATTTTCCTCAATTTCGAAGTGTACATATTGATACAGTTTGATTTTGTCAATCTATAGTAAAATTTAAGCATAGAAATATGAGCATGACAGAAGTTATGAGGTTTAGTTATGGTAAACAAAGGCTCTACAAGTGTATTTCGATTAATTTTAAAACTTGAATTATTTAAAAATGCCCTTTATCAATTTTAAATTATTCTCTATCAAAACTCGTAATTTTTTTGTTTTTCTGTGTCTATACCGCGATAGTGATTAAAAACCATAGCCTCCTTAACTAAATGCCTGTCGTGTGGCTCGGAAACTTAGCAACAGTTGAAGCGGTAGACAGCGCCACCTGATACAGATTGCGTGACTTTTTTATTCAACTGTCACCAATAATTTTAAGAAGTGATATATGATGTATATAATCGACGTTTCTTCGATACTATTTGTCTTTTATGTATATCATATGCCACTTTCGAAATTTTTTGGTGGCTGTTGAATAAAAAAGGCGCAATATGTACCAAGTGGCGCTGTCTACCGCTTCAACTGTTACCAAGATTTCTAGCCACGCGACAGGCATCTAGTTAGGTGGCTATGTTAAACCATAGCCTCCTTAAGTAGATGCCTGTTGCGTAGCTCAGAAACATAGCAGCAGTTGAAACGGTAGACAGCGTCACCTGGTAGAGATTGCAAGATTTTTTTATTTAACTGCCACCAATAACTTTAAGAAGTGATATACGATATACATAATCGACGTTTCTTCGATTCTATTTGCTTTTTATATATATTAAATACCACTTTTAATAATTTTTGGTGACTGTTGAATAAAAAAGTAACGCAATCTGCACCAGGTGGCGCTGTCTACCGTTTCAACTGTTGCCAAGTTTTCGAGCAACGCGACAGGCATCTAGTTTAGGAAGCTATGATATACCATTATATATTCCAGCTGACAAAATATTCGCACCAAGCAAATTCTGATTTCTATATGCTATTTTTCAGCTGTCCTTTAAATAGGACAATGGGATAAAATGGGTTAACATTCATTATTAAGATATTTAAAAGTGTGGTTTCATAGAAAATCCGTATATATGAAATTTTTATTTACTTTATAGAGTTAAAAAATATTCCATTGGTTATATTTTATGCATCGTATCTACTGAATGTGTAATTTCGTATACGATATTTATTTTGAACTAAAAGAGAAGCAAATATTCAATAAATGTTGAAAGGGAAAACCATTTCCTCCGAAATTTATCTTATTATGACAAATCAAACAGAAATGTCTCTTATTGTGAAACTACTTAATCATATAAATATACACATACGTATGTATGATTGATTACTCATATTCACATATATATATGACTCATTTACTCAACACGGACATAGCGGTTCTATGGGAGAATGGTTGCGAATTTTGGTGGGAAATTTAGTATAAGGAATCTAACCTCAACTAAGGCGGGGTTCTAAAAAACTGAGAGGGCATGTTACAAACACATTTACGGCTAAAACTCTGCTCCAAATTATTTCACGCTGAATAAAGTTTTCCACAGAAATACTATACTTGAGTTTTTTTCTTTTTCTATATATTAAAAAAAAAAAGTTACTGTCACTACCGTAAATTTATTTTGTCTGAGACAGCATCTTCTAGCGGAGGGCAGGGTCCTTCGCGTCATGAGAGGTATCAATGGGTTCCGAATACTCCAAGGAAGACATCTCAGCTGATTAGAAATTTCTATCATTTTTATTAAAGAAGTGTTTAATTAAAAACGACAAGTTTATGAAGGTACTCTATTTGCCATTCTGAAAAAAGTTTCCCCCAGTGACGTTGTTCTTCTGTCATGAAGTCATTTTATACGGGAAAATTAAAATATGATCCATAGATGTACGTAGGTAGGTAGGTAGGTTCGATTTAACGTCGCACCAGTACTGCACTATGGGCAATTGGCGACGGTCTGGGACGCACCCCTAGAGATGTTCCGGTCACATGCCATCACAATTTTGATCCTTTTCGGAAGGGATCTCCACCCCCGCTTTGGTGATTCCCAGACGTATAGTATGGGTGGGAACATAGAGGACTTTGCGGTCACAACAGATTTTGTGTGCAAAGGCCACGATTAGTGTACACGACGGTCTTCGGCCGGCTCAAGTATCGAATCGGCAATCTTCCAATTACGTGCTCGGTGCTTTACAGACTAGGGTACCGCGGCCCGAAACCCTGGATGAAAAAAAGAAAGAAAATAAATAACAACTTTTTTTCTCTACTTTTAGAAAATTAATTTTCTTACACGGGAAAATTAAAATATGATCCATGCTTGTAGGTAGGTAGATAATTAGGTAGGTTGTGTTTGACGTCGCACCATTACTGCGCTATGGAAGATTGGCGACGGTTTGGTACACACCCCTACGGATGTTCCGGAGACATACCACCACAAATTTGGTCCTACACGAAGGGGATGTTTCCCCGCTTCAGTGCCCTCCCCAGAGATATAATTTTGATGGGAACATGGAGGCTATTGCGGCCACGACATATTTTACGTGCACCAGCCACCAATAGTGTACACGACGGTCTGTGGCCGGCTCGAGAACCGAACCCGCAATCTTTCAATTACGAAGGGGTACCGCGATCCGGATTTAAGGTTGTAAAAAATAAATTAAAAGGGCCATATACTAAAGCTGTAATGTAAAATGGTCTATACATTGAGAATTTCTTTCTATTAAATATATATATATATATATATATATATATATATATATATATATATTTCATTATATATTTGAATTTGACATTGAATATGAGGATTTCCATAATAATTTTCTGCTTTTGTCTTGTAATATGCACTATTAATATTCCTTTTCAGTGAAAGATAACAGTGAATAGGCGGGCAGAGCTCTGCATGTGTTAATAAGTAAAGTGAGTCGGGGGGAGAGGCGAAGCCTCCCTCGGGGGATAGTGAGTGGGGCGTGCAGAGGGCAGAGCCCCCTAGTTTAAAAAAGAAAACTATGATTTTGAATTTTTTTATTTTAATAGTGAAATTTGGGGAAATCGATTTTTTTGGGGGGGATGGGGGGGGCAACATCCAGATTTTCAAATAGCACTCTAACGAAAACGAAACAATGTGGTTGAAAACGGCTGTGGATCTTCTATAGGATATTTATAAGAATCCGTTCTGGCCCTAACAGCACGGTTAGGCTTAACTTATCCACAGTACATCTTAAGGACGTTTCTGGGATGTCTTTTCATCCAGAAGGCATCTTGAAGATATCCTGGCGAGGCGATGTGCTGTCTGGGGGGGGGTTCTTTTGAGATTTTCAATTAGGGTAGGCGAGATTACCTTTTCGTGGTAAATTTATCCTGTGGAATCCATGTTAGTGGGATCTACGTTCATGAGATTTGTTGTATAGATTAGTTATGTGCCTCCAACACACATTATGATTATATTTTGCGAGATTTCCCTCCGTTTTCCCGTTTGCGTGAAGGGAAGGGCACAAAATACGTTTCCAAGCACTCTCCTCTAAGTTATCTTAGGAAGGATATCTTTCGTGGGTGGCTGTTATATTAGCTCAACGTACACTATAAAATGAATTTTGCTATAGTCCTCGCGTTCCGACTTTGGAGGAGCAAAGATTACTTTCGAGTGTAACTTTGTTCCAAATTATCCCAGGAAAATGTTTTGAGATGTATGCGGACTTTGTTCATATAGCCAACATGCACTGTTAAATGGATTTTGTAGAGAACCCCTTTTCTGTCTTTGTAGTGTGGAGGAGGAAGCAAAAACATTCTTTTTCTAGCATAACTCTACTCCAGAAAATCTCAGTATGATGATTTCTTGTTAACTGAGGTGGTTATTTTTAACAAACATTCGCTCGAAATGATTTTGTGAAGTAACCCACCTCAATCGCAGAGGGGGGAAGGGCGATAAAAACACAGTTTCAAGCTTACCTCTGTGTATTTCAAGAAGCTGATTTTCTGTGTGTGGTTGTTTTGGGAGTCTGGGAATTGATTTTACTGACTTTAGTAGCTGTAGAATTAAAATAGGTAGATAGAGGAGGGTACGTGAATATGGACTACCGTATGCATGGGGACCGCAGCACGATATATTGCAGGCGGGGAACATACTGCGTAAGGCACTCATCCGAGGTTTCGTCTGTGAATATGTTTTTTTTTTTTTTTTTTTTTTTTTTTTTCTTGCGCTTGCTTGGGTAAGGTGGTAATGAAAGCAGTCAAGAAGACGCAGAGTTAGTTTTGTACGGGTGAAAAAACCTCTGTTGAAGGCGAATATAAGGCAAACACAGGTTTTGACGGATTTATTGCCGAAACGTCAGTGGAGGCCCTACATTGAGACTCAAAACGGTTTTGGGCTGTGTCTGTCTGTCGCGCGATAGCGGCCGCAAAAATAGCGCTATTGACTTGAAATTTGGTACATATGTTCATGAGCCCTACGAAATCAGCTGTATAGTTTTTGGTATGTATTCCATTTGTAGTTCGTATACAGGGACACGCCAAAGTTTTTCTTATCATTACGGCCTATGGGAGGAATTTGTATGTATCGCGATAGCGGCCGCAAAAATACCGCTATTGACTTGAAATTTGGTACACATGTTCATGATCCCCACGAAATCAGCTGTATACTTTTTGGTATGTATTCAATTTGTAGTTCGTATACAGGGACACGCCAAAGTTTTTCTTATCATTACGGCCTAAGGGAGGAATTTGTATGTATCGCGATAGCGGCCACAAAAATCACGCTATTGACTTGCAATTTGGTACACATATTCATGAGCTCAACGGAATTAGCTGTATAGTTTTAGGTGTGTATTCCACTTGTAGTTCGTGTACAGGGACACGCCAAATTTTTTCTATCATTACGCTCTATGGGAAGAACCTGTATGTATCGCGATAGCCACAGCAGAAATCAAGCTATTGACTTCCAATTTTTTCCAAAACGTCAGTGGACGCACTCTGGTGAGACTCAAAAGGATTTTGTGTTCCGTCTGTCCGTCTGTCTGTCTGTCTGTCGCGCGATAGCGGCCGCAAATATCACGCTATTGACTTGAAATTTGGTACGCATGTTCATGATCCCCACGAAATTAGCTGTATAGTTTTGGGTGTGCATTCCGTTTGTAGTTCGTGTACAGGGACACGCCAAAGTTTTTTTTATCATTACGGCCTATGGGAAGAATTTGTATGTACCGCAATAGCGGCCGCAAAAATTCTCCGATTGACTTGTAAATTGACACATATATTCAGGCTCGGTATAGAAATAGCTATTTATTTTTTTAGGTCTATACTTTTTATGGATTGTATACAGGGACACGCCAAAATACTTCACATTACGGCGTATGAGGCGAATTGCGTTTAAACGCATTTTAACATCTTTACTTTGCAATCAAGAAAATTAAACTAGCGTACGTGAGTAAGATATTTAAACGTATGTTGTTTGAAGAAAATGTGCTCTTAAGCTTTCTAATTAATGTACAGGACCTTACAAAAGTGTTCTGACAATGTCACGTAATCATCCAAACGATGTTAAATTTGGAACAATTATTAATTTTGAACTCAAAGTAAGCTGAATACTTTTTACTGGTGTATACAATGTTTATGGTTTGTTAACAGAGACACGCAAAAGAATTTCGTAGCATTAGAGCCTATGGACAAACTTTTATTTAAGCGAACACTTTTATGCGTTTATGCTGAATTGAACTTAATAAAATTAACATACATTATAAAGATGCTTAAAATTATGTTTACTTTTAAAAAAGGTTATGTATAGACTAAATAATTTATGGGACCATACAAAATAATTCCGAGTGTGTACTGTAATCATCCAAATGATGTCAAATTAGTTTGAAAAATTAATGAGTTATAATTAATTAGGTTTATTCATATTATTGGCGTTTATAATGACTGTGGCTACTTTTCCGGGATACATAAAATAATATCGTACTATTACGGTCTATAGTCGATATTTATTAATAGTTTATTTTAACATGGTTACACCCCCATCAAATATAATGAAATTTTATTAGAATTTTAAAAGCATGTTTTCCTGTTGATAATTGTGGGCATAGAATTGGAAATCAGTTTAAAGGTTACGCAAAATATTTCCGATATGCTATGTAATTTTTTTTGTACGAAATTTGGTAGTTATGAAATTTGGTATTTATGAATTTCAGGGAAATAATACAAGACCGTCGTTTATTAAGAATACATATTGTTGCGTACTTGGGGGTCCGTAAATTGTTCGAGAATGAAAGGCAAAACTTGCAAAAATTCAGTGATATATTCACAGTAAGTTCCAGAAAAATACAGGTCTATAAACCAAGTATCAGCTTCAATTCAACCAGTAAACACAGCTTAAACAACAGCCGTTAACAGCAAAACAACAGTACAAACTGTATAGCAATAACACATAAAGAAAGTCTTATCTAAAGAGGCTCAAAACAAAGCAAGCATTTGACGAAACTGACACAGATCTGAGACTGACCGCCTTGGTGAAAAAATGCTCCTTTTATACTTTTCTATCGAACACAGACTGTTCTGGAAAATTCTCGTATCTCATAATGAGATTAGAGCTTCTATATTTGGTATATCCTTAATAAGGATTTTAACGCCAAGGTCGCCAAAAAATCGCCAAGAAGGGAAACAGTCGCCAAATTTGGCGCCAAATCCATTTCTTCCTTATTGGAGCTTTTTTAAGTGTTTTTAAGGGAAAATTAGGCTATTTTAACGCTAAAATGACTAGAAATGCACAAAGTTAGCATTTTATTAACTTTACTAAACCTCTTTGAAAGAATTGGTACAAAAATAAATGCAATTAATTACAATTCCGTAACACTTTATAAGATATGCAAATAGAGACAGAGCGGGGGGTTGAGGGGGGCGGCAGCCCCCCTCAGGAATGTATCTGATTATGGTAACAAGTCGATCGAATCAATATATACGATTATATAATGAGGAATAAATAAAAATGACCTATTGAATAATGTCTGATGTAAATAGGACGTTGAGGCTCCTGATCTGCAGATCCACTAGTATATACATACGAGCATATCTGTATCTGTATATATATAAAAATTACGTGTCACGATGTTTGTCCGCGATAAACTCCTAAACTAAGGAACCGATTTTAATGAAATTTTGCACACTGTGTGTAGTTTGGTCGAACTTGAGAGATATGATAGTTTTTATCTCAACTTATTGTCAGAATATTTTTTTATTGCAATTATTTGTTAATTATAGCCCTTTGTTACAGTTACTCCAAAATTTCTGTCTGTTCCATAAGTTTAATTTTTGCAAAAAAAAAAATACGAGTTCATTTTCTTTCGACATAAAAATAAATACATTTAATCAAACGTGAACGTTAAAAAATTATGAAAAGTATAAATTATGCATCTCACGAAAATTGACGTTATAATCAATTTAAAGATTTTATACAGATTGATAAAGTGCTAATGTAGTTCTATCATAGATATAGTAATATATATAGATCTTTTATCCCCATGTTACCGTACAAAGATTTTTGATGCCGAAAAAAAATCTTTGGAATCAGCCATTAAGTAGTATTAAAAGAAAAAGAAAGAAAAAGAAAAAGAAATATGAATTTGAACTGTATCTGGAATTTTTCATTCACCTTTAGTAAATAAATTATTCATAAATTTTATTTGCTAAAATATTCGTATGTATTCCATGTGTATTCACTCCGGGAAAGACGGCCATATTTTGGTAAAAATGTCGTCTTTTCCCAAGTGAAAAGGAATCACTTTTTTCTCCCCAATGATCACTCTATATACACTATACTATATCTATGAGTTCTATACGCAAGCGAAGTGTGACTCACTGACCGTCTGTGCAGCCAAGAAAAAGATTTCCTATGTTAATCGCCCAATGGATTTTTTGTAAAAAAATATTAAAAATCGAGGAAATTAATTTCCCAATTTTAATCCTTTTATTTGGGCATAGTATTAGTTGTATTAGTTATCGCGTGCGTTAGATTGAGTTATTTTGTTGTCAAATTGACAAAATTTTAATTTTAAATTTTAAAACTCTGTCGTCCTTGGCGTTTTTTTTTTTCGAATTGGGCGATCAAAAGCGTAATACGAAAAATACATGCCAGATGCATATATTGTACGAAATGTAATATGTATTATTCATTACACGTATGTATGTCATGTAATACGTATTGCAAGAAATATTGTTTCATATTATTCATTGCTCTTTTAATATAAGTTTTTAAAATAACAATGATTTTTGAAAGAAATTAAATATTTTCGTCAGATAATTTGGTGATATTCTTTTTTTCGCCAAGTATGACAAAATGAAACCGCTGCAACATATTAGTATCTTATATCAGATATTTTATTTAGACATCTAAAAACAAATTTGACTTCACACTATGATAGAATATTTATTATTTTCTTTTTAATTAGTATGTTATTAGTATATTAAAATTTAAAATCATGGTATATAAAAAGTTTTTTTTCCTTCTTTTTTCTTCTTTTTTCTCTGTTTAAAATGATACAAGTATTTACTTTAAATGTCCAATATTTCATAAGATTTCCTATTTTAAAGTTTTAAAATATTTATCAAATGTACTTATTTTTCTGGTTTAGCCATATTGTTTTCCTTTTTATTACTATATCTGTTGTCATCTCTAAAATATTTAAAATTATGAGGTCATTTTATAGTAAAATTATCGATTATAGCATATATTATATTTCACTCCTCTATAAAAATTTATTTTAAAATCGTCTGCTTCTTTTATACTTTCATTTTAATATAATTTTAATAAAAATTAAATTACATATTAGTCTTTTTAGCATTTTAATCCAAAATAGCTTTAGACATATTATATTTCACTCATCTAAAAACTGATTTTTAAAATCTTCTGCTCCTTTTATACTTTTATTTTAATAGAATTTTAATAGGATTTAAGTTATATGTTAGTCATTTTACCATTTTTATCCTAAGTAGGATTATAAATAATATATATCACTTCTCCATTAAAATTTATAAGACCCTACAATAAAATTTATTTGTGCTGAATATCAACTCTACGAAAATTTTTATCAAACACTTCCAAATTTTGACCTAAGGTTCAAATCTCAATCCTGTAGGTTTTTGCATCGACTACAACGTTTTCGTCTCTTTTCGTAATTAATTTGACTGTATTAAATAGTTTACTGCAATATAATTCAGCGTATAACTTAGTCATAGCAACGCGTGGCTGGGTCTGCTTATATATATATATATATATATACATAAGTTTTTCTTTAGTTATTTTTGTTACATATTTTCAACTTTTGTATGACTGAAAACATATTATAATTTCTTACATATATATACATATATCTTGAGATTTGATATTAATAAATGCTATGGTTGTGTGTTGGTTGAGTTAAACGTCGGACTAGTATTCCGCTATGGATAATTGGCGATGAACTGTGACGTTCCCCGTAAGGATGGTCAGGGGTCTTGCCACCACAATCTTGATTTTCCACGGAGGGGATAGCACTCCCGCTTTGGTAACCCCGAGAGGTATAATTCAATGAGATATGAAATTTAGAGAATTCATTTAAATACTGTGACCAACAAAGCGTTTAAAGCCAGCAATTCCCTAAAGTAATATATGAATTTACCATTTTTGAAACAAAATTTCATTTTTAACAAAGTTGAAAAGTTCAAGATTTCGGTTTGTGTGTCGGCATCCGCGATTTAATCTCCATAACTACTTTGCTACTGTTTTTAAACTTATAGATGTTATTCAGGTACATGGTACGTCATCCACTAAAAACAGTAAAAAAAAAAGCACTGATGTTTCTCTGTACATAGACTTACAAAGAAAATAAAATTTTCTACGTTGTATTATATTCATGCCTGTCAATATTCCTAATTTATTTCATACTACTGTAAGCAACATTTTTTTCCCTTTTTTTTTTTTTTTTTTTTTTCCTAGAGAAATTTTCATCTTATTTAACCTTTTGTATAAAGAATACACTCACTCACTGATTCAACACATTTGTTTTGCGAAATTTTAGGAAGATTTTGAAAAACCTGTTTGCAAGTGCAACTCAGCTCCAAATTACTTTACAGTGAAGAAATTTCATATGGAGAGACCAGACTTTAGTACAGCAAGGAAAAAACAGGAAAAACAAAGGAAAACAATGAATTTGGACTTTTCTATTTTAAGGAGGGGGGTTGACTTTGAAAGCAATTTCCCAAAATCCAGATTTTCGAGTACCCCACTAAAAAATGGCACAAAGAGGTTGGGAACGGCAATATGTCTTTTGAAGGAAATTTCCAAAAATTCATTTTGTATGTTTTTTATAATTTTTGGTTTTGGTGTTGAGTTAGTTACGAGGGAGCAAATTCTAGCGACCTTTTTATAGTTAAATTTGCCCTCGGAATCTTTTGGGGAGGGGTAGGAATACTGGTATATGGTCGAATATGTGCCTCCAATATCCACTTTGACGATATTTTTTCCGAAATTTATCCACTAACCGTATTTGGGCGGGAATGCGGAAAAGAAGAGATTACAAGTTTCTCTCCGGGCCTGGACACTGATATGATGACGTCACGCTAAGCGATGGTACTCCCACGTGCATTCCGCTTGCTTCATTCATAGTGCTTCATTCACTTGCTTCATTCACTTGGCGTCAAACTAGGGTTACACAGGAAGTGCTGTAGAAAACGTTGACACATAAAAAGTTTTCAGCACACTGGAACTATCTTGTAGAGTAGCCACGTACTTTTAGAAAAAAGAAGGTCCAGTTCACAAAAAGCCGCACTAGAACTACATGAACTGGACCTTCATTTCTAAAATTACGTGGCTACACTACAAGATAGTTCCGGTGTGGTAAAAACTTTTTATGTCTCAACGTTTTCTACAGAACTTGTTGTGTAACCCTAATGTGACGCCAAGTTATCTTAAATGACTCGTGATTTTTACAAGACTTATTTTTTAACTGTAACTGTATTGAACTTTTCCAGTATATAATGCTGTCTACTCTGCTGTTAATTAACAACACATGAAGATGCTATGTTAATAATAGCGAAAAGCTTTGTATTTGATTTTAATAAAAAAAATTATATACGTGTTTTAAAAGTGATTTTATACCGTTTTTTTTTTTTTTTTTTTTTTTTTTTTTCTTTTTTCTTTTTAATTAAGAAAATAATTTTCCAGTTTGCTGTAAGTGTGCTGTGTTATCACTGGTTAAAATATTGATTTTTTTTTTTTTTTTTTATTAAAAAAAAATATTTTTCGCTTTTATAAAATGATTTTTAATAATTCGCAACAGAAATGAAATGTGTTTACGAACTCGGTTCGTCTGTCTGGCCGTGTTTTAATTCCTGTAGATATTTTTGAACTGATATAATCTATTCAGGTTCACAATAACACGTTTCCTATTAAAAGTAGTATGAAGAATAGAACTAAGAGTCTCAAAAAAGAATTCCAATACATTGCAGTCTAAAATAAATATATTTCAGAAAAGTTTTATTTCCTTTGTAACGCACAAAAGATGACGAAATTAATAAGCATCACACAAGCATATCTCCTTTAGTAAGAGGTACAATTAGTATTAATGTTTTTATTACAGGGCCTCACAGAATATTCAGATACATTGAAAGTATAAGTGATAACTGCACAAAAGGCAATTTCAGCTCTAAGTCTTAGTTATTTATACTAATATAAATTTTTAGTATATTCTATGAGGAAAATTGATTTTTCTTTTTTCTTTTCTTATGTAGTATACAGAGCAATATAAAACAACCTATTTTAAGATTTATCTAAAAAAGCAAATGTATAAATATAGTTTTTGGGAAATTTCTTCCTTTGTAATTGGAAGAAAAAGTAAAAATTTCGCGACTAGTTTGTATGTAAGAATTAAAATTTTTTGTGATATATTACGATGCATGATGTGTTTTTAAAAATATTTTTAATATCTGTATAATGTAGAAAACTTAACGAAGTCAATAACCATTCATTAAACGATTGATAAATAGTTTTGTTACTTTTTTTTAAATATTTCAATGAATGAAAAAACTTTGCTTTTTATTTTGATACCTTTTTGTGTACATATATACATACAATTAATTTTATTGAAAATTTTTATTATAACAGAATAAGAAGTCTAAATCCCAAAATCTAATACGTAACTACACTAAACTTGATATGTGAGATAATAATCATGAAAACGAATGCTGAATAAATTTGGGTGTGTATTGGCCGACAGGTGGCACTGTTATTATTCAACCTGTGATTTTACACATGGCTTCATCTCAGCATCTGTTGATTAAAATTGTACGAAATTCCATATTTAAAACCTTTATTGTGAGAAGATATTATTAAATATTTGTTTATGTTAAACACTACGTAGCGCTGTAATATAGAATCCCAACAAACACAGACCTATCGGTAGACAGTTGGCCCATTATCGGTTTGCCGTTTAGGCGGTGACGTACCAATGCCGCTTTCCGAATCGGGTACGTAACTTTTGTGGGCCTTCGGGCGGCAGTCGCCTGAGTGTCTGGCCCACAATCGGTTTATTGCCGGCAAAACCGACAAGGCAGCCGGTGCGACACCGCACCGACACCTGACTGTTTCCTGACCAAACATATACCGGTAACGGACTAGCATCGGCTTGCTCAAAATGTGTAAATCCGTCGACAACCAGAAGTCGAAACTTATTACGAATCCAATACTTTCTTCTATTGAATATAGAAGAAAGTAAAATGTGCATTTAATACTGCTTTGTTTGTAGAGAATTAGACCTCTCCATCCTCATTTAACTTTAACTTGAAGCTGAAACTTACTTAATTACTTAATAAAGTTATGGAATAACGCAAAGTCAGATTTATAAAATCAATGGAGCTTTAATTGAGCTTAAATAAGAATGAGGGCGCTGGACTATAATGGCGTTTAGTAACTTACGACTTAAAATGGGGCAGTCCTCTTAGATACTTTGACAGCAATAAATAACCACCGTTACTTTACTTAATTACTCGCAAATGCTCTCAACTACTTTTATTTAAATTAGCTTCTAAGGCCAAGTAATCTTTCGCATGCAGGAGGATTCCCTGACGCTACAATGCTACTGGACTTACTCTCTTCTACCCTAAGTCGCTAACAACTAACTCCTTCAACTCCCATACTTTCCTTCCCACTAACTTTCTAACTACCATCCTTCAACTCACTCGCCTTCCAACTAACGCTCTTACCAACTCTCAACTAACACTCCTTCCAACTAACACCAACTAACATCTCGAAACAATCTTCCTTCTACTTTTATACTATTCAGTTTCCAAAATATTAGCATATTTCAATATACAATTTTAAGTTAGGATAGGAACTAACTCCATTACTCAATCGAATCCTAAAACCTTCGTATTCATGTTTTATTCGCAAAGTGCGAATTTTAATCGTAACACTGTGCTACAGTGTTGCCAGATTTAGGGACTTTTTTATTCAACCCCCGCCGCTAAATTTTAATTGTAACGGTTGCCTAAGTACTTCGAGAGATAAACGTCTATTATGTATAGCAAATGTCACTTCTCAAAATTATTGGTGAGAGTCGAATAAAAAAGTAACCAAATCTGGCAACACTGCTTTGCTAGACCTCACAGTTCCTTCCCAAAAGAAAAAAAATCGCGGAAAAAATCCCCAACGGGTTTTTACCCGTGCAAATTTTGAATTATTGCAATACTATGCAAAGAAAAGTTAGCTGCAGTGACTTACTGTTTAAAATTCAACTATATAATATCTTAGAAAAAGAAAAAAAAAAAGAGGGGGGAAACTTAAATTTAAACTAAACTGTCCAACAAGAAGTATATTGTTTTAAAAATCTAATAGAGAAATTTTTTTTTTAAGAGTACAGGGCCAAAAAACCCGACACTTAGCTTTTTAAAAATGTTTTGTAAAAGCTCAGGCTAAGTTGGTTTATACGAGAAAACCGTTTGTACTCATAATTAGGTAAATAAAGATGTATATAGTCCAGCGTAATTACAGTGGGGCTTACATTCATCTTTCCTTAAAACAAATGGAAAGGAAAAAAAAATCATTAATTTAAAAAAAAAAAAATTGAGTACAAAAAAGGGATCGCTGAAACACAAACATGCGATCAGTCAGCATTCAATATAACTTGTGTAAAATGATTCTGTAAAGAAAGAGTCTTTATTTCAGGTGTTTATCAAAAAAAAAAGATTTGCAGTTTTCCAGTAGATTTATCTCTAAAATGTCAATCCAGACTGCTGGCATGCTTCCAAAAAAAATCTTTGACTTTAGAAAAGAGAAACGCTGGCACAGTTCCAAAAATACCGTCTTTAGCATCAAAAGTAACAATCTTGAAGAAATCAGCTTGGATTCAGATTTAACGTCTGTACTTCGTGTTTAGAGTCAGGTTCAGCAATTGGACCTCAGATTTTCTAAAATTAAAACTTTTTTAAACGTATACATAAAAAAATTGACGTGAACTACACTTGTATATATAGATAAATGACATAATTTTATACATAAGCCATATTTCATAAGCTAGTTGCATACGGAAAAAACTAAATTGTTAGTGGATTAATAAGGTTAGTCGTTAAACGTGAATTTACATGCAAAATAGCTTTTAAAAAAATTCTCTTTTTACCCCATACTAATATATACATAAAACTCTTAGTGAAAAATGCAAGAGTTTACAAAAAGAAATATTCATTTTATACAATGTACGACATTTAGAAAACATATTTAAGGATACAAAATTTTCAAAACTGCAGTTGATCGCTGAGAAATAAAAAAGATTTACGTACATACATTTTACATTACATTTACAAAACTATAGAGAATAACGTTTATACACTTATAAAATTTCATTTTATATAATCGAGAGAAATATAGTTAAAGAATATATACAAAATATTTCAAAAAGTTTGTTTTTTCAAACTGGCGTGGATGGCTACAAAATAGAAAAAGATTAGAGTATGTACATATAGATCATGTCAAAAACTAGAGAAAATTTATATACAAAGGTAAGGAATAAATTTATCGTACTAAGTACTGCAGGTGATGGCTAAAACAGAAAACATTTAAGTACAGATATATAGATCATTCACAAAACTAAAGGGGGGGGGGGATTTATATAAAATGTTCAAAAAGGTTTTTTTTTTTTTTTTTTAAATCAAGAACTGCTGGTGTTGGCTAGGAATAAAAAAAACATTAACGTACATACATGCATAAGTTATATGCAGAAAAAAAATTTATGACATGTAAACAGTACATGAAATTTCGAGAGATGAAAGTTCATGCTATACGTTTAAATTTTGCATTTTTAAATATTAAAAAGTTCATGGCTTGGAGCTCATGGTTGAAAGTCCAGAAGAAAGTTCTACATGTCGAAAATTTCATAACTGCTGTGATAGAACTACAGTTTACAATGGAAAATATAACACTATAATATAATACCATAACACCTGACAGATTGATTCCTTTATAGCAGCAAAATAAGAGATGCAGGTGAGACTGGCCTGTAGAGTTGTTGTAGCAATTTCCGTGCTGTCCAATGCAGGGCTACTAGCTGATCTAGAAACTTCACAATAGGGTACATGCCCTTTGGAAATTACCGTTTTTAAAATAACATATTTTTCGTGTACTTTCGGCGGCGCGTCATTTTGACCATTTACATGCAATTTCTCAATAGAAACAACCGATTCTGTCGGCTGTACAGATTCAAAACTGTCTTCTAAAGGCGAGTTACCAAGATTAACCGCATCATTTATTGATTTTACATTTTCACTCGGTTTAACGGTCGCAGCAGCCACAGTTATTTTAATTTCCTTTACAATCTCCGTCGCTATGCTAGATAAATTCTCGGATTTTTCATCCGGAGCCAAGGGATGAAAAACAGACGTAGATTTGTCTGTAGTGCTAGTTAAAGGCATAGTTTGCTCGTTTTCATAAACTTTTATGCGACTTTTGTCACTAGAAATAACGGTTTCATCGCCAGGTTTAAGTGGGTTTAAATTAATAGAGCGTGCTTCCCGTGACTTAATAATTTCTTGCGGTTTTTCCACTGGTTTGATTACCGCTTCCCACTGACGTTCGTGAGGGAGGAGGGAACGGTCATGTTGCAATCTTAGTTTGTCATACCGAGTGTCAAAGAGTTCGATGACCCGAATTTTTAACTCGTCATAGATTGGATTTGGGCCAAGCGAATGGCAGGCGATTAGTCTATGCCAGTGTCGTGGTTCTCCTTCTAATGAATATGCTAACCACGCATATTGTTTGGATCGATCGATGTTATAAACGTTAAAAAAATATTCAAGCTGCTCAAAAAATTGCAGCACACTATTAGTGCCGTCAAAGAATATTTGCTCGGGGGGGGGGGATTCGAGCAAAGTTGGGCGCCAGTGTAGAGAATTTGACGCCATGATCTTAATTTTAAGTTGACTTAAGGTTGAATGCTGCAAACTGAAATACTTAATTTATGAAGAAATGACAGAGTCCAAATATATAAAATTAATGAGCTTTAATTGAGCTTAAATAAGAATGAGGGCGCTGGACTATAATGGCGTTTAGTAACTTACGACTTAAAATGGGGCAGTCCTCTTAGATACTTTGACAGCAATAAATAACCACCGTTACTTTACTTAATTACTCGCAAATGCTCTCAACTACTTTTATTTAAATTAGCTTCTAAGGCCAAGTAATCTTTCGCATGCAGGAGGATTCCCTGACGCTACAATGCTACTGGACTTAACTCTCTTCTACCCTAAGTCGCTAACAACTAACTCCTTCAACTCTCATACTTTCCTTCCCACTAACTTCCTAACTACCATCCTTCAACTCACTCGCCTTCCAACTAACACTCTTACCAAATCTCAACTAACACTCCTTCCAACTAACATCAACTAACATCTCGAAACAATCTTCCTTCTACTTTTATACTATTCAGTTTCCAAAATATTAGCATATTTCAATTTACAATTTTAAGTTAGGATAGGAACTAACTCCCTTACTCAATCGAATCCTAAAACCTTCGTATTCATGTTTTATTCGCAAAGTGCGGATTTTAATCATAGCACTTTGCTAGACCTCACATTTTAAATAAATCCTTGTAGAGTCATGATCTTAGTCAGTCTAAGAACATGATTAAATAAGGCTTTATTTAACAAAACAGTATTAAAAGTACCCTTTTAATATCAGAATGATTGGTTAGTGCTCGGCTACTTTTGTTGCCGGCTGCGTAAGTGATCCAATAGAAAAGTAAAAAAAATATATATATATATATAGGCGGTAACATATTCAAGGTCATATTATTATTATTATTATTAATATTATTATTGTTATATTTTAAATGTGTAATTTATATTACAATATGTTTAGAACTATCCTTATATCATTTAATATAGATATAAGTAAATTCTTTTAAAATACTTTTGAAAATAGTCATATGAGTGTGTCATTAATAAGTCTCTCTCCACCATTTCTTTTTAATGGCTATACAAGTAGCATTTTGTTTCGGAATTTGCATGATGATTTGATTCTGACTCCTGACATATGTGTATTTGTATCAATGTTAAAAGCGCAGGAAATGCTCAATTAATCATAGCGGTTATGGTCTATGGCTACTTTCGCTGTGATATCTGGGCATACATAAATAAAATTGTTAAAGGAAAAAATTAATATAAGTAATAAGTAATAGTACAAATAAGCTTATTTAATAAAAAAAAGAAAAATTAGTTGAAGAATAAATTGTAAATTAAATTATTTTCCGAAGACTTTTATTGCAAATTTGTAACAAACTCATACATTTATTACTTTCTCTTACCCATAAGGTAGAGAAAGTCTTGTTTTAGGGTCAAATTTTCGAACGTGTGTTTTTGTTATATTTACACGTTTTGAGGTCCCCTGAATACGAAGATCATGTTTTTAGCGAATGATCTCTCTCTGTGTGTGTATGTCTGTGCGTCTCTCTGTGTGTATGTGTGTTATCAGCATATCTCAAGAAGAAATAGTAGCAGAAATTCCAAACTCGATATTCTAAATGTGTATCATATAGGGATGCTACACTAAGCTTTTCGTTGAGATGAAGCAAATGGTTCGTGTACAGATACACAGTTCGTGTACAGATTCAAATACATTACGTCTATGGTGGAAATTGCCGGGATGTCGAGTTTAACATCTATAGACTGCACTAAACCAAATGAAACGAATATATATTTTTTATATGCATAAAGACATGCACCATGTAGAATACGGCAGGGAAATCATTCACTGTTCATTTACAGGGCTACAGAAATGAACTAGATTATCGTTAGACAATAGCTGAAAATTGGTGGAAGATTTCAGGCTGTACCGAATATTATTACTATAAGATTGCATTTTGGTGCACTATGCGGTTTGTACGCATTCTTCAAGATATATACAGGGTTGCAAATATTTATGCGATACCATTATTTTTTATTGTTTGTGGAAGTGCTTTACTATAATATTTTACAATACCCAGGAAAGCTGCACAGGAATGGAAATGAATTCTTCATACACATATGATAAATAATGTATGTTTTTAAGCTAAATATTCATCGTTTGTTTTAGGTGAATTCACACGTTTTGAAGTTTCCTGATTACCGAAGTAAAGTTTTTTATAGTTTGATTATTGTCTGTGTCTCTTAGAGTAACTTAAAAACGAAAAATTTCAGGAGATAAAAAAGTTGTATTTTCAAATTAACATAAATTTTTCTGGAAATGTTTGAACAAGACTGACAAGTTTCAAGGAATGTTGCATAGGAAAGTTGTCTGAATAATTTTAAATGAACTTTTAATTTTAATACCAGAATTGAATTCTATATAAATGTTGGTGCAGTTATGAAACGAGGGGTTGAGGGGGGCGGTAGCCCACTCACAGAGACATAATTATCATATGAAGCTCTTCTGAAGTCTAATTTGAATTTTTTTAACATAGATTTACATAACAATACTCGTTATGTTACCTCTTAATTTCCAATCTGTATCTCTTATATTATTAAAATATGTACGCGCGTGTGTGTGTGTCTGTGTGTGTGTCTGTCTGTGAGAAACGGCTTGAAACAGCTAAGGCTCCGCCGCTAATGGTCGCACGGACTTCGGACAGGTACCGTCGGACGGAGAATTTATCGCAGATGTACGTTATTTACATTGCAAAACGATGCGACCCTAATTAGCGGAGATATTAATTAAAATGTTGACCCATGTCATATCTGTAAACGATTCGAAGTCGGAGGCGACCGCCATTTTGTTACAGAACAGCTTACCTCAAAAGAAAAAGCAAAGAGAGAAAATTTCGTGGGTTTTTATAAAGCAATTCTGCTCGAACGGATATGATTTTTTTAGGGGCCACGAAAGGTCAGAGAACTAATAGGCACGCGCAGCGCGTGTATACCATAACTTGTGCGCACCCAGCGCGCACGGGATGCGGTGCCGAAGGCAGTGGGGACACGGTTCGACTTTGTACCCGATGATAAAAGATTTTTTACATTTTCTTTTCTTAAGAATAAAAATTTGACTTGAGAAGGAATATGCGCGCGCAGCGCACGTATACCGTCTTACGTTTGCGCGCAGCGCGCATGGGTCTGCGCTGCCGAAGGCAGTGGGAACCCGGTGTGAGTTTTTACCCGATCAGAAATGATTTTTTTAGAGGGCACGAAGGGTCAGGGAAGAAATACGTGCGAGCAGCGCGTGTATCCCGTAAGTTGTGAGCGCGCAGCGACCACGGGACTGCGCAGCCGAAGGCAGTGGGGACCCGGGCCGACTGTTTACCCAATCAGAAATGATTTTTTTTTTAATTTCTTTTCTTAACACATAAAGTTACTGTTAGTGATTCATTAATTTTACGGATTCATTTGAAAATACTGACCCGCTAGCGGGCGAAGACAGCTAGTTTATAGTATTAAATTTCAGAGTAAGAGAAAGTCGTGTGAGTGGCACACCAGATTATTTTTTCTAAGAGATGCAGTCTGAGATAAACCTGCCTATAAACGTAAATAACATAAAAGTAAATATAATTTCGTGTTTAAGTTAAATGAAACAGTTAAACCTAAAAATTTAGAATTATTTATTTTCGATGCAGGCGACCTTTGTGCAAAATGAGGACACAGTGTTTAAATACATACCTGCGAACATTCTAATAATTATTCCGTAAATGTTTAGTCCCTCCCTTTTTTTCACGCCAGTCTTTATTTAGAAAATTTTTCTTATTATTCAGTCGCAATAAAATTTGGAGAAAGTTATTCTAAATATTATGTGTCGTGAAAAAAGTGTCGGAACTAACAATTTTACACAATATTAATTAGAATGTTGAGAGATATGCTAGAAGCAAGAAGCAATCACTCTAAAAGCACATATCTTCTCCCAAGTACATAGTCAAGATATTTTGAGGATGAAAGTACATTCCACAAGTTGTCTCAAAATTAACTAGGAATAATCGATCTGTTAGGGTACTTATTAAAAATTACACTTTATTTAATAAGGACTGGGTTTAGGAAACTTCATTTTAAAGTATGAATGATAACATTAATTTTTGTGCATTTTTAAACAAAAGGTAAAAATTTGACAAAACCAGAAAATTTTTCTTGTTAGAATTGAAACAAAAATATTCTGTTAATCTAACGAAAATTATTTTGTTAATTTAACTAAACCTATTTTGCTAATCTAACTAAAAAATTTTTTTGAAACATATTTAAAAACTAGTATGTTGTGGCCACCACAAGACTTTCTTCTATATTTACCTATACATATTCAATCAGTATTTAAAAAAAAAAAAAAAAAAAAAAAAAAAGTACGATTTTTTTTCTAAGTTTTTTTTTTTTTTTTTGTTAAAAGTAAAAAAAATCGATAACTTTGTTTTAAATTATCACAGATTTATAGTTCAACCATTCGTTTTAAAGGTATTGACGAGACCTTTCGAAAGATACCCATCTTGAAAATTTATCCCCCCCGGGGGGGGGTACTTCCCCCCAGGGGGGAAGCGATGCACCCCCATGCAGAAAATTTTTTTCCTAGTTACATACTACTATTATCAATAATTGATATTAATTTTAAAATCACAAGTTTAAAACAACTCTTATTATGCACATTTATACGAATTTTTGTCCTATGCTGCCATGTTAAAAATTTAGATAAAATGCTATCACAGCGCCACCTGTTGAGCTATTGATCCCCAAACATAATCAGCACCAGTTTATGTCGGGGACGAACTAAATACCAAGTTTGGTTAAATTTTGTTTAAAAAAAAAAAAAGAATGTGATTTTTTTCGTTAAAAGTAAAAAAAATCGATAACTTTGTTTTAAATTATCACAGATTTATGGTTCAACCATTCGTTTTAAAGGTATTGACGAGACCTTTCGAAAGATACCCATCTTGAAACTTTGCCCCCCCGGGTGGGTACTTTCCCCCCCCCCCTGTGGGGGGAACCGATGCCCCCACATGCACAAATTTTTTTTCCCAGTTAACTATTACTATTATCAACGAGACCTTTCGAAAGATACCGATTTTGAAAATTTACTTCCCCCCCAGGGGGGGAACCGATGCCCCCACATGCACAAATTTTTTTTTCCTAGTTAACTACTACTATTATGAATAATTCATATTAATTTTACAATCACAAGTGTAAAATAACTCTCTTTATGCCCATTTATACGGAATTTTGTTCTATGCTGCCATGTTAAAAATTTGCATAAAATGCGATCACAACGCCACCTGTTGAGCGATTGATCCCAAAATCTAATCAGCAGCAGTTTATGTCAGGGTGCAACTAAATACCAAGTTTGGTTAAATTTCATTCATTGGTTCGTGAGATACAAAAAAATGATACAGACAGACAGACAGACAGACAGACATTTTCTAAAAACTATTAATTCGTAATCTAGATATCCCAAAACATGTAAATCCATCAAAAAACGGAGGTCGAAAATTTTCGCGAATCCAATACTTTCTCTATATTACATATAGAAGATAGTAAAAAAAAAAAAGAAGAAATTGTTATGCACGCAAAACTTTTGCTGATTCAACTAAATTTTTCTGTGGGTATATATATATATTTTTTTTTTGTGCGTTTAAAACGCATATAGTTTGAGCGTAGATTCTGGTTTTCGATCCATGCTTTCCCCCTGACTGGTAATTTTGGCTCTTTGCCAAATGAGAGGTGAATTTTTCTCTCTGAAAAATGTTACTTTTTACTTTCTTCTATATGTAATATAGAGAAAGTATTGGATTCGAGAAAATTTTCGACCTCTGTTTTTTGACGGATCTACATGTTTTGGGATGTCCTGAACACGAATTGATAGTTTTTAGAAAATGTCTGTCTGTCTGTGTGTCTGTCTGTATCATTTTTTTGTGGACGCTGTATATCACAAACCAATAAATGAAATTTAACCAAACTTGGAATTTAGTTGCCCTTTGACATGAACTGGTGCTGATTAGATTTGGGGATCAATAGCTCAACAGGTGGTGCTGTAATCGCATTTTATGCAAATTTTTAACATGGCAGAACAGGACAAAATTCCGTATAAATGGGTATAATGAGAGTTATTTTAAACCTGTGATTGTAAAATTAATATGAATTATTGATAATAGTAGTAGTTAACTAGAAAAAGAAATATGTGCATGTGGGGGCATCGGTTCCCCCCTGGGGGGAAAGTAAACCCCCCCCCCCCGGGGAAGTAAATTTTCAAGATGGGTATCTTTCGAAAGGTCTCGTTGATAATAGTAATAGTTAACTGGGAAAAAATTTTTGTGCATGTGGGGGCATCGGTTCCCCCCTGGGGGGAAAGTACCCTCCCCCAGGGAAGTAAATTTTCAAGATGGGTATCTTTCGAAAGGTCTCGTTGATAATAGTAATAGTTAACTGGGAAAAAATTTTTGTGCATGTGGGGGCATCGGTTCCCCCCCATCGTGGGAGGGGGGGGAAGTACCCACCCGGGGCGGCAAAGTTTCAAGATGGGTATCTTTCGAAAGGTCTCGTCAATACCTTTAAAACGAATGGTTGAACCATAAATCTGTGATAATTTAAAACAAAATTGTCGATTTTTTTTACTTTTAACGAAAAAACACTTAGAAAAAAATCGGATTTTTTTTTTTTTTTAAACGAAATTTTACCAAACTATTTCCTTAGTCCCCGACATAAACTGGTGCTGATTATATTTGGGGATTAATAGCTCAACAGGTGGCGCTGTGATAGCATTGTATCTAAATTTTTAACATGGCAGAATAGCACAAAAATTCGTATAAATGTGCATAATAAGAGTTATTTTAAACTTGTGATTGTAAAATTAATATGAATTGTTGATAATACAAGTATGTAACTAGAAAAAAAAAAATTTGTGCATGGGGTGGGGCATAAATTTTGAAGATGGGTATCATTCGAAAGATCTCGTCAATACCTTTAAAACGAATGGTTGAACTATAAATCTGTGATAATTTGAAACAAAGTTATCGATTTTTTTTACTTTTTACAAAAAAAAAAATAAAATAAAATAAATAAAAAATTAGAAAAAAAATTCGTATTTTTTTTTCTAAATATTATTACTGATTGAATATGTATTACTTTTAACAACAACAAAAAAAAAAAAACCTTTAGAAAAAAAATCGAAGGTTTTTTTTTTTTTTTTTTTTTTTACTTCATTTTACAAAGTATAAGGAAGTATAGTAATCCCGATTTGCGAAATGGATTTTGCATTTCACATTGCTCGAAAACGAATGATCGCTAAATGTTGCCAATTTATACGCGTGATTGTCATGATGTCTAATTGTACACCTGCAAGTGTCGTCTTAACACGAGCTCTCGTTTTAGAGACATAAGGGACTTTACACGATTTTTCATGACGTCTATATGTATGTGTCTCTCTGTGTGTGTGTGTGTGTGTGTGTGTGAGTGAGTATGTCGCATAACTCAAAAACGGTTGGACGTAGAAAGTTGTGAATTGGTACATAGGTTTGTTATAACATCTAGTTATGCACCTCCCTTTTTGGACTTTGTATGATTTTCCGTTTTGGAGATATTTAGGAAAATTAGGTTCATAATGGGCAAAATGTATCAAAAAATGGTAATAACTCAAAAACGGTTTAGACAAATCTTGCAATTTAACTGACTTCCCGACTAGCTAGACATTTGAAACTTTCAAAAAAGTTCAGAACACGTTGACAATGCATTTAAAATAATATTTTTGCCAACTGTTTCTAATACCTGCTGCCTTCAACAGATGTGATTCAACAGAAAATTTATTTAACTAACTTCTCGACTAGCTGGAAATTTGAAACTTTCAGACTAGATCAAAACACGGTGAAAATGCATTTTTTTTAATAAATTTAGCCAACTGTTTAGGGTCCCTGCTGTCTTCAGCAGCGTTACCAGTACAAATCTTGCAACCGATTTTTAACTAACTTCCCGACTAGCTAGACATTTAAAACTTCTGGAAAAACATAGAACACGGTGACAATGCATTTTTTAAATATTTTTAGCCAATTGTTTCAGGTGACTGCTGCCTTTGACAGCGTTTATATGGTTCAACAGAAAATTTATTTAACTAACTTTCCGACTAGCTAGACATTTGAAACTTTCAGAGTAGTTCAGAACACGGTGAAAATCATTTTTTAGTACTTTTAGCAAATTTTTTCGGGTCCCTGCTGTCTTCGTCAGCGTTACCAGTTCAAATCTTGCATCGGTTTTTAACTAACTTTCAGAAAAGCTCAGAACACGGTGATAATTCATTTTTTTAAATATTTTTAGCCAACTGTTTCGGGTCCAATGACAATGTTTTTTAACATTATGTATATTTCTAAAAGTGTATAAGGAAGTCATATGGTGCCCACATCAGATTTTTTTTTAATATTGTTACTGATTGAATATGTATAGGAAAATATAGAAGAAAGTCTTGTGGTGGCCACAACATACTAGTTTAGTTTAGTTTTTCGGCCTGTCTTGAAACAGAAAGTATCCTTTTCTTGAACATGGAAAAGTGTATTATTTACATCTCTTGGTCTTGGCTCCTTTATGGAGAAACAATATTATTACACGAATAACTCCAGAAGTTAATTATAATTTGTGAAACCGTCTTTAATATTATGCAAATAATTTCTCTTTTGTGTTTAATCTCTAAAATAAAGTATATGCTCTCCCATTCAAGAACTTTTTCTTTGACTAAAACAGAAAATTTGAATTATAGATTGATAAAGCATGAAGTGTGTTATCGTGATTTTTAATGATTCTGCAAATTTTTTCATGGTGCATAAAACCCGGGATATGTGAAATCCCGTGAAATTGAAATTACATTTAGAAATTAATTTATTTGGATTATCGGATTTAAAAAGTCTAAGGATTTTGAAAACGGAATTTTGAAATAATAATGACTGGAAATTTGAATGGATTATATTGGATAGCTGCCTGGATATTGAACCAGGTAAGCAAAATTTTATTATTATTTATAACATTGACTAAATCAAATTAGAATTTTGAACTATTTGCAATATTGTTTTCTTTTTACTTGTTTTTTTGCTCGCTATGAATTTAGATAAATTAAAAGCTAAGCGTTCTACGGAACGCTCTAGTGTAACGAAATTAATTACGAAATTAGGCAATTTATTAGCAGATGATATAGAAAATACAAAATCAGACGAAATTATCGAGATTAATGAAATGTTAACTGAAAGAGAAATGTCATTAAAAAATTTAAACGAACAAATTGAAAATTTAATAGAAGACATAAAAGAGTACGAAAAAGATATCGCAGCAAGCGATAAATACGACGAGCAAATAATTTCTGCCAAGTGTAAAATTAAATTCAGACTAAAAAGGTGTAATAAAAATGAAAATAATTCAAATTGTTCTGTCAGTGAAACCGAAAGAAAAACGTGTTCTTCAGTGAGATTACCTAAAATGTGCATACCGCGATTCAGTGGACAAATAGAGAAATGGTATGAGGTTTTCGATTGTTTCGAGAATGCTATTCATTTAAATGAAAGTCTTACAAAAGTTGAAAAATTTACTTACCTGAAAACGCTTTTAACTGACAAAGCGTACAATGTTATTGAAGGGTTTTCACTTACGGAGCAAAATTATGATAATTGCATAGAAATGTTGAAAACCCGTTTTGGGCAAAAAGACATTATTATTAATGCCCATATGAACAAATTACTGAATTTAGAGCCTGTTAAAAGTTCAGCAAATATAAGTGCGTTGAGAAAACTGTTTGACATTTGTGAAGTAAATATTCGCAGTTTATTTAATTTAGGGGTGACAAAAGGCCAATATGGTCATTTACTGAATCCAATTTTATTAAAATTATTTCCAAACGATCTAGTAGTTGAATATTATAGGCAAAGTGATAAAAAAAGGGATGATTCTGATGTGACAGACTTAATTAATTTTCTTAAAATAGAACTGGAATCTCGTGAAAAATCCCTTAGTATTATTAATTATAAAAATGTTTCGGTAATTGTAAATAAAAATAAAGCCAAAATTAGTGACAGAAAATTTTCAAATAAAATGAATTCATTGAACATAAATGTAAAAAACATATGCATATTTTGCAAGAATTATGATCATCCTTCTCGTGAATGTGCTAATTTAACTGATGCTGAGAAAAGGTTCAAATTAAAGAAGGATGACAGGTGTTATAAATGCTTTCTAAAATCTCATCTGTCATCACAGTGCCGAGTGAAATCGCAGCCTTGCGAAAAATGTAAAGCAACAGATCATAACAAATTATTTTGTTTTTCAAAAAACTTGAAACCAGAAGTAGTAGAGAACGCTATAGTATCGAATTCGCATTTGAAAAAAAGTAATCAGGCAGAGTTAATGCAAACATGTTGCGTAATAGCACAATCTAATTCTAGATCAAAAACTGTCAGGCTATTATTAGATTCCGGAAGTGAGAAAAGTTTTATTACTAAAGAATTGGCTCACGAATTAAAATTAACCCGTGTAAGAAAAGAAAAATTAACTGTTTTTGCGTTTGGCATCAACAAAGGTAAAGAAGAGGAATTCGAAGTTTTTAATATTGAACTGCGTAGCAAAATAAACCCTCGTCGGCTCATTCATGTTGAAGTATTAGCTACAGACTTAATAACCGCGAGTCCCTTGAAAAGCCCAAGGGGCGAACCAGAAATTGAAAGTTATATTAAAAATAAAAACTGGAAATTGGCAGACAAATCATTAAGTGATTCCAAAATTAATATTTTGCTAGGAGCGGATTATTTTTGGAAAATACAGACAGGTATCATTGAAGAAATTAGTGATAATTTATATGTTGCTAATACTATTATCGGTTACACTGTAGTGGGGAAATTAAATAATAATAGTACAGAGGTAATTAATTCGCATTTTGTATCTGTCAATAAATTTGACAGTTTTGATTTGCAGCGTTTTTGGGATTTAGAATAACTTGGAATATGTGACAGTAAGAATGATTCTCTGTCACAGAGAGATACAGAAATTATTAATTCTTTCAATGAAAATTTAAATTTTGTTAAGGGAAGATATGAAATTCAATTTTTGTGGAAGGAAAATAAAAATGAATTGAAATCTAACATAGAAATAGCCAAAAATAGACTTTGGGGTTTGAGAACAAAACTGTCTAAAAATGAATGGCTTAAAAACGAATATGCAAAACTTCTTGACGAACAAAAGAAAATGGGAATAATAGAGGAGTGTGAATTAAACAAAAATGAAACTGATGTATATTACATGCCCCACAGACCGGTGGAAAGAACAGATAAGTCCACCACAAAGGTCAGAATAGTGTTTGATGCTTCTTCCAAAGAGAAGGAAGCAAAATCATTAAATGAATGTTTATTTGCAGGCCCCAATTTAAATCCTAATATTTTAGATATTATTTTGAAATTCCGCCTTCACAAAATTGCCTTTGTTTGTGATATAGAAAAAGCTTTTCTGCAAATACAGGTTGCAGAAAATGATAGAAACTTTTTACGGTTTCTATGGTTTGATGATATAAATAGTAAAAATCCTCTATTAAAGGCTTTTCGCATGACCCGTGTAACTTTTGGTGTTGCAACATCCCCCTTTTTGCTCTCGGCTACCATTAAACATCATATAAAGGGATATAAGAACTTGTTTGAGAAAGTTGTTAATATGCTTGATACTTCCTTATATGTTGATGATCTCTTTCATGGCGCTAATTCTGTTAATGAAGCATTTATTTTATCGTCTGGTGCTGTGAAAATACTTAAAGATGCCAATATGACATTAAGAAAGTTCAAAAGTAATTCTTACGAATTAAGCGAATTGTGGGAAAAACATGGAATAAACGTTGATGAAGATATAAATAAGGGAAATATCTCTAAGGTCTTGGGAATAATGTGGTCAACTAATAATGACACGTTAAAAATAGACTTTCAATCTCTGTTAGAAGGGTTTGATAATGAAATTATCACTAAGAGAATTGTTTTACAAACTGTAGCAAAGGTGTATGACCCTGTAGGGTTTATTTCCCCTTTTATAATAAGAGTTAAACTTCTAATGCAAGAATTATGGGAGCAGGGTGTTGATTGGGATTCTGCTTTACCCGATGCTTTAACACAAAAATTTAAGAAATGGCATAGTGAAATACAGGATTTAGAAAATTTTGAAGTGCCTAGAAAATATTTTACGAATTTTGAAAAATTAACTCCTGAAACTATTCAAATTTGTGTTTTCTGCGATGCCAGTTTAAAGGGATATGGTACAGTAGCTTATTTTTGTGATCCTTGTTCCCGTGAAACTTCATTTATTATGTCAAAGACAAGAGTATCTCCTCTCAAAAAACTTATTTTGCCTCGACTGGAATTGATGGGAGCCTTAACAGCTGCTCGATTAGCTCATTATCTTGGGCGGCTATTTTCAATTCCCGTCAAAAACATACTATGCTTCTGTGATTTCCAAATTACCCTTTATTGGGTCAAAGGAAGTGCTAGTAACTGGAAGCCCTTCGTTGAGAACAGAGTGCGTGAAATTCAACGATTAGTAGCCCCGTCTCAGTGGAGATTTTGTCCAGGGGTTAAGAATCCAGCTGATGTGCTATCTCGTGGTTGCACAGCAGCTGAATTGTTGAAGAATGAAGAATGGTTGAAGGGACCAATTTGGTTGAAAGAAGAGCACTTACCGACACCACTACCTGAAAATGAAGCGAAAATACCCGAAGAAGAGATTTTGCGAGAACAACGGAAAACTACTGTTTGGCAACAATGAATTTGAATTATTATACAAGTTTTCATCTTGGTCTAAATTAAGACGTGTAACAGCTTGGTGTCTTAGATTTATAAAAAAATACTAAATGTCGATCTTTGCGAAATACTGGTTTTTTAACTATACTCTCTAAAATAAGAAGAGTGAGATCTGACTCTAAAAGAGTGGCATATCACTCTTTGAACATGCCAAAATGGAGCCAACCTCTAAAGAGTGAAAAGTCTCTTTTCGAAAGAGTGAGATTTCTCACTCTTTATTAAGAGTGAGATTATTCGCCGCAATTTAAAGAATATGGCTGATTATTTTTCTTTAAAAAATTGCGTACACTAGACGATATCGTTTCATTTCGCCTTGCGAATGAGCTCCAGTTCAACGGTGGAAAAATTGCAGTTTGGATTCGTCGGGAATCGAACCCAAGCCGTCCTCGTAGGAAGCGAGCGTCTTACCACTGAACCACTGAGCACATACACGTGTTGCTTATTTTACATTATTAAATCATTCTTATACGTGATCAATCATATTTTATTTTTTACTGTATTTATCAACAGTATAAAATTACAGAATTCTAATGGATATTTTAAAATTATAATTATTTTGAAATTGCTAAAATTAGAATTAATTTAAAAGAAAATGTGTACTTGAAAACAAATTTCCTAATACAAGCATTCATTTAAAGTAGCTTATAAGGAAAAGAAGTTACTCAAGTGTACATATTCAAAAAAAAAAGAAATAAATAAATAAATTTTCGCATACAAATCTATAGAGTTTTCTGAAAAGCTCTTCCGTTCAGTAGTATAAAACTCGCTGTTGATTTTAAATATTAGTAAAGAATTCTCCCCATTTCTTTTAATATTTCACATATGTTAGCTGTCAATGAATATAATAAAAATATGAGTAATTATAGATTTTAAGTCGTTGTGCCTTAAATATTTGCACTGATATTTTCTCTTATACTTTAGAAATTTCTGAATAAAACTGTTTACTTTCCAATAAGAGTTTCGATATGTTTCTTGAGATTTTCGATTCTTCACTAATAATATTATTCGATTTTGTCAAACGCAAAGAAAAAAATATTTACCGAATTATCTTTTAACATACTTATTTTCCTTTTCTTTTATTCATCAGAAATTAAGTTATAAGGAATAAGTCTAGGAATAAGTTCTGTTAAATAAATGCATGCATCAGATCGTTCAGAAATTGTCCATTTTTCATTCGAATTATGATTAACAGATGGCGGCAGCTATTTCTCACTCCACAAAAGTTTGATCTTGCAATACATGGTGACCTCACTCTTTGTGGCAAAGTGATTATACATCACCCTTTCACAAAAAGTGAGAAATATCACAATTTCAAGAGTGATAATAGTGTTTTCTCACCTTTATTGGTGTCAAAATAGGGGTCACTTTTTTAAGGAGAGAGATTCTCACTCCAGAAATTTTAGAGAGTACAAGAACTTGATGAGGCAACTAAAATTATTGTGAAGTTGGTTCAAAGACATGAATTTGGAGAGGAAATAAAGACTTTAAAATCTCGAAGAAACCTTAATGCTAGTAATAAACTCCTTTCTTTAAATCCTTTTCTAGACAAAAATGAAATTCTTTGTGTTGGTGGAAGATTAAGACACGCAAACCTACACCTACCTGAGAGTCAAAAGCACCAAATGATACTTCCCAAAACGCATCACATTACAGATTTAATTATAAGGTACTTTCATGAAAAACATCTTCACAGTGGAACTCAATTAACAATTTCAGTCCTGCGACAACAATATTGGATAATTAATGCAAGAGACGCTGTGAAAAGGAATCTGCGGAACTGTATGAAGTGTTTTAGAACCACATCGAATTTAGCCTCTCAAATAATGGGTGATCTTCCAGCTGCTCGTGTAGTGCCATCGCGAGTGTTTTCAAAAGTCGGGGTTGATCTTGCAGGCCCCTTTCTCATCAAACCTTGTAAGGGCCGAGGTGTTAAATCTTATAAAAGTTATATTTGTTTATATATCTGTTTTTCCACAAAGGCAATTCATTTGGAAATACTCAGTGATCTCACCTCTGAAACATTCCTCGCATCTTTGAAGAGGTTTGTCGCTCGACGAGGAAAACCTGAAGAATTGTTTTCAGACAGAGGAACGAACTTTGTAGGTGCCGACAACGAAATTAAAAAAATGATGTCCTTGATCTCTTCTGAGGAAAAAAATCCACAGATATTTGTCCGAAGAAACAATCAAATGGAATTTCAATCCCCCGTCGACCCCCCATTTTGGAGGCATTTGGGAGGCTGGAATAAAACAGATGAAAGGTCATTTAAAAAGAACTATTGGCGAACAAATATTAACTTATGAACAGTTCCTTACTTTAATTACTCAAATTGAATCGTGCTTGAACTCAAGACCTCTTGTTGCGCTCTCGAATGATCCAAGCGACTTAAATGCTCTAACTCCAGGACATTTTATCATAGGCACTGCCTTGACTTCAATACCAGAACCTGACTATTCTTTAGTTAACCTAACCTCGTTAGAAAGATGGAAACTTCTGCAAAAAATTTTTCACGGTTTCTGGAAGAGGTGGTCCTCAGATTACCTATCAGACTTGCAAAGGCGATCAAAATGGTTAATATATAAACCAAATTTCAAGAAAAACGATTTGATTTTAATAAAAGACGATAATCAGCCACCTTTGAAGTGGAAACTGAGTCGCATAATCAAATTATTTCCTGGAGCAGATGGCAAAGTTCGCGTCGTTCTACTGAAAACTTTTTATGGGGAGTTGATGCGTCCGATCGCCAAACTATCTCCTCTGCCATTTAAAAAACTTTTGAACTGATTTTTATTTATTTTTTATTTTTTATTTATTTTTTATTTATTTATTTTTATTTTTTTGTTGTTGTTCCTATATTTTATCAACTTATGTTAATAATCTAGTCACAATGTTTCATTATGTATATTAATCTCTTTTTTTCTTATCTATTTGCAGTTTGAAGACAGAAAATGAAAACTTTTTATGAACCTCCGTTCATGGGGGTGGAGCATGTTTGAGCGTAGATTCCGGTTTTCGATTCACGCTTCCCCCCTGACTGGTAATTTTGGCTCTTTGCCAAATGAGAGGTGAATTTTTCTCTCTGAAAAATTTTACTTTTTTAGTTTAGTTTTTCGGCCTGTCTTGAAACAGGAAGTATCCTTTTCTTGAACATGGAAAAGTTTATTATTTACATCTCTTGGTCTTGGCTCCTTTATGGAGAAACAATATTATTACACGAATAACTCCAGAAGTTAATTATAATTTGTGAAACCGTCTTTAATATTATGCAAATAATTTATCTTTTGTGTTTAATCTCTAAAACAAAGTATATGCTCTCCCATTCAAGAACTTTTTCTTTGACTAAAACAGAACATTTGCATTATAGATTGATAAAGCATGAAGTGTGTTATCGTGATTTTTAATGATTCTGCAAATTTTTTCACATATATATTTCTAAAGCTATTTACAGGAATAATATGTAGCAGTATTTTTAATTACATCGCTTTTCTTTTTTAGTAATCCATCAGTAGACATTAAAATTTAATACTTAAAAAAAAATCTAAACATGTTTTTATTTTCTAAGCAATCGATATAAAATTCTGCACGATACAGAATTTAATTTAATATATTCTTCCATATAGAGGCATACAGCAACTGTGTTACATTCCTTAGCATCACGAATTTTATTCATTTCTTAAAATATAATACAGCATAGAAGCCCATTGGCGGCTTTTAAATTTTTGCTTTCATTTTGGCGGCGAATTAAAGTGGCTTTCGCATTTGCGCAATTGCTTAAGTAAACATTTTGGAGTGAAATGTTTGAGCTGCTTCGATACGAAATTTCAAATTTCGCCAAGGGTTCCTATATTGAAGCTTTTATATTTCTTCAGCACGATTTTTCTCAATTTTAGTTTAATTGTTAAAAAAAAAAAAAATAAATAAATAAATAAATGCTTGCGCGTTCATTTTTTTTTTTTCGACATAATATCATATGTATATATATTTGTTTACTTGTTTGTTTACTTTTGGCATCAATATATATATATATATATATATAAATTATATCATTTGAAAGCTACAGTAAGGTTTATATATATATATATATATATATATATATATATATCTTTTGTGCCAATTATCCAATTCAAATACAAAAATACTGCGCTGTCTACATTATGTCCTGATAATTAAGTGTTCCAATTTTTGATAAAATATAATAATCCAGACAGGTGCAATTGCGAGGTTGAGACTACAAAACGTCTCCACAGTTTGTTTGAAATGAAGCTGGATCCAGCAAAATAAATTTGGGACGGTTAAATAACTTCGTCGCCAGTGACTCGGCGAAACTCTTAGTCAGATGAGTTTTATGTCGACATGGTGCTGCAATGAAAGAGGTTCTGAGTGTTAGATAAATGTGAAGCGATTTTAAGTTCGATTGAAATGAAGGGAAAGGTAGTTTGTAGAATATAGTATAAGATGGAGATTGTTTTTGAATGAAGAGTGAATTGGTGGTGTTAAAGAATTGTAGAGAGTTGTAGTGGATTAGAGTGGAAGAAGGGTGTGTTAAGTGGAAAGTATGTGTGTGTGTGTGTGCGTTTCATTTCCTAGCATCACTAATTTTATTCATTTTTTAAAATATAATACAGCACAGCAGCCCCTTTGAAATTTCGCCAAGGGATTCTATATTGAAGCTCTTCTATTTCTTTATTTCTTTAGCACGATTTTTTATATTTTATTTAAATTATATGAAAAAAACAATGTTTGCACGTTCATTGTTTTTTGACATAATATATATACATATATATATATTTGTTTATTCATTTGTTTACTTTTGGCATCAATCTATATATATTATATAATTTAAAAGTTACAATGAGTTTTTTTTTTTTTTTTTTTTTTTTAAATTTCCTTTTGTGCCAATCATCCGATTCGAATACAGAAATACTGCGCTGTCTACTTTATGCCCTGATTAATAAGTGCACCAATTTTTGATAAAATCTAGTAATCCAGACAGTTGCAATGACAAACTTTCAGCTTTATATATTTAGATAAAACGTTTGATCGTTCATACAATACGATAGATAAAAATTGGTAATGACGCGAAAACAATCGATTCAAAGAAATAGTAAGGGCAGTCGTACTAAAAACTTTTTGTAATTCAATATATATATATAATATATATATATATATATATATATATATATATATATATATATATATATATATATTAACACGTTATTAAGAAGAAAAACTAATTTGAAAATTTCATCAAATAATTTATTTTTCAGAATGAAAATTGTGAAAAAAACTTGTAAATTCTAGCAATGAGAAACAGGTTTGTCCAGAAGGCGAAATATGTTTTATATCTGATGTATTTTATTTAGACTTTGAAGTGGATTATGCTGATTGCATCAAGCCGGGCAAGGAAAACGGTAAAGGTATATCTAAATATTAACTTATAATTAATAATATTAATAAATATTTAATAGGATTAACCCTTTGCCTGTCCAATTTAATTTCAGTACTCCGCTGAGCGCTGCCAAATTCAAGAATTTTTAATTCAATTTCCAACACTAAATTTTAACCGTAACGGTTGCCTAATCACATCGAAGTTTATTTGTACAATATGTATATCAAATATCACATCTCAAAAATATTGATGGCAGATGAATAAAAGGATTCCTAAATTTAGCAACAATGTTTAGAGCGCTTTACAGCGTTAAGGCCAGAGAAGTGTTACTATACAATTATATGCATAATGGCATTAAATGATGAATGTAATTATTTTTTTAAATTATAATGAAAACAAGAAATGCGCACTTTCAAAAATAGTTCGACAGACGTACATAAAAAGAACGTACATAACATTTTGAAAATGAAACAATGGTAAATGACAACCGTTTATCGGCACACTATTTTGTGCTTTTAAAGATATCGATTTCGGAACCGGTAATTTAGATGAAAAATTAAATTGATAGAAATTATTTTAAACATAAATTTTAAATTTAAACTTCCGTGTAGTTTACACATTAATATTAAAAATTTACAACTTTTTTTTTATTATAATTTACTTTTTTTTACTTCTATATTCAATAGAAGAATGTATTGGATTCGTAAGAATTTTCGACCCCAGATTTTTGATGGATTTACACATTTTGAGAGCTGTAGCACACGATTTGACCATTTTTATAAAATGTCTGTCTGTCTGTGTCTGTGTGTGTGTGTGAAAAAATTTTGTGGCAACTGTATCTCAGGAACTTTCCACAGAATTTCATACAAATTACTATGTAGTTACACCTCGACATAAATTAGTGCCTATCAACATTTGATAAAAATTGTATTAGAGGTAGCGTTGCCATCCCACTTTTTCTAAATTTTTAACATGGCGGTATAGGATAAAATTTTGTATGAATGTGCATAAAGAGAATTATTTTTTAATAATCATTATGAAATTTACAAGAAATATTTATAATAGATATAGACAACTGGGGAAAAAATGTATGTGTAAAGTCCTCCCCTTCCCTCCTCCTCGAGGGGAATGAATTTTCATGATGGGTATATTTCAAAAGAGCTCGCCTATACCTTTTAAATGAATGATTTAACCATCGATCTGTGATAATTTAAAATAATTTTATCGTTTTTTTTTTTTTTCATTTTAACAATAAATAAATAAATAAATAAATAAATGAATAAATAAATAATAATAATAACAATAACTATAATAATAATAATAATGTGGTGTTGAGAATAACATGAGCTTTTTTTCATGCATAATTAGTGTTATACAACTTTACTACTTCTCTAATACGGAAATCGTACTGAAGATGATTTTAATAAATTATTTTTACTGAGTGAATTTGTGTAGGAAAATATAGAAGAAAGTCATGTGGTGGCTACAACATTCGAGTTTTAATTTGTATAGAATCTCTCTAGACAAATTTTGTCAAATAGAAGATTTTATTTTTCATACAACATGATCATTAATAAAATCATCTTTCTGTATCTGAGGCGTGAACGACTGAGGCGTGATGTAGATACAACACTGACTTAAGCCAACTTTATGTTTCAATTTCTGACAAATTACTTGAATGGTTTGGATATAAATCAAGGTATAGGATCTTTTGGAGATTTTAACAGAAATCACTCTTTTCTCCAGTAAAAATAGCGTTCATAGATGACCCACGCTTCTACCGTGAAAACATGGCAAAAACTTTCTTTCATTTAAAAATATTCGAATAATTTTGATAAAAATTTAGATTTAGATTGTTTTTGAAATGAAATTTGGATCTGAAATATTCTCATACGCAAGATAATTAGTGTTTACTGGTTTATATTATCCACCTGGAAAAGTATGGTAGAAACGTAATTTTCTTGTGAACTGCTGAAAATTTTCAAAACTGTTCATATATGTTATATATATATATATATTTTGAAAGAAAATCTATCTTACTTATCTTTTTTTTCGGGTTAAATCTGCAATCGCTGGTAACCCGTGCCTTGCCTGGAACGAAATATAACTAAAACCTGGTATTAATGAAACTGCTTCAATGGTTTTGATAAAAATTATAATACTTAAGTGTTTAAGAAAATAAATCGATTTGAATTTTTACTTCTCTGCAGGAAAATTAGTTTTACCGGTAACCCACTTTCCGATCGGGCAAACAAATAAGAAATATATTACAGGAAACATATCACTGTATTTAGATTATGAATGATGTTCATAATGAAACTGAATGATTCCGGTCCTACAAAAGCTATGGATAATGTATATTATGTAGTATATAGTATATATACATACGTAATTTTAACGTACACAAACATCAAGCCGTCTCAATTATATATGTTAAAAGCAAAAACTGTTTTATTTATGAGACAAAAATTTAAGTTAAAATACATTTAAAAACAAAATATACGTATAAAAACAATTAAAATCTAGACGTTTCGAAACCCGTCCGGGTTTTCTCATCAGTAATTACAACATAATATCCAAACATTACATGAATACACAAGGAATTTAAAGGAGTACCGATAATTGAGGAGCCAGTGCGCATGCTTCATTGATAGTTTGGAGATGCTTGGCAGTGTGCCAGCTCTCAAGGAAAATACGCGATTTATAATTTTCAAAACCAGAATTTATAATTTTTATATTATCGAAGTCAGGAATATGATCGGTTTCTATTGAATAGATTACAATTTTAGATTTTTGGTTGCAATTGCCCCCCCCCCCCCCCGAACTGTATAATGATTTCTTTAGATGTTGCTTCTCTTTTTTACATCCATCCCTGTTAAATTTGATTGCGATATTATAAGAAAAATTTATCCTGTGAATAGTACTCATTTTACTCTTAATATTGAATCAATTCTTATATTAGTTTTTTAATTCAAATTTAATGATTTACACTATAAAGAAATTCGTAGCACGCTTATGTGCTCCCCCTGCTAGTGTTTGCATAGCAGAAAATGTTATGCATTTTTTGGAAAATAAAATAAATGATAGATTAAGTGAAAAAATTCCTTTTTGGCGGAGATATGTAGATGACATAATTTTATTAATTGAAGTAAAACATATAACTGATGTCGTTACTTTTTCTAATTCGTTATGCCCAGAAATTCAATTTACTTTGGAAATGGAACAAAATAAATGTTTGCCTTTTCTTGACGTTCCTGTTAAAAGCATTTCGAATTCACCTAGCATTTTTCAAACTTCTGTTTATCGTAAGGCCACTTTTACAGGTCAATATCTAAATTTTCATTTTTCTAATCCTAATTCTCATAAAATTGCAGTCTTCCGAACTTTGCTCAATAGAGCTCTTCAGTTATGCAGTAACGAGACACTTTTTAAGTTGGAAATTAAAAGAATTTTTCAGGATTTAATAAATAGCGATTACTTTCTTAATTGGTTAAAACGAATTTATCGTAAAAAAATTATCCTCTTCCCCTCTCCTTCGTTTCCTCCTGCCATTTCCCCCTCTCCTCCAATGCAAATGAAAAATTCACTAATTAACAAGAAAAAATGTATTTCTGTGCCATATTTTGGTTTTCCTTCAGAATTTATTTCTAAATTACTTAAACCACATAATATTTATACTGCTTTCCGGACGATTAAACAATTAAAAAACGTTCTTTTTAACTTTAAACCCATAACACCTTCTCTGGATTTAACTGTCGTAACATATTTAATTCCTTGTAAAAATTTCAAATATGTTTATATAGGTGAAACTGGCCGTACAGCAAAAATTAGACTACAGGAGCAAAGACGACCTTTTAAAAATTGCAACCAAAATTCTAAAACTGTAATCCATTCAATAAAAACCGAACACATTCTTGACTTCGATAATATAAAAATTCTAAATTCTGGTTTTGATAATTATAAATCACGTATTTTCCTTGAGATTTGGCACTCTGCCAAGCATCTCCACACTATCAATGAAGCACGCGCACTGGCTTCTCAATATTCGGTACTCCTTTAAATTCCTTACGTATTCATGTAATGTTTGCATATTATGTTGCAATTACTGATGAGGAAATCCGGACGGGTTTCGAAACTTCTAGATTTAAATTGTTTTTATATGTGTATTTTGTTTTTAAATGTATTTTAACTTAAATTTTTTTCTCATAAATAAAACAGTTTTTGCTTTTACTATATATGTGTGTATATATATATATGTATATAATTTTATGTTGCAACATGGACAAATATTGAGATAATGAATGCATAATGTAATATATAATTTTTTATGTAGATAGATGTACAGATCGCGTGGAGGGTAACAAGACGGTCTACTGTGGCAACATCCTCCCATGTGCTGAAGGATTGAATTCTCTGGGAAATATTTTTACTTTACCTAAGAATAGATCGTTTAATTTTAAGTTATATTTTATTTCAGGAATATTATTCATGTACACTCGGGATCTGTTTAATTTGTCCTAAGAACGGTCTCGTATTTCTTTCAGGAATATTCTGGAATACAGACGTAATTACCAGGGCCAAATTCACAATTATACAATAGGTGAAAAGATAATACAATGGAATAATAATACACAGGGTCGTCATTCGCATTGGAAGCCCTTCAATTTATTTACTCCATTTGTCCATATTTCTTTCAAGATTAAATGTAGTTATTTTAAACTACAATATAATGATTTATACATATGTTGTCATACTTTCCGAAAGTTTCATGACATTTGAAGAAAAACCTTTTTAGTGTTATAAAGGGAACATTTAAAATTTCTTTTGCAATTTTAATAAAATATTAATACAACTTTAAATATTTTGTCGATCCTCACAAAATTGAATACACATATAAAAAATAACATTTATAACCAGATTTTAGATTTCACAAATACTTTTTATTTTATTGGATTTCTTGTTCGTCCCCTAATATTCTTCGTAGCAAAACCTTTGCGGAGAAATATGAGGAAAGACATGTTTTCCTTATTTCCAAATTTCAACACAACACGTTAAGTATTTTTTAAGATATTCAACAAAACGTAAAAAAAAAAAAAAAAAAAAAAAATCAAATTGATTCCATCATTTTGTCCAACACCTATATCTCGCATATGTTCAAACCTGGTATTCTTTGGAACTGGTAAAGTTTTGCCGAGATATTTAAAATATGTACCAAGAAGTTGAATGCAAAGTTCTCATAAATTATAAATTTAGGTTTTTTTTTTTTTTTTTTAGATTTTGCTTCTAGTTTTAAAATTATATTTTAGCGCAATTGTGATGTTTTAAACGATCTATGCAACTGTATAATCATACTATATACTATAGAAAGTATTTTTTTATGCATATGAACAGCATATTTGAATTATATTAAACCTTGTGCAAAGTAAAGTTGTTAAAATTTGGTTATTAGAAACAACTTACATAGAACGCATTGTTTTATATTACTTACGTGTATCCCTGTACAAACCAGGGCTGGTATATACTCTATTTTACACACGAAACACCAGATACTGAAATTGAATAATATATTTCGATTTCAGTAAGATTAGTGTAAAGTAAAGTTATTAAAATATGGTTTATAGAAATACATCCCATGGAACAAAATGCTTTGGAATACTTTTGGTTATCCCTGCACACAAACCAGCAGAGGTATTCCCTTCATTTTCAAATAGTGAACATCCAGTAGTGACCTTGAATAACATATATCAGTTTCTAGAAATTCCAAAAATATTTATGGGAGTTAGAGAGCGGACAGACATGCAAACGGACAGGTGAAAGACAGACAAATGCACAAATTGAATTCATATTCACTTAAAAATTGTTACAAAATGTTAAAAACGCTTATTGTAAACGAAAGTGTAAATCCAGCAATTTTTTATTAATATCTCTTAAAGTAATTAGATATTTTTGAGTGGAACTGCATTAATCCTGATGCTAATCATACAATATTCTACAGAAAGAATTCTTTTGTGCGTATTCATAACATATTTCAATTTCATTAAGCTTTGTGTAAAGTAAAGTTATTAAAATTTGGTTTACAGAAATAAATCTCATATATCGCAGTGCTTTGGAATACATTCCGAGTGCGCATGTACACAAACCAGTGCTGGTATACACTCCATTTTTCATAAGAGTCATCGATAGTGAACTTGAATAACATATTTCATGTTCGTTAAGATTTGTGTACAGTAAAGGCATTAAAATATGATTTATAGGAATATCTGCTATAGAACATAGTGGTTTAGAATACTTCCGTTTGACCCTGTACGAAAACCAGTAGAGGTACGCACTCTATTTTTAATTGGGAATATCCGATGATAAACTTGAATAGAATATATCAGTTTCAAGAAGATTTTTGTGCAGTAAAGGTATTAATACATGGTTTATAAAAATACCTTCCATAGGACACAATGCTTTGGAATACTTTCGGTTTTATATCTCTTAAAGTAACTAAATGATTTTGTATGACCTTGTAAATTTAATTCTAATATTACAATATAATATCGAAAGTATTTCTTATGCATATAAATAACATATTTGAATTATATTAAACTTTGTGCAAAGTAAAGTTGTTAAAATTTGGTTATTAGAAATACCTCACATTGAACGCATTGCTTTATATTACTTTCGAGTGTCCCTGTACACATACCATTGCTGGTATATACTCCACTTTAGATAAGAAACATCCGATATTGAACTTAAGTAACATATTTCAATTTCATTAACATTTGTGTTCACTAAAAATATGAAATTATGATTTATATAAATACGTCCCATAGAACACAACGATTTGGAATATTTTCGGGTGTCCCTCTACATAAATTAGTAGAGGTACGCACTCAATTTTCAATAGTAAACATTCGATAGGAAACTTTAATACCATATATCAGTTTCAAGAAGATTTATGTACAGTAAAGGTATTAAAATATGGTTTATAGAAATATTTCCCACAGAACACAATGTTTTGGATTACTTTCGGGTATACATGTACACAAACCAGTAGAGGTACGCACTACTCCATTTTCAATAGAAAGCATCCCATGGTAAACTTGAATAACATTTATCAGTTACAAGAAATTCCATAAATATTTACGGGGGTTAGAGCTCGGACAGACAGACAAACCAAATTCATAAACACTTTTCAACCTTGTTGGAAAGTGTTAATGATAGAATTTGAAATTTCGTATTTTGATTACATATCTATATTATCTAAAAAATTCAATAGTAAAGAGTATTGATTACATAATATCTTTTTTTTTTTTTTTTGCTTTTTCTTTTTTTCGTCTAGAGGAACATATGCTAGAGCTGTAACGCTAAATTGTCTATATACTACGAATTTCTTTATATTCTAAAAAAAATTACTGATTTTGAGCATCATAGTTTATAAAAAAAAAAAAAAAAAAAAAAAAAAGTAGTATTAAATATTATGTATTTAATTTTGACATTGAATATGGGGATTACTATAACATTTTTTCTGCTTTGGCTGGCGTTATGCACTTTAAATATTTCTATTCAGCGAAAGACAAAGCAGCCAATAGGCGAACAGAGCCTCGCAAGAGTTCATGAGCGAAAGGATCCGGAAGGCGAAGTCTCCCTCGGAGATTATTAAGTGGAACGAGCAATGAGCAAAACTCTTTAGCATATAATACAAATCCTTTCCAATTTATGATCTATACAAAAATATAATTATTCTATTACTTTAATATTTAAAGAATAATTCTTGCTACATTATTTTATGATCCAAATTATTTATCATGCTTAAATCTTTGAAGTAAATTAACTGAAATTTTAAAACCATTTAAACAATTGTTGCCATATTCTAATTTACAATTCCTAATCAATTTACAGTACATGAACTATAAAATTTATTAATTTATTACTTTTCTTTAATACTGTACACCAAGTTTCGTGGAATCACCCAAGTGGTCTAAAAATTTCATAACGTCTAGAACAAAACTGACTACTCACTTATTAAAATATTTATTTACAAAAGTCATGAGTAAGAATGCTGAATAAATACTATATTTGTATTATTTCCAAACGGTGATTTCAAAATTATATATGATAATATTTATTTAGATTTTTAGAAAAGCTGTATCATGATACTTAAGCATAAATATCTTTTGCAACACTTTTCGAATATTCTTTTACATCTAGTTTTTATTCAACATAAAGGGGAAATTCCGCAATATTTATAATTATTTTCAATGATGTTGGAAATTTCTATATGCAGTCATCTATGCAAAAAGAAAAAAAAATGAAAGTCATAAGATGTTATCTATATGCTCTACTAACTATAAATAAACGTTTCGGAGACAGTGTAAATTGTATTGTAAATATGCAGTTCGTTTTATCTCTCCTTGTCGTTTTTACCTGCTTCATATATATTCAGAATCAAGAAGTAAGTCTCATTTTAACCATACATTTTTTTTAATTAGTTTGAGCGTTAGTTAATATCTATATCTACATTTCAACAAGAAATTCAAATTTTCATATAAATTTGTTACACATAGAAAGTGATTATCGTTATGTAGTAGTAGTTAGACTCTATCATAAACAACTCTATGAAGTAAATAATAACGAAGCTTGCCGAGATAATATAAAAATCAATCCCCAGCAATGATGATACCAGCCTTTAAATGAACGACGGAGATAAGCTACAGTCGGTAACAAAATTGTCCGAACACTAGCAAAAATTCCTATGTAAAAAAAGTACACTTCATACGGTTTTGTAAAAAGAATCCTTATCGAATCCTGTTCTTACTCAGTCTAAGAACATAATTCGAAAAGGATATATTTACCAAAACCGTATGAAGTGTACTTTTTTTACATAGGAATTTTTGATAGTATTCGGACACTTTTGTTGCCACTGTAAATTCGAGCAATTACATTGCATCTTTTGTGATGGAATGTTCTTTGAACACGCTGGCTGAGAAGAATGGTGTTACGTTCTTAATGTGGCCACATTTAGAAATTTAGCAGGTGTGAAAGAGACGGTTACGTCAGAGGTTACTGCAAATATACATATATATATATATATATGTATTTTTTCTCGTAATAAGTAAATTCTCCACATTTTTGTGTTGTTTTATCATGTTTTAATACTTTTAGAACTATTTTTCGCGACTTCTCTTGAAAGGCCTCATATTTGCACTTCATTTTTTTCTGGTGCTTTTATAAAAAACTGTTGTAAATCTTTACTTCTTTATTATTTTCAAGACTGTGCAACCTCCTTGTGATATCTGCCAGATTTTTCTTTACTTCCTACATATCAGCTTGAGGATCCTCTAGAAATACTGCTCTGATGGTGCGACATTCCTTACGGGAGGCTTGTTGGGCTGCCTCAATCTTCAGTGCATATGCCAAAGCTAACCTAACGTTTTTCACATTGGAAATCTAAATGCTCTTTGATTCTCTGAGCCCCGCACGGAATCGATAAAGTATTGGAGGGCAAATCATCAAGAGTGTCAGCATGGCATTCCGAGAAAGCTAAATGTGATAGTCTCTGAATATCCGATGCCGGATCTTCTAAACTTTCACTCGCTTTTAGGTAACAGGACGTTAACTAGAGACGACTTAGTCTTTACAAATTTTTTCTCCAAAATGCAGCCCCAGTGCTCTTGTTAGGGCCTCAAAATCATACAGCTGTTTCTTCGGAAGAATTTCTAGTATGTCAGCTGCGTCGCTCCGTAATGCTGCTGCTAAATGGACAGTATGAGCAGTAGAGTACCAACTATTAGCTTCAGCTACGATGGAAAAAGTGTGTCTTATACACTTGCATAATCGATCTGTCATCGTAGGTGGATAAGGTAATTGATTCTTTATTCTGTATTCTTGTCTCTTTTTATCTTCCTGGGGCATCGATGCTAACTTTTCTTCCTGAATCTGGATCTTCATTTGCATTTCACTTTCTAACACTCCCATGTTGCACACTATTTTCATTTTTCTGTCGGGGTCTTCCTCTCTTTTCTTAAATTTGCATTCTATCTCTGGAAACCTTCCATTCAGAACTTGATCAAAATTTTCCCTTTAAAACTCTGCTCTATCTTCATAACTTTCTCTTCAATTTCATCCATTCTATTTTCCATTACTGTTAATTACACTCTATTACTTCTTTCACTGCTGAAATTTCTCTCTTTATCTCGTCTTGATTAGATTTAATTTCTTCAGCCAACCCGGTTTCATCTTTTCCTCTTCTGCTTTCATTTGTTTTATTTCTTCAGTCAATCCAATTTCCATCTTTTCCTGAACTGCTTTAAGCCGTAAAACGCCTCCACTGAAATGAATTCCACTGAAAAATTTTGAATTTTCATATATTTTCGTTTTTAATGTGAATTGCTAATCACAGTTTAAAAAATAAAAAAATATATATATTTTGTTAAAATATATGATATATTTCCAAAATCGCAGATTTGATACCTAATTGAGGTTAAATAGATGTTGAAAAACTGCAAAACCCTTTTAAATTAGTTTTCTTGATCCCCGTTTGTTACAATCTAAGAAAAAAATGTTTTATTTCATATCCATGAAACCCTGCACTCGAATGAGTCACTTATGCTGATTTTTTTTTTTTTTTTTCTGATATTTTGTAAGGAAAAAAAAAAATTGGTTTTACATTACAAACTTTTTCAAGAAAATTATCAACGAAGCTGTCCGATTCCGTATTTAATGTAAAAAATAAAAATATATATTTATCTTAATTAATTCCAGAGAAAAAATAAATAAATAAATTGTTTCAGTAGCAGCGGAACTTTCACAACTGATAGGTTATTTTTTTCATTTTTTCCCTCAAGTTCTCTATTATCTTTTTTTGCTCAGTTTTCATCTTTTATTGTACTGCTTTCATTTCTTCGCTCAATCTCGTTTTCAAATCGCTCATCCTGAGCAGCCAACCCTTCTTGGAGCTTCATTTTTTGCTACACACCTCAAATTTCCACCATTCAACCGGCCTTCCCACTCCTGACACTAAAATTATTGCGTACTCATGGCTCTGAATGAAAGGCGAATCTTGGAGAGGATCAAGACTTTATTTACCGAAAATTCTAGAAGATTACAGGTCTATAAACCATTTAGCAACTTCAGTATTACCAAAAAATACAGCATAAATAACAACTCAAATTGAAAGCATAAATTGTATCATAGCTTTAACATACAGAAAAGCTGTAATCAGAAAGTCTCAAGGCATCTTTACACATCAATCAAATTTTGGCGAAACTGACCGACTTGGCGCGATGCGAATCTTAAACACCCGCTTAGAAAATTGAGAATGCTCAGAAACTTTTGAACCAATCAAGTTAGAGCTTAGATATTTACCATATCGATAATAAGGATTCTTCTCGTCAATGTCGCCAAAAAGGTTGCCAAGGAAAGAAAAAATCGGCAAATTTGGCACAAATGCCATTACATGACTTAATGAATCATTTTAATGTTGTTTTAGGAGAAAACAAGCTGTTTTAACGCGAAAACAAACTAGAAATGCTAAAAATTAACATTTTATAACCTGACAATGAATTTACATAAAGATAATTGCAATAATTTACAAATTCGTAACATATTCGTAACATACATATTTGTACCATATTTCTAGTCCTCGTGTGGTAATAAAATTATCGAAATTCTTTTGTGTAGCCTTATAAATAAATTATTGATTCTACTCTACATTTATTTTCTACAAAAACTGTTTCTTTTATTTCTTAGAAAATACCTGTGAATCATTTTGTGAATTTAAAAGTAGAAGAAAAAGTGAAGGAAAGAAAACTACACATACGTTTTCGTTTGGCAACTTTACTTTTTTGAAATTTTTTTTTTCCAACTGAGTGAAAATAATGTCCGGACCGGGTGTCGAACCCCAGATCGTTGACTTACAAGGTCAACGCTCTACCAATTGAGCTATTCAAGCCGGCAACTGGTGGGCATTACTCATTCAGACAACCTTTAAGCAGAACATCTGGTCTATCATGTAGATAGCTCGACAGAATAAGCCGCAGGTAATGGAAAACACCATTAAACAATGGAAGGAAGAATTACATTTATTAATGTCACACAATCAGCAGTGTATGTAATGCAGCAATGTATTTTTCCAACTGAGTGAAAATTATGCCCGGATCTTTGACCCGAATCTTTGAAGTCAAAGATCCGGGGTTCGACTCCCGGTCCGGACATCATTTTCACTCAGTTGGAAAAATACATTTTCAATATACATGGTTTTCTTTCCAATCTGCTGATTGTGTGACATTAATAAATGTAAAACTTTATTATTGTTTACAAACTTGATTGTCAAAAGCAAATTATTTTAAAAAGCAAGTGCTACATATTAAGAAAATAAACTTTGAAAATATACATAAAATATTTTTTTTTTTTTTTAAGCATTTTTTGTTATATTTAAACCAAGGAATGTTAAATATCTAATGATTTCATTCTGCTATTTCAAAATTATGTAATTTTAATTTGTACTTGAATATGAATATGTTTGACAAAGCATTTTTCAGACATCATAAAAATTAATTTTTATTTCTTAGAAGAATAGCTGTGAATGTTTTGAGGATAATTTTGTGAATTCAAAAACAATAGAAAGTGAAGAAAAAGAAATCTTCCCATACTAACCTGCTACTAACTACTCGCGAAATAGAAGAACAATTTTCGATCAAAGGTGCTATTCATGTAGACTTAACACATGTAGTTCCCGTCTGTTGACACTAGTGGTGCTACTATATTTCCAGTTCGCGTTTTAGCTTCACTGTCCTATCTGTATGATAATCTGTGACCTCAAATATACCTTGCGCCTGTATAGGTTTCAATTTCACTGAGAGATCATCTTATTTTTTTTTTTTTTTTTTTTTGAAGTAGCAAACATGCGCGAAATTTTCACTCGTATTTCTTTTCTTATTTATCTGTAAAATTAGAAACACATAAATATTATACTAATACTTCACAACCTAATTAAAATTTTAATTTACCAGAAGTCAAATTATTATTAGAACCAAATTAATACTATGCAATAGTGAAATCAAAATAATCATCCAAAGAAAGGTTTCAAAATAAAATTCAGTTTCACGAACAAGTTTTCATACTTCCACAGGCAGTACAGTTTTAGTATAGGAATCCCACGACGCCTTTTAAATTTTTGTCGTCAAGCTGGCGATGACTTTTTATTAATTTTGGTATAATTTTTTGTTAAAAAAATAATAGATAAAATAAATAACTCCTATTTTGATTAAATTTTTTAGTAAATTTATGATAATAATTCCGTATGTATCTTTAAAGTATTGCTAGGTATAAAACGGCGCTTGCAAAGATTCTGAAGATGGAACATTTAAAAATACATTTTTTCGTAAAATAATGTCATCAAACAAATGTCGTCATTTTTTTTATTCGTTTATTGATCTGAGTCCGCGTGCTTCATTATAATTCATTTTTAAATGTTATTTTTTATCCTCTTGTATTTTATTACACCACTATCGTGTTGTTTTTTACCGAAATGTCTTACCCAATCGTGTTGTTTTTTACCATTTTTTTACGTTATTTATCTATTTGTTCCGAAAACACCTTCTTACTTCATTGGCTTTACCTTCGTTCCTACTAAGCATGAGTCTGCTATCGTTTGTATGAACTTTAATGCTTTGAACGATTTACCAGCTTTTAAATACCAGAATCAGGCTGCTTGTTTTCAACTGCATATGACTTTCAATTTTCAGGTGTTATTTTCATTTCCTCGGGGAATGTAACCGTTCAGTTGTTGAATGTAGAATAGATTTTTCTTCTAAATTTCAATGCAGAAATTCTGTACGAATGTGTGTGCAAAGGTCTATACTGCGTAACTTTATTTCTTTGCAAATGCCGCTATCCAAATTAAGCTATTTTAAAGTTAGGTAGCTACTCATATTCGTCTCCTAAAGTAAATATTTTATACATTTTCTATTAGGTAGCATTAGAATAATAGATTTTTTTTTTCTAGGAATGAAAATTATAAAATGTTTTTCTATTTCAGGATTCTGATGAATCCCAGAAATGCTACCTCGTTGATAGTGTATTCGATATATGTGTACCTTATATTGTAAGTATTTGATGTATTTTTCAAATACATAAATTATTCATATATATTTCTTGTTATTACATTATAGATGAAATGCATTAAACTATAAAAATAATTTCCAGACAATTTTCGCCCTATAATTTAACATGTATAATATATGTGTGCTATATATAACTATGTCCAGATTTGCCGATGCCTATACCATTCAATGCCAGTATTTTTGTAAAATTTTAACTACTTCTTTGAATCGTATAAACATCACATAAAAATCATATAAAAATATTTCATTTGTGAATAATGGTTGAAAACGTTATAGGAAGTGGTAATTTTTCATATCTGAGTTTAAGGTTTTAAATCCCATATTATAATACTAGCAGGCTTTGCCCGCTTCGCTGGACATTAAAATTAAATGAGTTTTCAAAATCCCATATCTTTATTTATAACCTAAGTTCTCGCTGTGATTGGTAGAGGTTTTCTCGCTCGCAACGTGAGGAGTATGGGTCCCCACTGCCTTCGGCAGCAACTTACCCACTTCTTACTTCCCCTTCCTCAGCGGGTGTGTTCGAAGTTTTGCAAAATAACACTAATGTACATAATGCGTACAATTAATATCCACACACCAAAATTCGCCATTCTAAGATAATTCAAAGCGAATTCAAACGGAAAAACATGTTTTTATACATGTTCATTGCCCTCCGACTCCGAGAAGGGGGATGGGGGATTTCGAATTTCGTGAAATCCAGTTACAATAAGTGCCGGATGCATACAAACAATTTACGCACCAAATTTCGTGACCACAGAAGTATTTAATAGAAAATATTATAAATAAAGAAATACAAAAAGCACAGCTTTAGTATGGGACCCCTTTGGTGACTTTAAATATTTTAAGCCATTTTTGCGATGAACTGGATTGGCTATCTCAATTGTGCAATTAAAGATCTTGGCGAGAAACGTCCGAGCTACTTCGGTGCTGAATTTCAAATTTTTCCAAAGGGATCCGATACTAAAGCTGTTCCACACACAAAATAAATAAATCAATAAAATAAAATAAAATAAAAAATCTTTTCTGATATTTACAAAATAAAAAATCTTAATAAAATCCAAATTATAATCATTTACAATTATGGGGAGAACATAAAAGAACCTCATAAGGTACATAATACCACAAAAAAATTTGTTATACTGCAGAAAAGAAAAGTACTGCTTAATTAAATAAAAATATTAAACTAATGCCAAATATCTCTATGAAAATATTTACCCACATACAAATTCATGATTTAAAAAAATATAATCACGAACTTTCGTAGGTATTTTTCTCTCTAATTTTTATTATTATTTACGTGAAATTAAAAATATTTCATTTCATTTCTGGAAAATAAAAATATATATATAAATGCGTATATATAAATATAAAACCTTCTACCGAATCTGGGATGAAAACGGAAAAAGATTAAAATAAATTAGAAATATCAGACCTATATTTATAAATTTGATACCAAATGAAAGGGTAATTTTTCTGAATCCTGGGGTGTAAACGGTTTTCGATACGACAATTAGAATTTTTTTAATTAACTAAAGTAAGAAATTTAGATGGCAACACTTCATTTCAATCTTTTCGTAATTTGTAGTGCGAATCACGCGAATAAAAGAGCCTTTAACTTAAAAATTTATTTTTATATTTTATATTCAAAGCGTTTTAGTGAAAAAATATTTATGGCGCATGCGCAGGCATTTTTTACCCATAATTTAAACACTAATCATAATTTTGAAAATTTCTGTAGATATAATTTTAAGTTGGGTGAAGACCTAAGTTTCTGCCAAGCGCCGTTGAATTCCGTCCAGCCGTTCTCGAGTGATGCCCGGGCAAACGTGTTTTAGTCTTTTACCCCTCAGGGGGGAACGGGGGGGGGATTTCTGAAAAGTTGGTAGATATAATTTTAAGTTGGGTGAAGACCTAAATTTCTGCCAAGCGCCGATTAATTCCGTCCCGCCACTCTCAAGTATTGCCCGGACAAAAAAAGTGGCATACAGACACGATGACACACACACACGCACACACACACAGGCAAAATTTTCTGAAGTCATTTTCGGCTTTCATGGGATGTGAAACGTGAAGATATCGGAAAATGTTTCGTTTCTGACAAATTTACAGACAAAAGTCTGATTTTATTAATATAGATATACAGAAAATATAAAGATATCCGACTGTAACGCCCTGACTATATATAGATTTTAGTGAATTTATAAGCTTAGACTTTTTCAGAATAAAATTCTGCTATTTTTACAGAGGGACGTGTTAAAACAGCATTTGTCTGAGCTTAAATTTTCTAGATATGTTACGCAATGCACGTTAATTTCACCGTGCCATTTTCTCTTTTAAGGACACAAAATCTTATTCCTTGCCACCTGTAGATTCATATTGTTTAAACTGCCGCAACCTTCCACCCCGATTAAGCATAGTACATGCATTGATAAAAATTTAAAGCTTTTATTATATTTAGATGATTTTTTTTCCCAGATTATTCAGATATATTTTACCACACCAGCTTCACAAATAATCTTGGTCAACATATACCCCTTTTGAATTTCTTGCAATTATTTCATTTTACGTTATGCAGATAACAAACATATACATAAATAAGTCGCTAAAAATTTGACTTTCCTATTAAACGCACCTCAAAACACGTAACTATAGTAAAAAATAAGCGTTTAAATTAGAATCTGTATTTAACATACTTATATAGGGTATCATTCTGCACCAGATTTTTCTGGACTTAATAAAATTTAGTAAATTATTTGCATTACTTATATTCAGTAAATAAGAATTTTGTGTAGCCATGTGTGTTGCTAACAAATTACATACACAAAGAGTGACATATTTCTGTTTAGCTCAGTATGAAAATAATATAACCAATATTGTTCCAATATTAGGAATTTCAAACTTCTTTTTCATAGTCATACAGTATCTGAATTCCTTTGAGTTGTCCCGTAAACGAATGGAAAATGATTTTCATTTGATATCATGCATTTAATATATTTTTATAAATATGAAAAATATATCATTATTTCATTTTGTTTAGTTCAGTTCAAAGATATTGAATTATAACTCCCTGAAATTTTCCCCATAGACGTTATGTATTTGACGTGCCCGTACATAAACAATTTGCTTGATTTTAATGAAATGGTTTTTGCAAATGATACTGATTTAGAGGTACCGAGATTGCTATTGTTCGTTTTTTATATACGTTTAGAATAGAAATATAGACACACAAACCGACAGAACAACCAATAAACACCTGATTCTTGGATTCAAGTAAATAAGAATTTTGTGTAGCCATGTGTGTTGCTAACAAATTACATACACAAAGCGTAACATATTTATGTTTAGCTCAGTATGAGAATGATATAACCAATAGTGTGAAAATGTGTAGGAATTTCAAACTTCTTTTTTATATTTATTGAAATTTAATTTTTCCGACTGAGTGAAAATAATGTCTGTACAGGGACTCGAACCCCGGATCATTGACTTACATTACAAGGCTCTACCAATTGAGCTATCCAGGCCGACAACCGGTCCTTCATTACTCACTCAGACAACCTTTAAGGCAAAAACATCTCTGGCCTATCATTTACATAGAGCTCAATTGGTAGAGCCTTGACCTTGTAAGTCAATGATCCGGAGTTCGAGTCCAGACATTATTTTCACTCAGTCGGAAAAATTAAATTTCAATAAATATGATTTTCTTCACAGTGATTGTGTGATTTTAATAAAAATTGTATTTCTTTTTTATAGTCATAATGCATTTGAATTCCTTTGAGTTGCCCTGTAAAAGAATGGAAAATGATTTTCATTTGATATCATGCATTTAATATGATTTTATAAATATGAAAATTATATAATCATTTTGTTTAGCTCAGTTCAAAGATATTTAAAAATAATATACATATATATATATATATAACTACCTCTGTTAATGAACCATTTTCTTGATTTCAATGAAATGTTTATTGCAAGTTGTACAGATTTAGAGGTACCGAGATTGGTCATTCTGCTATTATTCGTTTTTTATATACGTTTAGAATAGAAATATAGACACACAGACGACAGAACAACAAATAAACACATGATTCTTGGATTCAAGTCATATTCAATGGATTCTTGGATTCAATGTATATATTCCAAAATTTTATATTTAAAAAAGTGTCTAAAAACTTACTTTCTTGGTCGATATTAGGGTAAGTGATTGCTAGTTTCAGTAGTTGCATCAGTATCTACAATACTTTCAATATATACCTCCATGACTTAGTTGATACATTTTTTTTTTCTTATTGAGAGTTTAACACCTTCTTTATATTTTTACTAAGGCTGTGCTGATTAATCGATTAATCGGTTCGCTTAATCGATCAATGCTTAGTCCCGAACAATTTTTTTAATCGAGTTAATCGGATCCATTAATTCGATTAAAAATTTTCAAAATCCGATTAAAATTTTCAAACTACGAATTAAAGTAAAAATATTTTTCTCCCTACAAAATATTTTTTTACATATTTTGCTAACAAACTTTCTAAGAAACATCCATTAAATAATGAAAAAGCAAAAATAAAAATAAAATAAATAAATAAATAAAAATAAAACCTCTCAAAAGAAGTTGTTGCACTTTTGTTGATAGAGAAAATGGGGAGGACGGTTATTAAAGAAAATGCCGCTTCATGTGCATACTGGGGCAACACCACCTGTCTGTAGCCTTCTACAGAAATGTTGGCTAGGGTAATAGTATTTTCAGAAAAAAGAAGCTTTCAAAAAATAGAAATTCTAAAGATTAAAAAAAAAAAAAAGAAGAAGAAGAAGAAAGGATTGAGATTTCTAATATCAATGGTCAACTGAGAGAAATGTCAACTGAGTTTCACAGTATCTTCAAGCGTTTATTGTCTATTCAGAATTGCTGATTGTAACTACTGAAGTAGAAACAGAAAATAACATTCTGTGTTCTAGTCCGAAGTGACAAAAAAGATATAAAATATAAGATTTTGAGATTTTTATGATAATAATATAGAATTTTGAGAATTCATTTAAAAATAGTGACAAGCGAGATGTACAAGGCCTGCAAATATCAAACTAAAATATGTGTAAATTCATTTAATGTTTCTTTCAAAATGAATCGAAAAATTAATTTATTTAAAACAAAAAATTATAATACAAAATTCAATACGTAAAAATACTTATAGAAAATTAATACTTAAAGTCACCAATTATTACACTGAAAATTTATTTAAATTTCAGTTATGAAACAGATATAATTGATTAAACAAACATTTTTGAAAAGCAAAAAATCAGTCAAACTTATGAATAATATATCTATTCATATATATATATATATATATATATATATATAATATGAGAGTTTTATTCATCATTGAAAATATATTATATAAAAAAAAAATTAAAACCGATTAAAAATCCGATTAATCGACCGATTAAACGATTAATGAACTACGATTAACCCAGTTAAAACTCTTAATCGATTCCCACCCCTAATTTATACCTGTATTTCTGGAATACAGTCGGCAGCAAAATTATTCGAGCACTAGCAATAATTTCTATCTAAAAAGAAGTTCACTTAATTCTGCTTTGTTAAATAAATCCTTCTAAAGTCATATTCTTAGTCAGCCTAAGGAACATGGTTCGACAAGGATTAATTTAACAAAACAGTACTAAATGTACTGTTTTAATGTTAGAATTATAGCCAGTGTTCTAATAATTTTGCTGCAGACTTTATTTTGTGGTTCAAATTTATTGGAAAATCTACTAGCTAACAACTTAAAGAGAATTTGAATGGAGTCACTTCAAAAGTCTCAAGTTGATTAGTGTTCTTTGATTCTGAATATTTCTAAATTTTGACTCTTGATAATAATATGTTCTACTGCCGCTACTACTTTTAATTTATTTTTACTTTTGAATACATGAAGCACAATACATATGCAGTGCACAACTCTAGGAATTTTAAAATGATCCACGGTAGCATAGATTAAAACTTTTCAATAAATTTTGAAATTAATCAAGTTCATAAGATATTCCTTTTAAGGAATATTAATACATATTTATACAATGTTAGGATAATTGTAGTGGACTAAAAAGTAATGATTGACGATATTAATTCTTTTACTTTTTCATATACAATAACTTGATACAGACTAACATGACATCCGATGGAAAATTATTGCCTTTTGAAATAGAACAATGACATTAAAAATAATTGTTTAATAAAAAGGCATAATGCCAAATAACGTTAGAATAATTTTATTGGAACAAGAAATTACTGATTGACGTTATGAATATTAGTTCTCTTATTCATTCGTAACCAATAATTTGATACAGACTAACATGACATCTGATGGAAAATTCATGCCTTTTGAATTAAAAAAAAATGGCAATGGAAATAATTGTTTAATAAGGGGGCATAATGCCAAGAAATGTTACAATAATTTTATTGTAACAATAGAGTAATGATTGACGATATGAATACTAGTTCTCTTATCCATGCATGTACAATAACTTGATGCAGACTAACATGACATCCGACGGAAAATTATTGCCTTTTGAAATAAAAAACTGACACTGGAAATAATCGTTTAACGAGAAGGCATAATGCCAAACTGAATATTTAAATTACGGAACAGTTTATAAAAATTTTTAAATTCAAAACACATGTAATCTTTTTAACAGGCTATGTGTATCTATATTAATAAAATCAGAGTTTTGTCTGTAAATTTGTCGGAATCAAAAAATTTTGCGATATCTTCACGTTTTACACCCCATGAAAGCCGAAAATGACTTCAGAAAATTTTGCCTGTGTGTGTGTGTGTGTGTGTGTGTCCGTGTGTGTGTCATCGTGTCCGAATGTCGCTTTTTTTGTCCGGGCATCACTTGAGAACGGTTGGACGGAATTCAACGACGCTTGGCAGGAATTTAGGTCTTCACCCAACTTAAAATTATATCTATCAACTTTTCGGAAATTCCCCCCCCCGTTCCCCCCCCCCCTAGGGGGTAAAAGACTAAAACACGTTTGTCCGGGCATCACTCGAGAACGGCTGGACGGAATTCAACGGCGCTTGGCAGAAACTTAGGTCTTCACTCAACTTGAAATTATATCTATAGAAATTTTCAAAATTATGATTAGTGTTTAAATTGTGTGTAAAAAAACGCCTGCGCATGCGCCATAAATACTTTTCACTAAAATGCTTTGAATGAAAAAATAAAATATAAAAATAAATTTTTAAGTTAAAGACTTTTGTATTCGCGTGATTTTCACTACAAATTATGAAAAGATTGAAATGAAGTGTTGCCATCTAAGTTTCATACTTTAGTTAATTTTAAAAAATCTAACTGTCGTATCGAAAAACTGTTTGCACCCCAGGATTCAGAAAAATCACCTCTTTCATTTGCTACTGAATTTGTAATGATAGGTCTGATATTTCTAATTTATTTTTCCCTTTATCCGTTTTTCCGTTGCCACTTAAATTTCATACTTTAGTTATTTTTTAAAAATCTAATTGTCGCATCGAAAAACTGTGTAAACCACTGGATTCAGCAAAATCGCCCCTTTCATTCGGTATCAAATTTATAAATATAGGTCTGATATTTCTAATTTATTTTACCCTTTTTCCGTTTTCAACCGAGATTCGATATGGAACAACTTTAGTATTGGATCCCTTTGGCAAAATTTGAAATTCGGCACCGAAGTAGCTCGGACGTTTCTCGCCAAGATCTTTAATTGCACAATTGAGATAGCCAATTCAGTTCATCGCAAAAATGGCTTAAAATACTTAAAGTCACCAAAGGGTTCCGATACTTAAGCTGTGCTTTTTGTATTTATTTATTTATAATACTGTCTATTAAAGACTTCTGTGGTCACGAAATTTGGTGTGTAAATTGTTTGTATGCATCCGGCACTTATTGTAACTGGATTTCACGAAATTCGAAATCCCCCCCCCCCCTTCTCGGAGTCGGAGGGCAATAAACATGTGTAAAAACATGTTTTTCCATTTGAATTCGCTTTGAATTATCTTAGAATGGCGAATTTTTGTGTGTGGATATTGATTAAGTGTACGCATTATGTACATTAGTGGGATTTTACAAAACTTCGAACTCACCCGCTGAGGGTGGGGAAGTAAGAAGTGGGAAAGTTGTGCCGAAGACAGTGGGGACCCAGACTCTTCACATTGAGAGCGAGAAAACCTCTACCAATCACAGCGAGAACTTAGGTTATTAATAAAGATATGGCATTTTGACAAATCATTTAAGTTTACCGTCCAGCGAAGCGGGCAAAGCCTGCTAGTTTATTTATATAATCTTTGTTCTGTGGGGGAAAAAAAAGATTAAATTTGATGCTCGCTACCCCAAATGACCGAAAATTAGGCGAACGCATTCCTCATTCTTGTTGTACTGTTTATTTTATACACAACTTGAAACCTAATGTTTTTTTTTTTTTTTTTTTTTTAAATTCAAACAAATAAAATTTTCCGTTTGAAATAATATTTTTTCTTACGCCAAACGCTACATTGTACATTTCAGTTAAAAAAAAGTTTCCTTGAATAAGATACTTCTATTTTAGATTATTAATTTTTGCAAGTCACAAATTATATGAAATTTCACAATGTATCTATATTGCATACGAATACTGACCCGTTTCCATCATATATTACCTTACTTTTGCTTATGACAACCTTATGCTAAAAGCCCTGGAAACGATAGACTAATATTTTCTAGCAGAATTGTAACTGACTGTTTAAGAACAAAATGTTGACTCTATCTGAATTTAATTAAATATAATAACTTAATTTTGAACTGAATTCCTTAAAGATTATACACTGCTAAAAATAAAGTCTTGAAAATGAGTAAATGCACATACTCATTTAGAAATGAGTCATTTTGTTTCATGAAAGAAAACATGCTTGTCTCATTTTTACATATGTTTCTAAATTAAAATCGGTCCCTTCATAATTTATTATAAATATGCTGAATTAAAATAAGTTCTTTAATCGAAATTCTATAAATTTAAACAGAAAGAGTTCAAACATAAAATTTACACCCTCAAATCTGCAGAACTATATTTCGTGGCGGTTTCATGCTGGTTTGTGAAAGAATACATCAAGGAGAATTCTGTAGTGATAAGTATAAAGGATTTAAGTCCATATTCTTGATTTTTCAGGAGACGAAAAATAAAGTTTAACTAGCTAAAAACAAATCAGAAGAATGGATTAGGGAAAAGGTATTTCGTTGATTTTTACCCTTTATACCATTCAGTGGTTGTCAACCTTCATTTAATAACGGGAAAAATTGAATTAAATATTTTATACCATACATGAATGGTAAATTTCTAAATTGGTCCTTTTTTTACCAATGGATTTTCTCAAAGACTAAATGACATAGAAGTAAATCCTTTATACCAATCGATAGAGAATTTTTTTCCGAGTCTGACTATGTACTTAACTCGAAATCGACATTTTTGGACTTACAGTCGGCTGCAAAATTATTCGAGCACTAGCCAATAATGCCTATATTTAAAAAGTACACTTAAGACTGTTTTGCTAAGTAAATCCTTGTCGAATCATGGTCTTAGACTGATTAAGAACATGACTCGACAAGGATTTATTTAACAAAACTGCATTAAGTGTACTTTTTTTTGGCAAGGATTATTGCTAGTGCTCGAATAATTTTGCAGCCGACTGTATATATCCTTTATACTTATCAGTACAGAATTTGTGTCGGGGATGTAAGGATTTGTCATGGTTGATGTTAGTTTCTGAGCGTGTTAATATACTCAGTAATAAGTACGGAGGATTTTTAAATTTGAATATATTTTCTTCGGTGCTATTTTGAGTATGTGACATACTCAAATTTGACCCGATTTTGCTCCTTTTTGAGTATTTTTTATCCTTTTTTTTTTTTTCAATGTATGTGCTCATTTAAAGACCCACAGTTCCTTACGAATGTTTTAAAAAGATCCTTACAAAATGGTCTTTTACGATAATCTTGAAGGATCTATTAAAATATACATAATCATATTTTACAAACGAGTAATAATTACATGAAATCTTGAAAAAAATATTTTTATAAGAAAAGTAAATTGCATCTTCATTCTAGTTATTGTACAGTACATATTATAATTAATAAATTTCAATTTAAATATCATTATTGCGTTTATTATAGTATTGTTTTGAATATAAGTAATTTAATTCATGCAAACATCTTCTTTCCAGGGCAGAGATAGTGAACGGTGTGAGACAAAGGAGATAGTAAGAAATAACGTAAAAGAGGTAATTTACAGATAGATTATTCTGATTTTTAAGAACTTTTAAATTGATCTATTTAGAAATTGATTTACTGCATTTGTGACGAACGTAATGTCGTCGCCATGCTCATTTAACTTTTGATTGGAGCTGAAACTTAATTACTTAATTAAATTTATGAAATAATGACAAAGTCAATTTATAAAATAAATGAGCTTTTATTTGAGCTTAATAGAAAAGATGGGCGAATAACTTATAACTTAAGGAGGGCAGCCATACTAACTATTCTAACTTTAAATAGGTAACCTCAGTTACTCTCAACTACTTTATTTAACTCCGTTATCTCTCACTGCTGCTACTAATCTTTCGTACGTGGGAGGATTCACTATACCACTGTACTACTCGACAACTATAATCTAATACAGCCGCTCGCTACTACTCCTTTAACATCTTACTAATTCTACTCTTCTCACCGACTACCATCCTCTCTCAGCTACCTCCCTACTATTATATCCAAAAACGATCTTCCTTCTCCTTTACTGATCTTCCTTCGATCTCCTACTGATCTTCCTCCTTAACGATCTTCCTTCTTCCTTACCTTCCTTCTCCTTAAACTGCCCAACAATATCCAAAAACGATCTTCCTTCTCCTTTTATAAAAGTTACTTTCAGAATATTAGCATATTACCATTTCGATCATCCCAGGAACTAACTCTATTAGTCGACGGAATACTAATTTCTTCACATTCATGTTTTACTCGTAAAGTGCGATTAATTGTAGCATTAGGCTAACTTTGCTATACCTCACACATTCACTTACTTTATCTATCTATCTGTATAATGTAAAATTTATTATCACGATAACTTCCGATATACGTATTATATTCGAACAGCAGTTGTAAACTAGACTTACCTTAGAAATACTTTGTATGCTATTTTTTTTTTTTTTTTTTTCGTCAGTTTGACTCACTGCTTTTTTTCCAAGTGGTGCCCGCTGGAAAATTGAAACTCCCATAGAAAACGTGTTTATGAAACGATTTTCTTAAAACTCGATATATAAATATAGCGATTATCAGGGTCTAAACCACAAAGTACGTAATAATTTTGAGATCATTAACATGTATCAAAATTGTATACGATTAAAAATTTACATTTCTTAAAAAAAAAGGTCCTTCTACCTTATTTGGAAGGGTAGGAAAGAAAATCGGTTTATAAACACTTTTTATATGAATTTGAAATTTTAAAGTGATCGGCATTTGGAAACAAGATGGCTGACCAAGTTGACAAACAAATATATGAAATGAATTTGTGAGATAAGTCTAATATACAAATTTAGTCCGAATCAATTCATAAATTCAGAAGTTATTGTATTTACAAATATAAGTGGTCGCCACTTGGATCAAAACCGCGGAGCAAGTTATTCAATGAACTAATACAAGATATTTGTATGAAAACTCCACTGTCCATCTTCAGCTCAAATAAATCCAGTATTTTAAACGTTACTACGATAACAAATTCTCAACTGTCGCAATATGGAAACAAACTTGCGGAGAAACTTGCTCACCGAAATCATAGATAATTGAATGATAAATTCATTTTTAAACTTTGGTTCAAGTACTTCAAATGTTATCGTGATAATAAATTTTCAAGTGTCTGCCACTTTCAAACAATTTGAAGGAGAAAGTTGCCCAGCAAATTCATCCAAGATATTTGAAGCATAAGTTCACTGTCTAATTTTAGTTAGAATCAGTGCAGTATTTCAAAGTTATCGTTATGAAAAATTTTCAACTGACAGTCTAGGTGGCTGAAACTTGTACACAAAATGGCAGAACAACTTGTCCGGTAAAATCATCCAAAATATTCGTATGAAAAGTTCACGGTCCAACTTTAGTTTAAACTAATTAAATGCTTCAAAAGTAGTCTTGATAAGAAATTTTCAAGTGGTACTGTGAATTTAAGTAGCCGCAACTTGAAAAGAATAAAGCTAAGTGAGATACCCAGCAAACTTATCAGAGATATTTCAATGATAATTTCACTACCCAAATTTGATGAGAATTGATTTAGTATTACAAAAGTTATCATAATGGCAAATTTTCAAGTGGCCGCCACTTGGAAATATAATGTCGGAGGAAGTTAACATGCAAACCTATCAAAATATTTGAACTGTAAGTTTACTATCCAACTTTGCTTTGAATCAAGTTCGTATTTTAAAAGTTATCGTGATGATACATTTTTAAGTGGCTGCCTGATTTCGAGTGCTCAAAACTGTGAACACCTGATAAGTGGTCGAAATTTTGAACACCTGAAAAATCATCTTTTTGACCGTATTTAAAGTTTTTTAAGATAGAAAAACGGTAAAACTTTTAAAATATAGTCTATTAATGAAATTCAAATAAATGAAAGATATATTTGTTTAAATAATAGTGTTCAGTGTTTAGTTAATATAGAAAAACGGGTGTACTTATAATAATGAGAACCTGTGTATATTATCTGCATAGTAAATAATCGCCAAAGATCGCAAAATTTTATATTAACATAAATCTTAATGAGAGGTATATTTATAATTATTGTTGTAACGTATTTTTTATTTTTATAATATTTATAAAATTTACCAATAATTAATTATAATTAAATACGATTTATTGTACAAACAGATAATATTTAAGTATCTTATTTTTTTTTACTTTTGGAAATTCATGTCCGAGCGCAGTTGGTACTTCTTTTTAAATGGGGAAAAATTAAGTGACGGAAATTTGTAGCCTCTAATAGTTGATAGTGTCAGATTACTCTAGCTGTTTTGACTTAAGAAATGTGATTACTACTTCATAATTATTATGCCTTACTCGAATATTAATATTATTGAGATTTTTTTCCTGATAATAGATATTGTAAGCTAAAAAAAACTTCTGACGCCATATACCCAATATTGGATTCAATAGCAAAATAATTCCTTCCCGGGAGTATATTTAAACAAAAACTACCATTATATATAAGAAACAAATCTAGTATTAAAATTTCTTTAGATTTTTAATTTTTCTTACCCATAAGGTAGAAAAAGTATTGTTTTTTTTGTCAAATTTTCGAACTCAGATTTTTGTTATATTTACATGTTTGGAGGTCAACTAAAACCGAAAGCGGTTGGTCTGTGTGTGTGTTTGTCTGTTATAACTATATCTCAAGAACAAATAGCAGCAGGAAAATTAACTTGTCATACGAAATGTGTATGATACAAGGGTGCTACACAAAGCTTCTCGTTGAAATAAAGCAAATGTATCGTGTACAGGGACACCCAGGAACATTCAAATACATTACGTCTATGAGTAAAATGGCAGATAAATAGAGTTTAACATCTATAGACTGCACTAAGCCAAAAGAAAAGAATATATAATTTTTATATGCGTAAAAACATGTCTCCTGTAGAATATGGTTGGGAAATCATTCACTATGCTCATTTACAGGACTACATAAAATGATTATAAAGCGACAACAGCTGAAAATTGATGGAAGTGTACATTAGATTGTGCCGTGTATTATTACTATAAGATTATATTTAGGCGAAATATGGGGCTTCGATGTAATATTTAAAAGATATACACGGCTGCAAATATTTAAGTGATAACATTCTTTTTTATTTTTATTGGAAGTGCTTTACTATAATATTTTACCAAGTCCAGGAAAGCTGCTCAGGAATTAAAATGTATTCCTCATAGACATTTAATAAATAATGTATGTTTTTATGATTTTAAGCTAAGTATCCTTTTCTTGTTTTTTTTTTTCTGTATATTTGCACTTTTTGAGGCTTCCTGATTACCGAAGTCAAGTTTTTTAACGTTTAATCTTTGTCTGTGTCAGTTAGAGTAACTTAAAAAAGAATCTTTTCAGGAGATCCAAAAGTTGTATTTTCAAATTAATTTAAGTTTGTTGCTGGAAAAGATTGATCAAGACTGATAAGTTTCAAGGAATGTTGCGTGTAGATGTTGTCTAAATAATTTTAGGTGAACTTTTAATTTTAATAATATATTTAAACTCTATATAAATATAGGTGTAGTAATGAAACAGGAGGTTGGGGGAGGCAGTAGCCCCCTCACACAGAACTAATTACCATATAAAACTCTTCCGGAGCCTGATTTGAATTGTTTTAACACAGGTTTACATAACAGTCCTAATCAATACTGAAATTTTTACATTTCTACATGCAGTAAGTTTTGAGATCTGAAATCTCAATTTCAAGTCAAATGGGGAAAAAATGATGGTGTAAATTTGTAATGGATTAAAAATCATGAAAAATATCACTAAAACGGCACCAGCGATTTTCTTTTAATTAATACATGATATTAATGGGATCTTCCTGAATCCAGAAACGTTATATATATATATATATATATATATAAATCGTTTTAAATATGGAACTATATTGCTCCACCAATTACATGTGTTTCTTCGATGGAAATGCTGTGTTGCGATTTTTACTTGGGTTGGTTGGTTGACCATGTAGCTTCCACTTTGAAAAAAAAAATTGTGGCAACTTCATAAGAAAAGATAAATCAACCTGCCCTTCCTATGAGCCGAAAGGACTTGTTTTAATCTTTTGATCAATAACCCCTAAAAATTAATGATATCAGTACAAAAAACCCCTAAGGGGTTAAAATTTTTTAACGCAGCTATTTTATGGCTATAAAATTTTGAAATATGAATCTTAAAAATAATTATATAAAATTTTAAGTAACATTTTGCTATTAGTTAAAATATGTACATGGTTTTCCTTATTTGATGTGATCATTTGCTTTTTTTTTTTTTTTTTTTTTTTTTTTTTTTAATTCATATTTACAATGCATATATAATATTTTTAACTTCAAGATAAAACAAATATATAAAATATACTCACCGAAGCTTTTACATTCATATTTCAAATTCAAAATCCGAATACAATTGAAACTGTGCTTTTAATTTTCAAATATACTGTAAAAGATACACACTTTAATTGAGTTTGCATTTTAAATTGATATTATTTATTTCAATAAATTGATTTGTCTTTTGCGTCAAGCTATCCAAAACTGTAAGTAAAATTTGTGCACATATTTTCTCTGCATCACACTATCTCTCGGCACACATTTTCACTTAAATGGATACTATGATACAAAGTAACAGTAACATAAATTTTACTTACAGTTTTAGATAGCTTGACGCGAAAAACAAATCCATTTTTTGAAATAAATAATATTAATTTATAATGCAAACTCAGTGAAAGTATCAATATTTGACAGTATATTTGAAAATTAAAAGCACTGTTTCAATAAGTAAACATGCTTTACTAGACAAAACAAAAGTATTTTTAATGGAATCTAAAAGGAGATCTTTTAAAGTAACACCGAGGCGTCACTGGAATTTTGATATCATTCCATTTAAAACTGTTATCTTGAATTTGAAATGCAAATAAAAAAAGCAGAAATCAGCATATTTTATATAACTGTTTTAATAAAAAGCACCACAAAACTGGCGTTCAAAAAAAATATTACTTACAAACTTTGAACAAACACCATAAAATGCAATAAACTCGAACAATTGTTTCGGGTCGAAAAAGCACACGACCCTTCATCAGGCGAATACAGTAAGCACGAGTGCTGCAGTCAAAGCGGCAACGCACAGAATCGTTAAAAATGAAAAGAAAAACTTAATAAAGTAGAAAGTAAATATAACTACTGGTGTGAGTTGAATTGTACAAGAAAACAAGAAAATAAATAAATGAGTGAGATTAAACATATAACAATCTAAGGATATCAAATATTAAACGAAAATCTAAGTTACGTGAGTAATTTCCAAGCATCAGAGAAGAACGAAGTTGAAGAAATATCACTGACAAGATTTTTCGAATTTTTAAATATGTAAAATGCTTCATGAATATCCAAATGGGAGGAACAAACAGGAGATGAAATTATTTTAGTTTTGGAAAAATCAAAACGATGACCTTGAGACCAGCAGTGGGAAGCAATAGAAGATTTGGTAATCTCTTCATTACGAACATTCCGACGGTGCTCATTTCTTCTGTATTTCAAACGCCTCCTAGTTTGACCAATATAACCTAAGTTGCAGGACAAACACGGAATTAAATAAATTCCAGAACGGTTTTCGGTGGGAATGGGATCCTTAAGAGAAGATAATTTAATTTTATTGATGGGTTTGTAAATGACTTTGAAACCAAACAGTGAAAGAATTTTAGAGATTTTAAAATAGAGTGAAGAATAAAAAGGTAAAACAACTGGGATGAGACTGTGATCGTTTAATTTGGGAGCAGAACGTTTAGGATTCTTAAATTTATATAGAGCTTTACCGATAATAGATGGGTTATAGCCACGAGAGAGAGCAAGAGATTTTAAATAATTAATTTCTTTCCAAAGATTAGACGGATCAGAACAAATGTGTAAGGCACGATAAACATAAGTTTAAAAAGCAGACATTTTTTGTTGAGGGGCGTGGTTAGAGAGAGCATGCGGCGGCAAAGAGACTGAGAATGGTTTTCTAAAAACAGTAGTTGAGAAACAATCCTTTTCTTTATTCACAAGAACGTCAAGGAAAGGCAAAGAGCAATCCTGTTCGACCTCAAAAGTGAATTGAATGCATGGGTCAATCGAATTGACCAAAGAAAGTAAATTGGACAAATCGACATCAGGGGTACGAAAGTGTGTCATCCACATACCTAAACCCATGAGGAAATTTATATACACCGAAGAGTTTTTCTTCAAAATAGTGCATATAAATGTCGCAAAGTAAAGGAGAGAGAGGACTACCCATGGCCATACCATCATTTTGGGAATAATAAGTACCATAAAAAAATGAAAGCAGTTTGCCTGATACACAAATGAACTAAATTTACAAGCTCCTCAATTTCAATAGAAGAATAATGGAACTCACGTAGTCTTCTCTCTAAACAAACCAGAGCACCTTGAACCGGAACATTTGTAAAAAGTGATTTGACATCTAAATAAATCATAGTATAGTTAGACGGAGAGATGCATTTAAGTTTGTCCACAAAATTATACGAGTTTTTTACAGTATGAAGATTAGTAATATTTTGATGAGAAAGAGAGTTTGAAAGAAATCGAGCAAGATTATAAGAAGCCGTACCAATATTAGACACAACAGGCCGAAAACAGAGAGTGGGTTTATGAACTTTCGGAAGTGCATAAAAACGAGCACAATTAGCAGCAGAAGGAATTACCATGCGTTTGGTATAATCATTAAGGATAATGGAATTTTTAACGTGGTATTTGACTTGATCAAGATGATCATTAGAAGGATCTTTTTTAAGTTTCGAATAGGGACCTGAATTAAGCAAGGACTCAACGTGGGAAAATATAATTCGATTTGTTGAGTAGAACAGTTTGTCCCCCTTTATCAGCTCTTGTGACAATTAAATCGGGGGAGGAGTTTAATTCAGAGAGGTCGGATTTTTGAGAAGGAGTAAGGTTAGACTTTTGTGGATGACTATTAGTGGAAATAATGTTAGATAAAATGGAACGAAGAGATTCTAACTGGCCTGGAGGAATTTTACTATTTTTAAAAGAATTTTCAATGGGAGCGATCAAATCCGTTATGGAGGGTCTCGAAGTACGCGCAAAATTCAGACCCAAACTGAGCACGTCACGTTGAGTATTAGTCAGAATGTGCGAAGAGAGATTAACAACAGTATTCTGAGCAAGAGGAGAAACGGGTGAAGTAAAGGATTTATTTTTAAGAAGAAAATTAAATTTCTTATTTAAGTTAGTTTGATGCCTAGAAGACTGAAACACAACGCATGCGAAATTTCTTTTTTCAAAAAAAGAGAAATCATGAACAGAATTGCTAAGAGACAGATGTAAAGTATATAATTCAGACTCAATAGACGAGAGAGACTGTCGTATATCCTGAATAATAGCCCTAAGAATGGCAAACTTACTCCTATTTAAAGCATTTTTAATGCTAAGAGAAACAGGAAGATTGTACTTAATGTCTATAAACTTAGGAATTACCTGAGCACGCTTACATCTAAGAAGAAAATTTAAATGATTAAGAAAGCGAGAACGTTTCAAACGAAGATGTTTGAAACGATTAATCTCTGAAGAACTCATGCTAAAACATATAGCATGTTATATGTTTAATCTCACTTATTTATTTATTTTCTTGTTTTCTTGTGCAATTCTACTCACACCAGTAGTTAAGTTTACTTTCTACTTTATTAAGTTTTTCTTTTCATTTTAAACGATTTTGTGCGTTACCACTTTGACTGCCGCACTCGTGCTTACTGTATTCGCCTGATGAAGGGTCGTGTGTTTTTTCAACCCGAAACAATTGTTGCGAGTTTATTGCATTTTATGGTGTTTGTTCAAAGTTTGTAAGTAATAACTGTTTTATCTTAAAGCTAAAAATATTATATATGCATTGTAAATATAAAGAAAAGGAAAAAGCAAATGATCACATCAAATAAGAAAATCTATCTTCTATATATATAAAAATGAATTGCTGTTCGTTAGTCTCACTAAAACTCGAGAACGGCTGAACGGATTTCGATCATTCTTTTTTTGTTTTTTTCCTTATAGGTCAGGGATGGTTTAGGAAAAAAAAAATTCGAAAAAATTCGAATAGTTTTCTTATTATTAATTAAAATATGAAAATAATAACCTCCTAATACCTTATAAATAGCCATTAAAATATTAGCTATAATTTAATTGTTGCCAAAAGAAATTTACGAGTTCATTTTCTTTCGACATAAAAATAAATAAACGTGATTAAATAAATAATTTAATTAAACGTGAGCTTTAAAAAATTGTAAAAAATTAAATTATGTATCTCACAAAAATTGACGTCACTATCCGTTTAAAGATTTCATACGCATTGATAAAGTGCTAATGTAGTTAGTTCTATGATTCAACAGAAAATTTAAAAACACAGTTTATAAAAAGTTTTTTTTCTTATAATCTATATATATATATATATATATAAATGAATGTTTGTCTGTATGTCCATTATAAAATTGTAAACGGCTTGACCGATTTCGATCATTCTTTTTTTGTTTTTTTCCTTATAGGTCAGGGATGGTTTAGGAAAGAAAAAAATTGAAAAAATTCGGCCCCCAAGTGGGGGGGGGGAGGGGGCAAAACGTGAATTCAAAATATCCTTCATAGCTCAAACAAAGAAACAGATATCCGTAAAATTTTTGCTTTAAAATATAGCTAATATAAATGTCTAAAAACCAATTCCTGGAATTTTCGAAATTTGATCCACAAGGGGGGGGGGGGGGGGCAAAAACAATTAGAAATACAGTTAGGCCTTTCAAAATTGGTACAGATAGGTTTCAATAGCCTGCAAGTCGAATGGAGATATTTTCGAAAGTGTAAAGTTATCAGGAGGGGGGAGAAGGGGGGATGGGATGGGGGGGGGGGCAAAAAAAATAAAAATAGAGTTAGATCGTTCAAAATTGGTACAGAAATGGTTTTCGATACTTAAAATCGAATGCGGATATTTTTGAATTTGTAAAATTATTAGGAGGGGCGGTAAGGGGGGCTATGGGCAAAAACAAATAGAAATGCAGTTAGGCCGTTCAAAATTGGTACAGATTGGTTTTAGATGCCTGCAAGTCGAATGGGGATATTTTCGAAAGTGTAACGTTATTAGGACGGACGGAAGGGGGGCGGAGGGGCAAACAAAATAAAATAGAGTTAGATCATTCAAAATTGGTACATAGAGGTTTTCGATACTTACAAATCGATTGCGGATATTTTCGAATTTTTAAAATTATTGGGAAGGGGGAGAGTGGTGGGGAAAAAAAATAAAAATAGAGATAGATCGTTCAAAACTGGTGCATAGAGGTTTTTGATATTTACAAATCCATTGCGGATATTTTTGAATTTGTAAAATTATTACGATAGACGGGAGGGGGGGTCGAAGGGGGAAATAAGAGTTAGAGCATTTTGGGAATTTTTTCGGAAGGCAGTGAGAACCCGGTGCGACATTTTTCCTAATCAGATTTTGTTTCGCTTTTTTTTTTTTTTTTTTTTTTTTCACGTGATAAAAATTAATGCAATTTTGAGAATTCAGTAATTATAGTGATTCATTTAAAAATAGTGACCAGCGAAGCGGACAAAGCCTGCTAGTATATATATATTAACTAATAGCAATACGTCACTTAAAATTTGATATCGTTATTTTTAAGCCCTATATTTCAAATTCCTATATCCATAAAATAGCTGCGCCACAAACTTTTAACCAGTTAAGGATATATGTACTGATGACATTTATTCACAAACTTTGTAAAAAAATGTCAAATTGCTTAATAAACTTTAAAATAGAATTCTTTTTAAAAAATCAGCTAAAGAAACCTTCTAAAGCCAAGCTAAAGAAATCTTCTTCGGCTTGGTAAAGAAATGTATGGAAGACAATGCTTATTAAACTTGTTTTTATTTATTCTATGATGGATGAAAGAGTCAAAATAATGTATTTATTAATATATTGCACAATTTACTAAAATGGAACTGTTTGTGCTTGCGTCATTAAATATTATATTTAAAATGTACGTTTTACATTTTTGTAATTATACTAAATTTGCAAATTCAATTTCAGGACAATTATAAACTTGAGTGCATTAATGGAGAGTGCAAATACAAAAGTGAGGTAAGTGTTTATTATAATCTAATTATTTCTTACTTAAACAGTTAATTATAGAATATAAAATATTCAAAATAATCTATATTATACACTATCTACTATAAGTATTTGGATACTTTTTAATTTAGACATTTTGAAAAATGTCAATAAAAATTCTGCAGTAATTATCTCTAAGTTTTGGGAATTTAAGGAACATGTTATACACCATGTATTTCAGCAAAAGGTTTGATCTTAAGAGTTAAAGAGGAGCAGTAAATAATTAATCAAAAGTCAAAATTTTTACACTCACCCTGTAAAAAGTAATACTAAAAATGCATTTTGGCTGTAGTATGTGATTAAGGGTATTCTTTTAATTATTTGTATAAAATTGTATAAATCTGTCACAGATATTCGTGGAAATAACGCGGTTCCTTTAAAAACTAAAAAACAAAGAAAAAAAAAAACTTTTTAATTATAGCACGAATGATATCTGACCAAGTGCAAAGCCACTTTCGTAAACTAAGCATACTACATTAGATACAACATATTGCAATCAGAATGCAAAAATGTTAAATGTCTTACAAAATATGAGCATTTTTACTAAAAAAAAAAAATTAACTACGTAGGCTTTGAAAAAAATATATTTTCATAACTTAATAGTCAAGGGTATCTAGCTACTTATATGAAAGTCCCAAACAAATATCATGTAAATTCAAAAAGTTATGAGAGATAGAATAAACTGAATTTCATTTCCTTTGAATTGAAAAGCTAAACTATAAGGGGTTTTACTCCTGTTAGTTCCCCATCATGCTATATGTGTGGGGAACTTAAGTAATCATGAAAATTTTCGACCTCGGTTTTTTGACTTTTTTACACGTTTTCAGGTGTGAGGTATCCGAAAATGACAAAATTTGTATGGTGTCTGTCTGTAGGGTGTCTGTTAGTGTGTACATAACGTGAATTTTGAGAGATATTTTCATCGTAAAGATGTTAGACTACTTTTGAGATATTATTTGGGATTCTGGCATGATAATTGTTGACTATGAATTTCCCAATATAAAAATTGCGTAAGTTATTAGAACTTTACTAATTTCTTAACATGGCAGAATAGAGTAAAATTTCACATAAACGTCAATCTTGGGGGATATTTTCATCGTAAAGATGTTAAACCACTTTTGAAATATTATTTAGGATACTGGCATGAATATCATAGACTATGATTTTCCCAATTTGAAAAATTCGTAAGTTATTTGGAATTTACGATTTACTTAAGATGTCAGAGTAAGGCAAAATTGAGCATAAACTTCCATTTTGAGGATCATAAATACATTAGACAACTTCAAAATTACATTTATGATATTTGTTTGGACATGATGAAATACAAATATTCTCATAGGGAAATTTTGTAAATTTTTTGTAATTTACTATTTTATCAACAAATCGAAATTGTAAATTTTTCTTATAAAAATGGATTTTGAGGATTATTGCATTGGAAATGGTAGCATGAAAACAAAACAACGGAATTGACCCTGATAAAATAAATTAATAGATTAGAATAAGATAAATATATCGAACTGAATGGCGGATAGCGTATTAGGCGATGATTTCATTATGTCACTGTGTCAAGCATTTGGTCAAATTAATTTCTCTTAACATGAATATAATATGTCCTGTACAAGAAATTTGTGCGAATATACATATGATGGGAAACTGAGCAGAGTCCACCTATGCCAACTAGTTTTTATTTTGATTCATTCAGTGTCCAATGGTAATACAGTGTTCGTTGACAGTAAGTAAATATTGATATACACCTTACCCAACGCTACATTTTCTTTCTTTCTTTCTTTCTTTTTTTTTTTTTTTTTTTTCGGAGGAGCTGAAACTCTGTTCATTCTATTACTCATAACTATTTGAATTTACAAGCTACAGGCTTGGAATTTTCATATAAGTAGCTCACTGTTTTTGGCTATCAAATTATGCAAATGAAATTATTTAGTAAAAGCTTGCGGATGCATAGTTGAAAATTATTCAGTAAATATTCTAATATTTTGAAAGATATTTATCATTTTTGAATTGTGACAATAGTGTGCTGTGTCTAGAATAGTATGACAAGTTTATAAAAATGGCTTTGCACTGTGTTTAATACCCTACGTGTTGCAATTGAAAAAGTGGTAATTATTTTGCAAATTTTTAAAGAAGCCTTTATATCTCAACTAGCAGGCTTTGCCCTCTTCGCTTGTCATTATATAAAAATCATTTCTCAAAATACCATATCAAAATAATAATTAAAAAAAAAAATCATTGAAATCTGTCAAAATCTAAGTTAAAGTTTCCGCTGCCTTCGGTATCGGTTTTCCCATACGCCACACTTCCAATATGGAGAAACAATGCCTTCGGTAGCGCCTTGCCTGCATTTTATTCCCCCTTCCTAGCGGGTAAAATGGGAATATTTGCAAAAATGCATAAAAGTGCATATTAAGTACATTTAATCAAAACCCACACACCAAAATTTGCCATTCAAAGGTAATTTGGAGCACATTTACACTTGAAAACGTGTTTTATGCCCCGCCCACCCCTAAGAGGGGTGGAGGAGTAATTTCACAAAATCTCTTTATAGTTCATGTTGCATACACGTACATAACCGACACATTAACAAATTAAGGTCCTGATACTATTTGAGGCAGAGTTATGTTTTAAAACATGTTTTTTAGCCCAACCCCTGTGTTTTTTAGCCTTATTCTTAAAGTAAGGAATGGGGAGGAAATTTTGGAAAATCACTTTACATTATTAATTAAGTACACGTAACCGACCCGCACATAAAAAAGATCCTTCCTCACATAATTTACTGCAGAGTTACGCATGAATACATGTTTTTGCCCCCTTGCCCCCTAAGGAGCAGAAGTGTGCAATTTCACAAAATCACTTTGTAGTGTGTGTTGAATACGTATAAGCAGTCCACATATGAAAAATTGCCAATCTATGATAATTTTGAACAAAGTTACGTGTGGAAACATGTTTTTTACCCACCAACCCTTAAAAGGGGGGATGATAACACGGATTTCAAACAATCCCTTTGTAGTTTGTGTGTGTTGAGTACGCATAACCATTCGACATATCTAAAAATCTCTTTCCTGAGATAATTTGGAGCAGAGTGACTTTTTAATACGTGCTTTTGTCCCACCTCCATCCCCTCGCCTTTAAAGGGGCGAAGAAGTAACTTTCACGAAATACCTTTATAATGTGTGTTGGGAAAGCATAACCAGCCCACGCATAAAAAATCGCCTAAGATAGTTCAGAGCAGAGTTGAGCATGGAAAAATTATTTTCCCCACTCCACCCCCAAGGGGGATAGGGTAGAATTTCACAAAATCCTTTTGGGGTGTGTCTCTTGAGTATGCATAACCAATCTACAGAAAAAAATCGCTATCCTGAGATAATTTGGAGCACAATAACTCTTACAAGTGTGTTTTTGCCCCCTCCCCGCCCTTAAAGGGGGGAGATGGAGAAATTTCGTAAAATCCCTTTATAGCGCATGTTAGGAACGCATAAACAACCCACACATAAAATTTAATTTTAACGAGATAATTTGAAGAAAATTTATGCTTGGAAACGAGCTTATTACCCCCCTCCCCCCCCACACACACATCTGCCCTTAAGGGCCCTCTTCACTCACCGCCGCCGGAAGCCGAAACTAATGCTATTCTATGGGAAATTTTTCTTTACAAATAACTTATTAACTAATACATATTTTTAAATTCTGTTTTCACATTCTGAAAGTTCCCGGCTGTAAAATTGACGCACCTTTTCTAAAAAATTATTTTTTTATTTTTTTATATTTTATTTTGAAGCTGCAAAATACGAATTTTCATTATGTGAAATTTTTTCATTTTGCAATTTCGAAATAAAATATTAAAAATTAAAAAAATACATTTTTAAAAAAGGTCCGTCAATTTAACAGTTGGAAATTTTCAGAATGTGAAAACAGAATTTAAAAATGTGTATTAGTTAATAAGTTATTTGTAAAGAAAAATTTCCCATAGAATAGCATTAGTTTCGGCTTCCGGCGGCGGTGAGTGAAGAGGGCCCTTAAAGAGGGGGAAAGAGAAAGTTCGTAAAATACCTTTATAGTGCGTGTTGGGAACGCATAAACAATTTACACATAAAATTTAATCTTACTAAGATAATTTGAAGCAAATTTTTGCTTGGAAACGTGTTTATTCCCTTTCTTTTAAATGGGGGGGGAGGGAGAAATTTCGTAAAATCCCTTTATAATGCTTCTTAGGAACGCATAAAGAACCCGCACATTAAATTTAATCTTACTGAGATACTTTGAAGCAAAGTTATGCTTCGAAACGTGTTTATCCCCCCCCCCCTGCCCCCAAGGGGTGAAAATCAAGGCAAGTTAGTTCCCCATAGTTTATAAACAACGTTTCTTTCTTAGTCCTAAAAATGTCGCGTTTTGGGCAAAATAAAGAGTATTTGGGGGAAATTTTATTGCACTATATTATTCAAAATAAATCTGCAGCTGAAATACACAGAATTCTTGCTCAGAGTTACGGTGAGCATGCTCTGTTGCAAAGAACATGCAGAGACTGGTTTCGACGCTTAAAAAAAGAAGAAAAAAAGGATTTTAATCTCGGAGATAAAATACTCTTTGGTGCACCGGAAAAATCTGATGGCAATGAATTGGAGGAATTAATTAAACAAGACCCATGGCAGATGCTAGCTGAACTTGTAAAATCAATACGAAAAGATGACAAAACTTTTTCGAAAAGTTTGACATTACAGTCGACAGCAAAAGTGCCCGAGCACTAGCAATAATCCCTGTCTAATACTAGAATGTTGTGGCCACCACACGATTTTCTTCTATATTTTCCTATACATATTCACTAAGGTCAAATAATTTATTAAAACTATTAGTTAATAAAATTATCTAACTTGATGAATGTTTCCTCTTAGAGAACACTAGCACTAAATATCCAAAGAAAGACAATCTTATTGTGTATAAATAACATCTTAAAAATGCGTTTTTATAATAGTTATCTCACATATCAAGTTTTGTACAGTTATATGCCATACAAGTTAATATATAGCCTTCCCGTTATCGAGGAAATTATCAGTATAGTAGCGCTATTTACTGGCCAAAAAGCATCCAACATGAATCAATCTAATGTCTCATAATAGTATTCAACATGGCAGACTAAATAAAACAGACCAAGTTCTGTTTTATTATAAACAATAGAATCTGAGACATAGCCGCGCCTTTAATTACAGAAATCTCTGTGTAGCTGCGTCACATGTTCAGCAGTTGACAAAAAAAAATTTATAGGTACTAATTTATGTTAAGGTGCATCTATATATATATTTTAATGCGATTCTGTGCCGTTGTTCTTGAGATTTAGCCTTCCCTTAAATTGCGGAAATCACTGTATAGCAGCACTACCTGCTTACGGATAAGCAGTCAAATTAAATAAGCGTAATAACTCATAATGACTCTCTCACACATCAAGTTTTGATTGATTATCCGAAACAGAACCTGAGATATAGCCTCCCCTTAAATTGCGGAAATTGCTGTATAACAGCGACACCTGTTGAGCAGTTCACATACGCTAATTTGGCTCAACTTACATCTACATACAAATTTATAGGCAATTCTGAGCAGTGGTTAAGGAGATACAGTTGTCACAATAATTTTGTCTCTCACACACACGCAGACAGCCAGACATTTTCTAAAAATGGTAAAATATCGTGTCCTAGAACTCTCCAAATGTGTAAATCCGTCGAAAACCAGAAGTCGAAAATTATTACGAATCCAATACTTTATTCTATTGAATATAGAAGAAAGTAAAATGTGTACTTAATACTGCTTTGTTAAATAGATCCTTGTAGAGTCGTGATCTTAGTCAGTCTAAGAATATGATTAGACAAGGATTTATTTAAGAAAACAGTATTAAGTGTTCTCTTTTAATATCGGAATTATTGGCTAGTGCTCGGATACTTTTGTTGCCGACTGCAGAAGTGATCCAAAAGAAAAGTACAAATATATATATATATATATAAACGGTATATTATTCAAGGTCATATTGTTATTGTTATTATTATTATTATTATTATTATTATTATTATTATTATTATTAATATTATTGTTATATTTTAAATGTGTAATTTATATTACAATATGTCTAGAACTATCCTTATATCATTTAATATAGATATAAGTAAATTCTTTTAAAATACTTTTGAAAAAAAAGTCATATGAGTATGTCATTAATAAGTCTCTCCCCACCATTTATTTTTAATGGCTATACAAGTAGTAATTTGTTTCGGAATTTGCATGACGATTTGATTCTTACTCCTGACATACGTGTATTTGTATCAATGTGAAAAGCGCAGCAAATGCTCAATTAATCATAGCGGTTATGGTCTATGGCTACTTTCGCTGTGATATCTGGGCATACATAAATAAAATTGTTAAAGGAAAAAATTAAAATAAGTAATAAGTAATAGTAGAAATAAGCTTATTTAATAAAAAAAAATAATTAGTTGAAGAATTAATTGTAAATTAAATTAATTTCAGAAGACTTTTATTGTAAATTTGTAACTAAATCATACATTTATTACTTTCTCTTGCCCATAAGGAAGAGAAAGACTTGTTTTATTGTCAGATTTTCGAACGTGAGTTTTTGTTATATTTACACGTTTTGAGGTCCCCTGAATACGAAAATCATATTTTTAGCGAATGATCTGTGTGTGTGTGTGTGTCTGTATCTCTGTGTGTATGTGTGTTATCAGCATATCTCAAGAACAAATAGTAGTAGAAATTTCAAACTCGGCATTCAAAATGTGTATCAAATAGGGATGCTACACTAAGCTTTTCGTTGAGATGAAGCAAATGGTTCGTGTACAGGGACACGCAAGATTATTCAAATGGATTACGTCTATGGGGGAAATTGCAGGCAAGTAGAGTTTAACATCTATAGACTGCACCAAACCAAATGAAATGAATATATATTTTTTATATGCATAAAAACATGCATCATGTAGAATATAGCAGGGGAATCATTCACTTTTCATTTACCGGGCTACACAAAAGAACTAGATTATCGTGGGACAATAGCTGAAAATTGGTGGAAGAGCGTTTCAGACTGTACCGTATATTATTACTATAAGATTGTATTTTGGTGCTCTACGTGGTTTGTACGCATTCTTAAAGATATAAACAGGGTTGCAAATATTTAAGCGATACCATTCTTTTCTATTGTTTGTGGAAGTGCTTTACTATAATATTTTACTATACCCAGGAAAGCTGCATAGGAATGGAGATTAATCATAGACATATGATAAATAATGTATGTTTTTAAGCTAAATATTCATCGTTTGTTTTTGGTGCATTTACACGTTTTGAGGTTTCCTGATTACCAAAGCCGAGTTTTTTACAGTTTGATTATTGTCTGCGTCTCTTAGAGTAATTTAAAAACGAATAATTTCAGGAGATCCAAAAGTTGTATTTTCAAATTAATGTAAATCTTGCTGGAAATGTTTGAACAAGACTGATAAGCTTCAAGGAATGTTGCATAGGAAAGTTGTCTGAATAATTTTAGGTGAACTTTTAATTTGAATTACAGAATTAAATTCTATATAAATGTAGGTGCAGTTAAGAAACGTGGGTTTGAGGGGGGTGGTAGCCCCCTCACAGAGAACTAATTATCATATAAAGCTCTACCGAAGAGTAATTTGAATTATTATAAAAGCCGCCCCATGGCGGCTTTTAAATTTTTGCTTTCATTTTGGCGACGAATTAAATTGGCTTTCCCAATTACGCAAATGCTTAAGTAAACCTTTTGGAGTGAAATGTTCGAGCTGCTTCGATACGAAATTTCAAATTTAGCCAAGGGTTCCTATATCGAAGCTTTTATATTTCTTCAGCACGATTTTTCTTAATTTTAGTTTAATTATTAAAAAAAAAAAAAAAAAAAAAAAATGCTTGCGCGTTCATTTTTTTTTTCGACATAATGTATATATATATATTTGTTTACTCATTTATTTACTTTTGGCATCTATATCTATATATATTATATAATTTAAAAGTTACAATGAGATTTTTTTTTTTCAAACTTCCTTTTGTGCCAATCATTCGATTCGAATACAGAAATACTGCGCTGTCTACATTATGTCCTGATTAATGAGTGCACCAATTTTTGATAAAATCTAATAATCCAGACAGGTGCAATGACAAACTTTCAGCTTTCTATATTTAGATAAAATGTTTGATCGTTCATACAATACGATAGATAAAAATTGGTAATGACGCAAAAACAATCGATTCAAAGAAATTGTACGGTTAGTCGCACTAAAACCTTTTTGTAATTCAATATATATATGTATATATATATATATATATATTAACACGTTATTAAGAAGAAAAACTAATTTGAAAATATCATCAAATAATTTATTTTTCAGAATGAAAATTGTGCAAAACAACATGTAAATTCTAACTATGAGAAAAAACAGGTTTGTCCAGAAGGCGAAATATGTTTTATATCTGATGTATTTTATTACGACTTTGGAGTGGATTATGCTGATTGCATCAAGCCGGGCAAGGAAAACGGTAAGGGTATATCTAAATATTAACTTATAATTAATAATATTAATGAATATTTAATAGGATTAACCCTTTGCCTGTCCAATTGAATTTCATTACTCCGCTGAGCGCTGCCAAATTCAAAACTCGTTTATTCAATATCCACCATTAAATTTTAACCGTAACAGTTGCTTAATCACATCGTAGGTTATTCGTACATTATGTATATCAAATATCACATCTCAAAAATATTGACGGTAGTTGAATAAAAGAATTCCTAAATTTAGCAACAATGTTTAGAGCGCTTTACAGCGTTAAGGCCAGAGAAGGGTTACTATACAATTATATGTATAATTGCATTAATTGATGAATGTAATTATTTTTTTTTTAATTATAATGAAAAGAAGAAATGCGTACTTTCGATATAATGCGAAATAAACTCGTAATGCGAACTAAAAATAGTTCGAAAAAACAGTCAGGTCGCTAAAAATTTGAAATAAATTTAAAATTTGTTAATTTTTTATAAGTCTGTACTGCGAGGCAAACGGCTTATTGCATTGAGAAAAAATTCTGTATCTGACATCCAGAATCTACATTGTGGCTCAGGAAAAAATAGTTCCGTACCATCGTTATAAATTCTAGTAAGCCCCTATTAGAACTGTAGAGCGTTTGCCTATATTCTCGAGGGTAAAGTTATTTAAAAAATCTCTGCAAATAAATGATACTACAATAGGCGGATTTCTGCAACTATAATCTTGGTTTATTACCAAACTCTAGAAAATCAAGCGAAAATTTGACGGAATAGAAATGATTCAGAATATTTAGAGTATTCAGAATATTGTTTCACCATCAAGAAATGTGTACACTAGAAATTCTCGATCACTTCGTCTATTCAGTTTATTGGCTTGCCTTATGCGCAGAGTTCGGAAATCTATATTTATAGTTAAGTGATTCAGAAAATGGTCTCTTATTCATTCTAGAGAAAGGCATTTTTTTTTTTTTTTTTTTCATTGTGATTCATAAAGATTTTTTTTTTTTTTTTTTTTTTTTTACCTATTTAATTATTATATAGTCATTTTTTTTTCAAAACATTCACAGCTATTCTCCTAAGCAAAAAAGTTAATTTTTATAGTGTTTAAAAATATACTGTTTCAAACACATTTATATTCAAGTAAAAACTAAAATTACAAACTGTAATTCTGAAATAGCAGTATGAAATCATTAAATATTTAACATTCCGCTTTAACAAAACGATTTAACAAAACGCTTTAAAAAAAAAAAAAAAAAAAAAAAAAAAAAAAATGGTTTATGTACATTTTCAAAATTTATTTGTTTAAGAGGACTCTCTACTTACCGTTCCCGGAAGCCAAAGTTAATGTTATCCTATGGAGAATTTTGCTCCGTTATAACTCACTAACTAATAAAATTTTTAAATTCCGTTTTCACGTCCAGAAACTTTATATTTGTTAAACAGGTTATCCTTTTCTAAAAATTAACATTTTCAATATTTTATATTTTAATTTGAAGGTGTAAAATCCGATTTTACACAATATGAAATTTTGCATTTTTAAAGCTTAAAAGTGCAAGCCTAAAAATTAAGAAAATCAATCTTTAGTAAGAGATAACCTGTATAATCGTTGTGAGTTTTTCTGCATTTGAAAACGGAACTTAAAAATGTGTATCAGTTAAAGAATTATAACGAGGCAAAATTCGCCATAGGAAAACTATGGTGTGGCGCTGAATTCCGCCACATACTATAGCAAAACATTTTGCCTACATGAACTTGCTTGTGAGCCTTGACGTCACCACTTCAAAGGGGTGTGGCTTAAGCCGCCACACTGAATTCTTTCCCCAAGAATGGCAACGACTGCGGGATTTTTCAACGAAAGAGGAACCAACGGCTGAGATAGCGTGGGGTAAAATAACGTCGTAGCTTTTCTTCGTAACCTCATGGCCGTATTGAATCAATGTAAAGTCATCGAAGTAAAATTAAAGCATCATGTGAAACATAAATATAATGGAATCGTTACAAAGTAACCCTCGTATAATGAAAGCTACAAAGAAGATTATAGATTGTAATCTACAGTATGCATATCTTACTACGTGTTTAAGTTACGGTAGGATAAGAGTTCTGTAATGCAGCAGAAAGTAATAAGTTTTGTCCCTTATTTTTAAAAGGGATTTATGAAGAACTTAACATAGATAAAAATGTAAAAACAACATATTAATCAAGTGAAATAAAATAGTTCAAATCTATAAAGGATTTTTTAGTGGTTCATGTAGTGTGTAATAAACTGTAATGCCTATATTTTTCTTTGAGACAGCATATAGCACAAAACGGCCACTCTGCTGATTCGGTAAGTACCCTCAATATACATACATTTCTGACATAACCTCCATTTAGTGTAAAAGACGAACCTGGCATATAAATGATTACTTAAAATTTAATTGTAATATATAAGATCTTTAATTTTGTGTTTTTCCACTAACAAATCACGTGACATAATTGGTTGCCGCGATCCAGTGCTTATACATTGAATGGTTATACATTGTGAAATTGCCAAAATATTCAAGATTTATATAGATAACTATTGTTATTATGAAATTATTTTCTTATACTGAACACATTATATTTTATTTTTGAAATATTTTACGCTTTCAAAATGACATGATTATAAAATTCTTTTTTTTTTTTCTCATTGTTACACATACAGTTTTATTTTTTTAAATTCATTTAAATAGTGATTTTTTATTGTTTTTACACAATTATGCATTTTGAGAGCAGTGTTTATATTTGAAATGTTTTTATTTATATTATTGTATTGTTTATTATATATTACACACTTTTCATGTTTGCATTCTCACATATCAGAAAACACTCATAACTGAAATATCTTTCTACAGATATTATTAGTTATTTATTTTATATGTCATTTTATTACATTACCATTCAACTAATAACATCTGTCTTTGCACACCTACCACTGTATTTATTATTCTTGCACATACTTGCTCAATTATTACGTTTCCAACATACTGCATAATTGCTTTCCAAAGATTATGTCATGCTCTAGAATACAATTATTTGAATTATATAACGTTGCTTAATTGCAAATTTTCTTTTTATTGATATACTGAGATTGTTGTTTTGTTATTTTATGTATACACAAGCACATATCAAAACTTGTTTATGTTGAATTTTGGTTGCATTTATTTTTTAAATATACCATTATCTCACACTATGTTACATTTACACAGGCTAAAACATAGGTACTAGTTATAGCCTTCCAGTTTGTTTATTTTTCCCAAATGCACTAATTATTAAATGTGAGCAAAAAAAAAAAAAAAACATTCAAAAAGAACTTTGAAAATAAAACAAAATAAACAAAAGGATAAATAATTTTTTTCCAACTTAAGATAAATGGAGTTATCTGCAAATTATAGCACATGAAGATCAACAAAGTATCATATCACTTTTGACTACTGAGTTATTTTGTTTGTTTTCAGAATAATTTGATACTGTCAAACTTAAAAAAAAAAAAAAAACTAAAATTTTGGTTATTTTATTCTGCTTTACATAGTAACATGTCTGGAAGGCTTAGAAATAGACCTGCCTCCCCTCCCATTGCAGCCAGGGAAAGAAAGCAGTTTCACATTAATGTTCAAAATTTCGATGGTGAACCAGCAATGATTGATTTTTTTTCTCTCAAGAAGAAGATTTAGTAAAATTTAATGGCTATAGTAATGAGCAAGCATTAACAATTTTAAAGTCTATGTTGATAGGCAATGCCTTTGAATTTTACTTAACAAGTAGTGAATTTAAATCTGCGAAAAATCTTAATGAGGCAAAGGAAATCATTTCACAATTTTTTTCAACATCCTCTATTAAAGTGTCAGCTACAGAATTTAATAACATTCGATTACTACCCGGGGAAAACATTAAACATTTGGCTCACAGAATCAATGCTATGGCTGCTAAGGTTTATCCGCAGTTGCCATGAGCCAAATAAAGTTTGTACAGCTGATGGCTGCATTGGCATCAGATGTGCAATGTAAAATATATGAAAAAAGCATTAGTGACTATCAACAAGCGGTAACGTTAGCACAAAAGATACAAGATGCTCAAGTCGCATCTTGTTTGACGAATTCAAATCATTCTAACTATATAAATGAAATCACTGAATTAAAACAACAAATAAATTTGATTGAAAATAAAATGAATGTATGTCAACTATGTAAATCTCCCGAGCACACAGCAAAACAATGCTATAAATGGGCACAAGCTAATAGTTCAAACACGTTGCTAGGGGATTCTCTAATAAACAAACATAACAAAGCAAATGTACTTTGCCAATTCTGTGGAAAGAATGGCCACATACTCAAAGATTGTTTTTCGTTTAAAAGAACTCAAAACTCAAACTCAATCAAGGGAAACAATTATAGCACATACCGAAACAGAAAGTTTGACAGAAAACATCCATACAAATCAAAATATGATAATAGGCATTTTTCAGAAAGATTTCAGAGGGATGGACAGTCAATAAATCAAAATCAGGAAAACTAAATAAGAAACTTGTTACCGCTAGTGGACATAGTTTCAGGCAAATTCAAACACTAGCAGAATCTAATTCCTGGAACGAAAGTAATGAACCAGACCAACATATTTATAGTGTTAAAGATAATGAAACTACCCTGCCCATAATTGGTGCACAGTAAGGAAAACAAAATATTAAATTGTTGCCAACGTAATCCTTGCCAACGTAAATTATGTGAGAAGTGCCGAGCTGGTTATCAGCCAGGGTAGCTCAGTGGTTAGAGCATCCGCGCGTTATGCGGAAGGCTCGGGTTCGATTCCCGGCTCTGGTATTTTTCACATAGTTGGTAAAAAAATCAGCCTTCTACTCCATTCTATCTAAAATTAATTTCCAGGTTGATGAATTAAATTTCTGAATTGAAATTTCGTGGCCGTTTGGAGTTATGCCATGTTTAAATTTGTCACTTGATATAGCTGCTTTAATGCAGACTCGGTGACCTTGCCAACGTAAATTATGTGAGAAGTGCCGAGCTGGTTATCAGCCAGGGTAGCTCAGTGGTTAGAGCAACCGCGCGTTATGCGGAAGGCCCGGGTTCGATTCCCGGCTCTGGTATTTTTCACATACTTGGTAAAAAAATCAGCCTTCTACTCCATTCTATCTAAAATTAATTTCCAGGTTGATGAATTAAATTTCTGAATTAAATTGTTGGTTGATTCTGGTTCGACTGTCAGCATTATCAGAAAAGAACTGTTTGACAGTATCAAAAATCACATAAAATATAAATTCTTAAGCAGGAATGTGCATATTACTACTGTCAATTCCTCTGTATCTTTCGCAGCTTGTGCTGAAATCTCCTTTAAAATCAATAAAGTGCATTTTAGACACCCATTCGTTTTGGTAAATCTATTTGAACACTCTAAATTTGAGGGTATACTTGGATATGAATTTATGGAGAAATACAACATTAAATTATGTTCAGGTTCTCATTCTATACTGATTGATGGCAAGGAAACCCCTCTCATTATGAACAGTAATCAACAAAATGTTGAGGAAATATATGCAATTTTATATAGAAAAGTGATTCTTCCACCTGGAGAAAAAGTATGTGCAACTTTTGTCACGTCCCAGGTTCCCATTTCTCATGAGTTTATGTTTGAACCAGAAATAAATAACAGTGATATTGAATGTGATCCTGCTGTTTATTCGATAGTGAACAAGGTAAACAATATTGATGATAGTGTTCAGGGAAATAAAAATTTAAATGAGGATTACAAACAGTTCACAATACTTATTACTAACAAATCTGAACATGAAACTATTCATCTAAACAAAAATTCAATTGTGGGTAAAATTCAGTGTGATATTGAGTTAAAAGAAATTAGACAAAATTTAACTCGGGAACATAAGTTAGAACATATAAATTTAATTCAGGCTACACCAGAAATTCTGAATAAAAGAAAGATTGAACTCAAACCTAATGATTTTAGGTTGAGCCATTTACCAGCTGAACAACATCAACAATTATTACAGGTGTTATTGTCACATTATGCAGCTTTTTCTAAATCATTGGATACGTTAGGTTGTACAGATAAGATTATCCCAAAATTGCATTTTGTACATAAAAATCCCATTAGAACCAGACCATTCCCCATTCCACAGGCTCTGGAAAAACAAGCATTAGAGCATATTGAGGAGCTATTAGCTGCTGGATTAATTGAAAGAACTAATACGGAGCGGGCGTGCCCTATGTTATTGATAAAAAAGGAGGCTATTAATAAAAATGATCCCCCTAAGTATCGCCTAGCCATGGACTTGAGATTATTAAACAGCATCATAAAATATTCCTCATATCCACTCCCTCGTATCTCAACAACTATTGGCCAATTAGCAAAATTTAAATTTTTTACTATTTGTGATCTAAAAAATGCATATTGGCAAATTGCCCTACCTGAGGAATATCAGGATATTTTAGCATTCACGACTCCATTTGTAACATTTAAAAATAAAAGACTTGTTTTGGGGTTAAAAGTTGCTGCAGGAACCTTTCAGTATTTAATGGACTCAATATTAGATGAGCTTCATTTAGATGGTATTTATGCATATCAGGATGATCTGATAGTTTGTACAAAGTCGTTTAAAGAGACTACACAAACTTACAATACTGCTAAATGCATTGCAATCTTATAATATTACTCTGTCCCCTGAAAAGTGTACTTTTCATCAGTCAACAATAGAATATTTGGGTTTTAAAATTTCATAGGGAATTGTAGCTCCTATTCAATCTAATATTGTTAAAATTACATTCTTTCCTACCCCAAAAACAACTAAACAGGTTAGAAATTTTATCGGATTAACTAACTTCTATAGATCAATTGTTCCTTCATATGCTGAACTTACTAAACCGTTAATTGAATTAACATCCACCAAAACAAAATTCCACTGGTCTGCATGTCATGCAGAGGCCTTTGAAAATGTACAAAGAATTTTCTTTTCGGCTCCCTTTGTAAGGTTACCTGATTGGGATAAGGAATTTATTCTTAATACTGATGCATCGAAGATAGCTATTTCAGGTGTCCTCTTACAGAAATTTGATAATAAGTTGCACCCTGTTTCATATTTTAGTAAGGCCCTGTCACCATCTGAAAAGAATTATCCTGCCATTAAACTTGAGTTATATGTGATTTATAAATCTGTCTTGGCTTTTAAGCAATATTTGTATAACATACACTTTACAATCTTGTCGGACAGTCTGCCTTTAAAACATTACCAAAAGGTTACCTCTCCGGCAGATTTAACTACTACATGGTTGCTTGAACTCAGTGAATATTCGTACACTGTTGAGCATGTAAAGGGAAAATTAAATATTCTGGCTGATTTTTTATCAAGAATTCCTGAAACTCTTCCCCATTAAAGTATTTCTACTAATCTAGAGATTTTAAATTCAAATCAAATTTTACCTTTGTGCAAGATGAGGAATACATTAACCAATTTGAACATGAGTATACACATAGAAATAAAAGACAAGAAAATATAGATAATAATCATGATTATAATACAGCGATAATAGAAGATAGTTTTGAATATGATTATGACATACATGCAAATGAAGTGAGGGCTATGTGTGATAATGAAATGAGGGTAGAATCAAAAACAGAACATAGTCATTGTGAGATTAACCCAAATAAGCATGTTTTAAACTACTTAACAATATCTAATACAAAAACACAAGACCCTTTATTAGAAATCTCAAATTGTACTTTTGTGGAAGAACAATTGAAAGATTCAGATATCTCAAAAATTTATAAACAGCTTCAGAATACAGAAAACACATACAAACATACAAAGAATAGTGAAAGGTATTTTATTCACACATCTACCAAAGTACTGATGTACATTTACAAAGAGAAGCATTCGAATAATATTGTACATAAGGTTGTGGTACCAAACTCCCTAAAACATAAAGTATTATCCATTGTTCATAAGGCGCACCAAGGTGTATAGAAAACATATCACTTTGTTAGTACTAAATATTTTTGGTTTGGTATATACTCTGACACTCTAAATTTTGTATTATCATGTAATAAATGCATTAAGTCCAAACCATATGCAACTCAAAAGGCACCATTTGGATCTAATTGGATTCCCGAGAGACCTGGAATGTATATTTCGCTAGATATTTTTGGCCCATTGCAAAATAACCAATATATTATGACTGTCATTAATGATTTTAGCCGACATCTAGAATTGTACCCAATGCAGTGTATTACAGCTGAAAATGTGGAAAAACACTTATTTTCATACATTGCTTCTCATGGGAGGCCCAGTGAAATTTTGACTGATATAGGCAAACAATTTTCGTCAGAAACTTTCAACACAATTAATAAGGCACTAGGATTAAACTTATGCACACAAGTTCTGGTAGACCACAATGCAATTCTTTAAGTGAACGTGTGAATACAAGCATAAAATCAACAGTTCTAAATTTAATGGGAGAGGGACATCAGTTTATTAATGCATTAAACATACACAAAAATTTGTACAATGGGTCTGTTCACTCTTCAACTGGATTCACCCCTAATTTGTTACACTTCGGGAGAGAATTATCATTAATGTTTGACACTTTTCAACCAGATACACATACCATACAACTTGACAAAACCCAATACTTAGCTCATGTCTTGACATCACTCAATAAGTATTATAGAGAATGCTACTCTAATTTAGAAAGAAAGCAGTTAGAACAAAACAATAAACAAATGGAAAAAGCAAAACTTAGAAATCTTAAAGTTAATGAAATAGTTTATTTAAAATCTAAAGATAAATTCAAGCCAAAGTATACAGGTCCATATGAAATCATTGAAAGATGTGATTCGTATAATTACAAAATTCGTATTACTGGTGACACTCATGCTCATATTTTTAAAGTGCATGTGGATCGCCTTAGATCTGCTCCTCATAGAAAACAATATTTAGAAAATGACACTGTATACAGTTCTCCAATAACTGATGCTAAGCAGAATAGATACAATCTTAGAAACAGGCATTGATCTCTTCACAACAATTTTTTTTCTGTTCCAAGTGGCCATAGGAACAGTTTTGGAATTGTTATTTTTGCCTTTTTGGTGTGTTTTGGGATATATTCATTCTCGGTGCTGGTCGCTGTACTATATATATCTTGGGACACTTCATTAATGCAAAAAAAAAAAAAAAAAAAAAAAAAATTGAGAGCTAATGAATGTTTCTAATTTAGTGTTAATAAATAAATTATAATTCTATGAGCTTTGTAACCTTGTCAACATGTAATAATAAGGCAGTAGAACATTTATGATTGATGTTTAAAAAAAAAAAAAAAATGATACAGATATGAAAACAAATAAACAAAAAATAAATAAATGCTACATAAATAAATGATATTCTAGAGTGTTAAGTTTAACACTAGTTCTGGGTTGTATCTCTCTAGAGATTTGTGCAGACCTCTAATCTGTTGTCATATATAATTTCACATGATAGTTTATAGACTGATTGTATTAGGGAACATTTTATTGATGTTTAGTTCTTTTTCCTTCCCTTTCTTGGTTTTGAAACCAGTTTCTTATTTTGTCTTTTATTTTTATGTTAAAGTATTAATTGTATTTAAGTTATGTTTCCTATTTCGTTTTACTATCTACAGTTGTACTGTGTGATATTTAATGAATATTTTATAAAGAAGGGTATTATTAATTACTCTAACGTATAAGTCGGTTTATTGAATATATAATTGTATTAATCAAGATTTTTATTATTTCAATTTGTGCTTTAAAATTTTGTAGTTTTGTGTGGCTTTACCACAGATTTTTTTTTTTTCTTGTGTGATTAAAATTTTTGCCAAAATGGAATATTGTACTACATGGCAATTTCACAGTGTGTTAAAAAAAAAAAAAAAAAAAAAAAAAAAAACTTAAGGCAAAAATATATGTATAATACCAATGAGGGTATAAAGCAAAGGTATTAGGTATACCGCAACATTGCTAGATGCTCTGGGTAGGATGTCCATGATAGAAGGACTATATAAACTGATTTACCTATGGATAGACTGTATGAACTATAATCTTGTGTTGTATGTTTTACATTTTTTTCCTCTGTCCCAGGGGGGATATATGTGGCGTTGAATTCCGCCACATACTATAGTAAAACATTTTGCCTACATGAACTTGTGTCACGCTATCCAAAACTGCGAGTAAAACTTGTGCAAATGTTTTCTTTGCATCACACTATCTCTTTGCACAAATTTTCAATTAGTTGGATACTATGATACAAAGTAACATTTACATAAATTTTACTCACAGTTTTGGATAGCGTGACGCAAAAGACAAATCAATTTATTGAAATAAATAATTTCAATTTATAATGCAAACAAAGTGAAAGTGTAATTATTTGACAGTTTATTTGAGAATTAAAAGCACTGTTTCAATGTGCAAATATACTTTATTAGACAAAACAAAGCTAATTTTAATAGAATCTAAAAACAAATCTTTTAAAATGACACCGAGGCGTCACTGGAATTTTTATATCATTCCTTTTAAAACTATTATTTTGAAATTCAAATGCAAATGAAAAAGCATCAGTGAGTATGTTTTATATATTTGTCTTATCTTGAAGTTAAAAATATTATGTTTGCATTGTAAATATAAATAAAAGAAAAAAACAAATGATCAAATAAGAAAATATATGTATATTTTAACTAATAGAAAAGCGTCACTTAAAATTTGATATCATTATTTTTAAGACCCATATTTCAAATTTTTATAGTGATAAAGTAGCTGCGTCACAAACTTTTAACCCGTTAAGGGTTTTTGTACTGATATCATTACTTTTTAGAGGTTATTGATCAGTTGAGTTCAAAAATGCGAATTTTCACACAAACCACAAAATTAAATACTAAAGATTTAGAAAATCAATTTTTGGAAAATGAGTACTAATTTAACTATTTTGAATTTTCTGAATATGAAAATGTTTTTTAAAAACTGAGTTTGATCAGGGCCCGACTTAGACTGCCTAGAGCCTCGGGCAAGCCTATTCTGGGGGGCCCCCTTGCAGTGGCATAAGAGGTCTTTAGGTTGCAGAATTTCTGCATACGCCTGTAGGGGGCCCCCTTCCAGAAGGGGGGCCCAGGGCATTTGCCCTGTATGCCCTGCCGTTAGTCAGGGCCTGAGTTTGATAACGATAACTAACAATAATCTGTTTCAAAATTTATTTTCAATTTGATTTTGAGTACTGAAAGAGTGCTTGACAAAAGTGCAGTAACTGGAATAAACTAAATTTAATAAATAATATCAGGGTTGGCAGGCTTTTGACGACTTAAACCACAGTTTAAACTGCCATGTCAAAAACCTTAAATTTTACACTTCTTGGTATATTTTAACAATGAAGTAGTCATGTCTAGATAATAAAAAAAAGTGCTTAGTTTATGTGTCTCCCATTGTTGAAAATAATTCTTAGAAGCGTATTATCTGTTTCTTATGAGTGCTAATGATTTCCATTTAAGTATAAAAAACAGATATTTATTAGCTTTACGAAAAACAAACTTTACGACAAAAGTGCAGTAACTGGAATAAACTAAATTTAATAAATAATATCAGGGTTGGCAGGCTTTTGACGACTTAAACCACAGTTTAAACTGCCATGTCAAAAACCTTAAATTTTACACTTCTTGGTATATTTTAACAATGAAGTAGTCATGTCTAGAGTAATAAAAAAAAGTGCTTAGTTTATGTGTCTCCCATTGTTGAAAATAATTCTTAGAAGCGTATTATCTGTTTCTTATGAGTGCTAATGATTTCCATTTAAGTATAAAAAACAGATATTTATTAGCTTTACGAAAAACAAAAATTCAAATATAGGAATTTGCATATTCAAAGGTGAACCACTTATTGCATTTTAAGTTGATAATAAAAAGAAACCATAAGCATTTTACCTCAATGAATGAAATTACTGAGCTATTAAATAATGCATTATGTTCTTTCATTTTGGGTTATAGTCAATAGCATGCTTTAATGTTGTACGATTAAAAATTAGAGGTATTGCATGACTAGTTGAACTAAATTTTAATATGAATTACATAATGCATTTCTATTTTTAATTAAGGAGATTATGGACAGTATATATCTCTTTTGTAAATTACTGCCATAAAGGTGTGAAAATTTGCATTTATATGCATTGAAATTTAATATTACATTAAAATTTCAAGTGCAATCATTTTCATTGAAATTTCAGCATTTAACATAATTTTAAGAATAATTATAAGATTAAAAAAACTTTTTATATGCCATGTTTTTAAATTTTCTGATGAATCATTAATAAAAGATGCGAGGATAAAAAATAATATAAATATTTAAGCACACAAACTCAGTTCAGTAAACTAATAATAATGAAAAAAAAAAGTTTTAAGATTCATGTTTTAAATGTATTTCTTTTTATGTCGAAAGAAAAAGAACTCAGATTTTTTTTTTTTTTTGGCAACAATTAAATTATAGCTAATATTTTAATGCAGGGTTGAGATTAGCAAAAATACAAAAAAGCTGAAACTGTACGCATAGGCAAAACGTTGAAATGAAATACCAAAATTTTGATCACAAAATCTATTATATAAGAGTAATAAATATTTATTTTATTCTTCAATGTGTATAAAAAGAACAAATGCACTTCATAAACATTAAAAAAAGCTGAAAAAATAAGAAAAAGGTAAAAAGCTAAATGTACAAAAAAGCTGAAATCAGCTGAAAAATCTCATCCCTGTTTAATGGCAATTTTTATTGCTAATAGGAGCTTATTATTTTCAGACTTTTATTAATTAAAAGAAAACTATTCGAAAATCTGACTTCAAAGTATTATGTTGTCACCAGGTTCTGAGCTACTGTGAAAGTTTCAAATGTCTAACTAGTAGGGAAGTTAGTTAAAAATAGATTGCAAGATTTGTACCGGACAAACAAACAAGAATAGAAGTTAATAAAAACATGGAATTAACCTATCATTTAATTCACAAAGTAATAACCTAATACATTTAATATATTTTTAAACCATTAATAATGCTAAAGTGAAGGAAAAAAAAATAATTTTCAGAAAAAAATTAAAAAAACTTCAAAAAATATGTAATTTTGACTTTATTATTATTATTATTATTATTTAGTTAGTTTTAAAGAATTTTTAATATATTTGATTGTATTAATATAATTTACCACCTATATATACAAATTTTTATAGCTATAAGACAATTTACAAAAAAGATTTATAATGTTCACTCTCACCATAAGACGATACATTGATATGTTTCCTAACATAAAACTTTTTTCTGGGGAAATAAAATGTATATATATAGTATATATATAATGAATGTTAGTTCATATAGTACACTGCAACTTAAAAATATGCATAAAATCATTTAACATTATAGTTTCCATTTCCAGTGCCTGCAGCGGTCCTATATTTTCACGTTTCTTTTATTATTTTAATACCACTGTTTTTATTATAAGTTTTTTGTCAAGATTTTACAGTTAGAGCAATATTTAAATGCATACTGATTGATTAATGTGGTGGCAAAATAATAAAATGCTTGTAAAAATATAGGACTGCTGCGGGCACTGCATTTCTCACATATGGTTTTTGGCGGTTTAAACCAGTTTTTAACAGTTTAAACCAGTTGTTGACCCGTCTCGTCAAAAACTAACCCTGTAATAATATTACTGCAATTTTTAGCCTTTACACGTCATAGTCATTTCTTGTTAAAATAAACAATTCATAAATCCTCTTAACAAACATTTACAATTAAGAATGTTTCTTTAAATAATATCCTTATATTATTAAAATAAGTTTTGCACGGGCAGCGCGCACGAGACTGCGCTGCCGAAGGCAGTGGGGACCCGGGCCGACTTTTTACCCAATCACAAATGATTTTTTTTAAATTTATTTTCTTAACACTAAAAGTTACTGTTAGTGATTCATTAATTATAGTGATTCATTTGAAAATACTGATCCGCTAGCGGGTCAGTTACATAATATACCCCCCCCCTTTTTTTTTTATCAAGAAATTCTAAAGAAGTTAAAAAAATATATAACTACAGGCTTCAAAGCAATTAATACAATACTAGCTAAACAATTGATGGAATACTCAATGAGCAATGATGAAATACTTAATGAGCAATATAAAAAGAAATCTTCACATAGCATCTCTTACATGGTATTTATTTGACTTATTTTAAAAATCAATTGACCAGCAGATAATTAAAAAAATTCTTCTATCATTTCTTCTGCTTTAAGTTTTTAATTTTGCATTAATTTATTTTTTAAGTAATAAGCATATTCATTTTTTAACTTTCGTGTACATAAAAAACTTAAGTCTTTGAAAAATGTTTTTTTTATACCTGCTGTTTTTTTTTTTTTTTTTTTTTTTTTTTTTTTTGAGCTTATGAATGCATTTATACTTAAAAAATAATAATTATAATTATAATAAATTAATCAAAAAATAAAAACTTACTTAAAACAGAACAAACAGTAGAAGAAAGTTTATAATTATCTGCTGGCAAACTGATTTTTGAAATAAGTCAAATACCATGTAACTGACAATGTAAGAATTTTTTTAAGATGATAAAAAACTAGCATTTTGTAAATCATAAAGAAAATGTTTATTATGACAAAATAAATTTTTTAAAATCTGATCAAAAGTTAGGCATAAAAAATGATGCCTGCGTGGGATTTCATGCTATTTTAGGAAGCTTACCAGAGGTTAATTCAGAAGAAATTTAGTGCCGCATTGAGGCGCTTTCACAAAGTCAATTTTTAGCAATGAGGTACCTTCACAAATTCAACTTTCAGCAAAGAGGTACCTTCACAAAGTCAATTCTCAGCAGAATAACTGCACACTAAAATATTTTATAAGCTTCACTGCATCGAACACAGAAAAATACCCTCAATTTGAATATTTACTGTAGACAATGATAAATATCTAAGTAAACACCTACTTATCTTACATATAAGAAACAACTTAACTCGCCCATATATATATTTATTTATACAACTGTTTCATTTTATTTTATAAATGAATTTTAAAAAAAAAACTGCTTTACGTATTTTAGTTAATTCTTCTGAAGTATAATTAATTTTCACAAACTTACTTGCCCAGTGGCAGAAAGTTTTTCAGCTGTCTGCAACAGGCTTTTAAAATTTCATAATCTGTCTGCAAAATTTGCGTGTAATCAGGGGTGAAAATAGCTTACACTCAAAAAGCCTGAAAGCTGATTGGAAAGGGGGGGGGCTTATTATCAGTGGCGATCTCGTGCAACAATACACAAATACAATTTTACTGCAGAACAATATAGTATAAACAATTGTGTGTATTTATTCATCTCATTCAATTAAATATTTTATAGCAATGTTTGACATAACACAATATAAATAATTATAAATAATAAAAGTATGTATTAGTTTTGATACAGATTTTTTTTTTTTTTAAGTGAATTGTTATTCGAATGTTACAGACAAATTTTTTTATCAGTGCAGACAAAAACTGTCCGCAAGCTGTTTTTCTGTATCCACGACTATGTCGCCGTGTTTCTGCCACTAGGCTTACTTGATGTTTTCACAAATTATTTTATAAATTCACAAATGGGGTATCATTTTTAAAAAGCTGGATTAATCCCTGCATACGGTTTCCATTTTCATATAACCAGTGTCCGATTTTATATACTACAAATCAATGTTTATATATACAAAGGTGAAAAAATAATGTTAAAAAACTATCACTTATTCTGATACAGCCTACCGCTGAGCACAAAGGGTGTTTATTTGGTATTTTAAGAACAAACAAAATTAATGTGAAAAGCAGAAGGGGGGGGGGGGGAATTAAATAGAGTAAAGGCGCTTTTACGATATATATACATAGTGAAACCCCGATCGATCGTTCCCACATTGATCGTTTTATTAATTCCTTTTCTTAAGAATGAAAGTTTATGAGTAATAACATGGAATTTTGAGAAATCATAAGGGTGGTGAAGGAATACTTACACGCAGCACTCGTATATATGCATTCGTTTGCGCGCATTAACCACGGGTCTACGCTGCTGAAGGCAGTGGGGACCCGGTGTGACATTTTTCCCGATCAGATTTTTTTCCTCTTTTTTTATCACATGATAAAAATTAATGCAAGTTTGAGAATTCATTAATTATAGTGATTCATTTAAAAATAGTGTCCAGCGAACGGGCGTAGCCTGCTAGTGTATAATAAAATATTTTTTTAAAGCAACATACATGAAGATGCACATTCAATTTGGCAGATATTTGATCAATTTACTGCTTTTATAAGAGTGACTAATAATTAATACTGATATTAAAAGACAAAAATTCAATATTTGGTAAATTTTATCATGCAGATCAGGGTTTAAGCTGAGTAAAAATTTTCTTTAGCAAAAAAAAAAATAAAAACAGGTAAAAAGCTTTAGCAAATTGCTAAAATGCCAGAAACGGTAGAAAAAGATTAACATCATAACTTAAAACTTAAACGAAGTTAATAAACATATAACAAATGTAAATACCTTAAAAATTTTACTCCGTATATGGCAGAAGAGCTCTTTTATCAATGACCACGAGTCGGCTGAGATAGGAGAGATATGGCGTCACCTACTTAAAGGAGAAGAACATCAAACGCAAGACCGCCAGTCACGAAGTGGAGTCGGCACCGTAAAAGGATGGGGCCCCCTTCCGAAAAGAGCTCTTCTGCCATGTACGAAGTAAAATTTTTAAGGTATTTACATTTGTTATAGATTAACATCAGTTTATACATTATTCTAAATGTCCCAACATGTTTGATTTTCATTTGTAAATTAAACTTAAAAGTTTTTAATCAGGTCTCTAAAGAGTTATACACAAAAGGTAAAAAATTTTTTTTAATTTGAAATGAAAAACAAAAAAGTAATTTATAATTGTACTTTCCACTGTAACCAGATCAATTCGAATATAGTACAAGCATATATTTTAACACATTTATTCGCAGACATGAAAAATATTAAACTATTTAGATTATTACTTTATATTGTAAACTTTTTTAAAGCAATATGAACATCTTAGATACAACTTACATTCTTTTTCTGGAGATATAATTATCACTATAGCATGTAAAACGGTAAGACCGAAGATAAAAGATTATTTTGAAAAGATCAGAACAAGATATGGTATATTTGCTGAGATATTAAGTGTTGGTTTTTACAAATCTCTTTGATGTCAAACTAGCCGTATATATGTGTTCGCAGCGTTCTGCTTGTGTCACTCGAAAAACTGCTGTTTTTCATGATATATGTACGGGGATATATTATATTACATGGAATCATATAATGAAATAATATTATAGTTTTAAAAAATTAAAGAACACGCTTTTATAGAAATGTGAACTAAAAAGCACAAAATATCTATCTTAGTATATTAAAATTCAGGATAAGAGAAAATCGTTTGAGTGACACACCGTGATATTTACATACATTTAAATCTTTAATTAAAATAATTTAGAATTAAACAAAAACCATTTTTAAAAAATCTCCGCTGACGGGGATCGAACGCTGGACCTTTAGGTTCGTATCGCGGCGTCTTATCTCGACGCCACATCGTTCACGTAGGGAGAGTATTTTTTTACAATATAAATTTTTTGTTTGCTCCCAGAGAAGTTACAAACAAACATACATACATACATACAGGTGAAGCTAATAAAAGCGTGTTAAAAACTTGGGGAAGAAAGAATTCAGGACAGAAAACAATTACAATTTTTTATTCATAATCCGTAAAATACACTATAGACTAGTAAATATTAGGGGGGGGGGAATAGTTTACTAATGATATTTTTTTTTCTTCTGTTAATCAATAGTACAATCATTTTTCCAGAGGAAATTTACAATGTGGTAGTTCCTTTTTCTGTTAGGCTATTAATCATTGAAATAACCTCCTGAAATCAAGAAATACATTATAGAAAATTCCAAAAACAGAAAAAAAAAAAAAAAAAATTCTGCACACAAACACTTACTTCGTTCCTAGGAAATAAATAGGGAATAACAATTAAATCATTCTTAAGCAAAATATTTAAATTTATGTTTTGAAAAATAATACTCACCCTTTCAAAAGCTATATTTTATTTTAGATTAATATAACAGATTTTTCAAAATATAATGTAAACATTTATAAAAAATCATATTTTTCAGAAGAATGTATGTGTTTAAGGAGATATTTGTAATTTAACAATTTGTTATGAAACTCAACGCATGAATAATCTAAACTAACTTTTACACAAACTAGTGATTTTAAAGTTGATACTGATAATGAAGTTTTTTCATTCGTCTACATTACATACCCAGGCAGGATATAATAGCTTCCACCAATTTAAGTATATTTTTATAAGGAAGATCATTCTTTCTTAAAGAAGAAAATATTTCGTACCAACGCTTATCAGTTTCCATGCTTTCATTATTCTACCGATATATTATTTCTTCTGACACATAACCCTTTAAGAAAGCAAATTCTTCATGTAAAGCGGTTCCATCGATATCTGTATCACATGTAATTTCTTTTATGCAATTCAGGCAATTTTGCATATCTTTCCACACCTCTTGTTGTTTTAAATTAAAGCACATAAACATATGAAAAATTTCAAAAGGTTCCATCCATTTTTCTAAATACTCGATTCAAGTTCTGTAAAAGGAAAACATATCTTTTAAACAACCACTTCAGTTAGATAAAGTTTTCAACATTTCAGTAATTTCTGTTGACACAAACTCATCATCCAAATTAGCTTTCAGTACTTGCATTAACTTCTTCACTGTAGTCGAAACTTTTATAATTGTAGTTGTTTGTCCTTCTACTTCTTTTACTGAAATATAAAAAAGAGAGGCTTGTTTTTGTAGAAAACATAACCGCATCTGTGCATATTCATTCTCAAAAAAGCTTTTAAGGATTAAAGGGCAGTTGCTGAGTGACAGAAAGTAAGTTTTTAAACGCAAGAACATTCCCTTTAATCTGTTTACAGTAGGAAGTAGGGCAAGCCATCTTGTTTTACTGTAATCCAGAACTTGTCGATATTCAACATCAACAAAATTACAGAAGTCTTTCAAGGTTTCTACTCGCACAGTGTAAATATGAAAAAATGAATAAATTTTCACAGAGATTGATTCCATATCAATTGAAAGGTGATCTGCAACAGTATTTATAGCATTATTTATAATGTGAGCAGCACATCCAATACCGATCAGTGTTTCTGCTATGGTAGCATTTTTCGCGAAATGCTAAAAGACTTATCCAAAATGCGCAAATGAAATAACATGTTTTTGCTTTTTTGCTAAAGCATCTTACTAAACACATATTGAAAAAAAAAAAAAATCTTCAGCGAAAATATTATAAAGAATCTTTTATGGAAAAAAAAACCCCACCTTGGTCAAGAAAAATGCATTGGTTCATACATATAAGGAAACTCAAACACTGAACTATGCATAAGAATCGCATACAGGAAATCAACTTGTAAATAAACATGAGACATTTGTAAAGTGGTCTAATATGAATGAAAACAAAATTATAAATTGTAAACCAAAAAGTTTTTAATAGTAATAAACAAATTTCACTTATATTACTTACCTTTTTTATTTTATTTTTGTAAGTTATGTTTTTATTTTCAGATACAGTATAAGCTTAATATAGTTTTACATGCTATAGTGATAATTATATCTCCAGAAAAAAGAATATAAGTCGTATCTAAGACGTTCATATTGCTTTTAAAAAGTTTACAATATAAAGTAATAATCTAAAAAGTTTAATGTTTTTCATGTCTGCCAATAAATGAGTTAAAATATATGCTTGTACAATATTCAAATTGATCTGGTTACAGTCGTACTTTTTTGTTTTTCATTTCAAATTAAAAAAAAAAAAAAAAAAAAAAACTTACCTTCTGTGTATAACTCTTTAAGACCTGATTAAAAACGTTTAAGTTTTATGACAAATTAAAATCAAACATATCGAGGCGTTTAGTTTCACATCGTAGATTTTCCACTTGCAAAACCTTTACACATAATCCTTGCTCTTCCAGAAAATATCTCACTAAAATAGGAGACAATTTGACTGCGCCATGATTTGAAGTATCACAATAAATAGAAATGAATGATACTTTATCAAGATCATTCTTTAAATTTTTCATAGCTAATTTAGCAAAAACGTCATGATACACAAATGTTCCTTCTGCTATCATAAGTTATGATAGCAATCGCTACAACATAAACACACACCGAGGACGCGTAAGGATACAGTGTAAATAATTAGCTTAGTGTCTACAGGATGTACGCATCCGGATGATGTACGCTTGCGCTAAAAAGACCATGGACCATGGTATAAATTCGTGTGCATGAGTGCTTTAAATTTTTTTCTTTTGAAAGAAGTTTTAATTTAATATGAATAACGATGAAATAGAATACCTATAATTAAAAAATACTTCGTTTATTTTAAATATTATCTAAATACTTTTTTGACGAAATGGAAAATTTTAAAATTAAAGAAATTTTCTTCATAACAAAAATTTATTGACTGCTTTCACGTTGGTCAGCCAACCAACGTGAGCAACTGAAGCCTTGAAAGCAAGAGGTAATAACCGCCTCACGCTCTTTTTAGCCGAAGAAAAGCATGCAATTGGCGGAGTAATAGAGTTCTATTTTTAAAATATTTTTTTAAAAAAAACAAGATTTTTCCTGAAAAAAAAAAACGAAGACGTTACTGGATTCAGAAAGATCCTATTAACAACATATATTAATTATATGAAAATCCTTCGAGCCGTTTTAGAGATATTTTTTCAGAATTTGAGTCCACTACAACCTTACACCTTACATTTTTCCTTTTTGGCTTTAAATTGAGATTCAGATCTCAAAACATACTGCATGTAGAAACGTAAAATTTTCTGGATACATTAAGACCGGAGATAAAAGACTATTTTGAAAAGATCAGAAAAAAATATGGCATATTTTCTGAGATATTAAGCGTCGGCTTTTACATATCTCTTTGATGTCAAACTAGCCGTATATATGAGTTCGCAGCGTTCAGTTCGTCCTTCCGCTTGTGTCACTCGAAAAACTGCCGTTTTTCATGATATTATGTAGTATATAGTATATATATATGTATGTATGTATGTATATATTTAATTTTATGTTGCAACATGGACAAATATTGAGATAATGAATGCATAATGTAATATATATATATATTTTCGTAGATACATGTATATATCGAGTGGATAGTAGAATCACGGTCTACTGTGGTAATATCCTCCCATGTGATGAAGGATTGAATTGTTTGGTAAGTATTTTTACTTTACCTAAGAATAGATTGTTTAATTTTAAGTTATATTTTATTTCAGGAATATTATTCATGTACACTCGGGATCTGTTTAATCAGTCCTAAGAACGTTCTCGTATTTATTTCATGAATATTCTAGAATACAGACGTAATTACCAGGGCCAAATTCACAATTATACAATAGGTGAAAAGATAAAACAATGGAATAATAATACACAGGGTCGTCTTTTGCATTGGAAGCCCTTCAATTTATTTACTCCATTTATCCATATTTCTTTGAACATTAAATGTATTTATTTTAAGCTAAAATATAATGGTTTAGAAATATGTTGTCATACTTTCCGAAAGTTTCATGACATTTGAAGAAAAACCTTTTTAGTGTTATGAAGTAAATGTGGGAAAAAATTTTTGCAATTTCAATTAAATATTAATACAACTTTAAATATTTTGTCGATCCTCACAAAACTGTACACACACATAAAATATAATATTTATAACCAGATTTTAGATATTTTATTTAGATTTCACAAATACTTTTTATTTTATTGGATTTCTTGTTCGTCCCCTAAGGGTCTTCGTTGCAAAACCTTTGCTGATAAATATGAGGAAAGACATGTTTTTCTTATTTCCAAAATTCAAGACAACACGTTAAGTATTTTTCAAGATATTAAACAAAACGTAAAAAAAACGAAAATGTTTCCATTATTTTGTCCAACACCTATATCTCGCAGATGTTCAAACCTGGTATTTTTTGGAACTGGAAAAGTTTTGTCGAGATATTTAAAATATGTACCAAGAAATTGGATGCAAATATCTCATAAATTATAAATTATAAATTTAAGTTTTTTTTTGCTTCTAGTTTTAAAATTATATTTTAGTGCAATTGTGATGTTTTAAACGATCTATGTAACCGCAAACTGGATTCAAACAACTAATAACATATTATATTTTGGTGATCATTTCATGTAGAAGATGCAGTTTTATTGCTTAATTCCGTTAATTTAATATTTAAAAACAAGAAAAAAAAATCATCCAGAACGCTTGGATTATTGATACTTTCCAATTGTAAATACTTGATGTATCGTATAGTTTTCTGTATTCTTTGTCTACGTTATCACACAGCAGACAGGCAGAAGGACTCAAAAATATACATAACTAAATTTAAAATCAATATTAAACATAGTTGGAAAGTGTAATTTTTTTTCAAAAAAAAAAAAAAAAAAAAAAAAAAAGAAAGAAAAGAAACAGCCATTTAATTATAATTTCAGTCCTTAATTTATCTGAATAATTTAGTGTAGCCCTGTAGATCTGAAGATTAATCATATCATACTCTATACAAAACATTATGTTAGAATATTAAAAATACATGTAAATTTCTTCATGACATTTACAGTAGAATGTTATTTAAATGTGACTTTTAAAAATGCCCATCCCAAAACGCAATGTATTACCTTTCTTCTGGTTGTCTCTGTATACAAAATTCTTGTACAGGTTCTATTAATGTTATTTTAAATAGGAAAAATTCCATAGTGAACTTTACAAATATATAGCATTTTTTAAAAATTCTGAAAGTATTTACGGACCCTGGATGCGGAAGACAGACAGATAAAAAAGATAGAAAATCAGACAGACAGATACACAATTCAATATCATACTCACACTTAAAATTTTTTAGAAAGTGTTAGAAACACTTAATGTTAATGAAAATGCAATTCCAGCAAATTTTTATTAATATCTCTTAAAGTAACTAAATATTTTTGTTCGTCCCTGTAAAACTAATGCTAATCATACGATATACTATAGAAAGCCTTTTTTGTGCATATGAATAATATATTTCAATTTCAATAAGATTTATGTATAGTGAAATTATTAAAATTTGGTTTAAAGAAATACCCCTCATAGAAAGCAATGCTTTCAAATAATTTTGAGTGTCCCTTTACACGAACCAGTGCTGGTATATAGTCCATTTTATATAATAAACACCCGGTAGTTAACTCGAATAAAATATTTCAGTTTCATTAATGTTTGTGCAGAGTAAAGGAATTAAAATACGGTTTATAGAATTATCTCCCATGGAACACAGTACATTGGAATACTTTTGAGTATCCCTGCACACAAATCAGCAGAGGTATTCCTTTCATTTTCAATAAGGAACATCCAGTAGTGAACTTGAATAACATATATCAGTTTCAAGAAATTACACAATGATATATGGTAGTTAGGCGCGGACAGACACATAGATGCAAAATTGAAGTCCTATTTACACTTAAAAATTGTTACAAAATATTAAAAACGCTTCATATAAACGAAAGTGCAATTCCAGCAATTTTTTATTAATATCTCTTAAAGCAACTGTATATTTTTGTGTGGACCTGCAAATCTAATGTTGATAATACTATATTCTATAGAAAACATTCTTTTATGCGTACTCATAACATATTTCAATTTCATTAAGCTTTGTGTATAGTAAAATTATTAAAATTTGGTTTATGGATATAAATCTCATAGATCGGAATGCTTTGGAACACATTCCGAGTGTGCCTGTACACAAACCATTGCTGGTATATACTCCATTTTTCATAAGAAATATCCGATAGTGAACATGAATAACACATTTAATGTTCATTAAGATTTGTGTACAGTAAAGGCATTAAAATATGATTTATAGGAATATCTCCTATAGAACACAGTGCTTTGGAATACTTCCGGTTGACCCTGTACGCAAACCAGTTGAGGGAATAGGGATAGTAGAGGGATTTTTAATAGGGAACATTCGATGGTGAACTTGAATAGCACATATCAGTATCAAGAAGATTTTTGTGCAGTAAAGGCATTAAAACAGGGTTTATAAAAATATCTCCCTTGGAGCACAGAGCTTTGAAATACTTTCGAGTGTCCCGGTACACATACCAGTGCTGGTATATACTCCACTTTACATAAGAAACATCCGATATTGAACATGAATAACATATTTCAATTTCATTAATATTTGTGTACGGTAAAGTTATCAAATTATGATTTATAGAAATACCTCCCATAGAACACAATGCTTTGGAATAATTTTGGGTTTCCTTGTACATAAATCAGTAGAGGTGCGCACTCTATTTTCAATAGGAAACATTCGACATTGAACTTTAATAACATATATCAGTTTGAAGAAGATTTGTGTACAGTAAAGGTATTAAAATATGGTTTATAGAAATACCTCCCAAAAACACAATGTTTTGGAATACTTTCGGGTATACCTGTACACAAACCAGTAGAGGTACGCACTCCATTTTCAATAGAAAGCATCCCATGGTGAACTTGAATAACATTTATCAGTTATAAGAAATTCCATAAATATTTACGGGAGTTAGAGCTCGGACAGACAGAGAGACAAACCGAATTCATTAACAATTTCCAAATTTGTTGGAAAGTATTAACGATAGAATTATAAATTTCGTATTTTCATTTTGTATAATCTCCAATATCTGTAGGTTCTAAAAATAATTGAAGAATAATTTTATTCAAAAAAATCACACACTGTTAAAAATTTCAACACACAGAAAAGTACTGGTACTTATTTACCTTAACTCTTATGTAAAATTAAGGAGAAAAATAAACGGATATGTTAAAAATATTACATATGTATTTTAACAACTGTAATATATATGTGACCTAGAACGTTTTGTCTAAACTAGAGACATTCATTTTTAATTTATATATATGAATATATATATATTGGTAAATTAAACAATTGAAATAAATAAAAATTAAGAATCTGGATTATTTACATTTAAGAAAGAATTATTGAATTATTAAATTTGAAAAGACTGTGGTTAACATATTAGTAAGTTTACTAAAATTTCTTACACTGTAGAAGGGACAGAAATATTTCCATTTAAAAATGGCTCAAGATTATTTTCAAAATTGATTAATAATTAAATGTTAATTAATGATAACTATTTGTTAATATCAATTGCCATAAATGAATAATAAAAAACATTTAAAAGATTTAGATTTTTTTTATGTAATAGCATCACCATTTTACATAGCAACATTCAATTTTATTTTCTATTAGGACGAGAATCGAATGTGAAAATAAGTTGCACATTTTTTAATGATTGTCCTCAAAACAAGCAAACGTACATGAAGAAAAGCAGACACGTACACGTTTACTACAGAGCACGAAACGTACTATAACGACGTATATTAAAGAAAATAGTGAAAGACATCCATCTTGAAAACAGCGGCAATATTGCAGTCTGCAAATATTTTTCACTTTAAAGCTGCAGACAACGAAATCATTTGTGTATAATCCTATAAGATACTCTGACTTCTAAGTAAAGACACACATACATACACACACACACAAGAAAAAAAAGTGCATAAACAAATAAATGGAATTAAATTTCTTAAGCATAAAATTTCATACGATCTCCCTTTTTTAAAACATCAGAATACACACATTTTTAAAGCAATCTTCAATGCAGTTTTTCTTTTCTGCCCCATTACGAAGCAGCAATGACATTATCAAAAAATACACCAGAATAAATTGAAGAAAACTTTTTCTTAAAATCCATTGCTTTTGATTAAACAGCTACTATTTATTTAACAAGATTTGTCTAATTTACCTTCATTAGATTTGTGCTTCCTAAACGATAATCTTTCTCCAGTAATACATAAATACAGAGGCTGTTGGCACATTTTTTAGACGATTTTATTTCGCAGTAAGAAAAAATCGTTTGCATGGAGAATTTTATTTTCACAACAGTTATATTTTTGTTTTATTTATCTTCTGATATTTAGAATTTTTGTTTAGATGCAAAAATGCGCTTTTAAAATGGCAGTGGATGGAAGGATAGGTTTCCGCTCTTTCCAAAGATAGTTTATAGTGAAATCTTTATGAAAAGCATTTATCAGGAGAAAAATGGAAAAATGTTGCAACAACAGATAAATCTTGGGTCTATTTAAGTGATTGCAATAAAAAAAGGTCAATTTATTATCACAAAAGTGGAGAAAAAATAATTGCTACGTGGCTCAAAGCATCAAAAGAAAGTTTTTCTAAAGGATTTATGATTGCCACTGGTTTTTCACACATGCGCAAGATAAAAGCAAAAAAAAAAAAAAAAAAAAAAAAATGTGACAAAAATGTCAAAATCAACTCTAAATACTCCCAAGAAGATATTTTAATTCCAATTTTTTTAAATGAAAATCCAGATCTTTATCCACAATGCTATTGTCCCGTCAGGTTTTATGAATTTCATAAGAAAGATGATAAAATATTTCTTACCTGACAGGTCTTGTTCTTTTTCGCCGGCTTGTTCTAAGTAATCACAAAGTAGTCGAAATAAACACAGCTCAAGTTTCACGACACAAACGTTTAATTAGACGCACTATTTACATTTATAATACATAATTGTTTCATTAATATCTGCAGCTATCACAATATTTAATATTAGCTGTCGAGCGTCAGAACGCTCTTTCATATCCTTACGGATTCACATTCCTTCTTTTTTTTACAACAGTAAAACAAAACTTTTTATCATCAGAAAAAACCATGTTGCCAATCAATAAAACATAAAAATAGGCAGACGATCTCCAGTGGAAGAACAGCCCGCCTCCTGACGGCAAGAATGGGTCATCCTCCCACCTTTGATTCTGGCAATCTTGTACAAAATCAAACTAAAAAAGAGAAAAAAGACATATTAATAAACATTACATCAAGCAAAAATGAAAAGGAACAGAGAGAAAAAAAAAAAAAAAGGTAAATAAAAGTTCTATCAGTCAATTATAAATTCAGTCTATCTGGAGCTCTAATGGATCTACCCCTCCTGGTAAATCGTTGTTTTTCGTCAGGTATCTCAACAGATTTCTTGACATTCTTTGAAACAGTTCTAGACAGTTCAGAGGGATCAGGGCATCTTTTCGGTGTAGAACGAGTAAGTATCAAAGTTCCATTTGCAGCATACTTTGCACGAAAATCACTAGATTCATCAGAAGAGATCTCTAACGGATAAAGTCTTTGAACTGAGCGTATCAAAAACCCATTTTCTGTCTTGATTTTTTCCACTCGAACTATTCCGTCTTTACCAGGATAAGTTTCCACAACTCTGGCTAATGGCCAGTTGATTCTTTTTTGATTATCATGACCGACGAGAACTATATCTCCTACAGCAATTTTTTTGTCAGTCTTAGCGATACCCTTTGAATTTTTTAATTGTCCTAGATATTCAATTCTGAATCTTTTCCGTAAATCTTTCTTCAATTTTAGCAAATATCGAAGTCTTCTTTTTAAATTCACATTTTCGAAGTTATCTAGGTCAGGAAGACCAGTTTCTTTAATTCCTTGCAAAAACATGCTCGGAGTCAATGGAATTAAATCATCGGGATCCTCAGAAATAGTAGTTAATGGTCTGGAATTCATCAAACATTCGATATCACATATAATTGTGTAAAGTTCTTCAAAATCTAGAGCTGCTTGTCCTAATACTCTTCTCAAAATTTGCTTTGTACAGCCTATTAAGCGTTCCCACCAGCCACCCCACCGTGGTGAAGCTGGGGGGATAAACTTCCATATTATGTTCTGTACTAGGGCTTCCTTCCGTATTTTTGCAAGTATAGGATCAGTAAATAGCTTCGAAGCTCCTGAAAAATTTGTGCCTCGATCGCTGTATATTACAGAAGGTCGACCACTTCTCGCAACAAATCTTCGCAGGGTTTGCAAAAATGCTTCAGAGGATAATGATGTTAATAATTCAAGATGTACCGCTCTGTAAACAGCGCAGGTGTACAGCACAATCCAACATTATTTACCATTTTTCAAGTACAAAGGTCCGGCTAAATCAGCCCCGGTAATTTCAAAGATAGCAGCATCTCTGATCCTGTCTTCCGGCAAGGCGGTGATTTCAGGCTGAACAGAATTTACGGTGAAGCGTTTGCATCTTATACAACGTAAGGTAACTTGCCGTATGGACTTTCTGCACCTGAGAATCCAATATTTTTCTCGGAGATGGTTCATTAATATTTGTACTCCTGCGTGGTTTAATTCGTTATGTTTCCATTCTATCAATTTCTGCACGATGTAATGATTTCCTGGTAAAATGATAGGCAAACGAAAGTCTGTATTATCTTTACTTCTAAGTATAAGAGACTTTACCCTTAGAAGGCCATCTTTGTCAACGGTGGGATGAAGTTTTCGTAAACGATCATCTATTCCTTTAGGAAAGTCTTCCCTTTGAACCATCTTTAACAGGATTAATTCAGCATGTTTAAGTTCTTTATTTGTAAGATCCCTAGAATTTCGTTTAGAATGATTTCAAAGATTCGAGATGAATCTGTATATCCATGCCGTAACTCTTAATAATTTCACGTAAGACGAGTATCTCTCATAAAACTTCTCAGTAGTTTCAGTACTTAGAGCAGAAATGATCGACCTTTTTTTTTCTGAATTGACAATCTGTATTTCGGGTGAGATTTCTTGTCTCGGCCATTGACTCGTTGGTGTCTTCAAAAATTCTGGACCCTCCCACCAAAGGGATTTGAGTAAAGCATCAGCATTGCAACCTCTTGATGGAAGGTCAGCTGGATTTAAGTTACCCGGGACGTATCTCCACTCGTTGGGATGACTCAAAGATCTTATTTCTTTGGTACGATTCAGCACAAATACTCCCCATGGTTCTTGATTTTTTATCCAGAACAATGCGTTCATGGAGTCAGACCAATAGAAAGTTTGAACTTGGCTGTCACAGAAGTCTCCTTTTATAGAATTCATTAATCTAACACCTAAACAACATGCTAATAATTCTAGTTTCGGTATGGAGACTGATTTCAAGGGTGCTACTCGAGCACGAGCTTGAACCAATTGACATCTCACATGAAAATTAATTTCTTCTCTGATATATATAGAAGTTGCATAAGCGTGGCTTGATGCATCACAAAACACATGGAATGACACATTTGTATTTAGAGCATGATTTTCTAATATCCTTCTAGGGATTCTAATGTCTTCCAAGCATTTTAATGCATTTTCCCATTTCAGAAATTTTTTCTCGATGTCATCTGGTAGCTTGGCATCCCAGGGCAGTTTCCTACGCCAACATTCTTGCATTATGATCTTTGCAATTAAAGTGACAGGACAGAGAAACCCAATGGGGTCAAAAATCTTACTTGCTAAGGACAGGATAAATCGCTTACTTAGATTTTCATTTTCGCACTCATCAAACTTTAAACTACAGTATAGAGTATCTTCCAAAATATTCCAATTTAAGCCCAAAACTGAGACAGTCTCTGGAAAATCTTCTTCAGGAATTCCGTACACACTTGGTGGTAGACCATTACCTATCCATCCTCTAAGATCAAAACATCCCGCTGACATGATTTCTTTAGATTGTGCCATAAAATTAACTACTTCTTCTTCGGAACTGCAACTTGTAACACAGTTGTCGACATACATAGAGTTTTTAAGTTTAGAAGCAGTCTCTTGCAAATAATCTGGAACATTACTTAGGTGGAAATTTAGAGTAGCTCCTAAAAGAAATGGGCTGCAGTTTACCCCAAATACTACTCGACGATGTCTGTAAATCTTCACTTTATTAGGATCACCGCCCTCCCACCACAGAAATCTTAGAAAATCACAATCTTCTTCATTTATTCTTATTTGTAGAAATGCTTTGCGAATGTCTGATACTACCCCACACTTGTTCAAACGAAATTTATTCAAAATGTTAGGAATCAACTCCAAGTAGTTTGGACCTTTAGCTAGGCAATCGTTCAAAGAGTAACTGTTCTTTTCTTTTGCAGAAGCATCGAAAACAGGACGAATTGTTGTCGATGAATGCTCTTTTATAACTGCTCTATGAGGCAGATGATGGCAATCTATCTTCTCGAATTCATCAGTATTTACTTCTTCAATTATTTCTTCACCAAGCCACTGACAAAAAACTTCTTCATAATCTTCAATAAGACCCTTATTCTTCAGAGTCCTCACAGTTGATTTTAGCCTTCGTTCAGCAATTGTTTTGTTATCTGGGAGTTCTTGGTGTCCTTCTATCCATGGTAATTTTACAACATAGCGTCCGTCATCATCTCTACTTAGAGTTTTCTCAAAATGATTTTTGGATGCTTCTTCAAGTTCTTCCTTTGACTGTTTCTCTGCAGGATCCTTAATTCCTAGGACATCTAGTTCCCACAGATCAGAAATTTTTACTTCTTTAGCTAACATCGAAGTGACTACAAAGTTTTCAGTATCTTCAGTAAACTTCTTAGTGCGTCCCATAACAGTCCAACCTAGCCTTGTTTCAATAGCGGTCAGGCCGGATTTCAGATTCTTCAGCTTTCCTGTCGTTAATTTGCCAGCTACATCTGCACCTATAAGGAGCTCTATCGGGTTAAGGCAATCTTCTAAATATATCCCCGTACCTGATAAATCATCTTCACACAGTTCTTGAGTGACCGGTGGCATAGTAAAACAAATTGTAGGCTGACTCAAGACTTCAAAATTGCAACGATAAGTTTCGCTGACATCAGAAAGGTAAGCTGTGTAAACATTGTGTGTCAAAGTATTCGTGTTCGAACCACCAAATAAGGAATGCTTCAGTTTTTCTTTTCTTATTGGCTTGTATCCAATCTTTTTTGCAGTGCTTTCTAAGATGTAAGACATTTGTGAAGCGGAATCAATAATCGCCCGAATTTTTAAAATTCTGTTTTCACCTCTTAAATTAATCACGAGTGTCTGTAGCAAAACACTGGGAGTTGATGACACATTTGATAATGTTGTATCTTGATCGGAAGTATTCTTGTCATTTTTAACCCTTTGTGCGTGCGCAGCTGATTTCGGATCATTCTTACAGAGAAGAGTATGGTGGGGTTTCCCACAAATCGCACAGTTACATCTACTTCTACACGAACTAGAAATGTGGTTCAATTTTAAACATTTAAAGCAGCCTCCCCGTTTCATAACATTTTGTTTTCTTTGATCATAAGTCGAGTTTGCTACTTTTCTACATTCCGCACTTAGATGTGGCTTATCGCAAAACACGCACTCTTGCTCTCGGTTTTGTTTACTTTGGGACGAGGTTAAAAGTTCCATACCTGTTGGAATAATTTTATTGTGTGTTAGAAAATTTTTAGATTTCATTGTGTTAAATTTCTTGGGTTTGTTTTCAAAACCAAATCCACTTGTCGCTAAATTAATTTTTTCTTCACCTTGAATTTCATTATGTAAAAACTGCATTAAAGTTTCTAATTTATTAAAAGATTTATCTTCCGAACTAAGAGAAACAGAATTCAAGTGTCTTTCCCAAATACGCAAAAGATCTATTGGTAAACAAGATTCAACTAATGGGTATAACATTGAGGCATATTTATCGCTTGTTACACCAAGCATTTTTAAAGATCGTAACTGTGTTTCTAATTTATCATAAAGCTTCACAATTGGTAATTTATGTTCCTGATTTACAGTATTACTTAGCACAAGGCTTAATAATTCCCTAACATAAACTTCAATTAGTACATCTTCCCTGCCAAATCTTGTATGTAAACAATCAACCGCTTGTGAATAGTTCTCAGCTGTTACGGGAAATGATTCTACGACTTCTCTGGCTCTAGACCCCTTTTGAGTAGATTGAAGTAGATACTGAAATTTATCTACCTCCGAAATATTTGGATCTTCATGAATTTTCTTAAATAATCCCCAAAATGATAACCAGTCCTTTAAATTACCATCAAACTTTTGTAATTCAATTTTTGGTAACTTAAAACTTCTTTTAGAATTAATTTCGTTTACAAGTACACTTGAATTTAAATCCGAAGGTAAATTTATTCTACGTTCAAGTTTTGTTTTTAAATCAATATAAGTACTACTATAATTATCAGCACTTTCGATTTCGCTATCCAACATGGTCTGAGTACATTTTTCATCCACTTGTAAAATTTGAAGAATTTCTTTATCAAGCGTTTCAACTCTGGAATATTTTTCTTGTAACTGTGCTAAGAACCCAGCACAAGAATCGATGTCACAAGTTTCAGTTTCTAAAAGGTTTTTTACCTTTTCAGTAAATTTTGTAAAGGTACCTCGATAAGAACCGCGTAATTTAGTTGCGGCTTCCATATTTCAAATAAAGACTGATAAAATAATAAATAAACACTTCAAATCAAAGCTTCATAAAACGAGAACAAAAAATATTCCGAAATCGAAAGTAATTCTGGGAAGAAATTTTAGAATTCGAAATAATATTTTGAGAACAAAAACATTCAATTTTCGAAACACTTTGATTCAAAATAACAATTTTCATATAAAATAATAATCTTCTTTATTAAATCAAAATATGCAAAATCAATGTAAAATCAAAATATGCATTCATAGAATATGTATTAACATTTTCTTCAACATAAACAAATTCTTCATATTGTTCCAAATATCAAATGAGCAGTTCAAAAATAAACATACATTTTATGTTTTCAAAATTATTCTCAATAATACTTACAAAAAGTATTTCAAATTTTTAATGTTATCTTCTCATAAAAATGAGATCATATTTCAATTAGAATAAATTATATTCTATTTCTATACTTTATTCATTAGAACAAATTAGAATTTATTACTTAGAACAAATTTTTCTACCGGCGTCCCTGTGAACGGGCGCCATTAAATGTCCCGTTAGGTTTTATGAATTTCATAAGAAAGAGGATAAAATATTTCTTACCTGACAGGTCTTGTTCATTTTCGCCGGCTTGTTCTAAGTAATCACAAAGTAGTCGAAATAAACACAGCTCAAGTTTCACGACACAAACGTTTAATTAGACGCACTATTTACATTTATAATACATAATTGTTTCATTAATATCTGCAGCTATCACAATATTTAATATTAGCTGTCGAGCGTCAGAACGCTCTTTCATATCCTTACGGATTCACATTCCTTCTTTTTTACAACAGAAAAACAAAACTTTTCATCATCAGAAAAAACCATGTTGCCAATCAAAAAAAACATAAAAATAGGCAGACGATCTCCAGTGGAAGAACAGCCCGCCTCCTGACGGCAATAATGGGTCAGCTATCAATCCGTTGAATTGATTTATATTAATTTATATTACTTATTATATTACTTATTTATATATTAATTATTATGTTTATTTTTATTGCTATTTATACCTTTATTTTCCGTTTTCAAGATGTACTAAGATGACTATCTCTATTGCGCAAGTAAAGCCATTGGCGAGGAACGTTTGAGATATTTCAGGGTTAAACTTCAATTTTCGAAAAGGTATCTATATATTAACAGGCAAGCATAAAAACTGTAGTCCCTTTTTAACATATTAATTATGGGAGTAGAGGGTTGAAAATGGTATCATTCGAAAGGTATGGTTAGCCGGAAGGTGCGAATACAAATATTATTTTCTTACGATGTCAAGAAGGTATTTAAAAATACTTTTATTTTTTATGTTTTTCCCCCCATTTTTCTCTTTCATACACGTATTCCTTTACATTAAAAAATACATAAAGTAGAAAGTTGTTAAATCTGGCAATTTCATAAAGCTCAAATAAAACCATAGACACAGTAATTTGTATAATGTAGCATCACTATACGCAAGCGAAGTGATGACGTCACCGGCTATCCGTAGAGCCATGAAAAATATTTCCTATGTTAATCACCCATTGGATTTTTTGTAAAAAATTAGTAAAAAATAACGAAAATTATCTGCCGATTTTAATTCCGATGTTTGGGTATAGTTATATATAAGTTACTGTCTACATGTGTTTGATTGAGTTATTTTTTCTGTAAAATTGATAAAATTTTAATTTAAAATCACAAAACTCCAGAAAAAAAAAAAAATGGCAAACTTCCAGTTTCGAATGTAAACATAAACATTTCATTTCAAAGGGTGATATTTAAACAATAAATATTCAACTAATATACTAAATAAAAGGAAAATGGATTTGTTGCTAACTGCCACATGCATAAGTAGACGATACGGAAAAAATTCCGATTTCCGTTTTTTGCTGAAGAAGTTTTTTGCTTTTGAGCTTTCTTTACGTTTCAATTAACTGAAATTGGCTATTTATTTTTTTAAAAAGTGTCTTTATTGCTAGCTTTTGTGGGTAGAAGAAGCAAGTAGAAGATACATAAAAACTTTTGGTTTCCGGTTTTCTATGAATTTACGCGTTTTGAGATTTCCTTGCATTTTAATTAACTGAAATTGACTACTTATTTTTATTTTTTTTAAAGTGGATTTATTATTATTTCCTCTGTATATATAAGTAGAAAATATAAGATTCAGAAAAGTTTTAGATTTTCGGTTTTCGATAAAGTTACACGTTTTGAAATTTCCCGAACTCAATTCGACCATTTTTGAAAAATATCTTTTTTTTTTTTTTTTTGGTTCAAATACTGTACTTTATGAACCAATCGAATTAATTTAACAGAATTTGATACTTGGTTGGGCCTTGGTTTGACATGGTACCTATTAGCTTCTGGGCTGTATCACACAACAAGGGGCGTTTTCACGTTGCGATTTTCTCTCATTTCAGGAAAGGCTAACATCTACAGAGAGAAATAAATATATTAAGTAAAACTCTGCTGATTCAGTTAGAGTGAATATCGGCAAACAATTGCCGCAGCTATGTTGCAATTGCATTCCGTTTAGAACAAGGCAATAACTTTGCTTTGCCTCGCTTTGCAAAAAAAAAAAAAAAAAAAAAAAAAAAAAACATGGTCGAGTTTCGACCACTGGGCGATACTAGTCTATATTAATAGAAGAAATAATTGGTTTGTCTGTGTTTGACGTACAGTACAACCTATGGCACGTTTAGTTTAGAAATTCTTTTCTATAAAAAGAAATACGTGCATATTTGCAACATATATTTTCTATATTCCTACTGAAAATTAAAAATTACGTTTCATGCAATTTTTCTCATTTTTTAAAAATATTATTTATTTAAATTAAATTTTCAAGCTGATGATATTAAAATTAAATGCTGACAATTTTTACTTAATCTTTATTTATTTATTCATTCATTTTTTACATAAAAAGTAAAAATTTCTTTACTCATGAGAATAAGAAGTATTGAAAAATGAAATCTATAACATGATTTATTTTTTTTTTATTTTTTAAATATAAAACTGACGTCATAATAGCTTTATTTATTATTATTTATTTCTACTTAAAATATTAATTTTTATTAAATAAGCAGCTTATGTGTTTTTTATTTTCTTAAATTCAACGTCCGCAAATCAATATGGTTACTGTTTTAGTAATGTTTCTTCATAGCGAACATTAATATTTTTTGTGATTTTGGAGATGGATTTAAAAGTTTATTGCAATAGCGTAAAGACCTTGGCGTGATACGTCCTACCTATCGCGGTGCCAAATTTTAAATATCGCCAAGGAAGTCCTATACAAAAGCAGATTTCCAATACGCGAATACATACTTAATTTATTTTAAATGAAATATGTTTCTATTCAATATAATGAAACTCGAATAATCAAATGTCATTTACATTTCCTTAGCGGCTGTATATTGCGCTACTTGCCCTAATTGTTAATTGCTGATAATGCTCGCTAAATAAACTTAAACTTTCAATTATTCAGTTAAATCGTTGGAATAGCGGAGCGAAGCGGGCCATAAAATTTAATAAGTAAAGTCTCACTGATTCCACAATGGAACACCAGTATTTCAAAGAGTGAGCTTGTCAGCCATTTTTAATTCACTGGTTAATCAGTAACACCCGCTGGTTCAAACATTCAATGTTAATTATGATCGCAGCCACGAAATGTTCACTGGTTTAACCATGTGTAAGAATGGCCAAATGCGCCAAATTACGTGAATGTCACATAACTGAAAATAAGCGGCGAGAAATAATATGGATTTTAGCGATTGTTTGGCTTATATTAGATATCTGTAGTATTTGGCGATATTCTATTTGGAGATTAAAAATGTAATACAAAAAATATATGCATTCCAAATGTATATTTTTATAATACATATTGTACGAAATATTGTTTTATATTATCGATTGCTGTCTTAATGGACGTTATTAAAATAACCATGATTTTGATAAGAATTATATATGTTTGCCAGTTGACAGGGCGACCTTTTCTTTTCTTTTTCTTTTTAGTGCTAGAGGCCTATTTCAGTCGGTACAGTTGTCGAATTTTTATAGGTCATTCTTAATTAGTGCTAGAGGCCTATTTCAGTCGGTTTATTGAATGGAGATTTTTTGAATGAAGTCCCCCCAAGGCACAACTTTGACATGAGTCCCCCCAAGTTACCCCTATTTCAGTCGGTACAGCGTTGTCGAATTTTTATACGTCACTCTTAATAGTGCTAAGGGACTATTTTAGTTGGTTTATTGAATGGGGATTTATTGAATAAAGTCCCCCCAAGGCACAACTTTCACATGAGTCCCCCCAGGCCCAACTTTGACATGAGTCCCCTCCAAGGTACCCCTATTTCAGTCCGTACAGCGTTGTCGAAATTTTATAATACACTCTTAATAGTGCTAAGGGCCTATTTCAGTCGGTTTATTGAATGGGGATTTATTGAATGAAGTCCCCCCCAAGGCAAAACTTTGACATGAGTCCCCCCCAGGCCCAACTTTGACATGAGTCCCCCCAAGGTACAACTTTGGCATGAGTCCCCCCAAGGCCCAACTTTGACATGAGTCCCCCCAGGCCCAACTTTGACATGAGTCCCCCCGGGCCCAACTTTGATATGAGTCCCCCCCAAGGTACCCCTATTTCAGTAGGTACAGCGTTGTCGAATTTTTATAATACACTCTTAATAGTGTTAAGGGCCTATTTCAGTCGATTTATTGAATGGGGATTTATTGAATGAAGTCCCCCCAAGGCACAACTTTGACATGAGTCCCCCCCAGGCACAACTTTGACATGAGTCCCCCCCAAGGTACCCCTATTTCAGTCGATACAGTGTTGTCGAATTTTTATAATACACTCTTAATAGTGCTAAGGGCCTATTTCAGTCGGTTTATTGAATATGGATTTATTGAATGAAGTCCCCTCAAGGCACAACTTTGACATGAGTCCCCCCCAGGCCCAACATTGACATGAGTCCCCCCCAAGGTACAACTTTGACATGAGTCCCCTCCCAAGGCACACCTTTGACATGAGTCCCCCCCACGCCCAACTTTGACTTGAGTCCCCCCAAGGCCCAACTTTGACATGAGTCCCTCCCAAGGTACAACTTTGACATGAGTCCCCTCCCAAGGCACACCTTTGACATGAGTCCCCCCAAGGAACAACTTTAACATGAGTTCCCCCAGGCCCAACTTTGACATGAGTCCCCCCAAGGCCCAACTTTGACATGAGTCCCCCCCAAGGTACAACTTTGACATGAGTCCCCCCCCAAGGCACACCTTTGACATGAGTCCCCCCAAGGCACACCTCCCCCTCTTTGGGAAAAAGAGAAAAAACGTTGTTTTGAGGCTATAAGACAGTTTGGACTTCAAACGCTATTTGTTACAATATCTGCAGCTGAAACACATTGGTTTGATTTAATGAAAACTTTATCATGGAATTTAGATCGTCACGAATTAACTAAAGAAGAATTTGTCGATATTAACAAGTTTAGCAGTAGGCCTGTGGCACTAAATTAAAATCTGTCAATGTCAGATTTTCATGTTTTAAATAATGAAATAATGTCGTGTCTGTATATATATATATATATATATATTATTTATTTATTTTATTTTTTTTTATTTTATTTTTTTTGTTTCCGGTAGGGACATTATCGAATCTGCTCCGATTAGTTTCTTTAAAAAATATATATATTAAACAGAATTTAAAAGTAAATAGTGAAAAAAAAAATGCAAATCTGGCTTTAATTTTCTTCTGTTGAATGTTGAACGTACATTTTAAAATATTTTTCAGCGTTAACACTTAAAATGGTGAACAAATTATAATTGAGAAATTTGAAATAAATTATAACCATTAAAGAAAGAATGTAGAGCTTGTGCATTTCGGGGAAATTAATTTTGAAATACACATTTATAGAAATACGCGAGAGCGAAATATTGAAAAGAATAATTTTACTATCCGCGATTGTAATGAAATGCTCGCCCTCTGGTGGGCTAAGGTGAAATTATCACACCACTGCATATCCTCATATTATGCAATCGACTTTCCATGATGAAATGGCGGAGAAAGAATAATAATTACACGTGGCTGTTATATTTACTAATAACTGCAGTGTTCAGAGAGCGCCATCTATCGATCATTACAAACGCGGATGGTATTTTGCCAGCTTTTTTTTTTTTTTTTTTTTTTTAAGTATTCAATTATTTGATGATTGTTAAAATGTTTACGGAAAGGATTTGATATCTATCATCCTTGGCGAAAGAAAGAAAGAAAATAAAATGATTGCCAGGTTATCTCGCGAATATATTTAATTTCTTCCAAAATTGATGGTTATTTTAATAATGTATATTAAGGGAGCAATCAATAATTTGAAAAATGTTAGTACAATATATACTACAAAAATATAGATCTGATATTTAATACGAAAATATACATCAAACAAAAGTATAAAGATTTTTATATTACGTTTTCGATCGCCAAATACAAAAGTCGCCAAGGACAACAGATATCAAATCTATTCTTTTTTTTTTTTTATTAAAATATAAAAAATTTGAATTAAAAATTTATTTTACCAAAAATTATTATAGCCTATCCGCGATTGTAATGAAATGCTCGCCCTCTGGTGGGCTAAGGTGAAATTATCACACAACTGCATATCCTCATATTATGCAATCGACTTTCCATGATGAAATGGCGGAGAAAGAATAATAATTACACGTGGCTGTTATATTTACTAACAACTGCAGTGTTCAGAGAGCGCCATCTATCGATCATTACAAACGCGGATAGCACTTAGGGACAGTGTAGACCACAGAGTATCATACAGATAGGACAGTGAAGCTAAAACGCGAATCGGAAATATAGTAGCACCACTAGTGTCAACAGAGGGGAACTACATGTGTTAAGTCTACATGAATAGCATCTATGATCGAAAATTGTTTTTCTATTTCGCGAGTAGTTAGTAGCAGGTCAGTATGGGAAGTTTTCCTTTTCTTCACTTTCTATTGTTTTTGAATTCACAAAATTATCCTCAAAACATTCACAGCTATTCTTCTAAGAAATAAAAATTATTTTTAATAATGTTTAAAAATATGCTTTGTGAAACATATTCATATTCAAGTACAAATTAAAATTACAAACTGTTATTCTGAAATAGCAGTATGAATTCATTAAATATTTAACGTTGCTTGGTTTAAATAATACAAAATGCCTTAAAATGAAAATAAATGTTTTTTTTAATGTATATTTTCAAAGTTTATTTTCTTAATATTTAGCACTTGCTTCTTAAAATAAATTGCTTTTGACAATAAAGTTTGTAAACTATAATAAAGTTGCCAACGAAAACGTATGTGCAGTTTTCTTCCTTCCCTTTTTCTACTACTTTTAAATTTACAAAATCATAACATTCACAGCTATTTTCTAAGAAATAAAAATAATTTTTATTATGTTTGAAAATAAAGTTTTCCAAACACATTCGTGTTCAAGAGTACAAATTAATATAACAAACTGTAATGCTGAAATAGCAGTATGGTCTGAAATCTTAAATATTTAACATTGCTTGGTGTAAATAATACAAAATGCTTTAAAATAAAAAAAATATTTCTGGTTTATTTATATTTTCTAAATTTATTTGCTTAATATTTATCACTTGCTTCTTAAAATAAATTGCATTCGACAATCAAATTCGTAAACAATAACAAAGTCCAAACGTAAACATCAATAAATGGTTAGTCGATTGGATGTTGGGTTTAACGTTGCACTAATATTACGATATGAACATAGATACAATAAAAATAAGACGAGCAATTGCGTAAGCTGGAGAGCTCGAGAAACTTACAACCGTTGACAATAGGGTCGTTGCAGTCTTATTCCGGTTACCGAAGAATATACGGGAGTGTCCTATCTGTATAATAATCTGTGGTGTAGATAGATTAAACATGTTTCTAATCAACATAATGAAACTCAAATAATTAAATGTTATTTGCATTTCACTAATGGCTGTATTCGCTGTTTATATATTGCGCTACTTGTCATAACTGTTTGTTGCTGAAAATGGTCACCAAATAAATTTAAACTTGTCAATTATTCAAAAAAATAAATAAATATAGTGACTGGCGAAGCAGGCAATAAAATTGAATGAGCAAAGTTTCCTTGATTCCTTAATGGAACATTATTCAAAGAGTTAGCCTATCAGAGATTTTTAATTCTTTGGTTCATCAGCGAAATTCACTGGTCCAAACGTTTAATGTTAATTCTGGTCTTAGCCACTAAATATTCACTGGTTTAAATATGTGTGTAAATCGCCAAATGCGCTAAACTGCCGGACAGTCATATAACTTAAAAAGTAGAATTATGTTTAAGCGTTAGCACTTAGAATGTCGACAAATACTTTTAAATAAATTATGATAATTAATAGAAAAAAGAAACAGAACTGTTTACATTTCTGGAAAATTATTGTTGAATTATTAATTTTTAGAAATGCTCGAGAAGGAAATATTAAAGAAATGATTTTCACTGCACCAGCAATATTCACTTGCTTGATGGCTCTTATGAAGTTTTCGGATTTGATACCTCGTCTTTGTAGAGAAAAGTATCGCTTACTTATCTCGCGCAATATTAATTTCCCTTCAAAAATCATGGTTATACGCAAGCGAAGTGTGACGTCACTAACCATCTAAGGGGGGGGGGAAGAAAATATTTTCCTACGTTAACCGTACTTTGGAATTTTTGCAAAAAATATTAAAAATCAAGGAAAGTTTTTCCCTATTTTAATCCCCATATTTAAGTTTTATAGACATGTATTAGTTATTGTGTGCATGCGTTAGATTAAGTTATTCTGTTGCCAAATTGATAACATTTTAATTTTAAATTTCAAAAGTCGGACGTCTTTGGCGTCCGAGTTACTTGTTTTGTGTTTGGCTATCAAAAACGTAATACGAAAATATACATACCAGATGTATATCTTCGTAATATGTATTGTACGAAATATCGTTTCATATTTTCGATTGCTCTTTTAATATATGCTGTCAAAATAACCATGATTTTTAAAAATAATTAAATATATTCGCTAGATAATTTGGAAATCATCTTTCCCGCCAAGGTTGACACATCAAATCTATTCCGCTGTAACATATTAGTATTTTATATCAGATACTTCATTTAGACATTTAGAAACAAATTTGACTTCAAATTATAATAGAATATATAACATTTTCATTTTAATCAGCATATTAGTTTGATATTTATTGCGCTAATATCACCCTTTAAAACGAAATGTTTATGTTTACATTCGAAAATGGAAGTTTGTCATTTTTTTTTTCTACAGTTTTGAAATTAGAAATTAAAATTTTGTCAATTAGCAAAACAATTTAATCAAACACATGCCCAAAATAACTAAAACATATCTATACCTAAATTTGGGGATTTAAATTGGGAAATAATTTTCCTCAATTTTTAATATTTTTTACAAAAAATCCAATGGACGATTAACATAGGAAATCTTTTTCTTGGCCCCACGGACGGTCAGTGACGTCATCACTTCGCTTGCGTATTTTAATAAGGTGTATAAACTTTATTATATGTTATACTTTTTAGTATTTAATGCTGAAAAAACATTTAATGCTTCAGGAAAGTTATTTATTTTTTTTAATCCAATTTTGTTTACACACATCCATTTAAATATTAATCCTAAGTATTAAATAAATTACATCATTACAAAAAAAATCCCGTGCTCCTTCACAAATGGTCATAAATTCGGCTACGCATAAGTCAATGCTTAATCGCAAGTGCAGCACAATTTGAAAAAAAAACATGAAAATCTGACATTGACAGATTTTAATTTAGTGCCAGAGGCCTACTGCTAAACTTGTTAATATCGACAAATTCTTCTTTAGTTAATTCGTGACGATCAAAATTCCATGATAAAGTTTTCATTAAATCAAACCAATGTGTTTCAGCTGCAGATACTGTAACAAATAACGTTGGAAGTCCAAACTGTCTTATAGCCGCAAAACAACGTTTTTTCTCTTTTTCTCAATGAGGGGGAGATGTGCCTTGGGGGGACTCATTTCAAAAGTGTGCCTTGGGGGGACTCATGTCAAAGTTGTACCTTGGGGGGACTCATGTCAAAGTTGGGCCTTGGGGGGACTCATGTCAAAGTTGGTCCTGGGGGGGGACTCATGTCAAAGTTGGGCCTTGGGGGGACTCATGTCAAAGTTGTACCTTGGGGGGGACTCATATCAAAGTCGGGCCTGGGGGGGAATCATGTCAAAGTTGGGCCTTGTGGGGGACTCATGTCAAAGTTGTGCCTTGGGGGGGGGGGACTCATGTCAAAGTTGTGCCTTGGGGGGACTCATGTCAAAGTTGTACCTTGGGAGAATTTTTTATATTTTTTAAAAACTTATAACCTTCGTTATGAGTAATCAAATTATCTACAAAATCTTCATTCAATAAATCCCCATTCAATAAACCGACTGAAATAGGCCCTTAGCACTATTAAGAGTAACGTATAAAAATTCGACAACGCTGTACCGACTGAAATAGGCCTCTAGCACTAATAAATATTTTTAAAGCTATATGCAAGTGAAGTGTGACGTCACTGACCGTCCGTGAATAAGGCTCCTTCCTTGGATGCAAGAAAATGACTTTTTATGTTAATCGCACATTGGATTTTTTTTTTTTTTTTAATTATTAAAATGCGTATTAAAACGAGTCGAAGAAGGAAGCGAAATAAGTATTGAGTTATATTACGATAAATACGATATATAATATGATACGATATATTAGACCTATCGTCCAGGGTTAGTAGGCATTTTCGTTGAAAGAAATAGTTTGTTCGTTCGGTGCAACTTTCACATTAGTCCCTTGAGGTACAACTTTCACATTAGTCCCTTGAGGTACAACTTTCACATTAGTCCCTTGAGGTACAACTTTCACTTTAGTCCCGTCAGGTACAAGTTACTCATTAGTCCCCTTTAAATATAGTGACCAGCGAAGCTGGCAAAGCATTCGTTGATTCACTAAATCAATTGATTTTTTTTTTTTTTTTTTTTTTTTTTTTCCAAATTGAGGGATAAGACAATAATTGGTTTTATCTGTAAAAAAAAAAAAAAAAAAAAAAAAAAATGAGATATAATACTTTGTCGTATATTTTTTGACATCTTACACGGACGTATATCTAAAGAACAAACTTTCATTAAATTATTTATTTTAATTTATAATTGTTGCCAAGAAAATTAAACTTTAAATTTTACATCTACTTTTTAAGATAGCACGCGATCGTGTTTTATATAAAAATAGATTCATTAAATTCATATTTTTATTTATTTTTATTTCATATTATTGCACGCGCACTATTTATTTCCTAATTCAAAATTATTAAAAAAAAACGTTTTCAATATCTCTTGTAACGATACTGATTATTATTAACTTTCTTTTCTTTTCCTTTCAAAAAAAAAAAAAAAAAAAAAAAAAAAAAGGTTTTGATGAAATTCTGGTAAAAGCAGAATTTAGTTTAGGACGGAGGACTATTAGTTCATCGCTTTCAAATTATTCAATTATATTTTCGATAAATTTTGATTTCGATAAATGTCCAACTATCGAAAAATGATTTCGACAAATGTCCAACTATCGAAAACGACAACGCAAAAATCCTTGTCTGAGACTAATAGACCCTCAGTCCTAAAAAATCGAGAAAAATTATTTCCCGATTTTAATTCTCATATTTGGGCATAGATCAAATGTTTGTTATCATGTGCATGTGTTAGATTGAGTTATTTTGCTGTCAAATTGACAAAATTTTAAATTTAAATTTTAAAACTCTGTTGTCCTTGGCGTTTTTGTATTTGGCAATCAAAAACGTAATACGAAAATATGTATGTCAGATGCATATTTTCGTAATATGTAATTGTACGAAATATTGTTTCATATTATTCATTACTTTCTTAATATAAGTTGTTAAAATAACCATGATTTTTGAAAGGAATTAAATTACGTTCGCCAGATAATTTGGCAATATTTTGTTTTCTGCCAAGGGTAACAGATATCAAATCTATTCCGCTGCAGCATATTAGTATCTTGTATCAGTTACTTTATTTAGGGATTTGAAAAGAAATTTGACTTCAAATCATGATAGAATATTTACCATTTTTCTTTTAATTAGTATATTAGTTGGATATTTATTGCGTAAATATCATCCTTTGAAATGAAATTTTTATGTTTTCAATCGAATATGGAAGTTTGACATTTTTTTTCTAGAGTTTTGAAATTTAAAATTCAAATTTTATCAATTTTCCAACAAAAACAACTTAATCTAACGCATGCACATGATAACTAATAAATATCTATACCCAAATATGGAGATTGAAATCAGGAAATAATATTTTTTGATGTTTAATAATTTTTTACAAAAAATCCAATGGGCGTTTAACATAGGAAATATTTTTCTTGCATCCACGGACGGCCAGTGACGTCATCAGTTCGCTTGCGTATTACGACGTCAGATATAACGTGTAAGTTTAACATTTCACAAAGCTTTATCCGCGATTGTAATGAAATGCTCGCCCTCTGGTGGGCTAAGGTGAAATTATCATACCACTGATAGCTTTCTCGCTGAAACAACAAGAAAGAACAATAATTCATACACGTGGCTATTATATTTACTAACAACTGCAGTTGAGAAAGCGTCATCTATCGATCATTACAAACGTGGATATGACTTTCAATTTAATTCACGTGCAAATATCTGTACTGATAAGTATAAAGGATTTAAGTCCAAAATTGTCGATTTTGAGTTAAGTACATAGTCAGAATCAGAAAAAAATTCTCTATCGATTGGTATAAAGGATTTAAATCCTTGTCATTTAGTCTTTGAGAAAATCCACTGGTAAAAAAAGATTCAAGTCAGAAATTTAGCATTGATCTTTAGTATAAAATATTTAATTCAATTTTTTCCCTTTACTAAATGAAGATTGAAATCACTGAATGGTATAAATGGTATAAATCAACCTTATCCCTTTTTTCTAATCGATTCTTCTGATTAGTTTTTAGTTAGTTTAACTTTATTTTTCGTCTCCTGAAAAATCAAGGATATGGACTTAAATCCTTTATACTTATCAGTAGAGATATATTTCTTTTCTTTTCATGTCAAGATACTTTAAAAACAAAATGAACATGTAAATGTTTCTTTTATGTTGGCAGCAGCTATTTTTTTTTTTTATATTTCATTATTTCCATTTCTATTATGGGTTTTATGGGGATTTTAATTAAAATGCTCAGATTTTAAACTAAAATTTATTTTATCAAATTTAAGTATAGCCTATAACAATCAGGGATAGTGTAACTTTTGGTCAGTGAAAGAAGTTTTTAAATCAGTTCAGTAGTTTCAGAGTTTACCCTCCACAAAAATGCAATTTTTTCCTCTTTATATAATAATACTAGCAGACCTGGCCACGCGTTGCTGCGGCTAAGTAATACGTTGATAATTTGATAAGGTATATAGTATTTCCCCACAACTGGATTTGGCGATTTTTTTTTTTTTTTTTTGCGCCTTTTTGAACGATAACGAAGTCGTTCTGGATTCTTTGCAATAAAATACGGTAACCTGCATGCTTTTATTTTAGATTTATGATTTAGCTTATGATTTTATCATTTATGATTTAGCCATAATCGCCAAATCCAGTTGTGGGGAAATACTATAGTTGTTACCCACAACTATAACTTATAATATAACTTCAGTAATTATATTCGGATAATTATAACTTCAGTATCAGTATATCCCCAGAGCTGAATTTGGCGATTTTTCTTTGACGCCGTTTTGAACGATAACGATCTCGCTCTGGACTGTTTGTGATATAATATGGCAGCCTATATGTTGTTTATTTTTTATTTATTATTTTATCTTTTTGATTTATGATTTAGATTATCATTTATCATTTATAGATTTATGATTTAGCCATAATCGCCAACAAAAAATTGCCAAATATCGTTGTGGGTATATACTGATTAATATATTACTGCAAAGATAAATATATTTTAACGAAGTGGTGAGAAGATTCTGAGTATGTTAAAATTTTAATAGTAAATTCAAGTTAATCAAGAAGGAAAGCATTGAGGATTAAGATAAGAAAATTGCAAGATTTTAAGATCGCATTTTCAGCAATAAATATGAGTCAACATTTAATGCAAAATACATATATAAATCACAAATTTAATCAGGAACGTTAAATTGGTAAGTTATTAAAGAAAAAGTAAAGAAAAATAAGAGAAATAATTAATTAAAGTTTTGAACATCGATCATATAGATTAGCGTTACAAAACAAATAAACAGACTTAAACTCTTCCTGACTTTTAAATAAGTTTTAAATTAAGTTTTAAAATTTAATGTTAAATAAAACAGACTTTTAAATAAGTTTTAAAATATTGAAATGGTTACTTTTTATTTAGAACGTTATGTACAGATCACAAATTTCTTAAAGAAAACGAAGTGATACAGATTAGAATAATGCAACAAAAATTGAAAAAGCAAGGTTATGTCGTAAATAAATTTTTAACACACGTGTCACGTGAAATAAATTGTAGCATATACATAATGTATCTGATATAAGATATTAACATGTTGCAGCGGAATAAATTTCATATCTATCATCCTTGGAGGAAAAAAAATAATATCGCCAAATTATCTGGCGCACACATTTAATTCCTTTCAAAAATCACGGTTATTTTAACAACTTATATTAAGAGAGTAATGAATAATATGAAACAATATTTCACACAATACATATTACGAAAATATACATCTAGCTTGTATATTTTCGTGTTACGTTTTTGATCGCCAAATACGAAAAACTCCAAGGACGACAGAGCTTTGAAATTTAAAATTAAAATTTTGTGAATTTAACAGCAAAATAACTCAATCATACGTATGCACATGATAAATAATACATATCTATACAAAAATATGAGGATTAAAATCCGGAAATAATTTTCCTCGTTTTTAATAATTTTTTACAAAAAATACAATGGGCCATTAACATAAGAAATCTTTTTCTTGATTTCACAGACTGTCAGTGACGTCACACTTCGCTTGTGTATAACTACATACTTTATCAATGCGAATAAAATCTTTAAATTGATTATGACGTCAATTTTCGTGAGATGTATAATTTAAATTTTTTAATTTTTTAACGTTCACGTTTGATTAAATGTATTTACTTTTATGTTGAAAAAAAATGAACTCGTATTTTTTCTGTTTGGCAACAAGTAAACTCATGGAACTCACAGATATTTTGGAGCAACTTTAATAAAGGTCTATAATTAACAAATAATTGCAATAAAACAATATTGTGACAATAAATTGAGATAAAAACTATCCTATCTCTCAAGTTGGACCAAACTGCACACAGTGTGCAAAATTCATTAAAATCGGTTCCTTAGTTTAGGAGTTTACCCCGGACAAACATCGTGACACGTAATTTATATATATATACAGATAGATAAACCAGTCATATTTTTGTATCATTTTCAAAAAATTCACTTTCCTTTTTTTTTTTTTCAGGAGGAAGTCGGAGAAAGATATGGAAGATGTAGTAAATAATCACCACTAAATCACAGTAATGACGCATGTATTCGAAGCATAGCACGTATCCTTTTATTATAAATTCCGAGGAATTTTTTTGATTGCTTTAAAAGAAAAAAAAAAAATCTTCGATCACTAAATTTCCTTTTGTATCGATAAAAATAAAAATAAAAATAAAAAATTTCATGTCAAAATAATATTATTTGTATTCTTTTAAGTAAATATATATATATATATATGTGTGTGTATATTAAGTAAAGTATAAAATGCTGTTTGCTCATTTAATAACGGAATGTCATTTAGTGACAAAACTATGGAAGCATAAATAGCCTTATACAAGTTCTTAATTTTATCTTTCCTGCTACAGATAAAAATCGCTGAGCTATTGTTAAAATATCTTGATAGCGATTTGTCATGATTAAAAAAATCTAGAGTAACTGCACTCGACATTTTGAACATGAAGTAACACAGGCCTGCAATGAAATTTTTCTTACATAGAGAATCTCCAATACCTCTCCCTTAATGCCTTAATGTCTAGTCTTATACAGAGTCTCCTAAAAGTTCCAGTACTCCAACTTAAAGAACTCATTCTGTCCATGATTTTTCTTAAATATTAAATTTTATCCTCTGCTTATTATTGCATAAGTTCTTTAATTTTTATCGTTTGTTTCTCGCTCAAGTTGTGTGAGAATAAAGTTTTATGTTATTTTGTTCTTCATAGTGAAATGAGTTTATCACGCATTCAGAGAATTGCGCTGTTTGAAGCTTATTTTGAATGTAAATCGTATGAAAGATGCAAAGATGTTTGGAGATATAAATATCCAGATGGTGCAATACAGAGTAAAAATATGCTATATCAGCTCGTTCGGCAATTTCGTTATACAAGTTCTATGCAGGTTTGTACAGGTTTCTCTGTAAGAAGTCACTCCCAGCGTGTTAAAACGCGTTTCTAAAAACATGCGCAAACGAGTTCAGTTTTGCCTCGTAGAAGAGGGTGGACATTTTTAACATTTACTATAAATGTAAGTTCTGTATTTTTTCCTCCGTTATTTTAAATGTGCTTTTTATCATTAGCATAAAAATAATCGTTTTAAGGTTTGTTGTTTTGTAAATAAAAAAATAAACCAGCGTCAGTACTGGAACTTTTAGGACACATTGTACTAGGCGAGGCGTTTAAAAACTGGACGATAGCTCCAGTCCTCTTCTCCCGCTCCTCGATGTCTTTTTCTAGTCAAATTTGTCATTTTATTTCTTCCGATGTTAGCCTTTTTTTTTTTTTTTTTTTTTTTTTTTTACACACTTGACATTGTGAACTTTTTTGCTTTCCATCCCATGCTTTTATCTATGGGTTTTTGACTAATTTTTTTCCCGTATTTTTTATGGATTTTAGCTTTTATTCCTCGTTTTCTACATTGTAAAGTGCGGTGCCCTTAATTTTGTGGAGTTTCTGAATGTGAAAGCGTGATTTTAAAAGTATGTATTAGTTAATAAGATATAGTGAGGCGAAATTCTTCATAGAATAACATTGGTTTTAGCTTCTGGGGACGATAAGTAGAGAGGCCTCTTAAGGCCATCAAACCGTGTGCAAGAGAAAAATCTTTAATGGGATTTTCTACGTAACGAAACGCATTTAAAAGATAATGATAGCTTATTTTAATGTTTTTATCTAGAAATAATTTAGAATTTATTACAGCTTCTATGTGGCATTTTCCTTTCTTCAGCCTTACTTGGTGAATAATCCTTACGTGATTGAAGAAAAGACAAGCGTATTAAAGCACATTAGAGACACCCAACGCAATACAAACTTTAACAGCACACTTATCCATGATACATCCTGAGGTTGTCCAGGTTATGTCATTTCATCCAAAGGATATCCTACGCATAACATATGGATAAGATATGATGTTGGGAAACAAAAAATGAAAAACATGATTTCGCTGCCCTTTGTAATTATCGATCAATTAAATAAATGAAAATAAAAAAAAAATCGTTATTTAAACAAAAGAATAAAATATGATAGGTTAAATATATTTCTCCAAACAGTATGTCGTTTAATTTAACGCTATTACACTTCAAATAATTTGAGCACATGCATTATATTAATAAAGAAAATTTTGTTATGTCCCTGTAAATCCCGACTGTAACCTGCAACTTGTTTATATTTTTAAAGCTCCATCGAATATGACAATTAGGCACTGTCGTACTGTAAATAACAGAGGACGACATATAAAATTTTGATTTAAAATTTTGGACTGATTTGTATGTTTTTGGTGTACTGGAACTGAAAATGGTGTCAGTTTTTCTCTATCGCATATAGATTTTGTCAATACAGGGTGCCTACCCATATAATTTCTTCCATTACTCCTCCACAAAGATAATTATATGGTATGTTTTGTAGTGTATTTTCATGATTAATTAACCATGGATACCTTATGTTGTAATACAGCAGTACTAGTGCGACATAAAACCCTACCAACCGATTGTTATGGTGGTGTCAGTTTGAACCCTGTATTGGTAAAAATCTATACGTGATAGAGAAATTGGGCTGCATTTTCGGTTTTAGCACATCAAAAAACACAAAGTCAAAGTTAGAATCACCAAGTCAAATTTTGTCAACTTCAATTTTGCAGGCCTGTGTAATTTAAGCCCATGTGCCATAATGATAAAGAATTTTCATGATGGGTATCTTTCAAAAGAGCTCGCCAATACCTTTAAAACGAATGGTTGAACCATCGATCTGCGATAATTTAAAACAAAGTTATCGATTTTTTTTTTTTTTTTTTTAACGAAAAAAACTTAGAAATTATTATTATTATTATTATTATTTTAATATTGAGAATAAATTAGACTTTTTTTATTATTTTTTTTATGGATATTTAGTGATATACTATTTCTCTAATATGGAAATAGTCTGCATTATCATAAAAGATAATTTTTTAAAATAATAATTTTAATAAATTATTTTTTAAAAACAGATTTTTTTTTTTTTTTTTTTTTTTTTTTTTATATAACCGAATTAATTTCTATATAAATGTAGGTGCATGAATGAAACGGGGAGTTTAGAGGGGCGGTAACACCCCTCATACAGAACTAATTATCATATAAAACTCTTTCGAAGCCTAATTTGAATTGTTTAACATAGGTTTACATAACAGTACTCGTTATCTTACCTCTTAATCTGCAACCTGTATTTGCAGCATTAAATTTCATGGTAAGAGAAAGTCGTGTGAGTGACACACCAGATTATTTTTGCTTTAAAGTTGATAAAAATTTAATTTTAAATTGCAAAACTCTAGGAAAATAATAATAATAATAATAAAAATAATAAAAATCTGAATGATATTATTACTTTTTATTGATCTAAAAAAGAGTGAGGGCGAATTGGTTTGGATTAGTAAAAATTTTTCTTATATAATTATCTGAATTTCTTTGCTAAAAAACGATTTCTACACATTAAAATGGAACATTTAAAATTTCAATAACTATGACGTAATATTATTGAGTATTTTAACTTAGAGTTTTAAGAAAGAAAAAGGAGAGAGAGGGAGTACAACACAACCTTTTTTCATTTTTTATTATTTTGATATTAATAACTATCAACTAATTCATAAATTTGTGGAAAAAAAAGCATCGCTTTTGCTCGCATAACAATTCCCTATAGTTTCAACATAAAAAATTATTCCTACGGTAGATATTACTTCCATAAAATTCAAAAATTCAAACTATATACCAAAATGCAACCAACATCGTTGCTTTATTTATTCGATTCTACTTCTTAAAACAATTTTTATAGATGCCACACGCACCACGTAAACATTGTATTTTACATCTACTTTTTAAGATAGCCTGCGATCATGTTTTATATAAAAATTAAATCATTAAATTCATTTTATTTTTCTTATTTTTATTCAAATTTTCACGCGCACTTTTTATTTCCTAATTCAAAATTATTTAAAAAAAAAAAAAATTAGATAGTGTTTGTTTCGATACTGATTATTATTAATTTTCTTTTCTATTCTTTTTCTTTCCAAATAAATAAATAAATAAATAAATAAAAAAATAAAAAAATAATGATTTTGATGAAATTCTGCCAAAAGCAGAATTTGGTTTAGGATAGAGGACTATTAGTTTTTTTTTTCAAATTATAACATCGCTTTCAAATTATTCAATTATATTTTCAATAAATTTTAAATTTCGATAAATGTCTAACTATCGAAAAATGACACCACAAAAATCTCAGTTTGAGATTAATACTCCTCAGTCCTCAAAAAAAAAAAAAAAAAAAAAAAAAAAAAAAAAACTTCCATATTTGAATGAAAACATAAACATTTCATTTCGAACTGGTGATATTTACACAATAAATATCCAACTAATATAGTAATTAGAAGGAAAATAATAAATATTCTATCATAATTTGAAGTGAAATTTGTTTTCAAATGTTTAAATAAAGTATCTGATTATATACTAATATGCTGCAACGGATGAGATTTGATACCTGTCATCCTTGGCGGAAAAAAAAAAAAAAAAAAAAGAAACTCGCCATATTATCTGGCGAACATATTTAATTCCTTTTTAAAAAATCATGGTTCTTTTAACGACGTATATTAAAAGAAGAATGAAAAATATGAAACAATATTTCGTACAATCAAAAAACACCAAGGGAGACACAGTTTTAAAATTTAAAATTAAATTTTTGTCAATTTCACAGCAAAGTAATTTAATCTATCACATGTGCACGATAATTCATTTATAATTATATCCAAATATTGGGAGTAAAATCGGGAAATAATTTTCCGCAATTTTAATTTTTTTTTCTTTTTTTTCTTTTTCTTTTTTTAAATAAAAAATCCAATAGACGATTAACATGAGAAAACTTTTACTTGGCCCTAACAACGGTCAGTGACGTCACACTTCGATTGCGTATATCTTTTGCATCTGTAAGGAAAAAAAAAAAAAAAAAAGATATGGCAAAACTGTTGATTTCCGGTTTTCCATAAACGTACACGTTTTGAGATTTCCTTTATATACAATAAACTGAAATTGACTACTTATTTTTTAAGAAGTTGATTTATTAGTAACTGCTGCATGTATAAGAAGAAAGTAGAAGATACGGAAAAAATTCCGATTTCCGGTTTTCGCTGAATTTACATGTTTTGAGCTTTCCTTACTTTTTTATTAATTGATACTGGCTACATATATAAAAAAAACAAAAAAAACAAAAAAAAAAAAAAACATATATATTGCTAGCTTCTGCGTGTATAAGAAAGAAGTAGAAGATACGGGAAAACTTTTGACTTTCGGTTTTCGAGGAATTTGCACGTTTTGAGATTTCCTTGCATTTCAAATTACTGAAATTGACTACATATTTTTTAAAAAGGGGATTTATCCTTCTTTTCTCTGCATATATAATAAACAATGTATAAGATTCAGAAAAAAAAATTTAGATTTTCTGTTTTCGATGAAGTTACACGTTTTGAGATTTCCCGAACTCAATTCGACCATTTTTTCAAAATACCTGTCTTTTTGAGTTCAAACACTGTACTCTAGAAACCAATGGAATTAATTTAACAGAATTTGATATTTGATTGGACCTTGGTTTGAGATGGTACCTATTAGCTTTTGGATGGTATCACCCAACAAGGGGCATTTCAACGTGGCATTTTCTCTCATTTCAGGAAAGGATCAAAATCTACAGAGAAATATATCAAGTAAAACTCTGCTGATTTAGTTAGAGTGCATATCTGCAAACAATTGACGCAGCTGTGTTGCAATTTAATTCCGTTTAGGACAAGGCAGTAACTTTGCTTTGCCTTGCTTTGCAAAAAAGTGGTCGAGTATCCACCACTGGGCGATACTATTGTCAATAAAACATCATGCAGTATGGCACGTGGCAATACAACTTAAGCAACTGATTTCATTTTACCTAAATATACAAATAAATTACTTTTACTTGAGATATGCTTTTTCAAGTTGTAAAAGAACATATAAAAAGCGTTTATTTTTCTATGACTTAACTTTGCACTCTGTTGCGTCATTATGCAATTTTATTTCAAACAATGGCATAAACAAAAATATATAATACTAGCAGGCTTTGCCCGCTTCGCTGGACATTAAACTTAAATGAGTTGTCAAAATCCCATATCTTTATTAATAACCTAAGTTCTCGCTGTGATTGGTAGAGGTTTTCTCGCTCGGAAAGTGAGAAGTCTGGGTCTCCACTGTCTTCGGAACAACTTACCCACTTCTTACTTCCCCTTCCTCAGCGAGTGAGTTCGAAGTTTTGCAAAAACCCACTAATGTACATAATGCGTACACTTAATCAATATCCGCACACCAAAATTCGCCATTCTAAGATAATTCAAAGCGAATTCAAACAGAAAAACATGTTTTTACACATGTTTATTGGGAACAACTTCAGTATAACCCCACAACGATATTTGGCGTTTTTTTTTGTTGGCGATTATGGCTAAATCATAAATTTAAAAATCATAAATCATATATGATAAATGATAAATGATAAAATCATAATCTAAATCATAAATCCAAAATAAACAACATATAAGGCTGCCATATTATATCGCAAACAGTCCAGAACGACATCGTTATCCTTCAAAATCGCCAAATACAGCTGTGGGGTTATACTGAATTTATACCGTTTATTGCCCTCTGACTCCGAGAAGGTGGGGGGGATTTCGAATTTCGTGAAATCCAGTTACAAATATTTCTTTATCTAACAATCTATTTATTTCTTCCTATAATATTCTTTTTTTTTTTTTTTTTTTTTTTTTGTAATTTATTCATTGTATTCCTATCACATTTTTAAAGATTTTACATCTGAAGTGTTAACGAAATCAAATATCTTCTAAAATTGAAATTATCAATTATTTTTCATATTTAATCAGTGACGATTTATTTCGTCTTCAGAACAGCTACGGAATTTTCTTTCAATTAAAAATTCTGCTTCTTGGAAAGTTCAAATAAATTTATAATTTTAAATGTGTTAGAAAATATTAATAGTTGCCCTTGCATTGATATTACCAATTGCTTGTGTAATTTTATAAATGAAAAATATCTCAAAACCTATTTTTATTTTATGGTATAATTACAATAACAGTGATTTTAATTTTATGCAAATAATATATTAGAAAATTATAGAATCATGTTCCAAATTAATACTTAAGAGAAAAATGTATTCAGCTAAAAATTAAAATTTTTTATTACTATTAACAGATTCGCGACAGCATATTTTTCTCTTTTGGACAGTAAGGTCCGCCTGTAGGCGTTATTCTTCCAAGTTAAAATATTTCAGAACAAAATTATCTGTATTCACATTTATATTACCAAAAAGATAGACATTATAATTATATTCTTCCTATTAAAATTATTTATATCCATAATATATTTCCCTCTAAAAATATGAATATTCGGTATACATTTAAGAAATAAATAACATACACTTTGTGAAAGAAACGCCCACTGGCGGAGTAACAGATTTTCAAATGATGTGAATCTACGTCAGCGGTCGCGTCAAGTGTATAAAACTGCATCAGGTATTTTAACAAATAGAACAATATGCGTAAATATCGCTACTATTTAATACCAGTAATAAATTAAGGGAAATGTTATATCTTATAAAACACTAATAATGCAGTGCATGTTTTAAAATATAATAACCTCTTATTATGTAATACTCTATTCATAAACGGCAAAAATAAATTTTACCTTAAAAACCATCAACTTTATTTGAATGAAATGCTTATTAATGCGATTAGTAATAAATGCGTACCATTTATTTAAAAATTACACCTTTTTTTTTTTTTTTTTTTTTTTTTTTTTTTACATGAACACTACCTAAATAAATAATAAAGAATTAATATTATTCAACATTATTTTCAGAATATTTTACAATTAATTAAAATCTGGATTTTCTAACTGAATATATAAAAATATAACAACGAAAAATTATGTGACACAGATTGATTATTACCACTTTGCGGCTTTCCCCACTCGTTGCATCGTTTAACCATCTTCGGTGCTCTTCGCCCATGCTATCACACAACGGAGAGAAATGCAGAGAAAGAGACAAAGGAAATTCATAATCCCTTTTAAACATTATTGAAAAGTGTCAAAGATGCTTGACGGAAACGAAACGCAATTCGAGGTATTTCCAATCACAGCCCTTAATGTATTTAAATATTTTTGAGTGGTCCTATAAATCTAAAGACTAAAATATATAATATTCTATACAAATATACAATTTAGTTCTCATTATTATTTTTGAAGTCGAAAAAAGATTTTTCATAGTGACTTCTAAAATGCAATACATTGGCATTTACTGGGTGTCCCATTAAACAAACCAGTGCTAGAGGGTCTTTTGATGCCATCTGTCTTTTTTTTTGTGGGGGGGGGAGGGAGGGGGAAAGTGTGCCTTGATAAATATCTCATCAAGCCTTCCAAACGTATGAAAATTTTGATTCAAGTATTTTTAAATAGATCTCCATGTATCAAATTCTGATTCAAAAAGAACACGCGTAAAGTTACCCTTTAACCATTTAACTATGGCTGTCATCAATGAGAGATTTTAGATGTCTGTCTTGTATTTCAACAGTCGCCACTGGACAATTTAGGCTATTTTCAGGTCCGGTTTTTCCCATAATTTAAACCTTGTGTAAATACGGGCTAGGGACCCTTAGAAATACACCCATGGAGGGCACTCCCCCTTATGACTAGGACTTTAGAGCTGTCAATAGGCCTTAATCCCCATAGCCCATCCCAACCCAACCCGAACCTATTCGTTATTTTTAGAAAATATTAGTGGAATGTGAAATATGCTTGTGTATAACCATAGCCTCTTGAACTAGATGCCTGCCGCGTGGCTCGAAAACTCGGCAACAGTTCAAGCAGTAGACAGCGCCACCTGGTACAGATTGCGCGACTTTTTTATTCAACAACCACCAAAAATTTTTAAAAGCGAGATTTGGTATACATAAAAGGCGATTAGAATCGAAGAAACGTGTAATGAATACATCATATGTCACTTCTTAAAATTATTGGAGACAGTTGAATAAAAGGTTGCGCAATCTGCACTATGTTGCGCTGGGTACCGCTTCAACTGTTGTCAGTTTTCTGAGCCACGCGACCGGCATCTAGTTTAGGAGTCTAAGGTATAACTGGCACTGTACTTACCATGTAATTACGAATAGATTTTTAAAAAAACTGTAAGCGGTGTACATTATCTTACCACGCCCTACCCATTCAAAATTTGATGAAAGTTCACTTTTTTTCGTTAGGCATTCTAGATGTGTATAGTTTTAACCGTAGTTAAAGAGTATAACCGTGTATAACAAGTAATGGAATTCTTTTCTGTTAGCTAAATTTTGAAAAATTCGTATTCCTGTGAGTGGAGGACATAAGAAAACCTAATAAAAGTCCTTTGTAACCATTAGTTAAAACTTAAGCAAAAACTAATCATGAAGTTTTGAGTAATTTAAAGCTTAGTTTATGCACTTCCGTACACGTAGCTTTTTCAATTAAACTTCCAATTATCATGAAAATAATTTTGACATATGCATGTATTTTGTTTCTTAAAATAGGTATGAGAAGAGAAACCAAGCAAACTGTCAGTATGAAGAAAATTCACAGTTTCATGGAAAATGGACATAGCAGAGATAGTAGGGCCAATTCAGGCTACGTTGTGCTTCTAAATTTTCAAGCCCGCCAGGGGACGAGCGGTTTTGTGAAAATGATTTTTTAGTGTATCTGTTGGTTATGCGTTCCCAATACACACTTAAAAATGATTTTACGAAATTCTCCTTCACTGCAGGCGAGAGAAAACATGTTTTCAATCTTAACACAACTCAAAGTGTCTCATAAAGGCTATTTTTTATGTGACGTTTGAGTATACGCACACCACACGCTCAATAACGAAGTTTTGGAAAAAATCCCCTCTTCCCCTTTAAGATCAGGGATGGAACACGGGTGCAGAAGTCATACCAGTATTTGTTTAAGAAATTTCTCTAACTATAATATTGTCGATTTAAGAAGTAGAGAATTTTCTTACATTGATAGTGATATGAATTTTGCGCCCGTGTTCATCCCTGCAAGGGCGATGACTCAAAAAACAAGTTTCCAAGCGCAGCTCTGAGCCACGTTTTCTCAGGAAGGTAATTAATTCCTTTTGTGAGATGGTTGGTTTATGTGTATACCTAAACGCATTATAAAGCGATTTTTCGAAATTACCCATTCTTCCTATTTTTTGATGAGAATATATATATATATATATATATATATATATATATATATATATATATTTTGAGCGGGCTAAGCAAAAAAAACGTTTCGATTCTTAACTCTGCTCCAGATTACCTACGTTTCGCGTATTTTGGTGTGAAAATGATAATTATGTGTATTCAACATGCGCTTTGATGGTATTTTGCGAAATTTCTAACTTAACGCATGAGGCAAGGGGAAAGAAAAAAGTGGGTAAAGCGCTGCCAAAAGCAGTAGGATATTCAAGTCTTCATGTTGTGGATGGAAAAGCCACTTCCGGTGATATACAACTAATGCATTTCCAGTTATTACATTGATAAAGTACGACGAGGCGTACATTTTATTAATATTTATCAAAGAACAAACGCTGTTTTATTATTAAAATTCACAATAAAAGTGGATAAGTAGGTAATATTTTATTTATTTATTTATTTTTTTTTTTTTTTTTTAAGCAGTGTTAATTATTGGTCAAATCTAAAACCTGTAGATGGCGCTGCACGCCGATATTAATGTTTTGTTTTCTTCTTTTACTTAGCGTGTTCTTCGTGTTCGTCTTTGTAGTAGTAAATAAATGTACGTCTCAGTAATTGAAATCCTATTATTTCCGAATTATGTCTCCAATCGACACCAATGAATAGGAATGAATTATCAGTGGCCTGCAGTCCCCACGACTCTGGATCGATAAGGTAAGCCATTTACCTTATTTCAATTTAATATTCTGAAAATGACTATTAATGACTATTTATGAAAAGTTATATCTAAAATACGTCGCCAAAGTAGCGACATGGTTTTGAATCATAATTTTTATAACGTCGTTAAGAGTTTAACGACAAGCAGTAATACGTTTTGAGAATAAGATTACGACTAAGCATTTTAATTCACATTAAATATTAAATGGGGAGTGTGTTCAGCCTACATTATGAATTACAAGACGTGCTTACATTGTTAAAATAAATAAATAAATAAAATAAAAACCTGTCACAAATATGATACAATACAATCGTTTCTTAAACGTCTCAATGCTCATCTTGAATCAGTGCTGAAATTCAACAGACATCTGCTCATCTTGTATCTTTTTTGCTCTTTTTCTTTATCATACCTTTCAATAAAACATACAATAAATGGTTTATCGATCAATTTTTGACAGTTATCAGATGTTCTTGCATCTCACGTCTATTGTAATCAAAAAACATTAAAAATGATTCATTAATCACTATAACTTAAAGGTCACCTATTTTATATAGCATATAAACATCTAAATTCAGTGTATACTGCATAAATATTCATTCTTTGATCGTTGTATTAATGTTCTATGAAGAATCGAATTTACTTTTCAAAAGATGAAAAACCTGGTTTTATTTTGCATCTCTTTTTACATACTATATAATTTTAACGTAGTAACAGTTGCTGAAGATAATGATGTAAGTAAAAATGCAGTAATTTTATGAACTAATTTTATTAATATTTCATTTAGAAAAGACTTAAATATATCTAATAATGGATTGGATAACATGTACTTAATTTTCATTTCTGTATGCATTTATTCCTTTTATCCTTTTTCTTCTGTATATTTAATTATTTTTCATTTGCTTTGAAACTTTTACCATATAGAGTTTAATTTCACATCATATATGTTTTTTTTTTTTTTTTTTTTTAAGCAAAAAAAAATTATTACGTAAAAAATTTAAATTAGTTTGATTTAAGTTTCAAAACAAGAAAATTGGCACGTGTGACTGCGTTCATGACTGTGGTAAAAATATCGTGTCTAAACACTAAAATATAATTTATAAATATGCAAAAAGTTTTTTCCTTGGACTTATATCTCAAATAAAAATTTTTTTTTTTTAATTAAGTATTTCAAATATTAAATTTTGTATTTTCATAAATTGCTTTTTTTTTTTTTTTTGAAATATCATGTTAATTGGAGATATAAGTTCTTGCACACATTAAATTTAATTATGTTACCAAGTTTCATTAAAAAAAGAAAAACAAACAGCAATTAAAGTTTTAAATATTAATAAATTGAAAAAAAAAAAAAAAAAAATTGTTTATTCAAACAGTCGTATGTCAGGAAACGATGTAATTTTTGTAATGTGGGAAACTATGAAAATTAAATACTATGAAACTACGAGAAGACAGAGGCATTTATTGGGTGATTTGCACCAATAGTTGATTGGCAAGAGTTTACGAGATGTTGTAGCTCATTATAAATTTGTATGAAATTATGTGCACTAATTTTTGATTTAGACTTGACACGAATTCTTCGTCACACACAGACAGACTCATACTTTCTAAAAATGGTCAAATCCTATTCTTGAACTCTCAAAAAATGTGAATCCATCAAAAATGGGCTTAAGAAATTTTTACTTGTTAGTACTTGAATTGAGTATAGACAAGCATGCTCAAGCAAAAATGCATGATGCATTGGAAAACTATTTTATTCAGGCGTACCGCATTTTATGTACATATGTGTATATGTACACATGTTTGCGAGAGTATGAATAATGTATGCATATGCATTTTCGGGGGAAGGCGGGATGAAGATTCGGAACAAATGCATTCATTTAAATTACTTACATGCAGTCATAAAATAACAATGGTATCATAAATACTTTCTGACATATATATTAATAATTATAATTAAAAAAGAATTAATGGATCTAATGATATTTCATAACAACAATGTGATTCTTTAGCCACCATAATCGTCGAAAAATGTTGAATTTCACTTCGAAAAGTCAGAACGTATTTATTAATCTTTAATGCGTTAACCAAAGTTGCCAAACATTAAATACTGTTAGTCTCATCGCTGGCTGGCCACCTCTGGTATAGAGGAAAGAAATTATTTGATGTATACGATATTGACTGTACATATCGTACGTCTTCGTTCACCAAGATAATTTTTTACTTTTTCTATATTCAACAGAGGAAAGTATTGTATTCGTAAAAATTTTCGACTTCGAGTTCTCTATGAATTTACGTGTTTTGAGAAGTCTAGAATGCACTTTGACCGTTTTCACAAAATGTCTGTAAGTTTATGTGTGTGTGTGTAAGTTTGACAATCTTTTGGGACAACTGTATCTCAGAAAATTCTGCACAAGATGCCATTTGAATTCCCAAATAATTGACTTAAATCAGTGCTTATCAACATTTCATACAAATTGCTTCGCTGGTAGTGCTGCTAATTTATGAATTTCCCATTTAAGGGGAGGCTATGCTATTTGTCAGGTTCTGCTGCATACAAGTTGGCATATGAGAATGAAAATTTGAAATATTACGCTGAATTAATATGGGTGCATATCGCCAAAAATGTGGCGATATTTATACGTAAATTTTTCTGTTTACAGGAAGGGTATAACAGATTCTATCGCATATAACTACATATATGAGAGTGCGTTTATGAAACATTACGCTGATTAAATTTCGGTGCATATTGGGCAGAAGGCGGCTCTACTGTGCTGTAGTTTATCTTTGAATTAGAAGTATAAATCTAAACTTCTACGGCATATAAATGCAACAACGTTGATATGTCAGACAATCATTATGAAAAAGGAAATCTGGTTTCATTTAAGAGTATAGTGGCCAACAGGTTGCATTGTTTTAAATCATCTTCTATAATTTTTCACATGACGTCATCTCAGCACTTGTTGATTAAAATTGCACCAATGTGCATAAGCAAATTATTTATTGTGAAAAACTATGATTAGACTTTTGTGCATGTTAAACGGTAAGTGGCATTCACATAGAGTGATATAGAATAAAGTTTTCTAATAGACAAAGCGTATTAATTATAAGCACGTATTACTATCAACTTTAATATCACATTAAATACCTAACCTATAAATAAGCTGCAAAACTCTTTGCGACATGTTTTATAGGTCTCTTTTTTACCCACGCCTGAATTAACCCTTCTTTGCATGATTCTTTTTTTTTTTTTTTATTGTGTGTGATAGGTTTCTTTTTTTGTTTCAGCGGGATATAATTCATGCTCTAGATTAAGAAAAAATGTTTAAAAAAATACTAGTATACATATATAATATACATATGATGAAAATATCCACCATCATGTAAATTTACATGTTAAGCTCAGTAAAAAATAAATTAATATATATATATATATATATGTATATTAGAGTATTGCATATGTAATGAATTTAATGTCTTTGTCAGAATGTAATTACTTATTATATCATTATCTATTAAAAGTGCCTTCATAAAGTATATATTTCGTTTAATATGAAAAAAATATATATAATTATATATCAAGAGATTTTTGAGGACCCAAGACTACTACTTATTTACATTTTTACTTTCGGAACACTATAGTGAGGAAAGTATTGCAATCATGTCAAAAATCTGAATTTGAGATTCTGATGTTTCTATACGTTTCGAGGTCACCTGAGTCCGTTTTCACTATTTTTACGATGATATATGTATGTATGTATGTATGTGTGTATGTGTGTATGTCTGAACACGCTAGCGCCTAAACTCTTCGTTCGAATAAGCTGAAAGTTGTTACGTATATTGTAAGTCAACATAGTACGAACCTGTTGATTTTGGTGAATCTAGCACTTATAGTTTTTTTTACAGGGACACAAAGAAAAATTCTTTATCATTATGACCTATGGGATCAAAATCTCAAAAGTGCGATAGCATCTAAATTCCTTATTCAATTGACCAAAACACTTATACACATATTTAAGGTAACAGATACTCAATCTGTATAGATTTTGGAGAATCTAGCACTTATAGTTTCTTTACAGGGGCACAAATAAAAATTCTTTATCATTATGGCCTATGGGGACAAATTCTTAAAAGTGTCATAGCGTCTAAACGCCTTATTAATCTGAGCAAAAAAATTGTACACATGTTATAGGTCACAGTTGCACCAACTGTATAGATATTGGTGAGTTCAGTACTTACAGTTTTTTTTTACAGGGACACAAAGAAAAATTCTTTATCATTAAGGCCTATGGGACCAAATTTTTAAGAGTGCGATAGCATCTAAACGCCTTATTGAATTAGCTGAAAATTTATATGAATATTATAAATCACTGTTGCACTAACTATAAGCATTTTGTTGAATCTAGAATTTATAGGTTTTTACTGGGAAACAACGAAAAATTCTTTATCATTATGATCTATGGACTCAAAGTTCAGTAGCGTTAAATAAAGCATCGTGTAATATATGGAGAAAAATACTCAAACACTCTATTATGGTTTTCTCTCTCTTGCTTGTTTAACAACTGATCTTTCTTTAATTTATCTACAAAACTGTTAATTACTCAAGGTTCGGAAAGTCTTTGGAGTGGCTCCAGATTTTTTTTTCTTGTAATATGATAAAAAGGAAAGTATTTTGATGCAAAAGCTATTTTAAAAATGAATGTTTTCGCATTTATAAATTTGGAACTAAATTTTTAATATATAATTTGTAATGTGATAAAAATGAAAACAATATTTTAATTTCATTTGATATAAGGGAATTTTAAAAATCAATATTTTCGCATACATAAATTTTAATTATATTGTCAATAAATAAATTTGAGAACAAATATTATCGGTTATTGTATAAATATAAATAATAGATTATATAAATATTTAGTATACTAAAATATCTGTCAGACAGTAATAACTTTTTTCCCATAGAAAACTTTTCTATGAAAAGATGAATATGTGAAATTTTAATAAAAATTAAAATACTTTAATAAAATTATTAATTTTCTAAAAAAATAATTATTTTACAGATTAATGTTTCATAATATCACTGTTAAATTACATAACCAACATTGTTGTCAAAAGTGGTGGTCTTACATTTTGTTCAAAATCGAGCTATTTAGTGAAATATCTATCATATATTGAAGTTTAATGAATAATATTTAAAAAATCTGGTGTGTCACTCACACGACTTTCTCATACCCTGAAATTTAATACTATAAATGCAGGTTGGAGATTAAGAGGTAAGATAACGAGTACTGTTATGTAAACCTATATTAAACAATTCAAATTAGGCTTCGGAAGAGTTATATATGATAATCAGTTCAGTGTGAGGGGGGCTACCGCCCCTCTAAACTTCCCGTTTCATTCATGCACATACGTCTATGTAGAATTTAATTCGGTTACTAAAAAATATTTTTTTTAATTATTATTATTATTATTATTATTATTATTATTATTATAATTATTTTTATTATTATTATTATTATTAAAATTATTATTTAAAAAATTATCTTTTATGATAATACAGACGATTTCCATATTAAAGAAGTAGTATAACACCGAATATCAAAAAAAAAAAAAGTTGAATTTATTCCCAACATTACAGTAAAAAATATATATATATATATATATATATATATATGTATATATATATATATTATTATTGTTGTTGTTGTTGTAAAAATGAAAAATATTGATAACGTTATTTTAAATTATTGCACATCGATGGTTCAACCTTTCGTTTTAAAGGTATTGGCGAGCTCTTTTGAAATATACCCATCATAAAAATTTACTCCCCTCGAGGGTGGGGGGTACGGCGAGGCTCCTACATACACAATTTGTTTTCCCTCATTGATTATCTCTATTACAAAATATATATATTCGTTTCATTTGGTTTAGTGCAGTCTATAGATGTTAACCTCTACTTACCTGGAATTTCCTCCATAGACGTAATGTATTTGAATACTTTTGAATACTTTTGAATATTCCTGTACACGAACCATTTGCTTCATCTCGACGAAAAGCTTACTTTCGCATCCCTATAGGATACACATTTAGAATACCGAGTTTGGAATTTCTGCTACTGTTTGTTCTTGAGATATGCTGATAACAGGCACACAGACAGACACACAGACCATTCGCTAAAAACATGATTTTCGTATTTAGGAGACCTCAGAACATGTAAATATTACAAAAACTCACGTTGGAAATTTTGACCCTAAAACAATACTTTCTCGACACTATGGGTAAGAGAAAGTAAAAAATATAAATGAGCACGCTAACAAATAATTGTTCATAGATTATACAAATATCTTTCTCAATAATGAATCTGTAAAATACAAAAAAATGTTTCTATAATATAAAGAAAAAATCAGTTTTTAAAGATTAATATATAAAACTTTAATATAAAATAAGGTACTGTATTACATTTATTTTATAAATATTTAATTACTTTACAATTTAGTGTACCATAAGTTCACTGTTTCAAATTTTAAGAGCTAACATTTTAAAGTTATGACAACTGATGACATACATCCTGAATGTTGTTAAAAATCAAGCTATTTATTGAGTTGTCTATCATATACTCTGAAGTCTAATGAAAAATATTAAGAAAATATAAATGAGCACGCTAAGAAATAATAGTTCATAGATTATACAAATATTTTACTCAATAAAGAATCTGTAAAATACAGATAAACATTTGTCCAAAGAAAGAATCGTTTATCTAAAGGTTGATATAAAAAAATTTCAATGTATATGAAGACTTTGCATTATAATTGCTTAAATTTTTTTTTAGATATTGAATTAGTTTATAGTAATTTCTGAATTTCACTCGGTTTGATAATTTAATGACTAAAGTTATTATTATTATTATTTATAGTTCATAACGTATCTCTAATGCTGGTCAAAAAACAACTATTTTCTGAGATGCACTCTTGAATGCCCTAAAATGTAAAAAATGTATTTAAAAAAAAAAAAAAAAATGGAGATTATCTTGTTTATTAAAATTTTTGTCTCAAGAAATTTGCAAATAACAGCAAATTATCGATATTTTATGAAGAACTCTTTTTCATGAATATTTTGTTATCATAAACAAATTCAAATTCAGTGTAAATGAACCATCATACTTTTATTGAAGAACTATAAAAGTTGTTAATTTTAATTAAAGGCAGATTTTTTTTTTTTTTTTTTTTAATAATTTGAGACAATTTGAGTAAATTGAAGTTGATGAATAAAAAAGGAATTAGAATGCTTGATTAGGTATTCAAAATAATACAATAAATGTATATTTATTCTAAAAATGTAATACCCTATACGCAATTTATATTTTATGAAGCGCATTTATTATAAATCAAGATAAATTTACGTACCATGGGTTCTTAATTGAAGCTATATTAATTAACCAATTTTTTAAATTTAATCAAAATTGTGTATTAAGTGTTATTTCTGTGGCTTCACTGATAGCGTCGGAATTAGAAATCTATTCTTTCTTTCAAGATTGTAAAATAATACACGTTTATGAGACTGCTTTTACACGTGTATTCTCAGGCTACTTTCGAGTTCCGTACAAAGTACATTACCACTTGATGGTGAATGTGGTAGACGATTACCTGGCCGAAACTGAACTGTATTATTTGGAATGGTGAAACGTTTGGAAATGAATTTGGCAATCGCCTGTATTTCACTCACTGCAGAAAGATCTCAAGTCGTCAACTTCATTTACCCTTTCTTTATTATTCAAGTGCCTTTCATACTGATAAATTAAAATCATTGCCAATAAAATTCGCTTTATTTTACACAATTTCATTTATGTTAAATGCAAAATCTGAATTCAAAATCAATTTCTTTTCCGTCTAAACTTTTGAGCCAGAGTTATTTTTTGTATCCATTTAATAAATTGTAACATGCACAAGTAAAATTTTCAGTGTTGTAAATATTTTATAGTATGCATTACACATTATACTGAACCAGTGTTAGGTAAACTGATTAAAGTCTTTTTGAAATTTATGTGCATGAATTCTTTCTCTAAACCTTGCCTCAATGCGTTATGCAACATATATATATATATATATATATATATATACATATATATAGTACAAAAAATGTTTATATCACACTTAGTTAAATGTATTATAGATGCGTTTTTCATCTTCCAGGCTTTAACGCAGTTCCAACTTTTTTTTTTTAATATTAATTTTTAGTAAATGTACTTAAAAAGTTATATTCGACTGAATAATATGGACGTTGCTGTTTATAAATATTGGTATTTAAAACAGTGACAGCGCTGATCCTTTAATTTCAAAATTTAATGACATATTTATACAATGCAAAAACATTTTTGTTGTATATATGTCGCCTTCATCTAGAATGAATAAGTGGTCATTTTCTAAATAACTTAATTAGAAATATAGATATCCGAGCTATGCGCATAAAGCACGCCAATAAACCGAATAGATGAAATCATCGAGAATTTCTTGTCTACACATTTCTAGATGGTGAAAAAATATTTTGAATATTCTGAACCTTTTGTATGGCGAGAAGTTCTCGCTTTATTTTCTAGGATGGGGTAATAAACCAAGATTATAGTTGCAGAAACACGTTTCTTGTGTTCGCATTTATTTGCAGAGATTTTTAATTCACTTTGCCCTCCAGAATATACGCAAATTCGCTAAAATTCTAGTAGGGGTTTCTCGATCTGCCTTTCAAAGGGGACCAGAACATATAAGGATGACATGGAACTATTTTTTCTAGAGCCTCAATTTGCATTCTAGAAGTCAGTTACAGATTTTTTTTTAGTGCGGAAAAGTATTTGGCAGTAAAGTTCCAAGACAATAACTCTATGCTCTTCAAAAATTAAGTCGGCGGAAATTTTCCCAACGAGAACAATAAAGAAACTATGCCCACACAACGAATTTTATTCACCGAGCACACTAGTAAAATTAGATCAACAAAAAGTCTTTCACTGAAAAAAAAAAAAAAATCTGACTGACATCCAGAAAATAAATTGTTTCTATAGCAAAAATAGTTCAATTTCATCCTTGTAATTTTTAATTATATTTGATAGAGAGATCTAGAAGCGTTTATTAGAATTGTAGAGCGTTTTCCTATATTATCCTGGTGAAACTTATCTAAAAATGTTCTGTAAATAAATACGAATGCAGGTACACTGAGAATATATATATATATATAATATATCGCTTTCAACTAGAACGCATAAGTGGTCAGTTTCTAAATCCCTAAACTGAAAACATAGATTTTGAAACTATGCGTATAGGCACACCAATAAGCTGAATAGACGACATGAACGAGAATTTTTAGTGTATACATTTCTAGATGGTGAAAGAATATTCTGAATACTCTAAATATTCTGCATCATTTGTATTGCGAGAAATTCTCGCTTGATTTTTTAGAATTGGGTAACAAACCAAATTTATAGTTGCTGAAACCCGCTTTTTGTCGTCTCATTTATTTGCAGAGATTTTTAAATAGCTTTGCCCTCGAGAATATAGGCAAACGCTCTACAGTTCTAATAGGGGTTTCTAGAACTCGCTTTCTAAGGGGACTGAATTTAAATGGATGGCATGGAACTATTTTTACTAGAGCCACAAACTAGATTCTAGATATCAGTTGCAGAAATTTTTCTCAGTGCAGTAACTATATATTTTGGAAATTATACAATTAGTTTATGACCCTGTTCTACGAAATCATGTGCAGAAAATTTCTTGCAATACAAACGATTCATAATACATACAGTACACTCTCGTATAACGCGGGGGATACGTTCTGCGTAATAGGAAATCGCGTTATGGGAGACATACATTGAGCAGACGATTTCATTCCGTAATGAAACCAAAAGCGTCGTGTGTTGGCATAGTAACGGGCAACCCTTATCTGCAGTGAAAAAGTAAGTAATCTTGAACAGGTTGAAAATAGAAAAGATGTCGTCACGTGCTTCCTTTATCGTGCGCGTTATACGAGACTCTTTACCGCGTTGTATGATTAATAGTCGCAGATTTTTCGTCGCGTTATACGAAATCACGTTTTGCGGTAGCGCCTTATACGAGGGTTTACTGTATAATGTTTTTTCACCATCGCGAAAAGTATAGACTAGTAATTATCAACCCTTTCGTTTGTTCAGTTCATATGTTTTTCATACCCGCATAACTAGAAAATCTATATTTCTAGTTTAAGGAATCAGTAAAGGACTACTTGTTTGTTCTAGATAAAGACTGTATATAATTTTTTCTCATTGTGTATACAGAAAAATCTTTATTTTGACCATCCAGGGTCAAAGCAGAGTTCACGATATATTATACTTCGCACTCACGTAACCGTATTTAGCACTTTTAAGTTATTCTTGAACACGTTCAATCCTATTACTTTGTAATATTTTATTCAATCAGCAGTAATGTATGCGATTGGTACTCCAACGAATTATAAAATACCTAAATATTTTTTTAAAACCAAAAAAGATTTTTAAAAACAAATCATTTTTTAACATTATAAATAAATTTTAGATGATTATTACATATATTTTAACAAGTTTAAAAATAATGAAATTGTTAATCGCTAAAAACTGCAAAATTTCTTGAATAATTCCCAAATACAAAAGTAGTATTGACTAAATTATCATGGACATGATTCTAGCTCTTAATATTTTAGTTTTTAATAAAATACCACACCTATTTTTTTTTCACATTTGAAAAAAAAAACTCATTTTATTTTTGCAAAAAATATTTTCTTTACATTTAAAATAAAATCCCAATCCATTTTAATAACCCAATGCAATTTAAGTAAACACATTATTGGATGCTTTTATCATGTGTAAGGTAACGACACCAGTGCTCCTCACTCTTAAGGCCTTATTTTTTAAATGCTTTTTTTTTTTCGCATGGTATTCGTGAGGTATTCATGTAACAATATTATACTTTGGTCTGTAATATACACTGATTCTTCTAGTTGTTCTTAGATACTTTTTCAAATATTCAATACATTAAGCAAAAGATTTAAATAAATAAATAAATAAATAAAAATTGAACCTATAAAATGCACCAGTGTTTGTCACTTGAAAAATGAATTTTACCAGTAGTCGTCAGGTGTTTGCACCTGTGGTCATCATGTAAAGTAAATGTAACTAGTGGATCTACAGATGAGAAGCCTCAACGTTCTATGAGCATCACACTCTATTCAACAGGCTATTTTTATTTATTCCTTATTATATAATATATATATATACATATTAATTCAACTTACTTGCTATATAAACAGATACGTTCCTGAGGGGGGCTGTCACCCCTCAACCCCCCGCTGTAACTCTCTCTCTATACCTATCTGTATATCAAATATATGTATTCTTAATATCTGACAGTCTTGTACTATTTCCCTGAAATTAATAAATATTTGTACCACGTTTCATGAAAAAAATAATACATAGCATACCGAAATTATTTTGTGTAACCCTGTAAACTAATTACAAGTTCTATGCAAACACTTTTCAACAGAAAAACATTCTAATGAAATTCCATTATATTTATTGGGGTGTAACCATATAAAAATACACTTTTAATAAACACTTAATATAGACCGTAATAGTACGAAATTCTTTTATGTATCTCGGAAAGTAGTCACAGTTATTATGTACAGTCGGTAACAAAAGTGTCCGAACACTAGCAAAAATTCTCATGTAAAAAAAGTACACTTCGTACGGTTTTGTTAAATAAATCCTTATCGAATCTTTTTCTTAGACTGACAAAAAACAGGATTCGACAAGGATTTATTTAACAAAACCTTATGAGTGTACTTTTTTTACTTAGGCATTTTTGCTAGTGTTCGGACACATTTGTTACCGACTGTACGCCAGTTAAAAGAATACAATAAATTAATTATAATGCATTAATTTTTCAAACTAATTTGACATCATTTGGATGATTACAGTACGTCAAATGAATTCTTTTGTGAGGTCCCATAAATAATTTATTTAATCTATACATACCTTTTTTTTTTTAAAGAGTAAACATGATTTTAAGCATCTTTACAATGTATGTTAAATCCATTATGTTCAATGCTGCATAAACGCATTAAAGTTCGCTTAAAAAAGAAAAAAAAAAAAAAAAAACCCATAGACTCTAATGTCACGAAATTCTTTTGTGTGTCTCTATAAACGAACCATAAACGTTGTATACACCAGTAAAAACTATTCAGGTAATCCTAAATTTTTCATGAATAATTGTTCGAAATTTGACATAATTTGGATGTTTACGTGACATTGTCAGAACATTTTTGTAAGATCTCCTGTACATTGATAAGGAAGCCTAAGGTCACATATTTTCTGCATAAAACATAATTTTACGCATCTCCCTAATGTATGCTAATCCCTAAATTCGTCTGTTGCAGAGTAATGATGTTAAAATGCGGTTAAACGAAATTCACCCTATATGCTGTAATGATAAGAATTTTGACGTGTCCCTGTACGCAATCCATAAAAATTATAGACATATAGTAACTTTTGTGGTGATTTCTGCTTATGATTTTATAGCTATAGAATAGTCTTTCTTTTTTTTTTTTTTTTTTTTTTTTTTCATCTATGCTTGTTGCTATTTGGTAGCAAACTGTAATTAGATGTTCAGTTCATGTAACCATAGTTAGTTGGAATGTCATTAGCTTTTGATTCTTGTAAATTGAATTTTTTAAACAGTTTTCAAATTTTTTTATTTCTTATTAATTATTTGTGAATTCCTTCCTTTTGTTTTATTATATTTATTCAAAAATAGAAATTTATCCTTCCGAGATGTTTAAGCTGTAATTTATCTTCTTCTGGTTGTTTTACTTATTCATATATTTGTTCCAAATACACCATCATTCTTCATTGGCTTTTCCTTCATTACTGCTAAATAATCATGAGTCTGCTATATTTTGTATGAACTTTAATTTTTTAAGCGATTTACCAGCTTTTAAAACACAGAATCAGACTGCTTGTTTTCAACAGCATATGACTTTTTCAATTTTCAGATGTCATTTTCATTTCCTCGGGAAATGTAATCGTTGGATTGTTGATGTTGAATGTAGAATAGATATTTCATCTAAATTTCCATGTAAAATTTCTTTACGAATGTGTTTAAAATTCTATGCTGCGTACCTTTATTTCCTTGTGAGTGACGCTATCCAAATAAACTATTTTAAATTTATGTAGCTACTTATATTCGTCTCGTAAAGTAAATATTTTATACATTTTTTATTAGTTTGCATTTGAAAAATACGTGTTTTCTTGCTATGAATGACAATTTTAAAGTATTTTCTATTTCAGGATTCTGATGAATCCGAAAAATGCTATCTCGTTAAAAATGAATTCCAAAATTGTTTACCTTATCTAGTAAGTATTTGATGTATTTTTCAATTACTCATATTATTCATATTTATTTCTTATTATTACTTTATAGATAAAATGCATTAAACTATAACATTTCACCAGAAAATTTTCGCCCTATAATTTAGCCTGTATAATATATGTGTACATAACTATGTCCAGATTTACCGATGCTTATAACATTCCATGCCAGTATTTTTGTACAGTTTTAACTACTTCCTTGAATTGTATAAACATCGCATAAAAATCGTATAAAAATATTTTGTTTATGAATAGTGGTTGAAAACGTTATGGGAAGCGATAATTTTGCACATCTGAGGTTAATGTTTTAAATACCATATTGTAATATGTACGAAAAATACAAAGATATCCGACTGTAGCGCACTGACTTTATATAGATTTTAGTGAATTTATAAGCATAGATTTTTTTCAGAATGCATTTCTGCTATTTTTATGGAGAGATGTGTTAAAACGCAGCATTTGTCTGAGTTTAAATTTTCTAGATATGTTATATATCACACGTTAATTTCATTACCGTGCTATTTTCTCTTTTAAGAACACAAAATCTTATTTCTTGCGGCCTGTAGATAATGCTATTTGAACAGCCATCACTTTCAACCCCTGATTAATCATAGTAAATCTATTAATAAAAATTTAAAGCTTGTATTAAATATAGATGATTTTTTTTTCAGAATATTCAGACATATTTTATCACACCACTTCTGCAAATAATCTTGCTCAAAAGACTAAATTTCTTGCAATTATTTCATTTTACGTAATATGGATAACAAACAAATACATTCATAAATCGCTAAAAATTTGACTTTCCTATTAAAAGCACCTCAAAACACGTAATTATAGTAAAAATAAAGCGTTTAAATTTGAAACTTTGTTTAACATACTTATATAAGGTACCATTCCACATCAGAATTTTCTGGACTTGATAAAATTTAGTAAATTATTTGCATTAATTATGTTCAGTAATTAAGAATTTTGTGTAGCCATGTATAATGTTAACAAATTACATACACAACGCGTAGCATACTTAAGTTTAGCTCTGTATGAAAATGATATAACCACTTGTGTTTCAATTTTAGGAATTACAAACTTATTTTTTATACTCATAATGCATCTGAATTCCTTTGAGTTGCCCTGTAAAAGAATGGAAAATTATATTCATTTGATATCATGCATTTAATATGATTTTATAAATATGAAAATTATATAATCATTTTGTTTAGTTCAGTTCAAAGATATTTAAAAGTAATATACACACGTATATATATATATATATATATATATATATATATATATATATATATATAACTACCTCTGTGCATGAATCATTTTCTTGATTTCAATGAAATGTTTATTGCAAGTTGTACAGATTTAGAGGTATCGAGATTGGTCATTCTGCTATTATTCGTTCTTGATATATGCTTAGAGCAGAAATATAGACACACAGACCGACAGAACAACCAATAAAAGACCTGATTCTTGGATTCAAATCACCTCAAAACATGCATATTTTGCAAAATTTTACATTTAAAAAAATGTCTAAAAACTTACTTTCTCGGCCGTTATTTGGGTAAGCGGTTGCTAACTGCAGAACTAGCATCAGTATCTACCATAGTTTCATTAAGTACCTCCATGACTTAGTTGATATATATATATATATATATATTTCTTATTGAGAGTCTAACATCTTTTTATATGTTTACCTAAATTTCTGAAATACAGTCAGCAGCAAAAATATTCGAGCACTAGCAATAATCCCTATCTAAAAAAGTTCACCTAATTCTGCTTTGTTAAGTAAATCTTTGTCAAGTCATATTTCTAGTCAGTCTAAGAGCATGATTGACAATGATTCATTTAAGAAAACTGCATTAAGTGCACTTTTTTAATGTTGGAATTATTTGCTAGTGTTCGAATAATTTTGCTGCCTACTTTATTCTGTGGTTCAAATTTATTGAAAAATGTGCTAGCTAACAACTTAATGAGAAGTTGAATGGAGTCACTTCAAAAATCTCAAGTTGTTCAGTAATTCTGAATATTCCTAAAATTTTTTTCTTGATAATAGTATGTTCTACTAGCTCTACTTCTTTAAATTTATTTTTATTTTTAATACATGAAGAACAAAACATATGCAGTCCACAGCATTAGGAATTTTAAAATGATCCACGGTAGCATAGATTAAAACCTTTCAATGAAGTTTGAAATTAATCAAATTCATAAGATATTCCTTATAAGAAATATTAATACATATTTATACAACGTTAGAATAATTTTAGTGGAATAAAAAAGTAATTATAGATGAAGTAATATTGACGATATTAATTCTCTTACTCATTCATATCCAGTTTCTAGATAAACAGTAACATTACATCCGACGGAAAATTCTTGCCATTTGAATTAAAAAACTGACACTGGAAATCATGGTTTAATAAGAAGACATAGTGCCGAATAATTTTCTTGGAACAATAAAGTAATGATTAACGATATAAATGTTTGTTTTCTTATTCATTCATATCCAATAACTTGATGCAGTCTAACATGACATCCAACGGAAAACTCTCGCTTTTGAATTAAACAAGAAAGAAAAATCAGGCAGTACGCATTGATTAGTAACACTTTCCAACTGTACGCAATTGTTGAATAGAGTAACTGTTAATATTCTTTGCCTACGTTATCGCACAACAGACAGAAAGATTGAAAAACATACAGATAGACTAATGGATTTTAAAATTACTCTTAGGCATTTTGGAAAGTGTTAAAAAGGCTTAACGCAAAAGAAAAGGCAGCCGTTAGATTATAATTACAGCTTTTAAACTAACTGAATATTTTACTGTAGCCCTGTAAATATGAAAGTTAATCATATCATATTCTGTAAAAAAAAATATTTTAGAATATTAATAATACATGTCAATGTTTTTAAGATTTTTGTAGTAGAAATATTTTAATTTTTAACTTTTAAAAAATTCTGTCCAAAAACGTAATACATTGGCTTTTTTTTATTGTTGTTGTTGTTGTCATTGTAAACAAACTAGTTGTACAGGACCTATTAATGACATTTTAAATAGGGAACATTCATATGGAACATGAGTGTATCATTTTTAAAAAATTCTCAAAATATTCACGGATAATAGGAACTGGAGACAAACAGATAGAAAGGTAGACAATCGGACGGACAGATGCACAAATTGAAATCATATTCCCACTAAAATTATATGAAAGTGTTAAAACGCTCATGTAAACAAAAGTGCAATTCAAGCAAATTTTTATTAATACCTCTTAAAGGAACTGATTATTTTTGTGTGCCTCAGTAAATCTGATGCTTACTATATTACACAGAAAGCACACTCTTTTGTGCATACGAATAATATATTTCAATTGCATTAAGCTTTGTGGAAGATAAATTTATTAAAATTTAGTTTATAAAAATAACTCTCATACAACACAATGCTTTGGAGTACTTTCAAGTGCCCCTGTACACAAACCAGCTAGAAATGTACTCTACTTTACATAGGAAACATCCGATAGGGAATTGAATAACATATTAAAATTCATTAAAGTTTTTATACATTAAAGGTATTAAAATGTATAGAAACTCCTCTCATAGAACACAATGCTTTCGAATACTTTTGGGTGTCCCTCTACACAAACCAGAAGAGGTATCTATTCCATTTTCAATAGGGAACATCCGATAGTGAACTTCAATAAAATATATCGGTTTAAAGAAATTCCATAAATATTTACGGGAATTAGAGCGCAGAAAAACACAAAGAGAGACAGACAGACGGATAGAAGAACAGTCAGACATATATACAAATTGAAATTATGTTGACACTAAAAAAGGATAGAAAGTTTCAAAAACGCTTAATGTAAACGAAAGAACAATTCTAGCAATTTTTTACTAATAGCTCTTAATATAACTGAATAGTTTTGTGTCACCCTGTAAATCTAATGGTAACCACGCTATATTCTATGCAAAGCACACTTTTGTACAAAAAAATAACATATTTCAATTTCCTAAAACTTCGTGGAAAGTAAAGTTATTAAAATTTGATTTACAGAAATATCTCACAAAGAACGCAATGCTTTGGAGTACTTTTGAGTGCCCCTGTACATACACTAGTGGTGGTATGTAATGTATTTTATATAGGAAACATCCAAAAGTGAACTTGAATAACATATTTCAATTTCATGAAGATGTTGTACAGTAAAGGTATGAAAATATGGTTTTTAGAAATGCCTCTCATAGAACACAATTCTTTGAAATATTTTCGGGTGTCCCTGTACACAAACCAGTTGAGGTATAAACTCCATTTTCAATAGGAAACATCCGAGAGTGAAATTGAATAATATATATCAGTTTCAAAAAATTCCACAAATATTTACGGGAGTTAGAGCACGGGCAGACAGACAGACGGACAGATACACAAATTGATATAATATTCGCACTTAAAAAAATGTTAGGTAGTGTTAAAAACGCTTAATGTAAACGAAAGTAGAATTCCAGCAAATTTTTAATAATAGCTCTTAATATAACAGAATATTTTTGTGTCACCCTGTAAATCTAATGCTAATCATGTTATATTCTATGTAAATCATTCTTTTGTGCATATAAATAACATAGTTCAATTTCCTAAAACTTCGTGGAAAGTAAAGTTATTAAAATTTGATTTATAGAAATATCTCTCATAGAACGCAATGCTTTAGAATACTTTTGAGTGCCCTTGTATATAAAACAGAATTAGTATATAATCCATTTTATACAGGAAAAATCCAATAGTGAATTTGAATAGCATATTTCAATTTCATTGAGATATGTGTACAGTAAAGGTATGATTTATAGAAATACCTCTCATAGAACACAATGATTTTAAATACTTTCGGGTGCCCCTGTACACAAACCAGTAGAGGTATAAACTCCATTTTCAACAGAAAACATCCGGTAGTGAACTGGAATAACATATTTCAATTTCATTAAGCTATGTGTACAGTAAAGTTATGAAAACACGATTTATAGAAATACCTCTAACAGAACACAATGCTTTGAACTACTGTCGGGTGTCCCTGTATACAAACTAGTAAAGGTATAAACTCCATTTTCAAAAGGGAATATCCGATAGTGAACTTGAATAACATATATCAGTTTCAAGAAATTCCACAAATATTTACGGGAATTAGAGCGCGGGGAGGCAGACAGACGGACAGACAGACAGACAAACCGAAATCATTAGCACTTTTCAACCTTGTTGGGAAGGGTTAAAAATGTTAGAAAGTGTTAAAAACGCTTAATGTAAACGAAAGTACACTTTTAGCAAATATTTATTAATAGCTCTTTATATAACTGAATATTTTTTTGTCACCATGTAAATCTAATGCTAATCATGCTATATTCCATGCAAAGCATTTTCTTTTGCGCTTATAAATAACACATTTCAATTTCATAAATCACCGGTCAAAGTAAAGTTATTAAAATTTAGTTTATAGAAATATCTCTCATAAAACGCAATACTTTGGAATACTTTTGTGTGTCCCTGTACACAAATCAGCGGTAGTATTTGCTCCATTTTATACAGGAAACATCCGATAGTGAACTTGAATAACATATTTCAATTTCATTAAAATTTGTGTACAGTAAGGTTATTCAAATATGGTTTATAGAATTGCCTCTCATAGAACACAAAGCTTTGAAATATTTTCGGGGGGTCCCAGTACACAAACCAGTTGAGGTATAAACTCCATTTTCAAATGGGAACATCCGATATTGAACTTGTATAACATCTTTAAATTTCTTTAAGATTTTTGTACAGTAAGGGTATGAAAATATGTTTTATAGAAATGCCTCTCATAGAACACAATGCTTTGAAATATTTTCGGGTGTCCATGTACACAATCCAGTAGAGGTATAAACTCCATTTTCAATAAGGAACATCCGATAGTGAACTTGAATAACTTATATCAGTTTCAAGAAATTCCATAAATATTTACGTTAGTTAGAGCGCACACAGTCAGACGGACAGACAGACAGACAGACAGACGGACAGACAGACTGACAGACAGACAAACCCAAGTCATAAACACTTTTCAACCTTGTTTGAAAGTGTTAAAAACTGACACTGGAAATAATCTTTTAATTCGTTAGTAGTCGCTAATTGGTCGATTCGCCACCCATCTCTTCAGTGTCGCGACTGTTTTATTCAATATTCACCAAAAATTTTTAGAAGTGTCATTTGATATACATAAAAGGGGAATCAACTTGAATAATCGTCGATTTTGCATATCAAATGCCACTTCTAAAAATGTTTGGTGGCTATTGAATAAAAAAGTCGCAACACTGAAGGGATGGACTGCGAATTAACAAACTAGCGTCTACTAACGGGTTAATAAGAAGGCATAATGCCAAATAATTTTACAAAAATTTTATTGGAACAATAAAATAATTATTGGCGATATAAATATTAGTTGTTTTATTCATTCGTATTCAATAACTTGATACATATATCATGACATCCGACGGAAAGTTCTTGCCTTTTGATATAAAAAAAACCGACACTGGAAATAATTGTTTAATAAGAAGGCATAACGCCAAATAATGTTAGGATAATTTTATTGGAACAATAAAGTAATGATTGACGATATAAATATTAGTTCTCTTATTCCTTCATATCCAATAACTTTATAGAGTAACATGACATTCGACGGAAAATTCTTGCCTTTTGAATTAAAATACTGACACTGAAAATAATCATTTAATAACAAGGCATAGTGCCAAATAATGTTACAGTAATTTTATTGGAACAATGAAGTAATGATTGGCGATATAAATATTAATTATCTTGCTCATCCATATCCAGTTACTTGATACAGAATAACATGACATAGCATGGAAAGTTCTTGCCTATTGAATTAAAAAACTGACACTGGAAATAATCGTTGAATAACAAGGCATAATGCTAAACTGAACATTTAAATTAGAGAATAGTTCAGAGAAATTTTAAAATTCAAAACACATGCAATCTCTTTATCAGGGTATTATGTGTATTTATTTATATAATCTTTATTCTGTGGAAATAAAAGATTAAATTTGATAGTTCTTACCCCAAATAGGCAAGCGCCTTCCCCATTCTCGTTATACTGTTTATTTTATATACAACTTGATATTACCTAAGAAATATCTTCTTTTTTTTTTTTTTTTTTTTTTTTTTTTTAGTTCAACCAAACAAAATTTTCCGTTTGAACTAATATTTTTCTTACACCAAACTCTACATTGTACATTTCAGTTAAAAGAGTTTTTTTTTTTTTTAATTAGATAATTCTTTTTTAGATAATTAATTTTTGAAAGCCCACAATTGATATAAAAAATCACAATGTATCTATATTGCATACGAATACTTCTCCGTTTGTATCATATATTACCTTAACTTTTTTTTTACGACAACCTTATTTGCTTATGACAACCTTATGTAAGAAGCCCTGGAAACGACAGGCTATTATTAAATAGCAGAATTGTAACTGACTGTTTAAACAAAAATGTTGAACCTATCTAAAGTTAATTAAATATAATTCCTTAATTTTGAACTGACTTCCTTAAAGATTATATACTGCGAAAAATAAAGTGTTTAAAATAAGTAATGGAACACACTCAATTAGAAATGAGTTATTTTGTTTCATAAGTCACAAATGATAGGAAAAATCACAGAGTATCTATATCGCATACGAATACTGACTGCTCCGTTGCTATCATATATTACCTTACCTTTGCTTACGACAACGTTATTTGCTTACTACAACCTTATTCGCTTATGACAACCTTATGTTAAAAGCCCTGGAAAGGATAGGCTAATATTATCCAGTAGAATTGTACAGTTGGTAACAAAAGTGTCCGAACACTCGCAAAAATTCCTATGTAAAAAAAGTACACTTCATACGGTTTTGTTAAATAAATCCATGTCGAATCCTCTTCTTAGTCAGTCTAAGAACATGATTCGATAAGGATTTATTTAACAGAACCGTATGAAGTGTACTTTTTTTACATAGGAATTTTTGCTAGTGTTCGGACACTTTTGTTACCGACTGTAACTGACTGTTTGAAAACACAATGTTGAATCTATCTAAATTTAATTAAATATAATTCCTTAATTTTGAACTGACTTTCTTAAAGATTATATACTGCTGAAAATAAAGTGTTGAAAATAAGTAATGGAACACACTCAATTAGAAATGAGTTATTTTGTTTCATAAAGGAATACATGTTTGTCTTATTTATGAACTATTACGCATTTTTCTAAATTAAAATCAGTTCACTTCACAATTCATTATAAATATGCTGAATTAAAATACGTTCTTTAATAGAATTTCTATAAATTTAAACAAAATGATTTCAAACATAAAATTTACTCCCTCCAATCTGCAGAACTTTTTTTTGGGGCGGTTTGATGCTGATTTGAGGAATAATACATCAATGAGAATCTGTGTCGGGGATATCCCTAACAGCAAACCTTCTCCAAATGACATCCTCAGAATGTCCTATGGATGAAAAGGACATCTATGGACATACTATGGACATCTTCAGGACGTATTATTGACAGATGTGTTGATAGGATAAGGATTTGCCATGATTGATGCCAATTTTTGAGCATGCTAATATACTCAGCAATAAGTACGTGGGATTTTTAAATTTGAATATATTTGTTTCGGGGCTATTTTGAGTATGTGGCATACACAAATTTACGAATTTAGCGCATTTTTGAGTATTTTTGCTCCTTTTCTTTTTTTTAATGTATGTGCTCAATTAAAGATCCACAACTCCTTACGAATATTTTAAAAAGGTTCTTACAAAATGCCCTTTACAATACAGAGGCTGTTCGCACATTTTTTAGACGATTTTGATGAAGTGTACTGAAGCAATTTCACTCATATTTCGTGTTTTAGTTGTTCACTTTGATAGCCCTTGTTCTTAACTATCATTCTACATCATAATTTCTATGATAATAATGCTTTTTATAATATCGGAAGAGGTATATTTTTCTACTCTTCTTGAACGGCTTTCCAAAGTCCACAAACGTTGTAGTCGGTGTTTAGATAATGTTGATTTTAAGAGTCAAAAAACACAAAAATCCAACAGTGATACATCAGGAGATTTAGCAGGAATATCAGTGAAGGGTATGGTTTTAATTCCCGTTTTTTGTTCCATTTTTTTCTAGAAAAGCAATTGCGGATTGCGATGTGTGACTGCTTGTTTTGTCTTGATACAGTTCAACGGATTGATAGCATTGTGGATAAAGATCTGGATTTTCATTTTTAAAAATTGGAAATAAAATATGTTCTTGATAGTATTTAGAGCTGATTTTGACATTTTTGTCACATTTTTCTGCTTTTATCTTGCGCTTCTATGAAAAACCAGTGGCAATCATAAATCCTCTAGAAAAACTTTCTTTTGATGCTTTGAACCATGTAGCAAAAATTTTTTTCTCCACTTTTGTGATAATAAATTGATCTTTTTTTTATTGCAACCACTTAAATAGACCCAAAATTCATCTATTGTTGCGACATTTTTCCATTTTTCTCCTGATAAATGCTTTTCATAAAGATTTCACTAAAAACTCTCTTTGGAAAGAGCGGAAACCTATCCTTCCATCCACTGCCTTTTTAAAAGCGCATTTTTGCATTTAAACAAAAATTCTAAATATCTGAAGATAAATAAAACTTCCAAAAATATAACTGTTGTGAAAATAAAATTCTCCATGCAAACGATTTTTTCTTACTGCGAAATAAAATCGTCTAAAAAATGTGCGAACATCCTCTGTAATCACGAATGATCTATTAAAAATATACAAAATCGTATTTCTGAAATGTGTAATAATTACATTGCTCGGCATAAAAATTGCCTTGACACCGTTTCAGCATATTCTTATGTAAAATGGTCTTCTGAATCCGAATTTTACGCGCATTTCTATCTATCACCCACTATTTTAGGAATGGCCCCCTATTTTCATCACTTGTTGGTGATTTAATGGCTATAAATTTGATTTTCAGGAGGGTTATTTTAAGCGTTAAATACCTTCTGAGGGGCTACAGATGAGAAAAATTGTAAAACATAGACAATTACGACAAGGGATTTTTTTTTTTTTTTTTTTTTTTTTTGGGGGGGGGGGGATATGCCACTGAAATTGTGCATTACATATCTTAAATATTTTTTAATCTGTTATTAATGTTATTTTTTATACTTTACATATTTTTGTTTTAAGGTGTTAAATTAATTATTTTTCATTCTTCAAATCAAATTCATGGCCATAAAATTATCGAACAGGGAAGGAAATTGGGAGAAGGGGTAGTGCATCTAGAAAACAGTGGATGGCTGGGCAAAATGGGAATCATATTCGGACACAGGAGGTCATTTTACATAAGAATCAGCAAAAATGATATCCGATCTCACTTTTTTTTTTTTTTTTTTTTTTTTTTTTTTCAAAGCAGTGTTATCTGCATGAAGTCTTAAAAAATTATTTTTATAAAAAAAAAATGAAATTGGATCCTCATTCTAATTATTGTACTGTACATATTATAATTATTAAATTTTAATTTAAATATCATTATTGCGTATGTTATAGTATTGCTTGAAATATAAGTAATTTAATCCTTACAAACATCTTCTTTCCAGGACAAAGGAAGTGAACTGTGTGACGAAAAGGCGGATATAAGGAAAACGATAAAAGAGGTAATTTCCAGATAGATTACTCTGATTTTTAAGAACTTTTAAATTGACCTATTTAGACATATATCCACTGCATTCAATTAGTTTATCCATCTATCCATCTATTGTATAATCTATCAATCTATCTAGTCTATCTATCTAATATCTATCTAAGTTTGACCTATTGTTTAATTTCCAAGTGGTACTCACTAAAAAATTGAAAAAACTCCCATCGAAAACGTGTTTATAAACCGATTTTCTTAAAACTCGATATAGAAATATAGCGATCATCAGGGTCTAAACCACAAATTACGTAACAAATTTGTGATAATTAACATGTATCAAAATTGTCTAAAATTAAAAAATTCAATCTCGTAGAAAAAAATCTGGTGTGTCACTCACACAACTTTCTTTTACCCAGAAATTTGATACTATAAATACAGGTTGGAGATTAAGAGGTAAGATAACGATATTATGTAAACCTATGTTAAATAATTCAAATTAGGCTTCAGGAGAATTTTATACGATAATTAGTTCTGTGTGAGGGGGGCTGCCGCCCTCCTGCCCCCTCATCTCATTCATTCACCTACATTTATATAGAATTTAATCCGAATGTTAAAAAATAATTTATTAAAATTATTTTTTAAAAAAATTATCTTTTATGATAATGCTGGCAATTTCAATATTAAATAAGTAGTATAACAGCAAATATCAAAAAGAAAGTCCATTTCATTCTCAAAATATTAAAAAGAAAAAAAAAAATTTTTTTTCGTTAAAAGTAAAAAAAAAAAAAAAATCGATAAATTTGCTTTAAATTATCGCAGATCGATGGTTCAACCATTCGTTTTAAAGGTATTGGCGAGCTCATTCTAAAGATACCCATCATGAAAATTTACTCCCCTCGTGGGGGGACTTCCCCTCAGGCGGGGAGGCGAGGCTCCTACAGACACAAAAAAAAAAATTCCCAGTTAACTATCACATATACAAAAAATATATATTCATTTCATTTGAATTAGTGCAGTCTATAGACGTAAAACTCTACTTACCTGCAATTTCCCCCATAGACGTAATGTATTAGAATTCTCTTGATTGTCCTTGTACACGAACCATTTGCTTGATCTTAACGAAAAGCTTACTGCAGCATCCCTATTTGATACACATTTAGAATACCAAGTTTAAACTTTCTGCCATAATTTGTTTTTGAGATATGCTGATAACAGACAGACACACACAGACCATTTGCTAAAAACAGGATTTTCGTATTCAGGGGACCTGAAAACGTGTAAATATAACAAAATCTCGCGTTCGAAACTTTGACCCAAAAACAATACTTTCTCTACCTTTTGGGTAAGAGAAAGTAAATTATCTGGTGTGTCACTCACACGACTTTCTCTTACCCTGAAATTTAATACTATAAATACAGCTTGCAGATTAGGTAAGATAACAAGTACTGCGATGTAAACCTGTGTTAAACAATTCAAATTAGGCTTAGGAAAAGATTTATATGATAATTAGTTCTGTGTGAGGGGGGCTACCGCCCCGCTAAATTCCCCGTTTCATTAATGCACCGACATTTATATAGAATTTTATTCGGTTGCTAAAAAATAATTATGTTTTTAAAAAATAATTTATTAAAATTATTATTTTAAAAAATTATCTTTTATGATAATGAAGACGATTTCCATATATTAGAGAAATAGTATAACGCCAAATATAAAAAAAAAAGTTCATTTTATTCTCAATATTTAAAATAATCTGGTGTGTCACTCACACGACTTTCTCTTACCCTGAAATTTAATACTATAAATACAGGTTGAAATTAATTGTTAAGACAACGAGTTGTGTTATGTGAACCTGTGTTAAACAATTAAAATTAGACTTCAGAAGAGTTTTATATGATAATTAGTTCTGTGTGAGGGGGGCTACCGCCCTCCTAAACCCCCGTTTCATTAATGCACCGACATTTATATAGAATTTAATTCGGCTATTAAAAAATAATTCTGCTTTTAAAAAATAATTTATTAAAATTATTATTTAAAAAAATTATCTTTTATGATAATGCAGACGATTTCCATATTAGACAAGTAGTATAACACTATATATCCAAATAAAGTCCATTTTACTCTCAATATTAATAATAAAAAAAAAAAAAAAAAAAAAAAACTCTACTTACCTGCAATTTCCCCCATAGACGTAATGTATTAGAATTATCTTGATTGTGCCTATACACGAACCATTTTCTTGATCTTAACGAAAACTTACTGTAGCATCCCTATTTGATACACATTTAGAATATCAAGTTTGAACATTCTGCCGTAATTTGTTTTTGAGATATGCTGATGACAGACAAACACACACACAGACACACACAGACATACACACAGACCATTTGATAAAAACATGATTTTCGTATTCAGTGGACCTCAAAACAGTGGACCTCAAACGAGAAAGTAAATAATCTGCTTGGTCACTCATACAACTTTCTCTTACCCTGAAATTTAATACTATAAATGCAGGTTGGAGATTAAGAGGTAAGATAACGATGTTGTGTAAACCTATGTTAAACAATTCAAATTGGGCTTCAGCAGAGTTTTATATGATAATTAGTTCCGTATGAGGGGGGCTACCGCCCCCCTCAACCGCCCGTTTCATAAATGCACCTACATTTATATAAAATTTAATTCAGTTATAAAAAGAAAAAAAAAAAAAATCTGTTTTATAATATATATATATATATATATATATATATATATATATATTAAAATTATTATTTAAAAAAATTATTTTTTATAAAAATGCAGACGATTTCCATATTAGAGAAGTAGTATAACACCAAATATTCAAAAAAAAGGCCATTTTATTCTCAAAAAAAAAAAAAAAAAAAAAAATCGTTAAAAGTGAAAAAAATCGATAACTCTGTTTTCAATTATCGCAGATCCATTGTTCAACCATTCGTTTTAAAAGTATTGACGAGCTCTTTTGAAAGATACCCATCATGAAAATTTACTCCCCTCGAGGGGGGACTTCCCCTCAGGGGGGGGGGGGGAGGCGAGGCAAAAAATATATATTCGTTTCATTTGATTTAGCGCAGTCTATAGACGTTAAACTCTGCTTACCTGCAATTTCCCCCATAGACGTAATGTATTAGAATTCTCTTGATTGTCCCTGTACACGAACCATTTGCTTGATCTTAACGAAAAGCTTACTGTAGCATCCCTATATGATACACATTTAGAATACCAAGTTTGAACTTTCAGCCATAATTTGTTTTTGAGATACGCTGATAACAGACAGACACACACACAGACACACACACAGAGACACACACAGACATACACACAGACCATTTCTAAAAACATGATTTTTGTATTCAGGGGACCTGAAAACGTGTAAATATAAAAAAAATCTCCTTATTGAAAGTTTGACCCAAAAACATTATCTACCTTATGGGTAAGAGAAAGTAAATAATCTGGTGTGTCACTCACACGACTTTTTCTTACCCTGAAATTTAATACTCTAAATACAGGTTGCAGATTAAAAGGTAAGATAACGAGTACTGATATGTAAACCTGTGTTAAACAATTCATATTATGCTTCTGAAAATTTTTATATGATAATTAATTCTGTGTGAGGGGGGCTACCGCCCCCCTCAACCCGCCGTTTCATTAATGCACCGACATTTATATAGAATTTTAATCGGTTACTAAAAAATAATTCTGTTTTTAAAAAATAATTTATTAAAATTATTATTTAAAAAAATTATCTTTTATGATAATGCACACGATTTCCATGTTAGAGAAGTAGCATAACACCAAATATATATATATATAAAAAAAGTTCCAATAAATATAAAAAAAAGCCCTCCCCCCTAGGGGGGGGGGGGGGAGGCGAGGCTCCTACACACAAAAAAAAATTTCCCAGTTAACTATCTCTATTACAAAAAATATATATTCGTTTCGTTTTGTTTATTGCTCTCTATAAATGTTAAACTCTACTTTCCTGCAATTTTCCCCATATACTTAATGTATTAGAATTCTCTTGATTGTACCTGTACACGAACCATTTGCTTGATCTCAACGAAAAGCTTACTGTAGCATCCCTATATGATACACATTTAGAATACCAAGTTTGAACTTTCTGCCATACTTTGTTTTTGAGATATGCTGATGACAGTCTCACACACACACACATATACACACATACACGCACAGAGACCAACCACTAAAAAAAGAATTTTTGGATTCAGGGCACCTCAAAATGTGTTAATATAACAAAATTTCGCGTTCGAAAATTTGACCCAAAAACAATACTTTCTCTACCTTATGGGCAAGAGAAAGTAAAAAGGACCTTCTGGCTTATTTCGAAGAGTAGGTGTATTTCTTACATCTTACGAAATAGCTGCCATGGTAAAACAAAATGTCAGCTGCGAATTATTAATGGACTTGGTAGAAATATTGATGTGAACTATGCACATTCGGGGGGGGGGGGGGCGAAAGCAACAACCAATGTAACTACGTTGCTAATCGATGCACAAAAATGTAATAGGTATTATTCGACGGGGAATTATGGGTAGTTTCAGAAAATGGAGTGCAAGTTTGAATTGGGGGTCGTCTACATATAAAGCGTGCTCCAAATTTAATTTTTTCAATAATAATAATATTTTTTCAATATTAGTTGTATATTTAACTTATTTTTTCACTGAGTTATAAGCGTTCAAAGTTTGAAGGTGCTAATGTTAAATTCATATTTCAAACTTTTATTAATATCTTTACAAAAAATAACTTGATGGATATATATATGTATATATATAAATATATATAAAACGAGATACCGTGAAGAAATCCAAACATAATCCATCATTACTTTTGATTCTGAAAAATATTTTTAATTCTGAAAAATATTAAGAAATTCATATTCATAAAATTATGAGATATGACTTATATTAATTTTTACATATAATTAATCCTAATGCTGAAAATTATGGGTGTGCAGATTTGCAGATCATTCCAGTTATATGTTTTCGAGATTTAAATATTTTTTTCTTTTGGAGTGGTTTTCTTATAAAGTTTTGCATGAGATAACGAAGCAAATCTTAAAAAATAACAAAGAAAATTAAAGATTTTTTTTCTTTTACGTTTTTATTTACAGCGTCAAATTATATAACAACATCGCCAAACGCAAGGAAATGAAACAAAAAAGATGATTTTTAAACATTAGTGTTAGCATCAAGAATTCCTGTTTTTCTAAAGAAGACAATCCCCGCCATTCATCGTTCTTCGAAACAAAACAATGCAGAAGAGAAAAGAAAATGTGACTTTGAGTATTCGTGTTAAACCCCTTATCTTATATTGACAAAAATATATACAAGTGGTATTTACTTCATCGATTACTCTTAATAAATATACAAATTTAGTCGCAATTAATTCAAAAATTCAAAAGTTATGCTGTTGACAAATTAAGTGGTTGGCATTTGGATCAAAATCACGTGGCAAATTAACAGTGAACTAATCCAAGATATTTGTATGAAAAATCCACTGTCCATCTTTAGCTCGACTAAATGCAGTATTTCAAAAGTTATCAGGATAACAAATTCTCAAGTGGTATCGTTCAAGTGTCCGCAACATAGAATCAAACTTGCGGAAAAACTTGCTCACCGAAATCATATATAAATGAATGATACATTCCTTTTAAAACTTTGGTTCAAATTAATTAGGTATTTCAAAAGTTATCGTGATAACAAATTTTCAAGTGGCCGCCACTTTCAAACAATTTGACGGAGGAAGTTGCCCAGAAAACTCCTCCAAGATATTTGAAGCATAAGTTCACTGTCTAATTTTGGTTTGAATCAGTGCAGTATTTCAAAAGTTATTGCTTTGACAAATTTTCAAGTAACAGTCTAAGTGGCTGCAACTTGAACCCAAAATCGCGGAGCAACCTGCTCAGCGAAATCATCGAAAATATTCGTATGATAAGTTCACGGTCCAATTTTGGTTTAAACAAATTCATTGCTTCAAAAATTATCTTGATAAGAAATTTTCAAGTGGCATTGTGATTTCAAGTGGTCACTACTTGAAAAAAAAAATCCTAAGTGAAATGCTCAGCGAGCTTATCAGAGATATTTTAATGACAAATCCACTACCCAAATTTGATGAGAATGGATTCGGTATTACAAAAGTTAACATAATGGCACATTTTCAAGTGGCTGCCACTTGGAAAGATAATGAGGAGGAAGTTAACACGCGAACTTATCAAAAATATTTGAACTGTAAGTTCACTATCGAACTTTGGTTTGAATGAAGTTAGTATTTTAAGAGTTATCGTGATGGCGCATTTTTAAGTGGCTGTCTGATTTCGAGTGGTCACAACTTGGAAATAAAATGTCGGACAAATTTCCCAGTGAACTCATCTAAGATATTTAAATGAAATGTTCACTTTCCAGCTTTGGCTCGAATTGAATCGGAATAAAAAAAATATCATGATTATAAATTTTCAAGTGACAACCTGATTTCACGTTAACCCGCTGTTTGTAACATTCGCGCTTCCTCTTTTGAATCTCCACAGTGGCTTTCGAGCCCCTCTCTAAAGGTTAAAAACGCTCAAAACCGCTGTATAGTGGTGAGCTGCCTCCTTCCGTCTTAGAAAATTCGTGCTTTGTTAAAAAATGATGGATAAAGTTAATTAAATTAATAAAATTGCTTGAGACCTGTCTGTGTAAACCTCAAAATTCAAGCAAATCCGAAATGAATGGGAAAACGTCTTCTTCTTCTTCTTTTTTTTTTTTTCTTTATGTGCATTTGTATGAGTTTAATAAAACAGCACCACAAAACTGGCGTTGTAAAAAATATTACTTACAAATTTTAAATAAGCATTTCAAAGCATAAACTTTAAATTGCATTTTATGGTGTTTATTCAAAGTTTGTAAATAACACTTGTATGAGTACTTAATTAGTTCGTTAATAATCATAGTAAAATCGTCACATAGTAAATAATCGCCGAAGATCGCAAAATTTTATATTAGTATAAATATCAATGAGAAGTATATGTATAATTAATGTTTGTAACATAGTTTTTATTTTAATAATATTTATAATAATTATCAATAATTAATTACAATTAATAAGTTTTATTGTACAAACATATAATATCCTACTGAGACCCAAGATCGTAATTTTAGTGCAATTTTTACCAAAATTCATATTATTGCTCCCTATTAGACTCGAAAACACTACATATATCAATTTATCTTTAAATTTTAAAAATTCATTGTTTTTTGACATGACTAATAGAATGGACAGTGGGTCTTAGGCAGGTAAAAATTTTCTTAAGATTTACATGAATCTTAAAACAAAATTCTGATTATTAAACACAAAATATTGACAAAAACATTAATTAGACATAAAAACATTGAAAGAAAAAAGTTGTAAGATACAAAATATTATTAATAACATTAATTTCTTCATTTGAGATGTTCTTTGAATTTATAAATTGAAAATTTCCTATATTTTTCCCAATTTTCATTGTCACTAATGTCTAAGATTTAGCATGTTACCATGAATAATTGCCTTCAATATTTTTCCAGTATCTACCTTTGCCTCTAAATAGCACGCAATTTTGAAATATATGTACAAAAAAACAACCTGTTCGAAAAAATTGTTTTTTTTTTTTTTTTTTAAGAAAAGTTTGACTAGATTTCAGATTTTTTTTTTTTTTTTTTTTATGCAAGAAATAATTTTTATCAATCCTACATAGTCAATAGAATTAATTATTATCAACGAAAAGAGAGATTGTATTAAAATATGAATTTAAAATTCATCTTAATACATAATAGTATATAATATTTTAAAATAATAGCGAGTTAAAAGTTTAAATAGTTAAATTAACGAATCGTTAGAGGCCGACATTTAATAACTCAGCAAATATGCGATATATTGTTTTGATATTTTTTTTTTTTCGAAACAATCTTTTATCTTCGGTCTTATTCAATGAAGAAATTTTTACATTTCCACATGCAGTAATGTTTTGAGATCAGAAATCTCAGCTTAAAGTCAAATGGGAAGAAATGATGGTGTAAATTTGTAATGGATTGAAAATCATGAAAAATATCTCTCAAACGGCACGAGCGAATTTCTTTTAACTAATATATGGTGTTAATGGGATCTTCGTGAATCCAGTAACGTTTTCTTTATTTTTATTAATAATTTTTCAGGAAAACTCTTGTTTTTTATGTAAATTGTTTTAAATATGGAACTTTATTTGTCCGCCAATTACATGTGTTTCTTCGGTGGAAACGCTGTTATGCGGTTTTCACGTGGTTTGGTTGGTTGAGCATGTAGCTGCCATTTTGAAAAAGATAGTGGCAACTTCATAAGAAAAAAAAATCAACTTGTCCTTCCTATGAGCTGTAAGGACTTGTTTTAATATTTTGATCGATAACCCCTAAAACGTAATGATATCAGTACAAAAAGCCTTAAAGGGTTAAGATTTTGTGGCGCAGCTATTTTATGGCTATAATATTTTGAAATATAGGTCTTAAAAATAATTATATCAAATTTTAAGCGACTTTTTCTATTAGTTAAAACATATATATATTTTCTTATATGATGTGATCATTTGCTTTTAACTTTTATTTATATATACAATGCAAATATAATACTTTTAACTTCAAGATAAAACAGATGTATAAAATATACTCACTGAAGCTTTTTGCTTCGCATTTCAAATTCAAAATAACAGTTTGAAATAGAATGATATCAAAATTCCAGTGACGCCTCGGTGTTACTTAAAAGATTCGTTTATAGATTCCATTAAAATTACTTTTGTTTTAACTAATAAAGTATATTTACACATGGAAACAGTCCTTTTAGTTTTCAAATATACTGTCAAATATATACACTTTCACTGAGTTTGCATTATAAATTGAAATTACTTATTTCAATAAATTGATTTGTCTTCTGCGTCACGCTATCGAAAACTGTAAGTAAATTCTGCACACATTTTCACGATAATGTGATACAAAGTAACAGTAACAGGATAATGTGATACAAAGTAACAGTAACATAAATTTTATTTACAGTTTTATATAGCTTGACAAAAAAAAAAAAATCCATTTATTGAAATAAATAATTTCAATTTGTTATGCAAACTGAGTTAAAGTATGGTTATTTGACAGTATATTTGAAAATTAAAAGCACTGTTTTAATAAGTAAATATACTTTATTAGACAAAACAAATGTAATTTTAATGGAGTTTTAAAGGAAATCTTTAAAAGTAACACCGAAGCGTTACTGGAATTTTGATATCATTCCAGTTAAAAACGTTATATTGAATTTTGAAATGCAAATGAAAAAGCAGCAGTGAGTATATTCTATATAACTGTTTTATCTTGAAGTTAAAAAATATTATATATGCATTGTAAATATAACTAAAAGGAAAAAGTAAATGATTACATCAAATAAGAAAATCTCAAAATATATTTTAACTAATAGCAAAACGTCACTTAAAATTTGATATAAATTTTTTTAAGACTCATATTTCAAAGTCTTATGGTCATAAAATAGCTGCGTCAAACCTGTTAAGTATTTTGTACTGATTATGTTTACTCTCAAATGTTGTTAAAAAAAGTTAAAATTCTTAATAAACTTGAAAATGCAATTCTATCAAAAAATGAGCTGAAGAAATCTTCTTCTGCTTGGTAAAGAAATGTGTGGAAGAAAATGCTTATTGAACTTGTTTTTATTCATTTTATGATGAATGAAAGAGTCAAAATAATGTATTTCTTAATATATTACACAATTAACTAAAATGGAACTATTTGTGTTTGTGTCACTAAATATTATATTTAAAATATACGTTTTGCATTTTTATAATTATATTTAATTTTGCAATTTCAATTTCAGAGAAATATTACATTTGATTGCATTAATGGAAAGTGCAAATACAAAAGCGAAGTAAGTGTTTATTGTAATCTAATTATTTCTTACTTAAACAATTAATTATAGAATATAAAATAATCAAAATTGTCTACATTATAGGATTCTACATACACATTTTTCCCAAGTTGATTATCTCTATTGCAAATAATTGTTTTGAATTCCATAATGAATATTAAAAAATAATTCTTTTTATGCACATTTAAAAAAAAATTTGTCCTATATCACAATGTTGAAAGTTTAGAAACATCTGGTGTGCAACAGCCACACGACTTCCATTACCCAGTACTACACACATTATAAACATTTTTGATTTAAATAAGTAATAAAATTGCTCTATCCGTCAAATAAGTTATTTAAAATAATAATTAGAAAAATAATAATGGGCGGACCAGAAATTGAGCTATTTATACAGGACGCCTATCAATTTTCCTGAACTAACTAACTATATCATTCAAAAGGACATCTAATAGAGTGTTGATATAGCAAATTTGAAGAAAATCGTTAGAGCCGTTTTTGAGATACGGACTTACGGTCCCACTTCCGGTTTCCGATGTCCCACTTCCGGTTAAACTCAATTATTGACTGGAAAACAATAATTACATACAAAAGAATATTTAAAAGTGAGTTAAAATGGCGAGTTTGAAAAAAATCCGTACAACCGTTTTTAAAGGAACGCCTTTGCGAGGCCTGAAATTGAGCTATTTATACAGGACGCCTAGCAATTTTCCTGAACTAACCAACTATATCATTCGAAAGGACATCTTATAGAATGTTTATATAGCAAGTTTGAAGAAAATCGTTAGAGCCGTTTTTGAGATACGGACTTACGGCCCACTTCCGGTTTCCGATGTCCCACTTCCGGTTTTTCAATTTTCACCAAAATTTGGAAATTTCATCTGTACACCAGACGTATTTCAATTCCAAAGTTTCGTAACTCTATCTTTATTAGTTTCTGAGCTATAACAGCCAGAAGATTCTCCACATACATACACACACACACACATACATACACACTGACCAATTGCCAAAAACCACTTTTTTGGACTCAGGGGACCTTAAAACGTGTAAATCAGGTGAAAACTCGATATCGAATTTTCAGACCGAATACAATACTTCCATTACCTACGGTAGTAGAGTAATGGAAGTAAAAAGCGGTTGGAGAATTTTTACTAAAAGTTGGTAGGCACTAATTTATGTCAATGTGTAACGACATACCAATCTGTATGAAATTCTGAGCAGTAGTATCTGAGATACAGTCGCCACATAACTTTGTCACACACACTGACAGATAGACAGACATTTTCTAAAAAGGGTCAAATCATATTCTATAGCTCTCAAAACGTGAAAATCCATCAAAAACCCGAGGTCGAAAATTTTTACGAATCCAATACTTTCTTCTATTGAATATAGGAGAAAGTAAAAAGGATTTTGATCTTGGAGAAAAAGAACGCTTTGGTGCACCGAAAAAATCGGAAGGCAAAGTATTGGAGGAATTACTTAACATCTGAAAAACACGTTTTTATAATGGTTATCTCACATATCAAGATTCATACAGTTCTGTGCCATACAAGTTGCGATATAGCTTTCCCGTTATCGAGGAAATTTTCAGTATAGTAGCGCCGTCTAATGACCAATAAGCATCCATCTTGAATCAACATAATGTCACATAATGATTTTCTCACAAATCATGTTTTGTTATATTATGAACAATAGACTCTGAGATATAGTGTCTCTTGAGTTACAGAAATCGCTGTGTAGCAGCGCCACCTGTTGAGTTTTTGGAACCGGAAGTTGGTAGGTAACTTATGTCAAGGTGCATCTACATATAAATTTATATGCAATTCTGTGCAGTATTTCCAGATATACAGCCTTTCCTTAAATTGCGGAAATCGCTGTAGAGCTTGCTACCTACAAGCAGATAGGCATTCAACTTGAAACAGCGTAATGTCTCATAATGACCTTCTCACGTATAAAGTTTTGTTTGGTTATACGTAATAGAAGCTGAGGTACAGCCTCCCCTTAAATTGCTGAAATCGCTATATATCAACGACACCTGTTTAGCGGTTGACACCAGAAGTTAGTAGGCACTAATTTAGGTTAAGTTACATCTACATATAAATTTATATGCAATTCTGAGGCAGTGATTTCGCAGATACAGTTGCCACAAAATTTTTGTCACACACGCAGACAGATAGACAACCGGACAGGCAGACATTTTCTAAAAATGGTATAATTGTATTCTAGAACACTCAGAACTTGTAAATCCGTCGAAAACCGCAAGTCGAAAATTTTCACGAATCACACTTTTATCTATTGAATATAGAAGAAAGTAAAAAATATACTTGATACTGCTTTGGTAAATAAATCCTTGTAGAGTCATGTTTTTAGTCAGTCTAAGTACATGATTCGACAAGGATTTATTTAATAAAACGGTATTAAGTGTACTTTTTTGATATCGGAATTATTGGCTAGTGCTCGGATACTTTAGTTGCCGTCTGTAGAAATAATCCAACAGCAAAGAAATTGGTTGCCGTAAAAAAAAAAAAAAAAAAAAAAAACTGCGGAACTTATTCAATGTCATATTATTATTATTGTTGTTGTTATTGTTATATTTTAAATGTGTAATTTATATTACAATGTGTCAAGAACTATTCTTATATCAAGTATTATAGATATAAGTAAAGTCTTTTAAAATACTGTTGAAAATAGCCATATGAGTATATCATTAATAAGTATCTTTCCCACCATTTCACTTCATTCGCTATACAAGTAGGAATTCTTTTCGGAATTTGCTTGATGATTTAATTTTTACCCCTGATATATATGTAGCTGTATCCCTGTTAAAAGCGTAACAAATATTCAGTTAATTATAGCGGTTATGACACCCTTGTCTATGCCTGCTTTCACCGTGATATTCGCGCATACATAAATAAAATTTTTAAAGGAAAAAAATATAATATAAGCATAAGTAATAGCAAAAGTAAATTTGTTTGAAAAAAAATGAAGAATTAAATGAAGAATTGATTTTAAATTAAATAATTTTCATAAGACTTTTATAGGAAATTTGCAACCAAATTATACAATTATTTTTTCAAAGAGATGCAGTCTGAGATATATCTGTCTGTCAACTTGAATAATATAAAAGTAAATATAATTTTGGATTTAAGTAAAATGAAACTGTTGAACCTGAAAGTTTAGAATTATTCATTTTCGATACAGGCGACTATTTTAGAAAATGAGGAATCAGTGTTTAAAGACATAACTGCCAACATTCTAATAATTATTTTGTAAAATTTTTAGTCCCGCCCATTTTTTCCGCCAGTCTTTATTTAGAGAATATTTCTTCTTGTTTATTAGCAAAAAAATTTGGAGAAAATTATTGTAAATATTATGTGGTGTGGAAAAAGGGGCGGAACTAACAATTTTACGCAATTATTTTGTTAGTTTAACTAAACTTATTTTGTTAATCTAACCAAAATTTTTACTGAAACACATTAAACAGAATTTTTTGTTATGCACGCCAAATTTTTGCTGATTCAACTAATTTTTTGTCTAGTCTAGTTATATATATATATATATATATATATATATATATGTGTGTGTGTGTGTGTGTGTGTGTGTGTGTATTTAATACAAATTTCTTTGTGCGTTTGAAACGCATATATATATATATATGTAAAATTATTTATAGGAATGATAAGTAACAGTATTTTTTATTATATCGCTTTTACTTGTTTAGCAACCAATCAGTAGCCATTAAAATGTAATACTTAAAAAAAAAATTTATAAGTAATCGATATAAAATTATGCACGATACAGAAATTAATTTACTTCCATCCATTTATATTCTTCCATATAAAAGCATACAGTAACTGTGTTTCATTCCCAAGCATCACTAATTTTATTCATTTCTTAAAATATAATACAGCATAGTAAACTTTTGGTGGCTTTTAAATTTTTGTTCTCATTTTGGCGATGAATTAAATTGGCTCTCGAAATTACTTAACCCTTTGTATCCCACCGGGACTTTAAATTACCATCAAAAAATTCCTCGATATAGCCTAAATTTACTACAGGATTTCATTAGGACTATAGTTTAAGCTTTAGTCCATATAGTTTAAGCTTTACCTATGGGTAAGCTATAGTTTAAGAAAAAAATAATATGAGGTTATGTTCGTGCAAAAAGAAATGTAAAAAAAAAAAAAAAAATAGTTTCAAATTATTTTTCCAAAAATAAATAATTTGGGATACAAAGGGTTAAGTGAATATTTTGGAGTGAAACGTCTGAGCTGCTTCGAAAAGAAATTTCAAATTTAGCCAAAGGATTCTATATTGAAGCTCTTATATTCCTTTAGCAGGATTTTTCTCAATTTTATTTTAATTAAAATAATAATAATAATAATAATAATAAGTACTTGCACGTTCATTTTTTTTCATATTATATACATATATATATATATATTTCTTTTTTTCTTTTGGCATCAATATATATATATATATATACATTTTTTTTTTTTTTGATAATTTTAAAGTTATAATGAGGTCATTTTTATAATATCTTTTGTGCCAATCATCCGATTCAAATACAAAAGTACTGAGTTAACTATATTTTGTCCTAATTAATAATTGACCAATTTTTGATAAAATCTAATAATCCGGACACGTACAATGACAAACTTTAACCTTTATATATTTAGATAAAATGTTTGCTAGTGCATACAATGTGATAGATAAAAATTGTTAACGACGCAAAAACAATTAATTGAAAGAAGTACTACGACCAGTGGTACTAAATACTTTTTGACATTCAAATGTGATTTTCTTTTATTATTTTAACGCGTTTTTAAGAAAAAAAATTAAAAAAAATTCATCAAATAATTTATTTTTCAGAATGAAAATTGTGCAAAACAACTTGTGAAATCTAACTATAAGGAACAGGTTTGTCCAGAAGGCACAATATGTATTATACCTCGGGCACTTTCTTTAGACTTAGGAGTGGATTATGCTGATTGCATAGAGCTGGGCAAGGAAAACGGTAAGTGTATATATAATATTATTGTATATTTAATGGGATTAACCCTTTGCCTGTCCAATTTAATTTCACGTCTCTGGTCAGTTTTGCCTAATTTGGAGGCTTTTTTTTATTCAATATTCACCACTAAATTTTAACCGTAAAGGCTGCCTAATCACATCGAAAGATATCCGTACATTTTGTATATCAAATATCACATCTCAAAATTATTGGTGGTAGTTGAATAAAAGAACCCCTAAATTTAGAGCGCTTGATAGCGTAAAAGCCAGAGAAGTGTTAATATACAATTATATGTATACTTGCATTAAATGATGATCAGAATTATTTTTTAAAATTATATTGAAAACAAGAAATGTGTACTTTCAAACATAGTTCGGAAAATAGTCAGGTCGAAAAACATTTTAAATAAATTTAAAATTTATTGCTGGCTAGCTTGGCAGAGAGCTTAATGTAGACATACAAATAGACATACAAGTGAGACATACGGTCGTGCTGACTTAAAATTTATAGTGTGTGAAGAAGTTTTAATATCTTTCTATACAAATAATTATTCTTTTCTTTTCCATGAACACAATTTAATTTGTGGCGTCGAATAAAATATGAGACTCAGAAGAAGACTCGCAACCATTTTAGTACGTGACAAAGTTTAATGAGGACATAACACACTATATACAAAATACAAGTATTACACTTTTTACTTTAGAACATTTTAAAAAGTATAATTACACGCAGACGACAGTTACAAATACTGACTACAGTTACGTCATTGGGTGCGACGTCACGTGGGTTTTTGAGGCAACAGTCGCAGAGATATAACATTCTCCCTCTCTGTGTCCGAAGTACGGCCTGTACAGGAAATAGCAGTACATTTCTTAGGTCTTCCTATTTTTCTTAGAGGAGCAACAGGAGAGGTCTCGACTTCTGTGAAGGGTTTTAAGGCAGAAACATGATAGGTCCCAATTGGTGTGTCAGGGTTGTCCAATGTAGCAACTTCATATGATACAGGAGATCTTTCAGTTAGAATTACATAAGGTCGATCACGTTTTGAAATGAATTTTGATGTTTTCTTTTTATGGGCTTTGCTGATAGAGTGTGATATAACCAAAACCTTTTGCAAAGAGTAAAATACAGTTTCCTGCGGTTCTTGTCATAATAGATTTTTTTCTGATATTGTTACATTTCCACACGTTCCTTTACAGTTTTTGAGACCATGGCCAGACGTTTTAAATACGGCGTAATCTCTGGAACGGAGTTGTCATTGCCCAACACTGACTTTCGGTAAAATACAACATCATCAATTGTTCGTAATTCTCAGCCAAATGTCAAGAATACCGCAGTATGTCCAGTGGTATCTGACTTGGATCAATTTAAGGCAAAACGAACACTTGTTAATTTTTCTGGCCAAGAGTCGTGAGCATCACCTACCAGGATAGCGAGACGGGGTTTAAAGTCTCTATTTTTCTTCTCGACTGGATTTGCTTGTGGATGGTAAACTGGTGTAAATATTTGGTCTATGTCAAGAGTACAACAGACTTCTTGAAGTACTGCACTGATAAACTGTGTGTCGCTAATCAACTTTCTTGGAATTCCATATCACAGAAATATTTCTTCAATTAACTTTGTTGCACACTCTCGTGCAGTGGCTGAAACTAAAGGGAACAATTCCACCCACTTATTGACACAATCTTCAGCAATAAATATCTATTTATGTCTTTCTTTACTTTCTGGTAGAGGACCAAACAAACATATACTCAGAGTTTGTAAACGCCGAGGATATGCCGGAGGACGCAAGAGTCCAGCAGTCTTCCGATTTGTTGCTTTGAAATGGCAATACTTAGGACGTTTCTTTACATAGTTTTCAATGTAAGATTTCATGCCTGTCCAATAGTAAAGCTGTGAGATACGTTGATAAGTTCCTTTTTCACCATAATGGCCAGACGTTGGAGAAACATGATGTAGTTCCATGATAGCCTCTCTTTCCTGGGCTAGTATTACAAGTTGGGCTTTTTCAGCATCTGAGTCTAGAGCATATCTGTATAATATCCCTTGCTTCATTAGATAACCTATATCTGTCCAGTTTACAAAATCTTCATCTTTTTGATTACTTTCGAAAAAATCAATTATTTTCTTTAAATTTTCATCCTTTAGCTGAGCTTGACGGATGCTACTAGGACTTCTAGATGGCAAGTCCACATTTACAAAATTACAGACTTCTTTATTATATAATTGAGCATTAGAGATTAGGTGAGATAACATATCTGCAACTACATTTGACTTCCCACAAATGCAAAAAATCTTTAGATTGTATGACTGAATTTCAAAGACCACCGGGCTAATCTTCCAGACGGCAACTTGAGATTCATCAACGACTTCAACGGTTGATGTTCAGTAGCTACTATGATTTCTGACCTTCTACATAGCCACGAAACTTCTCAAAGACACATACGACAGCTAGCGCTTCTCTTTCTGTTCTTGAATAATTTCGCTCACTTGGTGTAAGATGTCGATTGGCGTTTTCAATGGGTTGATCGATTGTCCTGTCTTCTCCTTGCAGAAGTACTGCACCCAAAGCATAGTTGCTTGCATCAGTTCTTAGGATAAAAGATTCCGTACAGTCAGCTTGTTTCAATGTAGGAGGTGTTACAAGACGTTCCTTGAGAATTTCAAAAGAAGTTTGCTCGGTGTCTCCCCAACTCCAGATTGTTTTCTTTTTTGTAAAGTTGCTGAGTGTCCGGGATATGTCTGCAATGTTTGGGATGAAATGCCAATACCAAGAGCAAGTTTGTAAAAATGCACTTGCATAAGACTTTTTTGTGGAAGTATACTGGTTATTAGCTTCAACTTTAGCAGAATCAACTTCTAATCCGCTCGGCGTTATCCAATGTCCTCAAATTTTACTTTCTCACAGGCAAAAATGACATTTCTCCCGTTTGGCATTCAACTTAAATTCTAGGGGTCTTTAAAATACTCATCTAAGGTCTACAATGTGATTCTGAAATGTATCTGACAAAATTACTATGTCGTCCAAATGTGACAAAGCTAGGATATTCTTTAATCCTCTTCTTAAACGGTCAATCAGTCTTTGTATAGTGGCCGTAGCATTCCTGAGACCGAAGAACATCTTCAAATAACGAAACGTCGCATATGAACATATAAAAGCAGTTTTTTCTTGGTCTGGCGAAATCACTCCGAATTGGTGGTAATCAGATCTGAGGTCTAAAGTTGACATGTAAGGGGTATGCTTAGCTTCGTGTAACAATTCATCCATTAATGGCAATAGGTACGTATCTGGTACAGTAATAGCATTGAGCTTCCTATAATCAATGCATAACTTCATGCTACCATCCAGTTTAGGAGCCAAGACCACGGGAGAGGCGTATGGTGATTCACATTCTTGTATGACTCTTTGAGCCAATAAATTGTCCAGTTCCTTCTTCAGAACTTACTTTTTTGCAAGTGTCATCCTGTAGGGTGATGAGGCAACCAGAGGATGATTCCCTGTATCTATGTGATGTTCCGCATATGAAGTAACCTCACCCCCTTCATTGAAGCATTTCTCATGCATTCGAAGTAAATTATTCAATAGATTTCTGTGGTCACCTGTCAAGGCTTTACCTTCATCTTCACGTAAATCATATGAATTTACTTCAATCTTTGCTATTGGGAGATGATCGGTTACCTCACCATGTTCTACCAGGGAGTATTTCTTCTTAGGTTGATTACTAAAATACCAAGAGTTGGTTGATAAGGCTAAAATTATATAAGCTTGCTTCAAAAAATCTATACCGATTAACGATCCGTTGGCTTTAACGTCTGGCAGTACTATGAATTCAGTATCAAAATTTCTACCCTGAATGGGTACGGGAAGAACAGTCGACAAAGTTTCAACAGGGTGTGTTACTCCATTAGCAAATGTAACGTTATGTGTATGTGGTTTCAAGGGTACCTTATTTTCATTGAACAACTGAAACATGCGCTCATCGGCGATACAAATATTCGCTCCCGCATCTGCACAGACGTACACTTCTTTATTACAAATAGTAATAGGGATATTTGGAGCAGATAATTTCGAAGTATTACAGTTATAAAGCAGAAATTTTCGAGCTTCTATACTTTCCTTTTTTTTTACCACAGGAGTCTAATTAGGGCATAGCTTCTTTTTAAAACCAGGCCTTCCGCAGTCATCGCAAGAAATCTTCGATTCTTTACTCGAGAAATATTCAAATTTTCTCTGTACATAAGGAAGCTTAGTTGTCTTCTTATAATTTTCCTGTGAAGGTGATTCCACTTTACCGCCTGTGACGGCAGTATTCCTTTTTACGTATTTAGACCTAATGCAGTCATAAGCGTTAAGCTTTTCAGCTAAAGTGTCTGGCGAATTCACCTGTTCCCATTCATCTAACGGATGTTTCTTGCAGTCAGGATGAACACCCCTGTTCATGTGATCAGCAATGATCAAATACTGAAGATCTTCGAAAGTGATGGCATCCAATTCCTTTCACAAGTTTTCGAATTATGTCCTCAATTCGAAATATCAGTCACTCCAGGTGTCTTCCTTCTGCCAGGTGTATCCCTTCTGCTGAACAAAAAATGACTGTCTAAACTTCTCGTCATTGAGCTTGAAACGTTTAAAAAAAATATTTTACGAAATCAAAATTTGAATCATTTTCTTCAGTTTCAAGGGGCTATAATGTTAGAAACTGAACTCGGTACCACGCTAAGTAGGTGGGCCACCCAAAGATGCTCGGATACCTACGATAATTTGAGCTGCCTTTCTAATAGTACAAGAAATAGGGTTATATCATAAGATTCTGCTTTAAATGTGGGCAATAACTTTTGAACATCGACTTTGTTCTCGGAATACGACGTTTGTCGTTCCAATATATTTCTCGCTTCATTAGGTTCCGAAGCCTGCAATTTGAGCTTTTCTAACTCGAAATTAAGTTCTAATCTTCGTTTTTCTAGCTTGAGCTTGAGAGAGAACAAAATAATCCGTTCTCATATTCTCTAAAAGAACATTTTTCTATTATGTAGAAATATTAATATGCATAGCATTTAAATATCTAATCATCAAATTTATATTCCTAAATTAAATGATAAATTTACAAAATTAATTTAAAATCATGAGAACAACCTAACTGAAATAAAACTATTATAACAGAGTATACCTTTATGTTTTAAAAAAGAACACAAATATTTTTAGTGGTTTTTTTTTTTTTTTTTTTTTTTTTTTTACAAAAATAAGACTTCAAAATATCTTTCTTTCTTTATTTATTATTATTATTATTATTTTTTATTTATTTATTTCGTTCATCACTTTCAAATTAAATACGAGTATTTCAAAACAGAAGTTTTCGAACCATTTTATTTATTTTATTTTTGTTTTTATTTTATAAACATTTATATACTAGTATATAACCCCGTCAAAAATGACGGAATGTAAAATCAATTAAGGTAGTGAATCAACGAATGTTTTGCCTGCTTCGCTGGACAGTATTTTTAAAGGGGACTAATATGCAAATTGCACCTGACAGGACTAATATGCAAGTTGTACCTGACGGGACTAATGTGCATGTTGCATCGAACGAACAAACTATTTCTTTTAACGAAAATACCTACTAAATCAGGACGATAGGTCTAATATAACGTATCATATTTTATATCGTATTTATCGTAATACTCAAGTGAAGTGTGACGTCACTGACCATCCGTGGATGCAAGAAAATGATTTCCTATGTTAATCACCCATTTGGTTTTTTGTAAAAAATTATTAAAAATCGAGGAAAATTATTTACGATTTTAAGATTTTATTTACCGATTCTATACCAAACATATTTGGGTATATATTAGTTTTCATGTGCGTGTGTTAGAATGAGTCATTTTGCTGTCAAATTGATAAAATTTTAATTTGAAATTTAAAAACTCTGTTGTCCTTGGCGTTTTTGTATTTGGCGATGAAAATCTTAATACGAAAATATACATGCCAGATGTACATTTGCGTAATATGTATTATACGAAATATTGTTTCATAATATTCATTACTCTCTTAATATAAGTTGTTAAAATAATTATGATTTTTGAAAGGAATTAAATTATGTTCGCCAGATAAATTGGTGATATTTTTTTTTTGCCAAGGATGACAGATATCGAATCTATTCCGCTGCAACATATTGGTATCTTATATCAGATATTTTATTTAGACATTTGAAAACAAATTTGACTTCAAATTATGATAGAATATTTATCGTTTTCCTCTTAATCATTATATTAGTTGGATATTTATTGTGTAAATATCATCCTTTCCAATGAAAGGTTTATGTTTTCAATAGAATATGGAAGTTTGCCTTTTTTTTTTTCTAGAGTTTTGAAAATTAAAATTCATATTTTATCAATTTTACAGCAAAAACAACTTAATCTAACGCATGCACTCGATAACAAATACATATCTATACCTAAATATGGGGATTGAAATCGGGAAACAATTTCCCTCGATTTTTAATAATTTTTTACAAAAACTCCAATGGGCGTTTAACATAGGAAATATTTTTCTTGCATCCATGAACGGCCAGTGACATCATCACTTCGCTTGCGTATATAACTTAGTACTTATTTCGTTTCCTTCTTCGACTCGTTTTAATAAGTATTTTTTATATGCATGGGCAAATTTAATATTTTTTTATTTTTAATTTTTCGCGTGAAAACCAACGAGATATATAAAGTAGAGTGATAAATGGTTACCCTTGAGAAGGTCCAAGATGAGACATGTGACATGCTCTCATTGCACCTGCGTATTCGATGGTTCCCTTGGTAACAGCTTATTTTCAGTAAATTTCTATGGCAACGGTTTTGAGATTGTTCTTCGCATAAGTCATAAAACGCCAATGTCTTCGTTTACTTGCGTAGTTTAATGTTCCTTTGTTCAAAATCATTTTGATTTTGATTTTACTTCTCTTTTATTTCGTGTAGTTGAACTTTAACCGACAAAATGCTTAAAAATAGTTGAAAAATTATTACTTGTTGTTATTTTTAGCTCTTTAAAAGTTTAAATTTTCTTTTTAAACACTTTTAAACTTTATTAGGAAACGATGAAAAAAAAGGTATTTTATAATTTATTAAAATGAGAAATATGTGTAAAATTATTTTAAAAACAATTTATTTCGGTCATAGGACTGTCATGTTACCTAATAATAATGATAATTTGTCGAACTGATATTTTAAATGCCAAAATAGCGATAAAGGGCCAAACATGGCAACCTATTCGAGCATGTCACGTGATTCATCTTGAACCACGGAAAGTTAATCCTTCATCCATTGAATCAACACTCTAATTTATATATCTCGTTGGTGAAAACATTATTTCATCTTATACCCCCCCCTCTCAATATATATATATATATATATATATATATATATATATATATAATAACTGGTAAATTATTTTGGCAACAATCATAAATTTAACTGTCCAATTTTGAAATTATTTTCATATTTTATTAATTCTAAAATATCTAATGAAAACTTCGTTACAAATATGGTACCAAATGAAAGGTACCATATTTAAAACGAAGTAACCTTACGTACCTTATTTGTAACGGTATTTATTTTAACTAATTTGGTAAATATGACGTCACTATCCACTGTTTGTTTATATCAGATAAGTACATTATCCTGATTGCAAGAAAATGATGTGATAACTATTAGCCCATAATTTTTATGATTGAATTTTATATTACATTTTAATTTTATCCTTCATGGGTATTTTAGAATTGTAATGGTAGTTATAAACTTTTGTTGAAATCTTTTTACATATTGAGATTAAGGGAAAAGTGCAAGCACAAAAATGTTCAATTTTGAAAGATCTTTCTAATGATGTATTATTTATGCATATTAATAAAAAAATAAAAAATTAAAAAAAAAATTAAAATATCGAAAAAGTTTTTTTAATAATTTTGAATTAGGAAATAAAAAGTGCGCGTGAAATAATGTGAAATAAAAATAAGTAAAAAAATGAATTTAATGATTCAATGTTTTTGTTTTTCTGGGGCTGCTCATGCATATAAAAAATGTGTATTAAAACGAGTCGAAGAAGGAAGCGAAATAAGTACTGAGTTATATCACGATAAATACGATATATAATAGGATACGATATATTAGACCTATCGTCCAGGGTTAGTAGGCATTTTCGTTCAAAGAAACAGTTTGTTCGTTCGGTGCAACCTGCACATTAGTCCCGTGAGGTACAACTTCCCCATTAGTCCTTTTTCTTTCTTTAGATTACTCATATTTATTTTTTTTATTATTATTTTTTTAATAGATCAATGTTTAAATCGCCTGAAGGATAACCAGATGGTCTACTGTGGCGTCATTCCCCCATGTGATAAAGGATTATATTGTATGGTAAGACTTTTTTTTTTTTTTTTTTTTTTTACAAAAGAATAGATTGTTTAATTTAAGTTATACTTTATTCAATAAACATTATTCATGTAATCTCGTGATCTGTTTAATTAGTCCTAATGTTCTCGTAATTCTTTTATGAATATTCTAGAATACAGACGTAAGTACCAGGGCCAAATTCACGATTACTCAATAGATGAAAAGATAATACAACAGAATATAACACACAAATTTGTCATTTGCATTGGAAGTTATTGAATTTATTTACTCCATTTGTCTATATTAATTTGAACACTAAATATATATTTTAATGTATAGTACATTGATTTAGACATATGTCTTCATATTTTCCGAAAGTTTCATGAAATTTGAAGAAAAACCTTTAGAGTTATAGAGTAAAAAGTTGCAAAACTTTTTTGAATTTTTAATAAAATATTAATACAACTTTAAATATTGTGTCTATCATCACAAAACTGTACGAAAATATAAACAAGAAAGAAAAATCATGCAGTACGCATTGATTAGTAACACTTTCCAACTGTACGTAATGGTTGTATCGAATAACTTTTAATATTCTTTGCCTACGTTATCACACAACAGACAGAAGGACTGAAAAATATACAGATAGACTAATTGATTTTAAAATTACTCTTCATTTTGGAAACGTTAAAAAGGCGTAACGCAAAATAAAATGCAGCCATTAGATTATAATTACAGCTTTTGATCTCTCTGAATATTTCAGTGTAGCCAACAATAAATTTCAATATTTTTATGATTTTTACAATAGAACGACTTTTAAATATATAACTTTCAAAAAATTCTGTCCTAAAACGTAATGCTTTTTTTTTTTTTTTTTTTTTTTTTTGTCCTGTAAACAAACTAGTTGTACAGGACCTATTAATGTCATTTTAAATGGGAAACATACTATAGGGATAATGTTTCTAAAAATAACACTCATAGAACACAATGCTTTCGAATGCTTCTGGGTGTCCCTGTACACAAACCAGAAGAGATATTCACTCGATTTTCAATATGGAACATCTGAAAGTGAACTTCAATAAAATATATCAATTTCGAGAAATTCCATAAATAATTACAGGAGTTAGAGCGCGGGCTTACAGACAGACAGATAGATGGACAGATACACAAAATGAAATCATATTCACACTTAAAAATGTTAGAAATTGTTAAAAGCACTTAATGTAAACGAAAGTAAAATTTTAGCAAGTTTTCATTAATAGCTCTTAATATAAATGGATATTTTTCTGTCACCCTGTAAATCTAATGTTAATTACGCTATATTCTATTCAAAGCATTTTTTTGTGCATATAAATAACATATTTCAATTTCCTAAAACTTCGTGGAAAGTAAAGTTAGTAAAATTTGATTTATAGAAATCTCTTTCATAGAACGCAATGCTTTGGAACACTTTTCAGTGCCCCTGTATATAAATCGGTGGTGGTATTTCCTCCATTTTATACAGGAAACATCCAGTAGGGAATTTGAATAACATATTTCAATTTCATTAAGATATGTCTACAGTAAAGGTATGAAAATATGGTTTATAGAAATAGCTCTCATAGAACACAATGCTTTGAAATACTTTCGGGTGTCCCTGTACACAAACCAGTAGAGGTATTAAATCCATTTTCAATAGGGAACATCCGATAGTGAACGTAAATAACATATATCAGTTTTAAGAAATTCCATAAATTACGGGAGTTAGAGATCGGACAGACAGACAGACGGACGGACAGGCAGATACACAAAACTGAAATCATATTCACACTTAAAAAACGCTAGAAAGTGTTAAAAACGCTTAACGTAAACAAAAGTACAATTCTAGCCATTTTTATTAATACCTCTTAAATCTAATGCTAACCATGCTGCATTCTATGCAAAGCCTTCTTTTGTGCATGTAAATAACATATTTCAATTTCCTAAAACTTCGTGGATAGTAAAGTTATTAAAATTTGATTTATAGAAATATCTCTCCTAGAACGCATGCTTTGGAATAATTTTGAGTGTCCCTGTACGTAAACCGATGCTGGCATTTCCTCCATTTGATACAGGAAACATCCAATTGTGAACTTGAATAACATATTTTAATTTCATTAAGATATGTCTACAGTAAAGGTATGAAAATAAGATTTATAGAAATACCTCTCATAGAACACAATGCTTTGAAATACTTTCGGGTGTCCCTGTACACAAACCAGTAGAGGTATAAACTCCATTTTCAACAGGGAACATTCGATAGTGAACGTGAATAACATATTTCAATTTCATTAAGATATGTCTACAGTAAAGCTATAAAAATATGGTTTATAGCAATACCTCTCATAGAACACAATGCTTTGAAATACTTTCGGGTATCCCTGTACATAAACCAGTAAAGGTATAAACTATATTTTCAGTAGGGAACGTCCAATAGTGAACTTGAATGACATATTTCAATTTCATTAAGATATGTCTAGAGTAAAGGTATGAAAATATGGTTTATAGAAATACCTCTCATAGAACACAATGCTTTGAAATACTTTCGGGTATCCCTGTACACAAACCAGTACAGGTATAAACTCCATTTTCAATAGGGACCGTCCGATAGTGAACTTGAATAACATATATCAGTTTCAAGAAATTCCATAAATATTTACGGGAGTTAGAGCGCGGACAGACAGACAGACAGACAGACAGACAGACGGACAGACAGACAGACAGACAGACAAACCGAAGTCTTAAATACTTTTCAACCTTGTTGGAAAGTGTTAAAAATGTAACATTTATAACCGCATCTAAAATTTTCAGATGAATCAACGCTTTTTTAGATACAGGGTTACCACAAATACTTTTTATTTTATTGGATTCGTTGTTCATGCCCTAAAAGTCTTCGTGACAAAATCTTTGCTGATAAATTTGAGTAAAGACATGTCTTCCTTATTTCCAAAATTCAAGACAACACGTTAAGAATTTCTCAAGACATTGAAGAAAACGTAAAAAAACTAAAGTGTTTCCATTATTTTGTCCAACTTCTGCATATCGCAGATGTTCAAACGTAGTATTTTTTGGAACTGGTAATTTTTTGCCGAGATATTTAAAATATGTACTAAGAAGTTCGTTGCAAAGTTCTCACAAATTAAAAAATTAAGATTTTTATTTTTTTTTTTTAGGATTTGCTTTTAGTTTTAAAATTATATTTTAGCGCAATTGTGATGTTTTAAACGAATTATGCTACCGCTAACAAGATTCCAATAACTAAAAATATATTATGTTTTGACAAATAGTGCATGTGGAAGATGCAGTTTTAATGCTTAATTCCGTTAATTTAATATTTAAAAACAAGAACAAAAAATACTGCAGTACTCTTTAATTATTAACACTTTCCAACTGTAAGTACTTGATGTACCATATAGTTTTCAGTATTCTTTGCCTACGTTATCACACAGCAGACAGACAGAAGGACTGAAAATTATACATAACTGAATTTAAAATCACTATTAAACATCGTTGGAAAGTGTCAAAAAAGTTTCACGAAAAAAAAAAAAAAGAAATAAAGAAACAGCCATTAGATTATACTTGGAGCCCTTAATGTATCTTTATAATTTAGTGTAGCCCTGTAAATCTGAAGGTTAATCATAACATATTCTATACAGAACATTATTCTATACAGAACAACTGCATGACTTTTACAGGAGAAAGTTATTTAAAAGTGACTTTTTTAAAATGCCCATCACAAAACGCAGTGTATTGACATTTCTTCTGGTTGTCTCTCTACACAAAATTGATGTGCAGGCCCTATTGATGGTATTTTAAATAGAGGAAATTCCATAGTGAACTTGACTAATATACAGCATTTTTTTAAAATCTGAAAATATTTACGGAACCTGTATGCGGAAGACAGACAGATAAAAAGATAGAAAATCAGACAGACAGGTACACAAATATAAATCATGCTCACACTTAAAAATTTTTAGAAAGTGTTAAAAACGCTTAATTTTACTGAAAGTGCAATTCCAGCAATTTTTTATTAATATCTCTTAAAGTAACTAAATATTTCTGTATGACCCAGTAAACCTAATGCTAATCATACTATATACAATAGAAAGCATTCTTTTGTGCATATGAATAATATATTTCAATTTTAATGTATAGAGAAAATATTATGTGTTTATGTATAGTGAAATTATTAAAATTTGGTGTAAAGAAATACCCCTCCTAGAAAGCAATATTTTGGAATAATTTCGAATGTCCCTTTACACAAACCTGTGCCGGTATATACTCCATTTTACATAAGAAACACTCGGAAGTGAACTTTAATAATATATTTCAGTTTTATTGAGGTTTGTGCGCAATAAAGATATTAAAATATGGTTTATAGAATTACCTCCCACGGAACAAAGTGCATTGGAATACTTTTGGGTATCCCTGTACACAAATCAGCAGAGCTATTGCCTTCATTTTCAATAGTGAGCATGCAGTAGTGAACTTGAATATCATATATCTGTTTCAAGAAATTTCACAAGGATTTATGTGAGTTAAAGTGCGGATAGACAGACAAACGGACGGTTAGATGGAACAGACAGACAGATACACAAATTGAAATCCTATTCACACTTAACTAGTATGATGTGGCCACCACACGACTTCCTTCTATATAGTTTTACACATAATTTATTCAATACAAATTATTCATTAAATTATCAAATTATTTTTCATTATAAATGCAGACGATTTTTATGTGACAGAAATATATCACTAAATGCCGAAAGAAAGTATTTTTTTTTTTTTGCAATTATCAGAAAAAATGCGAGTTTTTTTTTCGTTAAAAGTGAAAAGAATCGATAACTTTGTTTTAAATTATCACGTATCTATAGTACAGCCATTCATTTTAAAAGTATTGACGAGATCTTTCGAAAGATATCCATAATGCAAATTTACTCCCCCCGGTGTTGTACTTCCCCCCAGGAGGGAAAGCGATGCTCCCACATGCAAAGTTTTTTTTTCCTGGTTAACTACTACTATCATTAATAATTCGTATGCATTTTACAATCACACGATCAAAGTAACTCTCATTATGTACTTTTATAAGAAATTTTGTCCTATACTGCCATGTTAAAAATTTTTAAAAAATGCGATCACAGAGCCACCTGTTGAGTGATTAATCCCCAAATCTCATCAGCACCAGTTCATGTCAGGGTCCAACTAAATACCAACCTTGGTTAAATTTCGTTCGTTGGTTCGTGAGATACAGCGTCCAAAAAATTTCTGATACACACACACAAACAGACAGACAAACACACAGACAGACACACAGACAGACATTTTCTACAAACAATCAAATCGTGTTCAGGACATCGCAAAACGTGTAAATCCATCGAAAACAGGAGTTCGAAAATTTTCACGAATCCAATACTTTCTCTATATATACATATAGAAGAAAATAAAAATTGCTACAAAATGTTAAAGACGCTTAATGTTAACAAAAGTGCAATTCCAGCAATTTTTTATTAATATCTCTTAAAGCAACTGAATACTTTTGCGTGGACCTAGAAATCTAATACTAATCATACTATATTCTATAGAAAGCATTCTTTTGTACATATGAATAACACATTTCAATTTCATTAATCTTTGTGGAAAGCAAAGTTATTAAAATTTGGTTTATAGAAATAAATCTCATACATCGCAATGCTTTTTAATAATTTCGAGTGTCCCTGTACACAAACCAGTGCTGGTAAATACTCCATTTTTCACAAGAAACATACGGTAGGGAACTGGAATAACATATTTCAAGTCCATTAAGATTTGTGTAACGTAAAGGCATTAAAATATGATTTATAGGAATATCTCCTATAGAATACAATGCTTTGAAATACTTCCGAGTGTCCCTGTATGTAAATCATTAGAGGTACGCAATCCATTTTTAACAGGGAACATCCGATGATGGACTTGAATAACATATATCAGTTTCAAGAAGATTTGTGTACAGTAAAGATATTAAAATATGGTTTAGAGAAATACCTCCCATAGAACACAATGCTTTGGAATAATTTCTAGTGTCCCTGTACACATACCAGTGCTGGTATGTACTGCACTTTACATAAAAAAAAAACATCCGATAGTAAACTTGAATAACATTTTTTTTATTTCATTAAGATTTGTGTACAGTAAAGGTATTAAATTATGACTTATAGAAATGCCTCCCATAGAACAGAATGCTTTGGAATGTTTTCGGGTGTCCCTGTACACAAATCAATAGAGGTACGCACTCCATTTTCAACAGGGAACATCCCATGGGGAAGTTGAATAACATATATCAGTTACAAGAAATTCCACAAATATTTACGGGAGTTAGAGCTAGGACAGACAGGCAAACCGAATTCATTAAAACTTTTCAACCTTGTTTGAAAGTGTTAATGATAAAATTAGAAGTTTTTTATTTTGATTTCGTATAACCTCCAATATCTGTGGGTTCTAAAAATGTATGATGGACAAGGTACTTCATAAATTATACACTGTTAAAAATTTCAATAGAAAAGTGGTACTCATTTACCTTAAATCTTATGTAAAATTAAAGAGAAAAATAAACGGAGATGTTAAACATTTTACATATGCAGTTAAAAGACTGTAATTTATCTGTGACCTAGAACATTTTGTCTAAATTAAAAACATTCATTTTTAATTTCTATATATATATAAATATATATATTGATAAATTAAACAGTTGAAATAAATAAAAATTAAGTACAAAATTGAACATTACAATTTTTAGTATCAGCCTTTTTTTTAACATCTTTCATTTTTTAGAGTAATTTTATACTTATTTAATCGTAACAACATTTGGAGAGAATTACTCTAAAAATAAAGTGGTGTGAAAAAAAGGGCATTTTTTTCAAAGGGCGTGAAAAACTGTACGATTATTAATGAGATATTTGAGAAGTATGTAAAAATTAAGAATCTGGATTATTTACCTTTAACAAAGAATTATTGTAAATTTACAGAGACTGTGGATAAACACTTCAGTAAGTTTACAAAAATTTTTTACATTATAGGAGGGACTGAAATAATTCCTTTTAAAAATGGCCCAAAATTATTTTCAACATTGACTAATAATTAAATGTTAATTAATGATAACTTATTGTTAATATCAATTGCCATAAATGAATAATAAAAAACATTTAAAAGATTTAGATTTTTTTATGTAATAGCATCACCATTTTACATAGCAACATTCAATTTTATTTTCTATTAGGACGACATCGAATGTGAAAACTATTTGAAAAGTTAAAACGATCTTAATCGATCACCTTACATTACATGAATGTACATTTTTTAATTATTATCCTCAAAACAAGCCAACGTACATGAAAACAGCATTTTGTTCACCGCAGACACGTACTATAACGACGAATATTAAAGAAAATAGTAAAAGATGTGTATCTTGAAAACTGCGGCAATATTGCAGTCTGCAAACGTTTTTGACTTTAACCCATATCGTACCAAGCATTGAAAAAATGTTTTTATTCCCTTCATAAAATCTTAAATATATGTTTTATTAAGCCTATGTATAAACACAAAATCAAAAAACTTACCAACCTTTTACTAGCTTAATCGGTAAAGGCTGTGCTAAAAATAGGAGAATGATTTAGGACAGTCGGAAATATAAGTAGAACTATTATATAAACTATTATATGTATAGTTTTATATAATAGTTTTATCAGTATAATAGTGTAGAGTATTACCTCAATAAATTTATATGTCCATTTTTATTGAACATAAACCTTTTTAAGTAATAATGGTTGAAAGTGTAATCTTCAAAAATCGTCATTTTAAAAATTTAAAAAAATGTATAGGGGAGAAAGGGGTTGGATGGGAAGCAGGATGAATTGGACAATAACAAAATATTTATGTTTTGCAAGCACCAGAAACTTGACATTTTTTTTCTGATATACGGCAGTACTGAGGTCATTCATCAAGTGTAGTTTGAGAATTGTGCTGTATATTGAAGGGCAGAAAAAAATTAAAGTGCGTTTTTCTGCTGCCAAAGTAAGATTTTACTGATTCAATTAAGTACAAGTTAAGACAGTAACTATTTGCTTAAAGTTAATATAACTGTTATATGGTGAAAAGGCATAATTTTTTATTGTGTTTATGACATTCAAGAAGAATATTGACAATTGTTCATTACGCCTATTTCCTGTTTTATATGATCATGTGGTGGTTGGGATGAATGGGACAGTTTGAATGGGGATGAATAGGACATTCCCCCGCTATGTGCTAATTAAAAATTGTACACAATAATTATATTAAAACAAATCTTAAAGAGATTTTCAATATTTCTATAACCTGTAGTCCAGTAGTTATAACATGGAATTTTGAAAATAGCATAGATTTAGAAAACAATAGACTGAAATTAATTGTTCTGATTTTTGTTTATAAAAATTATGATTAAAAAAATTATAAGTTAAAATGTTCAACGCAACTTAAATCAATATGTAAAAAAATTAAATAAATAAACTAATAATATTTTGATTAAAATCACAATTTCAATCAAGCTAATTAAGTAAATCCTTGTGATTATTAATGTAATACAGAATACAATGCTGATTTTTCCAGATCAGTTGGAAACAAAAAAATATCTGGATAATTTGTACTCTATTATAACGATTTATCTCTTTCTAGTGTCTTATTTATTTATTTATTTTTAGATTAGATCTTATTAGATTAAATTACCAAAGCCAAGACCACTATGGACTGTGTGAACCAAAGGACTTTTGCCTTTTGATGTTAATTTGAGTTAATACATCAGTTTATGTTAATTTCAGTAAATTCATAGTGTGTAATAAAATCACATAAACCAATTTAACGTTAAAAATTTATTTACGTTACATTTTGTTTTATATTCATTGTTAACTCCAGTCCTGTCCCCTTCATCCCCAATCATGTAACATTCATCCCCATTGGTGGGGATGAATGAGACAATGTACATGCATGTAAAAAAAATACAGTTCCTGCCGCTGATTAAAATCATATTCGTTCTGAGCCAAAGTGATTTTATTAAGCAGCTGATTTTTATATCCGGCGAACGTTCCTGCCCTTAAGGAAAAGGTATTACTTCCCTGAATTTCAAAAGAAACTGCAAAAGGTAACGAATAATGGAATTAGTAAACAATATTAATTAATTTTTGGTAGATAATTAACTAATTGTTTCTACGATATAAGTAAATTTAAGTAAATTAAATACATTCCAAGTTCCCATGCATTTTCGTTAGAGGAAAATCATTATTACTTTGCCAAAAGTTCCCGTTGTTCTCATAAATTTAAAATATTTTCGTTTAAACCTCATGTATTATAGTAATTTCAAAATAATAAATAGAAATTGCTTTTAATAATTAGAAAAAAAAATCATTTCAAATCAAATTTGTATTTTATTACTGCGCTTTGGAGAATATGTTCCTTGAAATTGTTAGGAAGATAAGTTGCGGGGCGTGCTTAATTTGTAACTGTGCTGCAAGTGTAAAATCTTCGACAGTGAGCGATAACGGAGAGTTTGTTGCGCTCTAATTTCTTTTTCTATTAAAAAAAAAAAATCAATGTAAATAAAAAAAAATTTGAGTGTCCATAAATGATATTTTTGGCTGCGGAGGCGATATTTTTGAGTTTATTTACCGGTGATGCTGATTTTATTAATCGGCGGCTTTAAAAGTAGTTCTGCATTGATTCGATTCCAGTCCTGGCAATTTGATCAGATTAAGCGGCTGATTTTATTAACCAGTGAGTTTATTAAGCGGCGGTTACTGTATATATATTATTAATTAAAAGTGACAGCTTTTTATTAAAGTTAGTATATTTATATGCAACTGATTACTGAAGTTCACTTACGAGCAATGTTACAAACTTCTGAATTACATATGGTGAACGTTATCAGTAAAAATGTGAAAAACGTCTCATTCATCCCCACTCTCCCCTATATATTAAACGTTGACTTAAACTAACAATAAAGAAACATATGTCGTTATTGGACTTTTAAATAATATATATCTTTTAATTTGAATTAAAATATTCAAAAGAATTTACATAAATACCACTTATTCATGGCGGCCTATTTTTAGAACAATGGGGAAATACGGGTTAAAGCTGGAGACAACGAAATAATTTGTGTATTATCATATAACATACTCTGACATTTAAGTAAAGACACACACGCAAACACACACACACACACACAATGCATAAACAAACAAATGGAGTTATATTTCTTATGCATAAAAATACGTGTGATCTCCATTTTAAAGGCATCAAAATATTTAATTTTTAAAGCAATCTTTAATTTAGATTTTTTTATTGTCCCAATACGAAGGAGCACATATACATTATCAGAAGATTCACCAGTATAAGTTGAAGAAAACTTTTTCTTAAAATCCATTGCCTTTGATTAAATAGCTACTATTTCTTTAACTAGATTCGTCTAATTTAGATTCGTCTAATTTAATTTATGCTTCCTAAACGATCATCTTTCTCCAATAATATATAAATAGAAAGACATTTCAATTATTTCAAAAAAGTGTACTATATCTTGTCAATGTGGCTAAAATGATGTAATATTTCTTTATTTAATCATAAACTAGTGGCAGTTTTGTATAATTTACACAAGTTTCATTTTCCTTCTTTCTTTATTTCTTTATTATTATTATTTTTTTTTTCAGGTGGAGGTCGGGGAAGGATATGGAAGATGTAAATAACCGCCCCATAATCACAGTAATGACGCATGGTTGCGTTTTGTTATTTTCAAAGCATGTTTCCTTGATACTCAATTGTTTCAAAGCAGAGCATGTATCATTTTATTATAAATTCTTATTATAAATTCGATTGCTTTAAAAGAAAAAAAAAATCTTCGATCAATAAATTTTATTTTATATCCATAAAAATAAAAGGAAAAATAAAAAATTTCATTTCAAAATAACATTATCTGTGTGTTTATATATATATATATATATATATATATATATATAGTAAAGTATAAAATGTCATTTGCTTATTTAAAAACGGCATACCATTGTAACATAATTTTCAACGTTTAGACGCTATAGTATTCATTCATATACATGCAACCAGAAAAATCTTTTAAAATTGCAGATATCTCTAAATGAGCGAGCCTGTGCCATGACGAAAGTTGAAGGTGTAACACTAGAGAGGATGGCAATCACAAATATAAAGTCACAACATTATAAGGTCATTTATTTTTGTGCTATGCGTGATACAAAACTCATATTGCAAATTGGGATTATAATGCATTTCTTACATATGCATGTTCAGAAGGTAAAAAAAAAGGAGCACATCATGATGTTAAGAGACATTTTGAATTTCTACAAATTACACACATGAATAAAAACAATCTCAACATATAAAAGGCAATAACTGTCTGTCTTTGGACAGCGTAGCGCAAATACAGACAGATGCACTTCGAGGTGTCCGAAAGCACTTGAACGCTTTTTATTGATTTTTTTTTTGTCTTTTTACTAAATTACAAATTATTAATTTAAAACTAATTTTCATAAATAAGCTTTTTTCATTTTTCCGTTTTTGAAAATAGTTTCTCATTTCCCATCTTTCAAAAAACTTTATTTCTTTCCGAGATAATTTTTATGTTTTGATGATTTTTATGTTTGATGATTTTTATGTCGCTGATTTTTTTTGTTTTTTGGTGCACTGAAACTAAAACTGAAGCTAGCTTTGCTTTATCCCGTATAGATATTTCCCAATATAGAGTGTCTACCGAAAAAAGAGTGTCTACCGACACATTTTTTCCCCGTGATTCTTGCACCAATATATATTAATGGTAACATTCATACAATGTTTTCATAACTAGTTATAATTCATTTTATAAACATACGAAACTACCGAAAATGAAGATATTGTGTCGGAGGACACCATGTATTGGCAAAAATCAAAACATTGTGAGAAAAACTGGCTTCATTTTCGGTTTCGGCTAACCAAAAAGCATATGTATCAGCTAAAATTATCAAATTAAATTTTCCCAACATTATACAGTCGGCTGCAAAATTATTCGAGCACTAGCAATAATCCCTGTCTAAAAAAAGTACACTTAATACTGCTTTGTTAAATAAATCCTTATCGAGTCATGTTCTTAGTCAGTCTAAGAACATGATTCGACAAGGATTTATTTAACAAAACAGTCTTAAGTGTACTTTTTTAATATAGGAAGGCTAGTGCTCGAAAAATTTTGCAGCCGACTGTATTTGTAGGCTTGTGTAACGGCTCGAAATCAAAACTCTTTAAAAAATAAATTTTAAAAAGTTTTGCATTTTTCGTCGCTATATTACAGATAAGTCATATTTTCGTAATTACACTGCTCTCTCTCAAAATAAATAAATAAATAAATAAATAAATAAATAAATAATAAATAAATAAAAAATAAATTCTTGCTGATTGACCATTCTTGCTGATTCTCATGTAAAATGACCTCCTGAATCAGAATATGACTCCCATTTTGTCCACTCACCCAACGTTTTCTAGATACACCACAACCTCCCTCGAATTCCTTTCCCTGTTCGATAATTTTCTGACCATGAACTTGATTTGAAGAAGGAAAAATAATTATTTTAACACCTTAAAACAAAATATATATATATAAAGTTTAAAAAATGACATTAATAACAGATTTAAAAAAAAACATGAGATATGTAACGTATAATTTGAGTGGCAAATCACCCCCCCCCCCTCCCAAACAAAAAAAAAATCCCTTGTCGCAAATGTCCATATTTTAAAAATTTTCCAACTCCCCCTAGAAGATATTTAATCGTTAAAATAATCCTCCCCACTCCTAAAAATCAAATTTATAGCCATAAAATTACCGAAAAATGATAAGAATAGAGAGCCTTTCCTAAAGAAAGGTGGGTGATAGGGCAAAATGGGCGTCCTATTTGGATTCAGGAGGTCATTTTCATAAGAATATGCTGAAATGTTGTCAGAGGCAATTTTCATGCCTAGCAGTGTTATCACACAACTCAATTGCTTTCTGTTATACGCATACATATCTTTTTTTCTTAGGGGGGGGGAGGGTATTAGGATTAAATAAATCATCATATTACGTATAAAATTGTTTTTAGACAAAATTACGATTATATAAGTTTTTTTCAAAGATCAAATACTGTAAAAACAAAAAAACTATTGCACAATTAAAGGGAAAAAAAGATCTCAAAGTGTAAAAGTGTTGGAAAATATTATTAAAATTTGAAATGTAAGTTGATTTTTAAACACTGACATGCTAGATTAGCGAAGCTTGTGAGGTTGAGACGTTAGAACGTCACCACAGTTGTTTCAATTAAGCTGGATCCAGCAAGATAGGAAGTGGGGACGGTTAAAATCACTCCGTCGCCAGTGGCTCGGTGACGATTGAAGTTGAGATAGTTTTGTGTCGGCAGGGTGCTGCATTAAAAGACTTAGATTTTGAATATTAGTTAAATCAGAAGTGATTTTTAAAAGTACGGATTGAAATGTAGTGAAAGGAGGGTGTAGAAAGAAGTATAAAAATAGTGATGGTTTTAGTAGATGAGTGGATGTTGGAGGATCGATAGTGTATGTTGGAGGATCTTATAGCGAATGATGTTGATTCTATTTTGGAGAATATCGGAAGTTGAGTAGTGGAGATTTAGTGGCGTGAAGTTAAGTAGCGTTGAGTGTTGGTGAGAGTCTACTAGTTTTCGGAAGTTCAAGCTGGGATAGAAGGGAATCCTCTGTCCCATAGTGAAGCCGTAGTTGGAGTACGAGTGTGACCGTCTCTACACCTTTCGACTATCTGCTGGGGTGAGATATTTAAAGTTATCTACTTAATTTGTTGATTCATATATTTTGATTAAGTAAAACGCTGGCTGAGCTATATAAATTTACCAGGCCGCCCTCCCATTAATCTGCTCAAATAAACTTTAGTTATTGTTATTTAAAGTCTTGTGTTCTCTTAGTAATCTAAGTATTTAAGTTAAGATGGAGTTTGCAGGAGCGCAAACTCTACAGTGGCGCCCAAACCAATTCGACACCCCCCCCCCCGCTCGGGTTTATTTTACTGGCTCAAACAATGTACTTAAATTTTTTGAAGATCTTGAGCAGTATTTTGATGTATGTAAAATTGTCGACGCAGATAAATTTAATTTATTAAAATACTCCTTAAAAGGAGATGCTAAAATCTGGTATGACACCATTGCCTCTAGAACTCTAGGCCAAAATCCTACGTATGAGGATTTGAAGCTCAAAATTAAAAATTCATTTTCTTCTATTGTGGATAAAACCAAACTCCGTCAAGAACTTTATACGACAAAGATGTCGTTTTACGACAAACCTACTACATTTCTATTACGTAAATTTGACATTATAAAGCAGCTGGAATTGGTTTTATCTTTTGCCGCTGCAATGGAAATTATAACCCCGCTTTTGACTATTCCTATTCAAGATTACCTTGATCTGAAACCTGCCACCTCTTACGACAATCTGTTTCATACCTTAGCTAAATATCAAGAACGACACCATCCAAGGGCGGAAAACACCTTTAATCGCCAACGGGGTAATGGAAATATGCAAAATTCTAGGCGTGAAAATTTCACCCCCCCCTCAAAATTTCAATCGCTATCAACAAGACCGTCAATCGCCGCAGCCAAGGCGTAATAACTTTCAAAATTCTCGGAACGATCGTTCTAATCAAAATCAGTCTCAAAACTTTTCTCGAGCTGATAGAAATCACAGAAATTTTCGTAACTCTCGTGATAACCAGAGTCGTCAGTTAAACGAGTAAGTGGCTCTTGTGAGGAGGGTCAACAGCCACTGAATGACTCAACCACCTCCATATGTTTAGACACTATTTGTATCAGTCCAGTGGACCTTCCTAATTTAAATGCAATAATTCATGATACTTTCATACCTACTTATTGGGACACTGGTGCTGAACGCTCCTTTCTAGCGTATGAAACTTATAAAAAGTATTTTGACTTTAAACCTTTAAAGCGGACACATTTAAATATTACAACGGCTCAAGGCAAGTCCTGTGTTAATAGAGGCGAAGTCAGCCTGAATGTTAAAATTCATAATTTAAGTGTTCATTGGCCTTTTTACGTCATCGACAATCTTCAGCATCCCTGCATTATAGGGTTAGACTTTATGAAAGCAAATAATGTTGAAATTAATTTTGCCGATAAATCTTTACATATTGATGATTCTAAATCAAATTCTAAACCTGTCGAGCCGACAGAGTTAATTGTTAATTTAGAGGAAAGTGCCCTCACTCATATTGAAAAATTGATTTTGTTAATTTTCTTAAGCAGTTTAAACAGTTATTTTCTGATACACCTGGCTTAACCCATGTTGTTTGCCATGAAATTGACACTGGAACTAATAAACCAGTCTTTAGTAAGCCTTATCGTTATGATCAAGCCAAACAAGATATTATAAATTGGCATATTGATAAAATGTTACAAAATGATATTATTATGCCTGTAACCTCTCCTTATGCATCTCCTGTTGTTTTATGTCGTAAGAAAAATGGTAAACCTATTACTGACCCTGAGGCATGGAGATTTGCAATCGATTACCGTAGGCTAAATTCTATCACACAATATCCTCAGTATCCCTTGCCTATAATTGATGATTTGTTAGCACATATAACGACGACAAATTTTATGTCTACTCTCGATCTGACATCGGGTTACTTTCAAATTGCAATGAAACCCGCTGATATATCAAAAACAGCGTTTATAACTAAAAATGGCACGTTTGGTTTTAAACGAATGCCTTTCGGATGTTCAGGGGCTGTAGCGACATTCCAAAAAGCCATGGAAACTATTCTTAAACCTGTTTTGAATAAATTTGTACATGTTTATCTCGATGATATAATAATCACGTCCTCATCTTACAATGAGCATTTAGATCATTTAAAAACTGTTTTTACTCTACTGCAAAATGCAGGATTAACTTTAAATTCTTCAAAGTGCCATTTTGCACGACAGGAAATTAAGTACCTAGGCGTCAAAATAACGCCTGCTGGTATTTCTGTAGATAATGAAAAAGTTCAGCCAGTTTTAAACATGCCCCCTCCTACAACTTCCAAACAAGTTTCGAGATTTCTGGGCATGTGTGCTTGGTATGGGAAATTTATACCTAATTTTGCTCACATATGCGAGCCCCTCTTTAAACTCAAAAGGAAAAGAGTTAAATTTCACTGGTCAAATGAAGCACAAGAAGCATTTGATAACTTAAAAACTATACTTAGCGCTCCTCCTGTACTAGCTCATCCTAATTATAATATTAAATTTCAAGTAGCTACTGATGCTTCTTCGTACGGCATTGGTGCCGTTTTAAGCCAAGAAGGCCGCCCAATAGCATATGCATCCCGTACGCTTAACACTGCAGAAAGAAATTATCCAGTAACTGAACGTGAATGTTTAGCAGTGCTTTGGGGACTGCAAAAATTTCGTTTATATTTTACGCAACTTCCAGTAACAGTTGTTACGGACCATGCGGCATTAACTCGGTTAACAACTGGAAAGAACCTCTCCCCTCGCATGATTCGATGGACTCTAAAATTAGCTAACTTTAATATAAACATCACACACCGACCTGGCTCTGACAATATCGTAGCTGACGTTCTATCACATACTACTCAAACTCAAGAAAATAAGATTGAATCTAATCTTACAAATCAATCCCTTGCTTTAAATGAAAAGAATGATCAGTTAAATTCTACTGTTAAAGCCTCATATATTCATCATTCGCATTTCAAGGCTGAACCGGTTCAATCCGAAATATTAGTAGACGTGACTGAAACTCGTGTAAAGGAAATTGAAAGTGAACAAATAAACCAAGGTGCGTCTACAAATCCAGTCAGTACCTTAACCGATCATTTCGTATCTGATCAGGAAAAAGTAGCTTTAGCGCTTATGCCAGCATCTGTGTTAAATTCGAGAGATCAATTAATCCAAGAACAAAAAAATGATCCTGAATTTGGATTAATCTATAAGTATTTAGAAGATCCTGAGTCAGTTTCATTAATTGAATCAGCCATTGCCTTAAACTGGTCCCAATCTTTTTCTTTAATCGATGGCTTGCTTTTTTATTCAAAATTATTATCATCTTATGGCGAATTACGAGTTGTAATTCCCCAATCTCTTCGTCAAGCCATCCTATTTGAGTTTCATGACTCTCCAATTTCGGGACACTTTGGCATTAGGAAAACTTATAAAAAACTCAAAGATGCCTGTTACTTTCCTAAAATGAGGAAGTTTGTTAATGAATATGTTGCGAGTTGTCGCTTGTGCCAGCAATATAATTATAAAAATGTAAAGCCGGCCGGTAAATTAATTCCTATTAAAGTTGATTTTCCAAATCAAATTCTTGGACTTGACTTAATCGGTCCTTACCCCCTCTCTAAGCCAAATAGATTTCGTTATGTGTTAGTTATGGTGGATTATTTTAGTAAATGGGTTGAATTTGTGCCTTTACGTAAAGCTTCGGCACAAGCAGTGGCCACTGCCTTCTTTAATAATTATATTTCTCGTTACGGCGCCCCCTTCAAATTGTAACGGACCATGGTCCTCAATTTATAAGTAATGATTTTAAGGCACTTTGCGATACACTCGAAATTAAACATGTCTTCACGGTTCCATATCGGCCGCAAGCTAATCAGGCCGAACGTGTTAATAGAACTCTAATAAACATGATTGCGACGTTCATTGGTCAAAATCATGAAAATTGAGATCAGTTTCTCTATCATTTTGGCTATGCGATTCGTACAGCGGTAAGTGATGCCACAGGAAAAACTCCCGCTGAATTGTTTTTGGGCAGAAAGATTCTGACCCCCTTTCAAAAACTGGTATTAGTACAGCAAAACGCATCTCAATTTATTACGCAAAATATTGAAGAATTGCTACCAGAAGTTCAGAGAAATTTGAGAAAAGCTCAAGAGCAGCAAGCTCTATATTATAACCTAAAACGTAGAATTTTAGAAGTAAAAGTGGGAGATAAAATACTCCTAGAATCACATTTTATTAGCTCTAAAAAAGATTCTAAAGTAGCAAAATTTGGGCCAAAATTCATTGGGCCTTTCTCTGTTTTAAAAGTCGAAAATAATAATTTGACAATTGATTTTAACGGCACCCCAACGACCATTAATGTTGATCAGGTCCGAATATTTAAAGAGCGCACTCAGTCATGTACTGAAACTCTTGATAGTGATAGCGTGCCGGGTTCAAGCCCACCTGACGAACAGTCCGTCCTTACGCCTAACCTCACTCCCCAGCCTAGTGCTCCTGATTCTTGTACAGCTGATGAACTACCTACTCCTACAACACCCGAGCAATCTGTTCAGGGCACTTCCGCTGACCAATCTAGTGTTAGCAGACCCGTCGCACAAAAGCGATCTCGTAGTGGGTCATCAAACCATTCTAATGTGAAATTTCCTAGACAAACTGGTCGCAAACGCGACTATTCTTTTACTAATGGCTCTTTTATACCGCAGAGTAAAAAGAAACATGGTTGGAACAAGGGTTTCAAACGCCCTCAAGCCCCCTCCTCAAAGTCATCTGGAACACATCGCCCACAGAAGGTACTAGCAGTTCCAGATTCAGTGCACACCGACTCGTTCCGACCTAAGAGAAAAGCAAGGGTTCGAAAAAGACCTCCACCCTTTTCATCAGCTAGCGGACGGCACATGGAAAAATTCCTAGCAGCTCCTGACTCGATCGGCAAAGACGAGTTCTCTTCACTCCACCGATTTAATACTCGGCGTCAAGCCAGACTCCGACAACAGGCTCAGCCATATGAATCACCTGCCGAACAAGCCTTTGTTCAAGCCTTTTGGGATAGCCCTAGACCCCGGTCTGAAAGCCTCCAACCCTGTGGCCTAGCTGACGAGCACATCCACCAAGACCTCTAACCTTGCTGAAATTACAGCTGCAAATTCACATCAGGTGATACCGTTTTTTATTTTTTTTTCTATTACAAGTGCATTTCTGTCAGAGCTGTACAAAATGTTCGACGTACCTTGAAGCCTTTTTGGGACTTTATATTTTAAGAACTCTTACGAAAGCTATGGACTTTCCCAAACTAAAAATACAAAATTTAACTTAGCCATGAACTTTCAAATCAAAATTAATGTTCTGCTTCAATGTCAACATTTTTGTTCTCTCTTAAATATCTATTTTATGTATGTATTAAGTCTTTTACCTTGTAGCCATCTCCTGCAGAAAGCTGGTAATATAAACTGTTTTTTTGGCCCCTTTGTAAATTTCCCCCCCCCCTTTTTCTCTTGTATTTTTATAAATGATGTATTTATAAACTGCATATTTGTATTTGTAAAATATTTTTTAATATTTGTCTAACAGTTTATCTGTATGTACTTTTAGCGGGGGTAAAATGTTTTTTTTTAGCTACAAGCATAACAGTCGTGTTTAACTATATAACATTAAAAAGACTAACTACTCAGTTTTTTCCGCTTATGCTTTAGCTAAGGAGGGAGAAATATTTCAGTATGTAACCTATATATTATGTTAATAGAGACGAACATGTCTCAGTTTCTTCTAGAGATAAATTCTCACTTTTTTTACTATGCATACTGTAAAAGTTTTTCCCATTGCAGACACTCTGATGGACTATTCTCTTAAGCTGATGTTAAAACCCTTTTTATCTAAAGTGAAAGATCTTAATTTGATGTCAAAGTTCCTTTTCCTGCATATGGACAGCCTGTGGATTCTGACGTCTGCTCTAGGGCGAAAAAAGTTCAGACTATTCCTGGTTTACTCAGCTACCTTGCAGACGTAGAGCTCCAGATACCAGTCAGCCAGTCAAATAAAGACTTTATCATTTTTTTCTCTTTTTATTTTAAAGACACTTACTCTTGTGTTATAACAAACTCTAAATGTCGCATTTTGTCACAAGCGACTTACATTGTAAAGCCAAGATCAAGTTGAATTTACTATATTGCCTTCCTGGCCTAACAGGGAGACGTTTGTTAATCCTACTGTAAGCCTGCTTTTAGCTCAGTCAGTCCCGGAGTTCTCGGGATAAACGTACGCTTTTATTTCAAATTTTAAATTCATTTTTTTTTGCGTCCCCGAGTTTTTGCTCAGGGATTTAACAAATTTTTAAGTTTTTCTCACCCAGTTAAAATTTAAGTGACGGCTGCACTCACACTTCAGAGATTTGAGATAGTTAGAGAGGGAATGAAGCTATTTAAATTTAATCGATCAAACCCGTTGGGGATTTTCCCGACTAAATTTTTTTCTAGGAGGGGGACTGTGAGGTTGAGACGTTAGAACGTCACCACAGTTGTTTCAATTAAGCTGGATCCAGCAAGATAGGAAGTGGGGACGGTTAAAATCACTCCGTCGCCAGTGGCTCGGTGACGATTGAAGTTGAGATAGTTTTGTGTCGGCAGGGTGCTGCATTAAAAGACTTAGATTTTGAATATTAGTTAAATCAGAAGTGATTTTTAAAAGTACGGATTGAAATGTAGTGAAAGGAGGGTGTAGAAAGAAGTATAAAAATAGAGATGGTTTTAGTAGATGAGTGGATGTTGGAGGATCGATAGTGTATGTTGGAGGATCTTATAGCGAATGGTGTTGATTCTATTTTGGAGAATATCGGAAGTTGAGTAGTGGAGATTTAGTGGCGTGAAGTTAAGTAGCGTTGAGTGTTGGTGAGAGTCTACTAGTTTTCGGAAGTTCAAGCTGGGATAGAAGGGAATCCTCTGTCCCATAGTGAAGCCGTAGTTGGAGTACGAGTGTGACCGTCTCTACACCTTTCGACTATCTGCTGGGGTGAGATATTTAAAGTTATCTACTTAATTTGTTGATTCATATATTTTGATTAAGTAAAACGCTGGCTGAGCTATATAAATTTACCAGGCCGCCCTCCCATTAATCTGCTCAAATAAACTTTAGTTATTGTTATTTAAAGTCTTGTGTTCTCTTAGTAATCTAAGTATTTAAGTTAAGATGGAGTTTGCAGGAGCGCAAACTCTACAAGCTTAGCTAGTATGTACACGTAATAATAAAAGAAGACGTGTGTGTGTATGTATTGGTCGCCTTATAGGCAAATGGATGTGTGCCGAGTTACAAAATGTTTCATAGTTCATTCTACCTCTCTTGATGCTTATCGAAGCCCGAATTTTTAAATTTTTTTGAGTTGTTTTGATTAACTAAAATATCTATTAAAAAAAAAAAAAAAAAAAAAAAACTTTATATTAGCTTTAAAATCAGCTTTTAATCATTTTAAGCAGAGGCCAAACATTTTTACGCGTTATTTTAAATTTTTTCCCGATAAACAAAAGAACATATTTATTTATAGGTGAAAAATAAAAAAATATCAAAATTACTCATGTATTTTGGTAAAATTGAGGCTATTATAAATGTATAAACTTTATATTTATTAACAAAGTTGTATTTTTGTTTTATTATTCATCGTGTAAATAGATAAATACAGATCTTTTTATGCTGGAAAAAAATGAGCGAGTAGTTTTAATTTAAATTTTATTGAGACTTTGCTTTTAATAAAGCCTTTTACTGCCTTTTGTTTATTCAATCTTAATGTTGTAAACAATCATTTCAACTATTTTTCATACATTACTTAAAGAAATGAACATTGAAATGCAGTCGGCAGAAAAATTATTCGAGCACTAGCAGTAATTACTATAGAAAAAAGTACACTTAATACTGTTTTCTTAAATAAAAATGCAGTTGGTAACAAAAGTGTCCGAACACTTGCAAAAATTCTGATGTAAAAAAAAATGCACTTCATACGGTTTTGTTAAATAAATCCTTGTCGAATCATGTTCTTAGACTGACTAAGAACAGGATTCGACAAGGATTTATTTAAAAAAACCGCATGAAGTGTACTTTTTTTACGTAGGAATTTTTGCTAGAGTTAAGACACTTTTGTTATCAACTATACTTGTCGCTCTTAGACTGAAAAATAACAAGACTCGACAAGAATGTATGTAACAAAGCGGTATTAAGTGTACTTTTATATATAGGAAGTTTGAGACCTAAAACAATGAAAGGATATTGTTCCGAATTTATAAGTAAGAGTCGTTATTTTTATGCGATTTCATTTTAACAATCTTAGGCAGTTTGTAAAATGTTAATTTTCCGCTTTTAAGTTTTCATTTGTCTTTAAAATGTCTCCGCTTTAAAAACCCGTTAAAAAACTTCAACAGGGCAGAAAAGGTCTTAGTGATGAATTTGGCGAGTCTGTCGCCTTTTGACTTCTCTTTTGGCGACATTGGAAAAAAAAATCCTTATCATAGATTTATCGATTATCTAACCTCTAAATCGAATATTTCACGAAATACCTGAAAAGTTCTGGAAATATATGCTAGACTATAAATAAGACCACATTTCGGCCGTCGACAATTCAGTTCAAGCCAAGTTTTTGCTGTGTTAACTGAAGCCTACTTGAGCGAGCCTCTGCTATTGAATACAACACACTGTGAGTGTTATGCTTATAATACAGTTTATGCTGTGATTTATTTAAACTGTGTTTTCCTGGTAAATCTTAAGTTGGTACTTGCTTGATAGACTTGTAATCTTCCGGAACACTCTGTAAATAAACTTTCAAGCCTCTGCAAAATCTGTCATTCATTCACGGACAATTCGCGAACACCGAGTACGTAACACTATGAATATTCACATTGGAATTTAATAATGAGAAAATAATATCCAACTATTGTTTTATAGCTAAAGTGAAGTTTTTAGTAATTTATTTAGTAATTATACTAACTACTTTCATTTCATTTGGCTTTAATTCTTAATAATTTTAGGAATAGTAAATATAGTGTTCTAGTGAATTTGTATTGAATTTTTAGTAATAAAAAATTTGTGTTTAAGACCTTTTGCCTCAATACCTTTATACTAAAATTTTAGTAATTTTGATTATTTGAAGATTAAACATTAAAATCCAGTGCGGTAGGTTTTGTTTATATTGTTTAATGATTTTATCTTTGTTTGTTTCTTGATAACATATACATCAGATTTGTATGCTTGACTCGTTGTCCTCATCTTCATTTGATATTAAGGAGAATATGTAAACAAACGCTACCTAATTCGATTGAAATATCTTATCTATTTTAGTATAAATAATGTTTTCGTCCAATAAAAATCATCCTGGATGTTTGGAAATTTAATAATGTACAGTGTATCCCTGTTTCTCTCGCCTAGAATTCAGGGCAATTCTAAAGGCTTCGAGGTGTGTCAAACTGGCCGATACCCTAACAGCACAAAATATTCCAGAAACGTAACAATCATATAACATTGAAACATTATGAAACCTTCCGAAACGTTTAAAACCGTTCAGATTACTTTTCGATTAGTTTCAAAAACGTAGAAATGTCCACGATCGTAACAAAAAATCAGATACGTAACAGAAACGTCATTTAACAGATAGAAAATCAAAAAGGGCGAATGTTTCAGAAAGGTATCAGAGAGCATACTAAAGCGTGTTACTTTTTGAAAGATTGTAAGCTTTTTGTAACATAAATGAAACATTCTGTGCTGTATGGGTATGTTGGGATTTGATAAGTATCCGGTTATTCGGCGTTCTGTTATCGCTTATTTTTTATCAACCACAAAGGTTATCACCCTTATTTTAACGCTGAACTCGATAAGTCAGCTTTTGCGCAGAGGCTCCCACGGTCAAAAGTAACGGCGTTCAAGAATAATGTAATTTAGAGATTTGGTTGATATCTAAATTATCTCGTTAGTTAAATATTTAAAACTATTTTAATGTAAAGGTAATTTTACTATTTGATTTTTTGAAAAAATATTATTATCTACTAAATCTTAAGTACAGTCTCCTCTAGTCTCAGTTTAGTCTCCTTTGGATGAGTTTAGAAAATGGGATCTTGGCGCGCTTTAAAAATGTATCACACAATTTTCTGACTTTGTGCCTATGTGAAATGAAAGAAGAATTTCTTTAATGGCGTCCATGTTTGTGATCAGTTTGTTTGAGTCTTATAACAGGAAGTGAATAAGTATTATGATGTTTCTTTCGTTTACTATAAACCCTCTTTGTAGAGTTTGATGGAAAAATTTTATTAGTCAGGGCTTGTTTTATCTCTGTTTTAGAGTCATACTTTTGTAATTTACAATTTAGTTTGTATTTATACTAGGGTTTGGACTTGACATTTAAAATGAAAACTAACTTTGATCCATTGGACAATACATACGCTGTTTAATGCATCACAACTTTCTACTCGATGTTAAGTACTCTAAATTGGTCGATGATAATTGTAGTACGATTGCCATTGAAAACAATAAGCAGATTATTGTTCTGGGCTTATAAATTTTTGATGGGATGGACAAATACAGGCCCAAATTTTGCAATATGTTTAAATTTTTTTTCGGCTGTGAAAATGAAATTCTAAGATTTCATATCCTGTTTCTATATCAAAAGTACGTCGGCGAAGATTATAGAGCAAAGCTTGCTGCTTTTGGGCTTTTTCCATTAGCATCACTAATTGACGTACATAAAGCATAAGTAAAGTGATGAATGAACTGATTCCGATTTTCACGATTTTGACCGATGTACAACATTGTATTATTATTATGATTATTATTATTATTATTATTATTATTTTAATGGAAATTAATTTTTCCGAATGCAATATATGAATAATCTAATTAATCTTCTTTTCTATTTTAATCTCTCCTTTTTTAAAAATTATGATTCAAGATTTTTTTCCTTCTTTCTGTGTTTTTTCTTCTTTTTGTTTATAGAATACGGTAGAAACATACACAGCTAACTCTCATCGACAGTTTCAGGGTCAGAAATCAAAGCGAGTACAATATTAAGCGGCTGAAGGTAGTGCAAAATAATGTCCGCATATAGCAGCATCAATTACTTCTAGCGGTCGGGCGGCAAATAAAAACAAACGTCGGAAAGTGTTATGAGTAGAGAAAATTTTCAAACAAAACATCTATTACATATTGCAAGATAGCTTCCATTTATATCGTCTATATACGTATATATAAACAGGGTTTCCCAAAAGTCCCACACACCCCTCCTAACTCGAAACAAGGAAAAATTGCGAAACACATGTTCAATGAAATCGAGAAGGAACACTCTTGGTGTAAAAAGTTTCGGCCATGGAGGGGGGGGGAGGGTAGGGGGCTGCTTAGGAGGGCAACTTTAAAATTTCAAATGAGAAGGTATGTCTTCTGGTACATCCCTGAAAACGTCTCTTCAAAACAATGAATTTGATATAAATAGTTTTGCCCTACGACGATTATTGATGGAGATACTTGAGTTTTTATACTTTTGAAATGTGTATTTTATACGTTTGCATAACCTTTAATAATCATTGTATTACAAAACTATATCAAATCCATTGTCTTGAAGAGACGTATCCAGTGATACATTACAAGACATACTTTCCTGTTTGAAATTTTAAAGTTGCCCTCCCTAGCGGCACAACTACATTCCTTCTCATATTTATAAGGACACTTTATGTTTTGAAATAACTAATGTAAAAATAATTGTGAACAAGATTAAACTAAGAGCACTTAATATATCTAGTATTCTAAAAACCAAAACTGATATATATATATATATATATATATATATATATATATATAGAAAGATAGATATAGATATATTATGAAACAAAATTAAAAAAAATAATGCAAAATATTTTTTCCTCCACGTTTTTAGATGTTCATAATTATAGGGCCAATCAAGATTTATTCATTTTATTTAACTTACTAGCGGATAAATTACAGTTGACATTCGAATTTATTAATTAATGGTCTAGATTAATTCATATATAAGCCTTCAATTTTTCTTGGACGGACATTACTGATAATTCCGCGAAAAAATGAGCGTTCATTTAGTGAAGTATGATAAATGTGTTTTTTAAGTGGAAGGATAATTTCAATCCGCCGAATTTCTAATGAAATTTGAAGATATAAAATTGCTGAAAGAAATGTGATCAAACGTTGAACTGCTGGTTCGATAGGAGAGAGATCTGATGCAAAATCAGAGTTGTTTTACAGAGATCGAAGACTCATAATTCCTCTTACAGTTCTACTCATGATGACTGCTGCTGAATTTGCTCGTAATTTTTAACGAAAGGTTGGGGTGCACATTTATGCATGTTTAAAATAAATAATAATATGTTAAAATGAATAAAAAACCTGTAATAATCAATGATCATTTAATGGGGGAAAGACCGTCCGTGTTAACTTTGAATAAAGACAATATTAAATGGTAAAATGTTGTATTTTATGATGAAAAACATTTTATTCTTGATTAATCAAATGGTTTTAACAGTTACTGGCACGATCTGAAGATAGCGAAAGACAGAGCAGATTTTTTTAAGGCATATATGAATCGGGCATTTTAAAGGTAAATCTTTTGTGATCTGGGGAGCTGTTTCTACTGAAGGCTTAATGAATTTAGTACTTTTTTCTATTATTATGAACGTCAAGAGAATATCCGCAAATTTTATACGTAGAATTTTCAAATTTTTGTAGATTTTTGGGGGGGGGGTAACAATATTTTTTTCAACAAGACTTACATTTTTGCTCTACTTCTACAGCAATAGGGAATAGTTAGAAGAAAGAAACTTCTGTGTTATTGCCTTTCTCGTGGATTAAAAGTTGAAAAAATCTTAACTTATCGTATTACAAATGTGCATGCAAGTAGAAAGCAATTTTAAATAGTTTAAATCTATTCAGAATATCATCTATGCTGTATAAAATAGTATTGAAATTGAATATTAATATATATATATATATATATATATATATACCAGAGAGAATGTCCGACTGTTTCACCATAAAAAGAGACCCCATAAAATAATATTTAAAAAATAACTGAAAAAAAAAAATTACTAAGATTCGAGCGGTCCTTATAATTGTGAATACCTGAAAAATCATCTTTTTGACCGTATTCAAAGTTTTTAAGATAGAAAAGCGATAAAACCTTTTAAATATAGTCCACTAATGAATTTCAAATTAATAAAAAATATAATTGTTTAAATGATAGTATTTAATGTTTAGTTAATATAGAAAAACGGGTGTCCTTATAATTATGAAAACCAATGTACTATCCTCTTGCCTGGGCCCAAACATTTTTAGGCAAAGTATGTTTTGTGATACATAACTGGAAACTTCTCTTCAAGACAATGAATTTGATGTAAACAGTTTTGTCCTGCAATGGTTATTGAAGGGAATACATAAGTATAAAATCCACATTTTAAAAGTTTAAAAACTCATGTATCTCCGTTAATAATCATCGTAGGGCAAAACTATTTACATCAAATTCAGTGTTTTGAAGAGACGTTTCCAGGGATGTATATTTTCCTATTTGAAATTTTCAAGTTCCTCTCCCTAGCGGCTCCCCCTAGTCCCCCAGGGCCCAAACGTTTTTCACCAAAAGAGGTCCCTATCGAATTCATTGAACACGTGTTTCGCATTTTTTGATAATTCCAAATCATTTTTGAGTTAAGAGGGGATGTGGGACATTTGGAACACACTGTATATTGTCTTCATTATATAATGTCGTCATTATATAAATACTTTCTCCATCTCTGTGATTTTGTCTAAGGAGTTTCGCTGATATTTCATTGCCAATAAAAACGCTGTAGAATATATTACGAAATAAAGTTAGGCTTTTAAAACAAAGCTTAATTTCAGCAAAATGTAAATATATCTTTAAAGTCTGTTTAAAATGCAAACAAATATTTCTATTTAGATCCTACTCAAGTGACAGGTATTTCTTAGTCCATTCACAAATCACTATTTATTCTATTTGACAGCTGCTTTAATACTGATAAAGAAAAAAAGTTTATTATTTATTAATTAATCGCTTATTGTGGTTAAAAAAAATACAAATTTTGTTTTAAAATATTATTTCATATTGTAAGATATGTTTTAAAATGTAACAAATTTTCAGTTTTTTTTTTTTTTTAATATGATGAATGCTTGGAAGTGCTTGCATATGTTTTATATAATCTCTATTAAAATAATCAAAACTGTATTTGACGCTTCAGTAATAAATGTATACAATGTTTTATTCATTAATCAGAAATATTCAGCTCAATTATATAGAATCAAAATGACCAGTTTTATCCACATTAAATTCAGTAATTTAATAGTTGCAGTACAGATACTGTAAATTATTAATATTATTATTATTATTATTTAAAATAAAATTATTATTGAAAAAACAATCGGCCTGTACTAAATTGTATATATCTAGAATTACGTTCTCTCAATTATTTATCTTTTCACACTACTGGTTAGAATGAAAGAGGGGGAAATTATAATTCATTAAATTAGGCTTTGCTTATGCACTCTTCTCTTGGAAACAAAAATTGGTAACCTCTTACAAAAATAATCGAATATTTCTTGTTCTTAAGGGGATATAATTTATTTGAAAATAAAGATTCTTTTATAAGCTTTTTTTTTTTTTTTTTTTTTTACGAGTATGCCGTAGGTACCAGTATTTCTGAAAACTGATCTTGTATTGATTTTTCAGCTGAAGTGCTTTATTAAAAACAAATATTTGAAAATTCTGAAAGTAAAATATGGCAGGCTCCTATATTTGCATCATCTCAACAGTTTTTCCAGGAAGCTTTGATTGTACTCTTTTTTCCACGCACTTGTAATGTTCTGATTTTTTTCAAATTCTAAAATGCGGTGTATGATGGATGAAAAATGATAGTAATCCATGGATAAACGCCGCACTTTAGAATGTAAAAAAAAAAAAAAAAAAAAAAAAAAAAAAAAAAATTCCTTAGAGTATAATATGGTAAAATAAACGCACAGTTGAAAGTGTGTAGCTATCTGTATATATATATATATACATATATATATATATACAGATCGTGTGAGTTTTTACCTGATACTACATGATTTTCGTTTAAATTATTTTTCTTAAGAATGAGAGTTTTTGAGTAATAACGTGGAATTTTGAGAAATCATAAGGATGGAGAAGGAATACGCACGCGCAGCGCACGGGTCTACGCTGCCGAAGGCAGTGGGGACACGGTGTGAGATTTTACCCGATCACAAATGATTTTTTTTTTTTTTTTTAATTTTTTTCCTTAAGAGTAATGTTAATGAGTCATAATATGCAATTTTGAGAATTTATTCATTATAGTGATTAGTGTTTCATTTAAAAATACTGACCCGCTAGCGGGCGAAGCTCGCTAGTTTGCATAATATAAAATATTTTCGAATAATTTTAACACTTAACCATTTTTCTACGCTTCAGTGGAATTATTGAAATTTATTTTATGTGCATCTTCCTGAGAAGTCATATGAGTCTTTTATATAAACTATTTAATGATAATTAAAGCAATGGAGCAGACAGATTAAGCAAGATTTTCAAATGAAGCTTACAAATATAACTTTTTTATCAAATCATGTACAAAATTTAAATCACCGGGTCTTCTCTAAAAGAGATTATTTTGAATATTTATTATTATTTTTTTTTCTTTGGAAAACACAGTTTACTAAAACCTTTTGCAAATGAGTAAAATAAAATGATAACTTTGATTAATTAAAGGTACAAATTTAAATAATAAAAACGAGAAAAATATATATGGCAGTATTAAAATCATCATACATACATTTATGAATTTTTGCAATTATGAAAACGTTTATTTCATAGAAATTTTTAATTTTTCACAAACTTACTATAAACTATTGGTTCATTTCTAGAATAGAGGATCACCACGTTTTTGGCTATATCGATAATGAGAAATTGCCTATTCTTGCAACCATACTGCGATGCTAAATTAATTGTTTCATAACGTAATTCTTTTTACGAAAATATATTCCTTCTGATAGAGATTCGTGATCATGCCTACATAATAATATTTCATTTAGTTGGTTATCTGTGTTCATTTTCAGGGTAAATGAATATTATTTTAAATATGATAGATTCAGTAAAATGTTTACAGAATCATGAATATTCAAGCTATCTCTAACTTCTTTAAAACATAATAATAAACACTGCATATAATTTTTCGTTTTAATATGAATAGGAAATTTTACTATTATTGTATTTATTTATTTAAGGAAAAAATGTCAGGTTTGTAAAATAAAGGTGTAAACCACATTTATAATTTTAAAAAATATCTCTTGATACGGAATATTTTATTTATTTATTATTATTATTCAAAGGTATTTATTAGTGCTCATTCGAATTTCATGCATATTGCGATTCAGTGCGAAGTGTGGCAATGCGCAGTGGATCATAACTGTTCTTACAAGGGACCATTTTTGAACTAAAATGTCTAAAAATTCCAAAAAAAATTATCTTTATGATTGTAAGTTCAATCTGTTTTTACCCCCAAAACAATATTCACCAAAATCCGTACAGTCATCTACAAAAATTACAAAACACACACACACACATACACACATACACATATACACAAACAATGAACATTTACAGAAAACTACATTTTTGAAATCAGGAAACCTTAAAACGTGTAAATAAGGTGAAAACTCGACGTCGGAAATTTGACTAAATACAATACTTTCATTACGTATGGTTGCTGGGTAACGGAAGTAATAAAAATGATAATCTTTGAAACATAATTTAACGTTTAAATAAATATATAATTCATAAAATATTATACATTACTATAATTTTTTAAAATATTAATATCAAGATTTTTAAGGTTAAATTTGGTTAAATTTAAAGAAGATTTAGAGCTATGCAATAATCTATATATAGAGTCATGTCAAGGTTCAAAATTTTAAGATTAAAATATCTAGCTTATATTTCATTTTTGGTTTAGAGATCAAAGATTAATTAATTTTTACTTCACAGAATAAATTAAAATTTGATATTATATTAATCACTTTTTTATTAATTACATATAACTATTTCGTATATATATATATATATATACATCCTAGTTAAACATAAGAAACATTTAAAACGCTGCTTTAGTTTTGAAGTAAATATTTAAAATTTACATTTAAAATAAATTTAAGAACGATTTTATTTAAAAATGTTTTCCAAGTGCACGTAAACATGTCATATTTGTCATATTTGTCATACTACAAAATAGTTTATATCATTAATAAAACAGTCTTTATCAATAATAATAATAATAATAATAAGTTTCGAAATAACATTAACTTAAATTATCCTGAAGCTTTAATGTTAACTGTAGCATGTATTTTCATGCACGCTAACTATTTCAAATTTTATCATTCAGCATACTGCTGAGAAAAAAAAAATCTTTGTTTATTCAATTTAATAGTTAAATCGTTCCTGTAATTATTGATTCTTTAGAAATACCTATAAAATTATCATAAAAGTGTTTTAATAGTAATGTTTATATATTATAAATTTGTTTTTCTAAAATTTAGTATATTTAGTTTAATGGAAATTTTATTTGGTTTTAAAACTAATGGTTCTTTTAATAGAATAATTTGAATGTCCTTGAGAAAAAAGTACTTTATTGTGTATAGCGGTAATCACTTCCACGTATTATTTTTCCGATAGAATACATTAGAGAGTAAAAATAATTTCTAAATTTCAATTCCAAATGTCATAGAGATGAGAGTACATTTTGGAAGTACATTTTTCTGATCTATCCAATTTGAAGATGGAATAATAATTATTTTAAAAACAATTTGTACCACGAACGAATTGAGTGTAATGCATTTTACATTGCAAAGTGATAGGCAGTGCGTGCCAAGAACGAACAATACTTTTTTCCGAAAGAATATAGTGGAGAGTAAAAATAATTTCTAAATTTGCATTCGAAATGTCATAGAGATGAGAGTATATTTTGGAAGTACATTTTTCTGATCTATCCAATTTGAAGAAGGGATAATAATTATTTTGAAATTAATTTGCACCACGAACTAATTGAGTTGAGTGCATTTTACATTGCAAAGTGAGAGGCAGTGCGTGCCAAGAACGAACAATACTTTTTTCCGAAAGAATATATAGAAAGTAAAAATAATTTCTAAATTTGCATTCGAAATGACATAGAGATGAGAGTGTATTTTGGAAGTACATTTTTCTGGTCTATCCATTTTGAAGAAGGAATAATAATTATTTTGAAATTAATTTGCACCACGAACGAATTGAGTTGAGTGCATTTTACATTGCAAAGTGATAGGCAGTGCGTGCCAAGAACGAACAATACTTTTTCCCGAAAGAATATATTGGAGAGTAAAAATAATTTCTAAATTTGCATTCGAAATGTCATACAGATGAGAGTATATTTTGGAAGTACATTTTTCTGATCTATCCAATTTGAAGAAGGAATAATAATTATTTTGAAATTAATTTGCACCACGAACTAATTGAATTGAGTGCATTTTACATTGCAAAGTGAGAGGCAGTGCGTGCCAAGAACGAACAGTACTTTTTCCGAAAGAATATATTGGAAAGTAAAAATAATTTCTAAATTTGCATTCGAAATGTCATAGAGATGAGAGTATATTTTGGAAGTGCATTTTTCTGATCTATCCATTTTGAAGAAGGAATAATAATTATTTTGAAATTAATTTGCACCACGAACGAATTGAGTTGAGTGCATTTTAAATTGCAAAGTGATAGGCAGTGCGTGCCAAGAACGAACAATACTTTTTTCCGAAAGAATATATTGGAAAGTAAAAATAATTTCTAAATTTGCATTCGAAATGTCATGGAGATGAGAGTATATTTTGGAAGTGCATTTGTCTGATCTATCCAATTTGAAGAAAGAATAATAATTATTTTGAAATTAATTTGCAACACGAACTAATTGAGTTGAGTGCATTTTACATTGCAAAGTGATAGTCAGTGCGTGCCAAGAACTAACAATACTGTTAAAACCAACTTTAAACATTGATGAATTAAAGGAAATAATGGTTAAGTTTTAATTTTACCTATTTTCTGAAAACTCTCAAAGTTCATTTTATATATGCATAAATTAGAGTTTACTATAAAAGTTTCAAGTTATTGCATTTTCTATATCATAAAATATGTTTTATGAGAGTACAATGTATGATTTATAAAACGTATTTCGTTCATTTTAAAAAAATTCCTATGACTTTAACAATCAGATTATATATATATATATATATGTACATAATACCAATGATGGATAAAAGTGTTTCACTGTTAAAAAACATATAGCTTATTATTATGAATCCTATGACACATGTTAAAGATTTGAATTTAAAAACGATTTAACAATACTTGAATTATTTTAAAAAGTTTTATTTGTTTTTTAAGCAAGAGTAAATTGAAAAAGTGTATGCATTGTATTAGTTAAACTGTAATTTTTCTTGATTTATAAAAATTATATTAATGTAACGAAACGTAATTAAAACATGGAAATCATATTCTGGATATTGTACCAATTTATTACGTTTAGGATTGACACGGGACTTAATTTCTAACAAAAAAATTTTGGCGTACGTTATTCTTCAGAAATTACGTTTGTATGTGTTTCTTATTTTCAAGACTATCGAGGAAATTTGAGAAATTTACTCCAGCTTTACAAGTCGTAAACCAAACCTTATGTATATACATAAAGCAAGAATTTTTTTCATTTTACATTGGATATTTCCAGTTAAATTGGTTGTGTTGTTTTGAGAAAACAAATTGTTGCTTACCTTTCTGAATATGATATTTGGAGTAGATTTTCATTTCAATTTTTCCTTTCTAAGAAAAAAAAACTGAGTTAATTTATGGTTATAATTCGAACAATTTTTAGCCGCTGTGTGAAAAGTGCCAGTGATAAAGCAGCAATCTATTGCTGTTAAATTTACATAGAAGAAGAAGTTTGCGTCTCAAGTTATATAGATGTCTTTATAAGGAAAAAAAAGTAAGAAATGGAAAAAAAAAGCAATCAGGGACTTTGATGGATCAAAAAGGATGCACTAACGAGTTCTACTATGAACTATTAATGAACTCATATGCGTTCCATCTCACATGTAAAAGTTCCGGAAAAGTTTTCTCGTGCGTTCCCATGCAAAATAAGCTCTTGATTCACTTATTTTATCAAATTTTACATGGTGCAATTCATATCATTGTAAAACGACGAAAAACACTATACTATGCAATAATTTTATCCTAAATTTATATAACATAAAAAATGGTAGAAACCTGTACACCAGGTACTATTTCTGTTGCAGCATTTCCTGCGACTAAACAGCATATGGACTCAATACTGCAAGATGGTGAACCTATTTATGTTTGGAACGCATTTCTTTTACGTATTTTTTCAGAAATTTTCCAAACTCCAGTGAAAATTGCTAAAATTTCCGATGGCGAGGCCAACAAACGGTTGATTGATGGAAACTGGACTGGAATTTTTGGAATGGTCACTCGTTCGGAAGTGGATTTGGCAGTTGGTGATTTCGTACTACTTGAGGAAAGATATCATGCAGTTAATTTCACTTACCCTCACTATTATTTTGATAACAGTTTCATGACTGATACGATAAAACCGTTAAATAAAAAGCTGGCGGTACTGTATCCATTTTCTAAAAATTTGTGGATTTTAATCATTTTGATTATGTTTTCTTTTCCTTTTTTCTTATATATTTCAGTGAACAGGAAACAAACGTACGGAAATTTTCTGTTCATGATAGTTGGAAGTTTGGTAGAAAAAGCTTTCTTTTTCAAGGTGCGAAAATTCAGTTATAGATTGCTTCTAAGCTCCTGGATATTTTACTCTTTCGTAATTACTAATAGTTACAAAGCACTGCTCTTAGCATTTCTTTCATTTCCTCCACTTACTGGAATTCGAACTATTAACGATTTAGCAGAAGCTGCCGAACAAAATTCCATTAATTGTTATACATATAAAAGCAGCATAATACCACGTCTCCTTCTTGAATCGGAGTTGGATGCCTGGAGATCTGTTGGAAAATGCTTGATTCGCAACAATAATTCATTTGGAGAACCGGATGAAGTCATCATCGGGACACCTCCCAACAAAGTATTTATTGCCGAAACACATGCTTTGAATCCATATAAAAGTGATTTTTTCATTTCAAAAGATTCATTTCTCAGTGCTATGGTCGCCCTTCCAATTTCAAAAACATTTACCTGCTATAATCGCTTAAACAAAGCCATTCAGCATATTTTTGAATCTGGAATTTTCTCAAAGCATTTAAATGATCGAAATATTTTTTCTGAGTTACGTAAGCAAACTAATAATAACTCTAGTGACAATTTAAACAGAATATTACTAGTTACGGATATTGAAGGAGCTTTTCTAGCACTAATTTTTGGATGTATTTTAGCCACTGTTACGCTTTTCATTGAGATAGCTTTAAAATACTATTTTTGATTTGGAAATCTATTTAACTTTGAAAGAGATTTTTTAAGAAAGAAGTTTTCTTAATTATACGCTGGGTTTAGTATAATAACGTAAGTGCTTTTGCAATCTACTATAAAAGGTTTTATTTTGCTGCAAGTACATTTAAAAACATTTTCAAGTAAAATGATTGGACTTATAATTATTAACGCAGAATTTTAATGTAAAAGTTTTTTTTTTTTTATTATTATTATTAAATTTATTATTTTTCAAGTAATAATTCTATAAATAATTCGTATTTAAAATATGTTTAATGATTACAGTTTTATTGTAAATATTTTTCGAGTCATGATCTTAGTCTTTATACTGTTTGTAGAAAAGCAAATTGATGATAAAAAATAGTGATAAAAACTAAAAAGAAAAAAAAAAGGAAGAAAGAAAAAAATGAAAAATGTGCGTGTGTTCTTCAATAACTTTGCTGCCGACTGCATCTCTCTTCAAGTACCAATTATATGTTATTGTTTAGTTAGAATTTACCACCAGTATTATTTTGCACTAATTTTTGCAGGCATTTGAGTCACTGATTCGCTTTTCAACAAAATAGCTTTAATATACTACTTTTCGATTTGAATTGCTGCTTAATTTTTCATGAAAGTTTTCTTAATTAAACCTGAGTTTAGTATAACTGCATAAATACTTTTAAAGTCTACTATAAAAGGCTTTATTTCGGTGCAAGTATATTTACAAACATTTTCAAGTAAAACTCATTGCACTTAGAATTGTTAATGTAGAACTTTATTATACCTGTGTTGTTTTTGATAAAACATTACATTTTTTTTTTCAAATACCAATTATACGTTATACGCTATACCATCAACATTGCTGTTTCCATTACAATAACGCTAAAAAATAGTTTGTTGAACAGACATAAATATATATATATATATATATATGTATATTAATAAAAGTATAATAAATAACAAGTAATTTTGTTATCATTCGATGAACTTTTCCAAGTCGTTTGAAAATTTCTATGCATACTTTTCAAAAAACCAAAAGCACTGTTACCGTCATAATTGTCAAAATTGATACTGCAAAATATAATTTTTACTACAGTTATTATGCCTTTTAATTCAGGCACAATAACTTTGTGCAGGAATTCAAATGCACAGAAATAATCACATATATATTTTTAATCGTTTGTTAAATAATAAAAATATCTTTTTGAATTTAAACAATTCATTTAATTGGTTAAATTGAATTTCCCATTTTATTTGCATATCAAATCTGCTTCATAAAGCATTTCATTTTCGTTTATTAGAAGCGTAATGTTCTCATTTTGAAATAATGCAGTTTTTATATTCGGCTTTTGAAAAGTAGTTTTATTTCACAGACCTTCCCTTAAGGAATTAAAGCCGTTATCAATACACTGTTAAAAATGGTTTCTTAAAAATGAACTAAATTGTCTCGACATAGCTCCGAGAAAATATATACTTAAATTTGAAAACCAATGTATCCATTTTTGAGTATACTGACATGCTCAAAAATGGAGCTGACCAACAAGAATCCCAATATCCCCATGTTTAACATGTCAATATTATCAAAATTGAGTACATGTGTTTTCAAATTTAAGTATATATTCTTTCGGAGATATTTTGAGACATTTTAGCTGATTTTTAAGAAACCATTTTTAACAGTGTATAATTATTTATTTAAGAAAGTGTTCTTTCAAAATCATTTTCAACGTAGTTCTATCATATGCCAGTATAAATAAAACAACAAAAAAAGTAGGATTATCCGTCAGTAATTATAATGCTTCTGTTTACATATAAAAAGGTATTAACATTTTCGAGCAAACGATTACAGTTCTAAAAATAGATTTTTAACTGATTTATGACGACTGACTGCCGCGGATGTATAAGTTCAGCTTTTATCGTCTGCATCCGTTTGTTTGATTGAGAGATGGCGATTATTATTTTATGATAAATTTGTTTTACTTTTTAAACGGTAAGTTATTTAAAAAAAATTTTGCATTAAATGTACAGGAACAAAGAAACATTTTGGCTTAACTTTATCTACGCCAGATTTTTAGGTTGGCAGTCTTTGCTTTGAGACTGGTAGAATTCTAGAACCTTCTGCACTGGTTTTGGTTGAAAAAAGAACCTGTTAAGAGCCAACCTCTCCCTCTAGTCCATTCTGCTGTATGGAATTTTCATTCTAGCCTCTAATTTACAGCACCAAACAATGTGAATATTTTTTCACAATGTCAATATTTTATCATCTTTAAGAAAATGATATTTGTATCCTGAATAAAATGAACTGTAATGCATAGACTGGAATTATTTCGCCTGTTGGGCGTGTCTTCTCTTTCCTCCTACTTAGCAAGTTCGACACGTTGGGTTGGATAATGATCTGGGTTGGATAATAAACGGTGTAAGTAAATTCTTCTCCTAGAATTATTAGTTCTTAAATTAAAAAAAAAAAAAAATGCCACGCTTGGAATTTTTTACTACGTTATTAGATTATACTGAAGAATCCCTTTGCATAACTGTTATAGGTGAAATCCCTACAATACGTTCGAATCATAATATAACGCAAACTTTTTACTAAAAACAACTTCTCAAGTTTTACCTACAGTATCTTTCATGCAACTCCATCTATACTAACTAAATAAACTCTTCAGTTTCGGAAAAACATCGCAATGAACGGAAGCTTTGGTATAACTGCGAAAACTTCGTGTGGGACCTCATATATTGTATTACAAGACTTTTTTTTTTTTTTTAATGCTGAGCTGACAAAACTTTAACTTCCTATAATAATTTTATATAGAAGCAACATGACAGTATTATGAATTTCTGACTTAGCAATAAATATAATTCACTAAATTCTGTTGGTCATATTGATTTGTTCTCATATACTGATTCTGCATACATACGTTTAATATTAAACAGTAAATAAATTACTTACCTTTTTTATGTCTGTGTATTAACTTCAATAATCATGAATAAAATACCACGTATTTATTGTTAGAAAGCTTTACGTGCAACAATATATCATTTAAAATATTTATATTACTTAGTTTCATTTCATGTCATTCCCAGTTAAAATTCTCCAGGAAAAAATATGAATGTATTCTAGCTATTTGCTAAGTATTGTAGGACTTTACTATATTTAATTGCATAATTAATTAATTAATATTATTTATTGTAGTATATAATGTATTTTTTGCATAATTATCAGCGTTTACGCATTTTTAATAACACGATTTTCAAACAGTATTTTCTTGTTCATCAATTTTAGTTTTCAAATGCAGCAAAATATTTTCAATTTAAGTATTGCTATATAAAATGGGTAAAAGAATCCCTCTATCCTAGAAGGCCAAATTTTGGCTTAGTAGCTAGATCTATTTTGGTTGTGGCAAATGATAATGGAACCAAAATAATTATTTTATACGCTAGTCGTTAAGTGGCTATATTTCACCTTTCCACCGCTGGAAGCTTGCAGTAGGATAGTAATAGGGAGCCAATATCTAAATTTTTAAAACTAATGAATTATATTAATATTATTTTTAAGTATATATTCGTAATCAATGGGATTTCTACGACGTGATTGTGCAGCCTTAATTGGATAATAATAACATTTTTGACCTTCCTCCTGATAAAAGATTTTGCATGCTAAGGAATTTCTAAACATCGAAAGTCCGTTTTTTGTTACAGCAGAAAAACCATCATTATTTCATGAAAAAATAAACTACCATTACTTAAAAAAACAGAAAAAAAAAAAAAAAAAAAAACAAATACAAGATTGAAATTTTATTAATTATATGAGGCGTTGCGGATACGAAGGGCGAACTCGGCATCAGGTCATTTTTTTTTTTTTTTTTTTTTTTTTTTTTTGAACCAGCCGAATCCAGATCCTTCAGAGAATTTACAGGTATAGCTTTCATGTTGAGATCACCCTTGTTTCCATCTCAAAATATGCATGGACGATGAAAATTTCCAGCATATGAAGCAAAGGAAAATTATTTTCAAATGCGTTTTTCTCAAAAATCTCCTTTTGTTGAGTTCGCCCTTTGTATTCGCAACGCGTCATATGACCTCTATACAGGGTTGACAGCAGGAGACAATAATTTTATATTTTTCACATCACTATTACTTCCTTTACCATACTACCGTAGGTAACGGGAGCATTGTATTCGGTCCAAAAATTCCATGTCGCGTTTTAAACAGATTTACATTTTTTAAAGTTTCTCGAGTCCAAAAAAGTAGTTTTTGGCAATTGGCCAGTATGTATGTGTGTGTGTGTGTGGAGAATCTTCTTGCTATCACATCTCCGAGACAAATGAAGGTAGAACGAGGAAACTTTATATACTTGTGCTACATTAACCTATAACATTCATGCCAACTTTCATTTCATTCGAACAAATTGTTTAGACGTTTTTGTGTTCACTCTTACATACACACATACATACATCAAATTTAAAATAGCAAAAATTAACTCAAAATTTATCGACACACCAAAATCTCAAAGTTGAATATTTCTCATGATTTCAATATCTTCTTTACGTATGCAGACTGAGAAAAAAAAAATCTTGAACCGACATCTAGAATCTAAACTGAAAAAATTGTTCCATATCATCCTTATAAATTTTAGTTCCGTTTGAAAGCGAGTTCTAGAGAGCCCTATTAGAATTCCAGAGCGTTTGGCCATATTATCGAGGCCACACTTATTTAAAAAAAATGCAAATAAATGCGAATACAAGAGGCGAGTTCTAGCAACTATATTCTTGGTTTTTTCACCCGTTTCTAGAAAACCATGCGAGAATTTCTCGCAGTACAAAGAATTCATAATATTAAAAATATTCTTAATATTCTTTCACCATCTAGAAATGTACAGACAAGAAATTCACGATCATTTAGTCTATTCAGCTTATTGGCTATTTAGCCTTAAATGCATAGCTCGGAAATCAATATTTCTAGCTTAGGGATTTAGAAAATGACCACTTATTCGTTGTAGATGAAGGAGCAATATATGAAGGAGGTCTGTTGAGCAGGATTTAATTTTATATTTACAGGCTGAGAATTTTTATAATGTATAGTAAATATGTCAAATTCGCAACATATTGTGTTTTAAAGACGATTTCTATAAAGAAAAGAAAGAGAAAGAGAAAGAAAGAAACAGTATTATAATCAAACTTTTTAAAGTATTCAGTTACAAATTCGCTTTCTTAAACACAACATACTTGCTTTGCACATATTTATATTTTTTCTTTATTACATGAGAACGCTTAACTAAAAAGTAATTTTTTTTTTTTTTCGTTCAACCAAATAAGTTACACTTCTAAAAATGTTGTTTTATCGATTATTTCAAATGCAATTCCATGCAAATAAAAAACACATATCATACCATTTATCATCACCCTTTATATTCAAACTAAATTTTTTATACTGAGATTCTTTTACAATTCTTCTTGAATAAACTTTTCAAAGTAAAGCATTTTTTTTTATTTTTTTATTTATTTCAATATTTTTCAATATTGCTTCTATATGAATGTAAATAACACATTTAATTAAAAAACTGTAATTAAAATGTTTCAATGGATTATTTATTAAAATTTGATATATTTAAATTATTCCATTTAATTAAACATTCTTTAACCACGTTTCTAGCGAGTATGGCAGCTTCTGCGCAAATATGGACTCTACGCGTCAAGCGTTAATGTTTGTGGTTGAGATAAAATAGTGATAAGGGAATGACGAATGACTGAATGTTTACCGAACTTCAAACTTTCAGTGAATTTGGTGACCCTCCATACCTTTGGAATCGTCCTCAATGCTAGGCGCGTGAAAGTGGTTACATTATAAGTGTCAAATTAGGAGTAAAATAGCAGTTATAATACAAAACAGAATATCGGATTTTGGAAAAAAAAAATGTCTCCTTTTTAGGCAGTTTAAAATTTAAGATGTATATCTTGAATGTGTTCTTTTAAGACATATCACTTTATTAAGACAATTTATATTAGTTCATTTACACCATCAGTCCATTAAAGCACACATGTGTCTTAAACTAAGATACCTAAATTGTCTGAGCTCTACATTAAGATATTTAGTTGTCTTAAATACTTTTTCACCTTGTTTGTCTTATTTTAAGACACCTTTACTTCCAGGGCAAGTGTTTTACAATTTTCAAAAATTCCCACGTGTTTAATATAAATATTGGGTGTGAGATGGGGCTTTTGACAGATCCTGAATGTATAGGGTTCAAAAACAGAAAATTTAAAAAATAAGCAAGATTAAAACAACAAATTTGCCTACACAGTGCAGAAGAAGATGCAGCAAAAAAAGATTTGCAAACAAAACTACAATATAAAAATTATTGAAAACTAATGCATTCATAAACATAAAAAATCTGGAGTTACTTCACTCGACTTCCCGAACTTTAGGTAGTTAATGGTTGCATAAATAAATTAAAGAAAGAGACGTCGTTAAATAAAAAAAATAAATAAATATAATAGGTTTTTTGAGTATTTTTCTCCAAATAATACGTTTTTCATTTGTCGCTATTGTAATTTTTTAAAAAAAATGAGCCCATAAATCAAAAAGGTATGAATTTTCGTTGTGTCCCCGTAAAAATATAAGTGTTAAACTCATCAAAATTTATACAGTTTGTGTAATGGTCACCTATAACATGTATCTAAAATTTCAGCTGAATCGGATAAGGCATTTAGACGCTATCGCAGTTTTAAAAAATTGGGCCCATTTGGAACATAATGTTAAAGAATTTTTCTTTGTGTCCCTGTAAAAAAGTATAAGAGCTAGATTCACGAATATTTATACAGTTTGAGAGACGGTGACTCACAAAATGTGTGCAAATTTTCAGCTTAGTCGAATGGGGCATTTAAACGATATCAGACTTAAAATTTTTTGGGCTCACACTGTTAAAAATTTCATCAGAAAACTCTGTGCAATCTATTAAATTAAGTCTTTCGTAAAATTACAGAGAAAAATAAACTGACATGTTAAGGAACTTATTTTATACATTCATTTAAATAATTAATATTAATTTAATTAATTATTAGTGAGAATAAATTTCGGACTTGGAATGCTTTTTCTAAAGCAGAAGCAATCATTTTTCATTTTGATTAAAAAATTAAATAATAAAAATACGTAAATATACAGAATAAACATTGAAATTCTCGGTTATTCACTTTTAACTAAGAATTACTGTAAATTTACAGAGACTCAGGATAAATATTTACATTAAATTTACAGACTTTTTTAACAGTGCATAGGGCATAATGGTAAAAATTTCTTCTTTATGACCCTATATAAAATCTATATATGCTAGATTCACCAAAATCAATAAGATTTATTCTACGGTGACCTCTAATATCCGTACCAACTTACAAATCATTCGAACAAAGTGTTTAGACGCTATCGTGTTTAATCGCATATATACACACTAACATACATCACCGTAAAAATATCAGAAACGAACTCGAGGGACCTCAAAACATGTAGAAACACCAAAATCTCGAAGTCGGTTTTTTGACATAGTTACAATACTTTCCTTACATGTTCGGAAAGTAAAAAGAAGACAGACAGAAAATATTAATTAACTCAAAAACATAGAGGTCAGTTTAGGAGAGTCAAAGCAAAGTGTAATCAGTAAAATAATCATCAAGACCTACTTCTAAAAAGAAAAAGTAAATTTACTCCCTAGATTTTGCCAAGAGAAATAATCTGGTGTTTCCCTCACGCTACTTTCTCTTACCCTGAAATTTAATATTATAAATATAAATGGGAGATTAAGGGGTAAAATAAGAAGTACTTCAACGTAAACTTAGGTCATAACAATTCAAATTAGACTTCGGAACTGCTTTATTTGACAAAAAAATCTGAGTGAGGGGGCTACCGTCTCCCTCAAACACCCCTTCAATAATGTACCTATCTATAATATTAAAACACAAGGCATTTTCTGTAAGACCAAAATCGTACGATCTGGGCATGCGCGAGAAAATTTTGAACCAATTCGGAACGGGAAACTCCTTTATCTTTATGCAGTGCAATACGAATGCCGATAACAGAGTTCGAGCAAACGACAATAATATTTCTTATGTCTAATGCAGGCGCCTAATTAAAGCTTAATCATAAAAATAATTCACACGATTAATTTATTGATTCATACTTTCCAAGGCAGTATATTAAAACAAATCAATTCGCGAATTCTTATCGTTTACGGTCATGTGCATTTTTGCCGAAAATTTCCTTACAGAGGATTGTACTTCAGGATTTTATACTGTGGCGCCATCTAAGAAAAACAAAAAAGTCTTTTAAAATTAAAAAATTCTCAGAGTTTATTGTTCTTTAAAAATTACCATTTATCAGTTGAAAACTTCATTTAAAAAAGATGGAAATGCATAATTAAAATCAAAAAAATTTTTTTTTTCTAATTATTATAATTTCTGATATTTTATTTCCATAATACATTATAGAAAAAATAATTTAGAAAGAATAACCTAAAAATATTGATATTTTATGCGAGTAAAAATTTGCATAGCACAATTTTTTATTATAAGAAATTTACTGAGTAAATTAACTTGCTAAAATATTAGATTCATTCTTAATTTTTATTTATTTATTTAACAATATACTTCTGTTGAAATGTATTATTTTGACAAAATAAAGTGTTATAATGTTATTATACATTTATTTTTAAGCAACATATTTAAGTTGTCTATTTCTAAGTGTAAATAAAATTATAATTATAGAATATAAAGAAAACACAAAACATCATTAATATTTATTTTAAATGAAATTAGCTTGCCTTATAAACTTATTTGATTTTAAAACTATCTATATAAATAAAATAAAAAAATACCTCTGAGATTTTTTTAATAGATAGATTATAGATAGCGCTTCTGTCATATTGTAATTGAAATGGAATAGTGTTATTGTTATCGATGCTCGATACAAAGAATCTCTAGAGATTCTTTGGCTCGATTGATTTTATTTTTCTGCTATGCACAGTTGGCAACAAAATTATTGAAGCGATAGCAATAATTAGTATTTAAATCATTTGCGCTTAATACCGTTACCTTAAATAAATAATTGTCGAGTCATGTTCTTTGTCATATGCTGTTTGTCGAAAAGTATGTTAAAGATAAAAATTATCGATCAAAAAAAATAAATAAAATAAAAAATAAATAAATAAATAAAAATATGCATGAAATGTATTCATGTGTGCTGTAATGACTTCAGGCTAATGACATTAAGACTCACGAGAGGGCGCTGTTTGTTCAGCACGGTGAAAAGACTTTCGAATTGAAGAGAGACTTTAGTTTTTAGTTTTGTTTTGAAAAGGGAATGATGCAACGCCGAGAATAGCGGTGCCTGGCTTGAGTGCCGTTTATTTTTATTTATTTGTGGACTGGGAATTTACGGTTCAAATTTAAATTATGTTAAATTGTTTACGTGTTTATTTGTGTTAAATGTGACTGTATTGTATCGTGTGTGTAATTCGAGAAATAAATAAAATTCTCGAAAGGAAAAGCTAGTCTTCATGAGTTCCAGCGTTCGATGCATGACAGTCTAAGAAGTTGGTGGCAGCTAGCGGATAAAGAATCCACGCTACTAAAGGGGTAAGTACCATTTTCTGTATGAAACAGTGCTTTGATTTCAAAATAATATAATAAATCAGCTCAGTCCTTGTATTACGACGTGAGAAGATATTTTTTTTAAAGTACTTAAATTCACATTATGTATTTAATCGTGAAATATAAATAGCACTGCTTATCCCTATCTATTTGATAAAAAGATTATTTGAAATTATTATTTGTAGAGAAAATCTTATCTGTATATATATATAAATTACGTGTCACGATGTTTGTCCGGGGTAAACTCCTAAACTAAGGAACCGATTTTAATGAAATTCGCACACTGTGTGTAGTTTGGTCCAACTTGAGAGATAGGATAGTTTTTATCTCAATTTATTGTCACAATATTGTTTTATTGCAATTATTTGTTAATTATAGACCTTTATTAAAGTTGCTCCAAAATATCTGTGAGTTCCATTAATTTAATTGTTGCCAAAAAAAAAAAAAAAAAAAAAAAAAAAAAAAATACGAGTTCATTTTCTTTCGACATAAAAATAAATACATTTAATCAAACGTGAACGTTAAAGAATTATAAAAAGTTAAATTATGCATCTCACGAAAATTGACGTCATAATCAATTTAAAGATTTTATACACATTGATAAAGTGCTAATGTAGTTCTATCATAGATATCTGTATATATATAAAAATTACGTGTCACGATGTTTGTCCGCGATAAACTCCTAAACTAATGAACCGATTTTAATGAAATTTTGCACACTGTGTGCAGTTTGGTCCAACTTGAGAGATAGGATAGTTTTTATCTCAGTTTATTGTCACAATATTGTTTTATTGCAATTATTTGTTATAATTATAGACCTTTGTTAAAGTTGCTCCAAAATATCTGTGAGTTCCATAAGTTTAATTGTTGCCAAAAAGAAAAAAATACGAGTTCATTTTCTTTTGCCATAAAAGTAAATACATTTAATCAAACGTGAACGTTAAAAAATTATAAAAAGTTAAATTATTCATCTCACGAAAATTGACGTCATAATCAATTTAAAGATTTTATTCGCATTGATAAAGTGTGTAGTTATACACAAGCGAAGTGTGACGTCACTGACCGCCTGTGAAATCAAGAAAAAGATTTCTTATGTAAATCACCCATTGTATTTTTTATAAAAAATTATTAAAAAACGAAGAAAATTATTTCCGGATTTTAATCCCCATATTTTTGTATAGATATGTATTATTTATCATGTGCATACGTTAGATTGAGTTATTTTGCTGTCAAATTGACAAAATTTTAATTTTAAATTTCAAAGCTCTGTCGTCCTTGGAGTTTTTCGTATTTGGCGATCAAAAACGTAACACGAAAATATACAAGATAGATGTATATTTTCGTAATATGTATTGTGCGAAATATTGTTTCATATTATTCATTACTCTCTTAATATAAGTTGTTAAAATAACCATGATTTTTGAAAGGAATTAAATGTGTGCGCCAGATAATTTGGCGATATTATTTTTTTTCCGCCAAGGATGATAGATATGAAATTTATTCCGCTGCAACATGTTAATATCTTATGTCAGTTACATTATGTATATGCTACAATTTATTTCACGTGACACGTGTGTTAAAAATTTATTTACGACATAACCTTGCTTTTTCAATTTTTGTTGCATTATTCTAATCTGTATCACTTCGTTTTCTTTAAGAAATTTGTGATCTATACATAACGTTCTAAATAAAAAGTAATTATTTCAATATTTTAAAACTTATTTAAAAGTCTGTTTTATTTAACCTTAAATTTTAAAAGTTAATTTAAAACTTATTTAAAAGTCTGGAAGAGTTTAAGTCTGTTTATTTGTTTTGTAACGCTAATCTATATGATCGATGTTCGAAACTTTAGTTAATTATTTCTCTTATTTTTCTTTACTTTTTCTTTAATAACTTACCAATTTAACGTTCCTGATTAAATTTGTTCCTGATTATATATGTATTTTGCATTAAATTTTGACTCATATTTATTGCTAAAAATGCGATCGTAAAATCTTGCAATTTTCTTATCTTAATCCTCAATGCTTTCCTTCTAGATTAACTTGAATTTACTATTAAAATTTTAACATACTCAGAATCTTCTCACCACTTCGTTAAAATATATTAATCTTTTCAGTAATATATTAATCAGTATATCCCCACAACGATATTTGGCGATTTTTTGTTGGCGATTATGGCTAAATAATAAATCTATAAATTATAAATGATAATCTAAATCATAAATCAAAAACATAAAATAATAAATCCAAAAGAAACAACATATAGGCTGCCATATTATTTCACAAACAGTCCAGAGCGACATCGTTATCGTTGAAAACGGCGCCAAAGAAAAATCGCCAAATTCAGCTGTGGGGATATACTGAAGTTATAATTATCCGAATATAATTACTGAAGTTATATTATAAGTTATAGTTGTGGGTAACAACTATAGTATTTCCCCACAACTGGATTTGGCGATTATGGCTAAATCATAAATCTAAAATAAAAGCATGCAGGTTAGCATATTTCATTGCAAATAATCGAGAATGACTTCGTTATCGTTCAAAAAGGCGCAAAAAAAAAAAAAAAAAAAAAAAAAAAAAATCGCCAAATCCAGTTGTGGGGAAATACTATATACCTTATCAAATTATCAACGTATTACTTAGCCGCAGCAACGCGTGGCCGGGTCTGCTAGTATATATATAAATGTGAATGTCCGTGAATTTATTTGACTGAGTTTCACGCCAAAACTGTTCGACGGATTTCGATGAAATTTGTTATGGAGATAGCTTATACCCTAACTTAAAAAGTTGGCTACCTTTTATTCCAAAAAAAAAAATTTGTTTTTGCGATTTTTATGCATAAAATAGCAATTTTGTAAGCTAATAATAGCAAAAAATTAGCCATTTAAATTTATCCATAATTTAATTGTTGCCAAAAAAAAAAAAAAAAAAAAAAAAAAAACGAATTTATTTATTTTTTTCAACAGGAAAATAAATACATTTATCTAAAAGTGAACGATAAAAAATTATAAAAAAAAAAAAAAATTATGCATCTCACAAAAATTGACGTCATTTTTAATTAAAAATTTCTTTTACACATTGATAAAGTGCTAATACGCAAGCGAAGTGATGACGTCACTGGCCGTTTGTGGATTCAAGAAAAATATGTCCTATGTTAAACGCCCATTGGATTTTTTGTAAAAAATTATTAAAAATCGAGGAAAATTATTTCCCGATTTTAATCCCATATTTTGGTATAGATATGTATTAGTTATCATGTCCATGCGTTAGATTAAGTTATTTTTGTTGTAAAATTGACAAAATTTGAATTTTTAATATCAAAACTCTAGGGGAAAAAAATGGCAAACTTCTATATTCGATTGAAAACACAAACATTTCATTTCAAAGGATGATATTTACACAATAAATATCCAACTAATACACTAATTAAAAGGAAAATAATAAATATTCTATCATAATTTGAAGTCAAATTTCTTTCCAAATGTCTAAATAATGTATCTGATATAAGATACGATATTGCAGCGGAATAGATTTGATATCGGTCATCCTTAGAAGAAAAAAAAAAAAAATATATCGACAAATTATTTGGCGAACGTAATTTAATTCCTTTCAAAAATCATGGTTATTTTAACAACTTATATTAAGAGAGTAATGAATAATATGAAACAATATTTCGTGCAATGCATATTACGAAAATATACATCTGGCATACATATTTTCGTATTACGTTTTTGATCACCAAATACAATAAACGCCAAGAACGACAGAGTTTTGAAATTTAAAATTAAAATTTTGTCAATTTGATAGCAAAACTAGTATGTTGTGGCCACCACAAGACTTTCTTCTATATTTACCTATACATATTCAATCAGTAACAATATTTAAAAAAAAAAAAAAAAAAAAAAAAATGTACGATTTTTTTTTTTGTTGTTAAAAGTAAAAAAAATCGATAACTTTGTTTTAAATTATCACAGATTTATAGTTCCACCATTCGTTTTAAAGGTATTGACGAGACCTTTCGAAAGATACCCATCTTGAAAATTTATCCCCCCAGGGGGGGAACCGATGCCCCCACATGCACAAAATTTTTTTCCTAGCTAACTACTACTATTATCAATAATTCATATTAATTTTACAATCACAAGTGTAAAATAACTGTCTTTATGCCCATTTATACGGAATTTTGTCCTATGCTGTTCATGTTAAACATTTGCATAAAATGCGATCACAACGCCACCTATTGAGCGATTGATCCCAAAATCTAATCAGTACCAGTTTATGTCAGGGTGCAGCTAAATACCAAGTTTGGTTAAATTTCATCCATTGGTTCGTGAGATACAGCGTCCACAAAAAAATGATACAGACAGACAGACATTTTCTAAAAACTATTAATTCGTGTTCTCCACATCCCAAAACATGTAAATCCATCAAAAAGTGGACTTCGAAAATTTTCGCGAATCCAATACTTTCTCTATATTACATATAGAAGAAAGTAATAACTCAATCTAACACATGCACATGATAACTATAATCTATACTAATATTATAAATGCGAAAGTTTGGATGGATGTTTGTTACTCAATCACACCACAACGGCTAAACGGATCTAGATGAAATTTTGTATAGAGATAGGTAATAGTCTGGAATAAGACATAGGCTACTATTTATACCGGAAAAAATGTAAATTTTTAATTAATCTTCTGTATAATATAAATATTTCTTCCATAATAAAATTTTAAAATAATTTATTTTAATTTTTAATTGTTGCCAAAGAATATTTCACGCGAATAATAATAAAAAAAATAATACATATTAAATTTGCTTAGGCACATGACAACATAACGTCATTATCAAAATTAAATAATAAGAAAATGAAAGCTAATTCAGATCTGTATTAAAGAGCTTTATTAGTTGATAATCCTGGATATATTTTTAATTTTAATACTGAAGTAGATAGGACATTTTTCGCCAAGGACTCTATTTTTGTGACAACAACCTTAAGCCAAGTAGTCCATAAAAAATATAAACAAATCTGTACATATAAAAGAGTAAACTCAATGATTCACTGACTCAGCACTGCCATGACGATTCTGTGGGAAATAGGGTCACAAATTTTAGTGACCAGGTTGGATTTCGGAGCCTGACTCCCAACTAAGACGGAATTTTGCAAAATACCCCCCCCCCGTCTCCTTGGGGGGCAGAAGGCTTAACTCGGCTCCAAATTACTTAACGGTGAAGAAATTGCAGATGGAAAGACCAGACTTCAGTACAAAAAAAATATTTTCAGCGATTTTGGAATTTTGGATTTTTAAGGGGGGAGGGAAGGGAAAAGATTTTGAAAGAAGGGACCCCCCCCCCTCCTTCCTCTTAGGGCGGGCGGGGCAAAAACCACATTTTGAAGCTTAAATACGTCCAAATTACCTAAGAATGACGAATTTTGGTGTGTGGATGTTAATTAAGTGTGCGAAATATGCACTTTGATGAGATTTTGTAAAACTTTCAACTGTAACCGCGAGGGAGGGGGAGTAAAAAGCAGGTAAGGGACTGCCGAAGGCATTGGGCAACTTAAAATTAGATTTTGACGGATTTCAATGATTTTTTTTTTTTTAAAGATATTTTATTATTATCAATGATATGCTGTTTTGGGGATTCATTTCAATATAATGACCTGCGAAGCGGGCAAAGCCTGCTAGTATATATATATATTAAACTGATTTATCCGTTGGTTAAAAGAAAAAAAAAAAAAAAGAAGAAAATCTTTCAATTTTTTTTGTCGATGTATTTCGAAAAAAAATAATGTTGATGAATCAGTGAGAAATAAGTGAATATATATGTTTTTTTCTTTTATTTAATGGTATATTCCTAATAATAATAATAATAATAACAATAAAAAAAAAACTTGCTATAGAGTAAGTACATTTTGAAAAGAATTTCGGTTTTAAACGGAATTGCAAATTTGACAACAAGTTGAAATAAAGTATCTGTTCTGTAATTAAAGCTAAATAAAGAATAGATATTCTTTTTTTTAGGGCTTTGGGAAATAAAAAAAGAAAAAAAGAATGTATTTATTATCGAATTAAAAAGAAGAAAAAAATCTTGATTGATTCATGAAGTATTAATGTGTATTTCAGGTCATTTTTATTCTGATATTATATTGAATTGGATATATTTTCTTCCTGTCTCTTTTTACTGATTTAATATTTCCTTGCTAAATAATACAAAAAATCTGGAGTGACTCCACTCGACTTTCCGAACATTGAGTTATTAACAGTTTTGCAGATAAAGTAAAGAAAGAGGAGTTGTTAAACAAACAAAAGCGAGAAAACCATAATAGAGTGTTTGAGTATTTTTCTCCATCTATTACACGATGTTTTATTTAACGCTACTGAACTTTGAGCCCATAGATCATAATGATAAAGATTTTTTCGTTGTGTCCCTGTAAAAACCTATAAATGCTAAATTCACCAAAATGCTTATAGTTAGTGCAGCAGTGATTTATAATACTCATATAAATTTTCAGCTCAATTCAATAAGGCGTTTAGATGCTATCGTACTTTTAAAAATTTAGTCCCATAGGCCATAATGATAAAGAATTTTTCTTTGTGTCCCAGTAAAAAACCTGTAAGTGCTAGATCCACCAAAGTCTGTACAGTTAGTTCAACTGTGATCTATAACATGTGTACAAATTTTTTGCTCAGATTAATAAGCGCTTAGGCGCTATCACACTTTTAAAAATTTGGCCCCATAGGCATAATGATAAAGAATTTTTCTTTGTGTCCCTGTAAAAAAACTATAAGTGCTAGATTCTCCAAAATCTATACAGATTGAGTATTTGTGACCTATAATATGTGTATAAATATTTTGCTCAATTGAATAAGGCGTTTAGATGCTATCGCACTTTTAAGATTTTGCTCCCATAGGCCATAATGATAAAGAATTTTTCTTTGTGTCCCTGTAAAAACCTATAAATGCTAAATTCACCAAAATGCTTATAGTTAGTGCAACAGTGATTTATAATACTCATATAAATTTTCAGCTCAATTCAATAAGGCGTTTAGATGCTATCGTACTTTTAAAAATTTAGTCCCATAGGCCATAATGATAAAGAATTTTTCTTTGTGTCCCAGTAAAAAAACTGTAAGTGCTAGATCCACCAAAGTCTGTACAGTTAGTTCAACTGTGATCTATAACATGTGTACAAATTTTTTGCTCAGATTAATAAGCGCTTAGGCGCTATCACACTTTTAAAAATTTGGCCCCATAGGCATAATGATAAAGAATTTTTCTTTGTGTCCCTGTAAAAAAACTATAAGTGCTAGATTCTCCAAAATCTATACAGATTGAGTATTTGTGACCTATAATATGTGTATAAATATTTTGCTCAATTGAATAAGGCGTTTAGATGCTATCGCACTTTTAAGATTTTGCTCCCATAGGCCATAATGATAAAGAATTTTTCTTTGTGTCCCTGTAAAAACCTATAAATGCTAAATTCACCAAAATGCTTATAGTTAGTGCAACAGTGATTTATAATACTCATATAAATTTTCAGCTCAATGCAATAAGGCGTTTAGATGCTATCGTACTTTTAAAAATTTAGTCCCATAGGCCATAATGATAAAGAATTTTCCTTTGTGTCCCAGTAAAAAAACTGTAAGTGCTAGATCCACCAAAGTCTGTACAGTTAGTTCAACTGTGATCTATAACATGTGTACAAATTTTTTGCTCAGATTAATAAGCGCTTAGGCGCTATCACACTTTTAAAAATTTGGCCCCATAGGCATAATGATAAAGAATTTTTCTTTGTGTCCCTGTAAAAAAACTATAAGTGCTAGATTCTCCAAAATCTATACAGATTGAGTATTTGTGACCTATAATATGTGTATAAATATTTTGCTCAATTGAATAAGGCGTTTAGATGCTATCGCACTTTTAAGATTTTGCTCCCATAGGCCATAATGATAAAGAATTTTTCTTTGTGTCCCTGTAAAAAAACTATAAGTGCTAGATTCACCAAAATCTATAGGGTTCGTACTATGGTGACTTACAATATGCGTACCAACTTTCAGGTTAATTGAACAAAGCGTTTAGACGCTAGCGTGTTCACTCACAGACATACACACATACACACACACATACATACATCATCGTAAAAATAGTGAAAACGGACTCAGGGGACCTCAAAACGTATAGAAACATCAAAATCTCGAATTCGGATTTTTGACATGATTACAATACTTTCCTCACTATAGTGTTCGGAAAGTAAAATATATATATATAGTGAATGAGGGATAGAGAGAGAAAAGAATTTAGTTTTGATTTCATGTAAAATAAATCTGTTTTGGTTTGGAAAAAAACATTCTGGTTTCGTTTTGATTTTAGTGAAATGTTTAATGATTAGATGTTAATTTTAGTAATTAATATTAATGACTATGGTAATTTATGTTATTTAAATCTAATTTGGTTGAAATTGCTCTTTTTTTGATAAAGCAAAAGAGTTTCGATTTGAAAACGAAACTGGTGTGTGGTTTTTTTGGGGGTTTGAAGAAAAATATTAATTATTCTGTTTCCTGAGAACTATGTGTGCAAAAAGAATCAAATAGTTTTGCAAATAAATTATTTCCGTTTTGAATTGAAATAATGATTGTGTAGGAAACAAGTAGTTCTTGGTATGAGAACATACTTGGTTAAAAATTTTGTTTGGGTATTCTTTTTGAATATACGATTTATGTAATAAAAGAAATTTGTGTGACTGAAAATTTTAATATTTTCTGTTCTTTAAGAAGAAAAGTACTGTACACGTGGGTTTTTTTTTATGAAAGAAATATGTATATTAAAAAAAAGTGTTTTCTTAAATAGAGAAAAATAAGGTATTTTTCATAAGTAGATACCATTAACGGTATTAAATATTATTTTTTAATTAATTGCAAAGGTTAATACCCTTAGTATCCCTTTTTTTGTGTGTGTGTTTGATTGATTTTTGGAGAAAAAAAAATCTGATTATTTTATTTGTTTATATTTTATTATCGTTTTGAGAGCATTCTGGTTTTGTTTGGGGTTTACAAACATGGCATTTTTAGCTAAAGCTCGAAAACATGAATTAATTCAAATTTGTGAGGAAATCGGTGTTGAAAAAGATACTTCCAGTAGAGTTATTGACATCAAGAAATTAATTTTATCTAGCAAGTCCTATAATGAGGAAGAAGTAAAATTAATATTGGAAAGGCTTCTTGATGATAAAAACTACAAGAAGAAGAGAGAATAAGACAAGAAGAAAGAGAGGAAAGAAGGACCCGAGAAACTCAACAATATGAACTTGAACTAAAGAAATTGGAAATTTCAAAAGAAAATCCTGAAAGAATATTAGAACCAGAAACATTGGCTGAATCGGTTCCAAAGATTCAGTTAACTCAAATTACCCCAAGATTTGATGAAAAACATGATGAAATGGGTTTATATTTAATAAATTTTGAAAGAAGAGCGGAGATGGCACGAGTTCCAAAAAAGGATTGGGTGGCCTACCTGTTAGCAGTTTTACCGCCAGAACTTTCCAATATGTTGGTCAGAGAGTCGCCAACCGATGCGACAAATTATGATTTTGTTAAAAATATCATTATGAAAAGGTATAAATTAAATCGTGAAAAATTGAAACAATGTTTTTATAAGCACCACAAATCGTCCGAAAAATCTTGGAGAAATTATGCCCAAGAGCTTTCTAGTTATTTTACGGAGTGGTTTACAGAATTAAAGATAGAGAATTTTCAACAGCTGAAAGACCTAATAGTGACTGAGCAGTTGAAGTTTCGAGTGCCTGCTGATATGAGAGAACATTTTTTAGATAACTGGCTTACCTTTACAACACCTTTAGACTTAGCTGAAAAATTAGATGAATTTGAAAGCATAAGAGAAAGTTTTAAAAGGAGGGATTTGCCCAAAAAGAAATTTTCCAGCTTTCGAAACCAAAGTGAAAACTTATGTGATTATAAGTCTAACGATAATAACAAAGATGTCAAGACGAAATTTCATGCAAAACCCGAAACATCCCAAGAAAATCAGAGAAATATAGAATTTGATAAAAGAAAAATTGCTCGTTGCTATGAATGTGGTTCTACTAATCATCTTAGGCCTCAGTGTGATAAATTAAAGAAAAATGAAGAATTTATTTCACATATTATAACTGAGGCTGGTTCTGATGAATCAATGACACCTTATACTAGTTTAGGTAAAGTGAATGGTGTTGAGATGAAAATAATTCGAGACACGGGTGCTTCATGTGATTTGATCAGCAGCAAGTACGTGAAACCACATATGTACACAAATGAGAAAGTGTATATTAGAAATCCATTAGAAGTGGATCCTATCTGTTTACCACTTGCAGAAATTGAATTGGATTGTAAAATGGGACACTTAAAAACTAAAGCAGCTATCCTACAAAATTCCTTTTATAGTAACAAGTATTTTTTAGGAAATAAAACTGCTGCAATGTTCAAAAATTGCAAATCAAAAGAAAATGTACAAGAGCATAAGCTAAAATCAGTACAAACAAGAAATGCTAAGAAATTTTTAAAGGTGAAGAAAAATATTCAAAATAAAGATGTTGCTCATTTTGACCAAAAGTTGATTGAGAGCAAATCTGAAAATGAAAAGAAAACTGAAGAGGTAGAAGAAATCCTGTCAGAATTTTCATGGCCAAATCTCAATAAAACCTCTCCAAAAGTGTTTGTTAAAGAACTGCAGGATATCAAAGAAAATCAAAATAAAATAGAAAATGAAGTTGTTCTTAAAGAGAAAATAAATTTTGACCATCTCAAAACCGAAAATTTCAGATTGTTAAATGAAATAATATGTTTGAAAGTTGAGATGGAAGAAAAGAAAATTAAAGAACAAGAAGTGTCTCTTGAAAATAAAAAACTTACTGAAGAGTTGGAACATACTACGAAAAATATTTCGGAACTAAATAATGCCTTAAAAGACCTTAAACAAAAAAATGAAGACTCTAATTTTGTGATGGAAAAACTAAAAGCAGAAATAGAGGCTTATCTGAATAAAAAATGCTTAGAATATCAAAAGCAGATAAATGAAGAAATTCGAGAGAAGGAAAAGTTTGAAAATCAGTTAAAAACTCTTCGTCTTGATTCACAAAGTGAAAAGAAGAATTATCTAAATCAGTTGGAAATTCTGAATGTAGAAAAGAATAATTACAAACAAGAACTGGAAAATACGAAAATTGAAAATCTTAAGCTGTCTAATGAAATTAACATAATGAAAGAAGAGCTGTTAAGAATAAAAGGTAAAGAAAATGAAATTTGTCTTAAAAATGAAAAGCTTGTTGAAGAAAGAAATGAAATTAATATAATTAATTCTAAATTAGATTACCTGCTTAATATATTTGAAGAGAAAGAAAAAATTTCTAATGCTAAATTGGATCAGTTGACAGCTGAATTGCAGAAGAATAAATTCGATCTTATGCAATTATCTGAAAAATGCTTAATTTATGAAAAATAATTGAAGGAACAAAGTTACTTGAAGGAAGAACTTTCTGCAACTACTTTGGGTCCCTTGGAAAATCTACCTAAAGATTCTAGTCAACTAAGGGCAAATTCATTGAAAGACCGTGAAAAGTGTCCAGTGCCATATAGTGAGAAAGTCGCCAATTTTCCTAAAACAGGGAAAAAACATGTAAAAGACATTTCCTACAAAATAAGTGCTACTAAGTTGCACATCAAACCTTCTAAATGTCAATCTACTCAAGCTCATGTGAAAAATTCTGGACATTTAGTGGGCCAAGGATTGAGAATTTCAAGTGAAATGAAGGTTCGAGACAAAAAAGATTCTTCGTCTCATACTACCAAGGCTCATGTGACAGCCTTTTTGAAATTAGCTGAATATCGAAAATGCATTCCTGAGTTTTCTGAAAATGCAATCTATTTGTCAGACTTACTAAAGGATCGGACTCTAAAATCCATTGACTTGAATATCGCTTGCCAAACGGCATTTGAAAAACTAAAGAATTTATCTCAAAATCCTGATTTATTTAATCGTAATTGTACAAAGCTATTCATGTTCCTGAGAAAAAGAAGAAAAAAAAGACCAAATCCCAGACTTTTACTTTGGGAACTCTATGCAGTATTATTTAAATAGGAGGTTGTTCAGTGTATAGAAATACAATCTCAGAATACTGATAAATTAAGTCTTATCCCTTACTTTAAAAAAGTCTCTGTATTTGTTTAATTATCGCTATAAATCGTATTTGTTTAATTATTGCTATATATATTGTATTTGTTTAATTATTGCTATATATATCGTATTTGTTTAATTATTGCTATATATATTGTATTTGTTTAATTATTGCTATATATATCGTATTTGTTTAATTGCTATATATATATATATGGTATATATTTGTTTTCACTATCTATATTTTACTTTGCATATCTATTTAGTGTCACAGGTATATTGTGTAATAATATTTAATTTTCTATTTGGTATATATATTTTTGTATATTTTAAAATAAGTTAAATAGTGTATTTAATCTGAAACAGGGATAAGTCTGGTGCATTTAAATATAACCAGGTACTGTTTCTGCATAGAATTGGTGCTTGCTCGTATTTTTTTTTTTTAATCACTTGTTTTAAATTGATTACGATATCTAAAAAATGGACCAATATGTTGAACATTGTGACTTTATTTTATTTGAATATAGACTTTTCCTAATCAAGTATTATTTAACCAAACTTTCCCCTCTACAATAGTGAAAAGTTTCTCCCCTGAAGGGAGGAGGTCTGTAATGACTTCAGACTAATGACTTTAAGACTCACGAGAGGGCGCTGTTTGTTCAGCACGGTGAAAAGACTTTCGAATTGAAGAGAGACTTTTGTTTTTAGTTTTGTTTTGAAAAAGGAATGATGCAACGCCGAGAATAGCGATGCCTGGCTTGAGTGCCGTTTATTTTTATTTATTTGGTGGACTGGAAAGTTACGGTTCAAATTTAAATTATGATAAATTGTTTACGTGTTTATTTGTGTTAAATGTGACTGTATTGTATCGTGTGTGTAATTCGAGAAATAAATAAAATTCTCGAAAGGAAAAGCTAGTCTTCATGAGTTCCAGCGTTCGATGCATGACAGTGCTTTCTTTCTCCATTCTTACCATAATTTATAAATTCTTTCTTTTAATTACTCCTGACATTCTTTTGGTCATATTTAGAGGAAAATTAGGAAAAATTTCGGGATTTTATTTTTATTGTATGGAGCACGCTTAAATTTTGTTTATTGAAATTTCCTGAAATTTATTCCCCCTTGTCCTCCAACCAAAAAATAATTTGATTGCAACTGGATAATTTGGTTAAGAGCAATACGAAATTTTAAAACAGGAATCTTTAAAACTTTATGTCGTGAAAATATTTAAGTTGCATATAATCCGTGAAATTTTGACGGGTTTTAACTAGTATTTATACAGAATTAAAATCTTTTATAACGCAAAATTACTTGAAACTTCAAATCAATCTTCTTCAAACGTTCTTTGTAACAAACGTATTAACATCAAAATAAAACTTTTGGATCGCCATAAATTATTTGTTTTTAATTTACTCTAAGAGTCACAGACAAAGATTAAACGTTAAAATTTTGACTTCGGTATTCAGGAAGCCACAAAACGTGTAAAGAAATTAAAAAAAAAGACCTTCCGGCTTATTCGGAAGGGTAGGTTAATTTCTTTTTCCTTATCAAGCAGCCGTCATTTTGATTCAAAATGGCGGCTACAAATTATTAATGCACTTCGTAGAAATATTGATGTAGGCTACGCACATATGAAGTTTTAAGCAAATCGGTTCATAAATATATTTTTATGAGAATTTAAAATTTTCAAGTGGCCGGCGCTTGGAAACAAAATGGTGGGTTAAGTTGACAAATATATGAAATGTATTTGTGAGATAAGTCTACTGTACACATATAGTTTGAATTAATTCAAAATCTCAAAAGTCATCGTGTTGAAAAGTTAAGTGACTGCCACTTCGATCAAAATGGCAGAGAAAGTTGCTCATCTAAGACATCGTTGCAAATTTGAATTTTTTTTTTTTTTTGGTAGAAATTCTTTTAAAGAGGCTTAGTAAGTTGACAAAAATGTTAGTTTTCTGCATTTCTAGTTTGTTTTAGCATTAAAATAGCCTAATTTTTCCTTAAAAGCGCATTAAAAAGATCCAGTAACGCAGGTAATAGTTTTGGCGCCAAATTTGGCGACTTTTCCACTATGGCGCCAAATTTGACGACTTTTGTCGAGAAAATACTCATTATCGATATACCAAAGATGGACGCAATAACGTGATTGATTCAAATTTTCTAGATTTTTGTTGTTTGAATGATAAATCCAATTTTCAACTTTGATTTGAATTGATTAAGTATTTCTAAAGTTCCCATTATAAGAAATTTTCAAGTGGCCGCCACTTGGAAACAATACAGTGGAATAAGTTGCCCAGCAAACAAGTCCAAGATATTTGAAGCATAGGTACACTGCCTAACTGTGGTTTAAATCAGTGCCGTGTTTCAAAAGTTATTATTATGGCAAATTTTCAAGTTGCAGTCTAAGTGGCTGCAACTTGGAAACAAAATGACAAAACAACTTGTCCATCGAAATCATCCAGTATATGTGTATGATAAGTTCGTTGTCCAGTTCTAGTTTAAATTAAATCAGTATTTCAAAAATTATCGTCATAAGAAATTTTCAGGTGGCACCACTTGTAAAAAAAAGTGGAGTGAGATGCCCAGCGAACTTAAGTGAGATATTTGAATGATAAATCCACTACCCAAATTTATGCGAATTGATTCTGTATTACTAAAGTTACGAAAATGACAAATTTTCAAGTGGCAGCCACTTGGAAATAAAATTGCGGATCAAGTCGACAAGTGAACTTATCCTAGATATTTAAACCATAAGTTCCCTATCCAACTTTTATTAGAATCAGTTTAGTATTTTAAAAGTTATCGTGCGGCATATTTTGAAGTGGCAGTGTGATTTCAAGTAGCTGGAACTTAGAAACAATATGTCGGGAGAAGTCCAAATTTGGTTCGATTTGGAGTATTATTTCAGATATTATCGTGATTTTAAATTTTCAAGTGGGAGCCTGATTTCAAGTGGCCCCGCTTAACTTAAGATATCTGCCACTTTATTAAAAATGACGGATATAGTTTATTTATAAACTTCATTGAGATCCTCACGTGGTCTGTATTTACATCACAATTCAACATTTTCGGAATACGCTTTTTGCAATTTAAATTTGAAATTTTCAAGTGGTCTCCACTTGAAAACAAAATGGCAGTGCAACTTGGTTAACAAAGTCATCTAAGCTATTTATAAGATAAGTTAAGACACTGTTCAAATTTGGTTACATTTGGAGTATTATTTCGGAAATTATCATGGTTTCAAATTTTCAAGTGGTGGCCTGATTTCAAGTGGTCCCGCTTAACTTAAAATATCCGCCACTTTATTAAAAATGGCGGATAAAGTCCATTAATAAAGTTATTTGAGACACTTGTATAATCTATGTATACATCAAAATTAAAAAAAATCGGAATACGCTTTTTACAATTTGAATTTGAAATTTTCAAGTGGTCTCTACTTGAAAACAAAATGGTGGAGCAACTTGGTTAACAAATTCATCTAAGTTATTTATAAAATAGGTTAAGACACTGTCGAAATTTGGTTCGATTTGGAGTATTATTTCGGAAGTTATAGTGATTTTAAATTTTCAAGTGGTAGCTTGATTTCAAGTGGTCCCGCTTAACTTAAAATATCTGTCACTTTATTAAAAATGGCGGGAAAAATTCATTAATAAACTTCATTCAGACCCTTATGTGGCCTGTATTTACATCAAAATTCAAGCAAATCTTGCTTTAAATATGCTTTTTACAATGTCGGTTTGAAATTTTCAAGTGGCTGCCACTTGAAAACAAAAAGTCGGAGCAACTTGGTTAACGAACTCATCCAAGATATTTATAAGGTTAGTTGTCTAAATTGGGTTCCATTTCAAGCATTATTTCGGGAGTTATCGTGATGACAAAATTTTCATTATAGATAGATAGATAGATAGATAGATAGATAAACGAAGTGATTGCAATAGGTCGATTTCTAAAGAAATCAACCTAATAGCAAGCGATAAATATTTAGCTTAAAAAAATACATCATTTATCACACGTAGGGTTATTAGGAATTAATTTTAAATTCCCGAGCAGCTTTCCTGAACATGGTAAAATATTTTAGTAAAGCACTTTTACTAACAATAATAATGTCTCATGTTACTCACACGACTTTCTTTTACCCTGGAATTTAATACTATAAATACAGGTTGGAGATTAAGAGGTCAGATAACGAGTACTGTTATGTAAAACTATGTTGAAGAATTAAAATTAGGCTTCGGAAGAGTTTTAGATTATAATTAGTTCTGTGTGAGGGGGGGGGGGGTTACCGCCCCCTCAACTCCCCGTTTCATTAATGTACCTACATTTATATCGAATTTAATTCGGTTATTAAAATTGAATGTTTACTTAAAATTATACAGACAATTTAAACACGCAACATTCATTAAAACTTACCGATCTTGATCAAACTTTTCAAGCAACAACTTCAAAATACAACATTTGGATCTCCTAAAATTATACGTTTATTCGTTTTTAAGTTATTCTAAGAGTAGTATAACACTAAATATCCAAAAAAAGTTAAATTTGTTCTCAAAAATACATTAAAAAAAAAAAAAAAAAAAACGATAAATTTATTTTAAATTATCGCAGATCTATGGTTCAACCATTCGTTTTCAAGGTATTGGCGAACTCTTTTGAAAGATACCCATCTTGAAAATTTACTTCCATCGAGGAAGGACATGCCCTCCAGGGGCGAGGGGGGGTGCCCAGGCCCCTACATACACAAAATATTTTTCCAGTTGACTATCTCTATTACAAAATATATATATTCGTTTCATTTGGTTTAGTACAGTCTATGGATGTCAAACTCTACTTACCTGCAATTTCCCCCATAGACGTAATGTATTTGAATACATTTGAGTGTCACTGTGCACGAACCATTTGCTTCCTCTTAGCGAAATCTTCGTGTAGAATCCCTATATGATACACATTTAGAATACCGAGTTTGGAATTTCTGCTACTATTTGTTCTGTAGATATGCGGATAACAGACACACAGACAGACACATACACACGCACACACAGACCATTCACTAAAAATATGATTTTCGTATTCAAGGGACCTCAGAACATGTAAATATAACAAAAACTCACTTTCGAAAATTTGACAATACTTTCTCTGCCGTAAGGGTAAGAGAAAGTAAAAAAGAATGTTATGATTTAAATATTGCCAGCTCTGTATATCTTCTAAAGCTTATGTACACACCATGCGGTGAACATAAATATAATCCTATTTTAATAACACACTTCACAACCTAAATTACACATTCATTAATTTTCAAGCATTGTCGCACTATAATCTAGTTCTTTTGTGTAGTCCTGTAAACGAACAGTCATAGATTTACATATCATATTCTACCTGAAGCATTTTTTTACGTACATCAAAAATATATATTCGTTTCACCTAGTTTAGTGCATTCTATAGATGTTAACCCTTTATCTACTGCATTATGATACAGAAAAAAATTGTGTTTAAAACATACATTTTTAGCTACTAAAGTGCATTATTTAAAGATATATATGATAAAAATTATGCATATCACCTCATCATGAGAATTTTGTGAGGTCGTAATTTAGTATACCACTGGTACATAGAGGTCGAAAAAACTACTTCGACATGAAAAAAGTGTAGAGAAATATTTACTCTTTATGTTCCTCATATTTTTTCTAAGATTAGTGGGATATTCTTGAAATAATATAGAAATTAATTATAGCACACATGAAGATCGTGAAAAATATCAAGCAAAAAAATCTGGAGTGACTCCACTCGACTTTCCGAACATTGAGTAATTAACAGTTTTGTAGATAAAGTAAAGAAAGAGTAGTTGTTAAACAAACAAAAGAGAGAAAACCATAATAGAGTGTTTGAGTATTTGTCTCCATCTATTACACGTTGTTTTATTTAACGCTACTGAACTTTGAGCCCATAGATCATAATGACAAAGAAATTTTCGTTGTGTCCCTGTAAAAACCTATAAATGTTAGATTCACCAAAATGCTTATAGTTAGTGCAACAGTGATTTATAATACTCATATAAATTTTCAGCTGAATTCAATAAGGCGTTTAGATGCTATCGTACTTTTAAAAATTTAGTCCCATAGGCCATAATGATAAAGAATTTTTCTTTGTGTCCCTGTAAAAAAACTATAAGTGCTAGATTCTCCAAAATCTATACAGATTGAGTATTTGTGATCTATAATATGTGTATAAAATTTTTGCTCAATTGAATAAGGCGTTTAGATGCTATCGCACTTTTAAGATTTTGCTCCCATAGGCCATAATGATAAAGAATTTTTCTTTGTGTCCCTGTAAAAAAACTATAAGTGCTAGATTCACCAAAATCTATAGGGTTCGTACTATGGTGACTTACAATATGCGTACCAACTTTCAGGTTAATCGAACGAAGCGTTTAGACGCTAGCGTGTTCACCCACAGACATACACACATACACACATACATACACACATACACACACACATACATACATCATCGTAAAAATAGTGAAAACGGACTCAGGGGACCTCAAAACGTATAGAAACATCAAAATCTCGAATTCGGATTTTTGACATGATTACAATACTTTCCTCACTATAGTGTTCGGAAAGTAAAAAGCAAGTGCATTCCATAAAATCCTTTATGGAACAAAAATGGCTATATGTATCGTCTAATGCTTTGTAGTGAGATTAAAGAGAGGTGCATCTGTTTCCGTCTTATAAATATCTTTTCATTTCCTCTATAAATTCGATTTTATACTCTTTTTAAAGTAATAGAACTATAAAGTACCGTCAGTAGATAAAGGGTTAAACTCTACTTCCCTGCAATTTTGCTCATTGACGTAATATATTTCAATTCTCTTGGGTGTCCCTGCACACGAAGCATTAGCTTCATCTCAACAAAAAATTTAGTGTAGCATCCCTATATGATACACACTTGGAATAACAAACTTGGTTTTTCTGCTATTATTTATTCTTGAGATAAGCTCATAACAGGCAGACGGACACACATACAGGAAGACACACACACACACACACACACACACACTCAAACACTCAGACACACAGACACACACAATGACCAACGACAAAAAACATGATTTTTGGATTCAAGAGACCTCGAAACGTGTACATATAACAAAAACTCAATTTCGAAAACTTATCTCAAAAACAATACTTTCTCTACCATATACAGGGTGGCAATAAATATAATGACACTGTATACAATGTTCTGTAGAATAATCTATTTACGCGAATGGCGACAAATTTTGTTGGATGATTTAGTATGATTTTTGTAGGATTTCACTAATATATATATATATATATATATATATATATATTAGTTCAAAAAATCACCGCTAGGGAAATATGTGGTGTTGTGTAAAAGAAATGAGATTTCTAAAAGACGCAGAAACAGTATTCAAATAAAATCACCTTCTCTTTTTAGTATATTTAACAAATTAATTCAAGTTCAATGTCGTAACATATTTCTTAAAAAGCGAAAAAAATTACATAATCAGTGATAAAGTTTCTTTATCTGCAATTTCACTTACTGAGGACTTGTTTAGTATTTGTCTCAAATGGATCGGTGACTTCGAGCGTTGGGAAATTTGATCTGTTGACCGGTAAGCAGACTTACTGGACAGAATCTGTCAATGGATCAGACAAAAACGCTTTTCGGATTGTACGGGAGATTCCTGCTACTTGATGCTGATGTGCATACTGTGTACGAATGCAATATATGGTCCACAAAAACGGTGAACACATTGAACCTGATTTGAATGTGCTAAATAAAAGGTAATTTTATTTCAATATTGACTCTGCGTTTTTGAGAACTCTTTTTCTTTTTATACACAGAGCCACATATTCCCCTAGCTGCGACTTTTGGAACTAATATATATATATATGTATACTAGCAGGCTTTGCCCGCTTTGCTGAGCACTGTATTTAAAGGAATTGTCAAAATTCCATTACATTATTAATAATCTAGTTTAAAGTTTCCTCTGTATTCCGTAGAGGTTTTTCTCGCTTGCAACGTGAGGATTCCGCGTCCACACTGCCTTCGGCATCAACTTACCCGCTTCTTACTTCGCCTTCCCCAGCGGCTAACCTAGAAGTTTTGCGAAGTCTCACCAAAATATATAATGCGTGCACCTAATCAACATCCTCACACCAAAACGCATCATTCTAAGACAATGTAATGCAAATTCAAACAGAATATCGTATTTATCCCGCCCGGGGGTGAATTTCGTAAAATCTCGTTACAATAAATGTCAAATACAAATAAACAATTTGCGCACCAAATTTTGTAACCGCAGATCCCATAGCTTTCCCAAGACAAATTTAGCGCTAAAGGGGGGGGGTGTCTTGATTTGCAACCCCCTTAAATTTGCAACAATCACAAAAAATACATTTTCGTTTTTTTGTGATTTTATTTTATTTTATTTTTATTTATTTATTTATTTTTTTTTAGGGTAGGGTCTTGAATTTGCAACTCCCCCCCCCCCTCAAAAACAAACAACAACAATAAAAAAATAATCGTAAATCACAAAAAGCGAAAATGTGTTTTTGAAAATATTCTAAAGAAGTGGCTATTTTCAATCCCTTTTTAATATCCTCAGTAGAGCTCTACTAAAAAATCCGGAATTTCTTAAATTTCACCCTCGAAAAATGATTTTCCCCCTCCTTTAAGATTCAAGAATTCTAAATTCGTACATAATGTTTTATTTACACTCACGTCTAGTCTCATCATGTGCAGTTTCTTCTCCGTGATGTAACTTGGGGCCGCGTTATGCTTACAAACGTTTTTTTTTGCTTCCTGTCCCGCTGGGGGGAGGGGGGTATTTCGATAAATCCCGTTTCTTTAGGTGCCGGTTGCATATAAAAAATCCAAGCACCGAACATCGTGACCTCTTCTTAATTTTTCAGGACAAATTTAGCTCTAAAAAGGGTGTATCGAATTTGCTCTTTGTAACACATACCCCACCCACCCACCCACCCAAAAGAAAAACTAGTATGTTGTAGCTACCACAAGACTTTCTTCTATATTTTCCTATATACATATTCAGTCAGTAACAATAGAAAAAAAATACGAGTTTTTTTTTTTTTTTTTTTTTTTGCTGTTGTTAAAAGTAAAATAAATCGATAACTTTGTTTTAAAGTATCACAGATTAAAATTTCAACCAATCGTTTTAAAGGTATTGACGAGATCTTTCGAAAGATACCCATCTTGAAAATTTACCCTTCCCCCCAAGGGGGGAAGCGATGCCCCCACATGCAGACATTTTTCCCTAGTTAACTATTACTATTATTAATAACTCATATTAATTTTACAATCACAAGTTAAAAATAACTCTCATTATGTACATTCATACGAAATTTTGTGCTATAGTGCCTTGTTAAAAATTTAGAAAAAAATGCGATCACAGCGCCACCTGTTGAGTTATTGATACCCAAATGTAATCAGCACCAGTTTATGTAGGGGACCAACTAAATACCAAATTTCGTTAAATTTCGTTTTTTTTTTAAGATTTTTTTCTTTTTTGTTAAAAGTAAAAAAAAAAAACGATAACTTTGTTTTAAATTATCGCAGATTTATGGACCAACCATTCGTTTTAAAGGTATTGACGAGATCTTTTGAAAGATACCCATCTTGAAAATTTACCCACTCCCCCCCAGGGGGGGGGGGAACCGGTCCCCCCCACACGCATAAAATTTTTTTCGTAGTTTACTACTATGATCAAAAATTCATATTAATTTTAAAATCACAAGTTTAAAATAACGCTCATTATGTACATTTATACGAAATTTTGTCCTATACTGCCATGTTAAAAGTTTACATAAAATCCGATCACAGCGCCATCTGCTAGGCGATTGATCGCAAAATCTAATCAGCACCATTCCATGTCAGGGTCCAACTATATACCAAGTTTGGTTCAATTTCATTCATCGGTTCGTGAGATACGGTGAAAAATATGAAAATTAGCGATCACAGCCCCACCTGCAGGACGATTGATCCCCAAATCTAATCAGCACCATGCCCCGTCAGGTTCCAACTATGTACCAAGTTTGGTTGAATTTCATTCATTGGTTCGTGAGATACGGTGAAATATACGAAAATTTGTCCTATACTGCCATGTTAAAAATTTACATAAAATGCGATCTCAGCGCCACCTGCTGGGCTATTTATCCCCAAATCTAATCAGCACAATGCCCCGCCAGGGTCCAACTATATACCAAGTTTGGTTGAATTTCATTCATTGGTTCGTGAGATACGGTTAAAACACGAAACCACAGACAGACACACAGACAGACATTTTCTAAAAACTATCAATTCGTGTTCAGGATATCCCAAAACGTGTAGATCCGTCAAAAAACGGAGGACGTAAATTTTCGCGAATCCAATACTTTCTCTATATTACATATAGAAGAAAGTAAAAAAATAAAAATAAAAAATCCGGGAAAATCCCCCATTGAAAAATTTTCTAAGTTTTTTTTTTTTCTTTTTTTGTTAAAAGTAAAAAATAAACGATAATACAAATTATCACAGATTTATAGTTCAACCATTCATTTTGAAGGTATTGACGAGATCTTTCGAAAGATACCCATCTTCAAAATTTACCCCCTTCCCCCCCCGGGGGGGGGGGTACTTCCCCTTCCTACTTAAATACTACTATTATCATTAATTCATATTAATTTTACAATCACAAGTGTAAAATAACTCATATTATGGACATTTAAACGAATTTTTGTCCTATGCTGCCATGTTAAAAATTTGCATAAAATGCGATCACAGCGCCACCTGTTGAGCTATTGATCCCCAAATGTAATAAGCACCAGTTTATGTTGGGGACCAACTAAATACCAAAGTTTGGTTAAATTTCGTTTAAAAAAAAAAAAAAAAAATATTTTTTTTGTTAAAAGTGAAAAAAATCGATAACTTTGTTTTAAATTCTCACAGAATTATGGTTCAACCATTCGTTTTAAAGGTATTGAGGAGACCTTTCAAAAGACACCCATCTTGAAACTTTGCCCCCCCCCGGGGGGGTAATTCCGCCCAGTGGGGGTGGAACCGATGCCCCCACATGCACAAAATCTTTTTCGCAGTTAACTATTGCTGTTATCAACGAGATCTTTCGAAAGATACCCATTTTGAAATTTTACCCCCCCCCCGGCGGTACTTCCCCCCAGGGAGGGAACCGGTACCCCCACATTCACAAAATTATTTTCAAAGTTAACTACTACTATTATTAATAATTCATATTATTTTTACAATCACAAGTTTGAAAGAACGCTCATTATTTACATTTATACGAAATTTTGTCCTATACTGCCATGTTAAAAGTTTATATAACATGCGATCACAGCGCCATCTGCTGGGCGATAGATCCCAAAATCTAATCTGCACCTTTCATTGTCAGGGTTCATACTATATACCAAGTTTGGTTCAATTTCATTCATCGGTTCGTGAGATACGGTGAAAAATACGAAATTTTGCGATCACAGCGCCACCTGCTGGGCGATTGATCCCCAAATCTAATCAGCACCATGCCCCGTCAGGTTCCAACTATATACCAAGGTTGGTTGAATTTCATTCATTGGTTTGTGACATACAGTGAAAAATACAAAAATTTGTCCTATACTGCCGTGTTAAAAATTTACATAAAATGCGATCTCAGCGCCACCTGCTGGGCTATTGATCCCCAAATCTAATCAGTACAATGCCCCGCCAGGTTCCAACTATATACCAAGTTTGGTTGAATTTCATTCATTGGTTCGTGAAATACGGTGAAAACACGAAACCACAGACACACAGACAGACAGACACACAGACAGACACACAGACCCACAGACAGACATTTTCTAAAAACTATTAATTCGTGTTCAGGACATCATAAAACGTGTAGATCCGTCAAAAACGGAGGTCGAAAATTTTCGCGAATCCAATACTTTCTCTATATTACATATAGAAGAATGTAAAATTGGCAGATCACAAAAAATCAAAAATGTGTTTTAGGAAATATCCTAAAAAAGTCGCGTTGCCTTTTTCAACGTCTTTATTCCATTTTTGGTAGAGTTCGACTTAAATCAGGAATTTTCAAAATATCCCGCCAAAAATCGATTTTCTCCTTTCTTTCCTTTAAAAATCGAAGATAAAGTTTTATTTGCACTCATGTCTAATCTCCCCATGTGAAATTTTTTATTGTGAAGTAATTAAGAGCCGAGTTATGCTTACAAACGTGTTTTTGTCTTTTTCTCCCGCAGGGGGGAACTGGGGGCGGGGGAATTCGAAAAAGTTGATAGATATAATTTTATGTTCAGTAAAGACCTAAGTTTCTGCCAAGCGCTGTTGAATTCCGTCCAGCCGTTCTCAAGTGATACCCGGACAAACGTGTTTTTGTCTTTCCCCCCCCCCCAAAGGGGAACGAGGGGAATTTCTGAAAAGTTGATAGATATAATTTTAAGTTGGGCAAAGATCTAAGTTTCTGCCACACACACACACGCAGGCAAAATTTCCTGAAGTCATTTTCGGCTTTCATCGGGAGTGAAACGTGAAGATATCGCAAAATTTTTCCATTCCGACAAATTTACAGACAAAACTTTGATTTTATTAATATTAATATATATAATGACCCTCATCTGTCATGAACGAATCCGGTTAGTACCGCTTCAAAACAGAAACTTTCGGCAGCCATTTTTTTTCCGTTTGTTTAATTCAACTTAGGAAACATACATATCATTTTCATACATGTTTTGTATCGCACATATTCTTATTTATTTCCTATAAAACCTTGAAAAACTATTCAATTGTAATGTTTAAATGTCTAAATAAAATATAACGGATCACTGGATATTATAAACATGAACCTATAAATAGAACTATGTAACTTCATGATTATAAGCAATGCAATACCAAATAAAAACAAACCACAACTGTTGCCACTCAGAAAATACAAATTCCAAATGGACAACTTTTTAATTCCGAATGAACGACTCTTTGACTGTTTCATTAAAAAAAACTCTTAAAATAATTCTAAAACATATTAAAGCCTTAAAAATCTTAAAATATTTGTAAAACGCATTAAATCCTTTAAATATTTTTATCAAACTTCATTGTTTGTTTACATTTTAAGGTATGAATGTCGTGGAGTTTAGTACGTAAATTCCGCCAGTTGATTTTAGTTTTAAAATCACTGTAATGATAGTTGGGATAGAATATTTGGTTGGGCAAGTAAAAGTCACCAGTTGAAATGAGTATTGAAAGTAGAGTAGTCTAAGGTGATAATGTCGAGTCATGGTAAAATGTTCGGTTGAGAATGAGAAAGTCCCTAGCTGGATCCTGGATATTTTGGCGATATTGTGGGTGAGATTGTTGGTTGGAGGTATCGAGTAGAGGTGAATTTGGGTTAGCATGGAGTGTCTGTAGTTATTAGACAGATAGTTAAAAAATTTGAAAACAGGATCTACGATAGTCTTAAAAAAGAGTATTTTGGTAAAATGCACGCTTAATTTCAAAGAATGAATTAATCACTCCATATAAGAACAAAATATTTCACAATGACATTCATTCTTTCTGAGTGTAGTGCTTTATCAGAAACTGACAATTTGTGAAAAAAAACTGGTTCCAAATATTCTCTCTGTCGGGGTGAAAGGACAAAGCGAAGTGGACCAGAAAAAAATCTTTAAGGGGGTGAATTGAGAGCCTTTTCATTGGACCGATTAAGTCATGTAATATTTTGGAGCGGGATCCACAGATTCAAAATGGCTGCCCGCGATCTCGTGCTGACGTGCTTATAAAATTTGAAAATAACTAAAGATAACAAAATGCTTTGAAAATAACTGAAAGCAGATGATGCATAAAAAATTAAGGGTAAGTACTGTTTTATTTTTCGATCTCAATAAGTTTTTTGAAATTACCTACCTAATAACTCGCTTATCTATGTTATTGTAAATGTTTTTCATGTACTGTACTAAAAACGATAGGTACTTACGTATTCACTGCATGCATTTTACGAAGTGAAGTATAATCTGCACAAGTTCATCATACTTTTTTATCGTTTAACTCTGTTTACGTTTGTAACAATAACAGGTTTATCATAGTGCCGAATAACTGCTGGCTTGCGGTTAATGCGAAAATGCCATGTTTTAAATATTTTTTTTTTTTTTTCAATTATAATATTACTAAATGTATATACGTACAATTGAATTTTTTTATTGCTTGCAACTTTTCTAAATTTTATTATGATAAATTGCTAAATTTTGCATCTGTATCTTACCTCAAAAATAATTTTTAGATTTCTGGTAAAATATAATAAAAAAAAAATCAAAGTAAAGTATATGATAAATCAATACAGATGTTAATTTTTTAAAGCATACATGTAGTATGCACAGACATCTTTAAAAATCAGGATTGTATTTTCAGCATGACAGGAAATAATAAAAAAAAACTTTCTGTTATTGTTTACATAAGAACAATCCACAATTTGCTAATTAATATTTCAAATTAGTAAAAATTGTAATTTAAATCTGTGTATTGAAATTTCATTATTATGCTATGGCAGATTAAGAAAGCTGTTTTATATTTAATTAGTGAAAATTAATTAAAAACTTTATTGTTTTCAAATTTTAGAGATGTACCATATTCTGATTTTTACATATATATATATACTATATATTAAGTTTCACTTCTATATTACATTTTATTTGGGCATATATAGAAAAGGCATTCATTCAATATTTTAAGACCTATATTTGGTTTTACAATAAATATCATGTTTTTTGAAAGGAAAAAAGCTGTTACATTTTAAATTCTTAAAAAATATATATTGGTGTTTCAGTGATCTAGTATCTGTTGCTTGGCTTCTACTATGCTTAATAGATCATCTTTATTATATATATACATATATATATTTAGAAATGTTTTTTTTTTCTCTCCCTCCCCCCTCTTTATTTTTTTCTTTTTTTCCTAGCTTTAAAAAAGGTAAAAAATATATTCAAATTTCATTAAAATACATTGTTGTTGTTCATGCCGTTGTAGATCAGTTAAAAAAAAAAAAAAAATGTCTGCATAATAAAACTGTCATCTTTTTATTATTATTATTATTATTATTTTGTTTGTTTTTTCAATTGTGGCGCCATCAGTGGCCGAGAAGTTCTGCTTATAAAGCTGGTAGTTGGGAGGCACCAGGTTCAATACCAGGTCATAGTTGCTGGACTAGTTTTACGAAGTTTTCTGTGGTTTTCTTCAAAATTTGTGTGAATTGCAATGTTTTCGTTGAACACCTAATTTAAAGATGTGATTTATTCATAGAAAACACTCTTATATGAAGCATCCTAAAATCAATAAGCAGAGTTTTTGCGAAATAAATATAGTTTTCTCCTGTTTCTTTTTTTTTTTTTTTTAATAATAATTTAAGCTTGATTAAATACATTTAATATCTTGTATTGGAAAACTCCAATTTCAGAAAAAATAATTACAGCAATTCATCAATAAATAATAAAAAAAAAAAATTGGTGTCCCAGACTCCCTTAAAACAAACTTTCAAAATTGCTAGATCTCATTATTTTATTTATTTATTTTAACCAAAGTACATGTAAACAAAACTGAAACACTGGAGCAACACTAGGGTTTTTTTTTTCATTGAATATATATATATATATCTTGTTTGCAATGCCAAGTAATTCCAATTTTTTTAAAGAATATCTATCAAAGAGAATAATGCAGAATAAATACAAGATATTAAATATATTTAATCAAGCTTAAATTATTATAAAAAAAAAAAAAAAAAAAAGACACAGGAGAAAACTATATTTATTTCGCAAAAACTCTGCTTGCTGATTTTAGGATGCTTCATATAAGAGTGTTTTCTATGAATAAAATCACATCTTTAAATTAGGTGTTCAACGAAAACATTGCAATTCACACAAATTTTGAAGAAAACCACAGAAAACTTCGTAAAACTAGCCCAGGAACTATGACCTGGTATTGAACCTTGTGCCTCCCAACTACCAGCTTCATAAACAGAACTTCTCGGCCACTGATGGCGCAACAATCGAAAAAACAAACAAACAAAATGATAATAATAATGATAGTTTTATTTATTATGCAGAGTTTTTTTTTTTATAAAATGCAGAGGTTTCTTTCTTTTTCTATTTTTAAACTGATCTACAACGAAATGAGCAATAACAATGTATTTTAATGAAATTTGAATATATTTTTTACCTTTTTTAAAGCCAGAGGGGAAAAAAGAGGGGGGGGGAGTGAAAAAAAAATTCTAAATATATATATATATATATTTAAGAATTTAATATGTAACAGCTTTTTTTTTTTTTTTTCTTTTTTTCAAAAAACATGAGATTTATTTAATTTATTATTATTATTATTTTTATTTTTTTTACAGGATTATTTTTTAATTTATTGTAATACCAAATATAGTCTTAAAATATTGAATGAATGCCTTTTCTATGCCCCCTAATGCCCAAATAAAATGTAATATAGAAGTGAAACTTAATATATAGTGTATATATATATGTAAAAATCAGAATATGGTTGATCTCTAAAATTTGAAAACAATAAAGTTTTTAATTAATTTTCACTAATTAAATATAAAACAGCTTTCTTAATCTGTCATAGCATAATAATGAAATTTCAATACACAGATTTAAATTACAATTTTTACTAATTTGAAATATTAATTAGCAAATTGTGGATTGTTCTTATGTAAACAATAACAGTAAGTTTTTTTTATTATTTCCTGTCATGCCGAAAATACAATCCTGATTTTTACAGAATATCTGTGCATACTACATGTATGCTTTAAAAAAATTAACATTTGTATTGATTCATCATATACTGTACTTTATTTTTTTTTTTATTATATTTTACCAGAAATCTAAAAATTATTGTTAAGGTAAGGTACAGATGCAAAATTTATACATTTATCATAATAAAATTTAGAAAATTTGCATGCATTAAAAAAATTCAATTGTATGTATATACATTTAGTAACATTGTAATTGAAAAAAAAAAAATATTCAAAACATTGCATTTTTGTATTAACCGCATGCCAGCAGTTATTCGGCATTATGATAAACATGTTATTATTACAAACTTATATGATAAAAAATTACATAAATAGTGTTAAACGATAAAAAAGTATGATAAACTTGTGCAGATTATACTTCACTTTGTAAAATGACATGCAGTGAATACGTAAGTACCGATCGTTTTTTGTACAGTACATGAAAAACATTTACAATATAATAGATAAGCGAGTTATTAGGTAGGTAATTTCAAAAAACTTATTGAGATCGAAAAATAAAACAGTAATTACCCTTAATTTTTTAAGCATCATCGGTTTTCAGTTATTTTCAAAGCATTTAGTTATCTTTAGTTAGTTAAAATTAAAATTAATATTTAAAAAAATTATTATTATAATCAGAAATCCTGGCGATAATTTGAAGATAATTCCTTTCTGTATATAAAGGTGAAAAAAGATTGTAAATTGAACCATTAGTTCATGAGATATAACAAAATTTAAATTTATCAAAAATTTTTAATTAAAAAAAAAAAAAAAATTCTTTCTTGCTCAACTTCATCGTCAAAAAAGCTACAATTTCAGAAAAAATAATTACAGCAATTCATCAATAAATAATAAAAACAAAAATTTAGTGTTCCGGACCCCCTTAAAGGTTATGAAAGATTGTGGTTAATAATGTTAACACGAATTACAATTTTTTTTTTTTTTTTTTTTTTTTTTTTTTTTTTTGTGTGTGTGTGTGTGGGAGGGGGGGGGATAGAGGTAGGGTGTTTTAGTAGACATTTATTTATAAGATATATTAAAATCAGAATTAGATTTTTAAGGGAAATTATTTGTCAAAAGTACATAATTTTTTTCTTCTTACACAAAAAGGGAGTTAAAAACGACTTATCAAAGTGGAGTGGAGTCACTATTTTAACATAATGATTCAGTTCAAATAAGGAGTGCTTATTGCTTATCAAAAAGGAGTGAAAATGAATTATCAAAAAGGAGTGAAAATAATTACTCCGCAAGATAGATGAAATTCACTCCTATAGGAAAAGTGCATTTTCATTACTGGAAAGGAGTGAAAACTAACTCAGTCTGAGCCAAAATCACTGGATTTTTTTAAGAGAGTGAAGTGAATAGTTTTTTCTTATTATGAGGACTTTAAATACGCAAGCGAAGTGATGACGTCACTTGGCGTTCGTGGATACAAGAAAAATATTTCCTATGTTAAACGCCCAATGGATCTTTCGTAAAAAATTATTAAAAATCCAGGGAAATTATTTCCCGATTTTAATCCCCATATTTAGGTTTAGATATGTATTAGTTATCATGTGCAGGCGTTAGATTAAGTTGTTTTTGTTCTAAAATTGATAAAATTTGAATTTTAAATTTCAAAACTCTAGATAAAAAATTAAAAAGAAAACTTCCAGATTCCTTTGAAAACATAAACATTTCATTTTAAAGGATGATATTTACACAATAAATATCCAACTAATGTACTAATTAAAAGGAAAATGATAAATATTCTATCATAATTTGAAGTGAAATTTGTTTTCAAATGTCTAAATAAAGTATCTGATATAAGATACTAATGTATTGCAGCGGAATAGATTTGACATCGGTCATCCTGAGCAGAAAAAAAAAAAATATATATCGCCAAATTATCTGGCGAATATAATTTAATTCCTTTCAAAAATCATGGTTATTTAAAAAACTTATATTAAAAGAGTAATAAATAATATGAAACAACATTTCGCTCAATACATATTACGAAAATATACATCTGGCATGTATATTTTCGTAGTACGTTTTTGATCGCCAAATACAAAAACGCCAAGGACAACAGAGTTTTGAAAATTAAAATTTTGTCAATTTGACAGCAAAATAACTCAATCCAACACATGCACATGATAACTAATACATATATATATATACCCAAATATGGGGATTAAAATCGGGAAATAATTTTCCTCGATTTTTAATAATTTTTTACAAAAAATCGAATGGGCGAATGACATAGGAAATGATTTTCTTGCATCCACAGACGGTCAGTGACGTCACACTTTGCTTGCGTATAGAGCACTTAATGGAACACTGGGATATGTTGTTGTTGTTGTTGTCGGGCCTATATTTTTTGTCAACCAGCAGTTTTTTTATTGTCATTCATATTTATTGATCGGGTAGAAATTTTTTAATTTCAGAACGAAAATTATAAAATATCGAAACACATTTGATTTATAAACAAAAATTGAAAATACATTTAAATGATCACGTGGTAACCATCATGACCTAAACATTGTTTTCAAGATTTATCGTTCACATTCCATCATTTTTGACGGGGTTATATACTAGTATATATGTAACGTAGCCCTTTCTTGTAGGCTGATGTATTCCAGTCACTCCATATTAAGAAAGTTCACTCAAAGAAATACTCCACAATTGATGATGCAGTCGTTTATTTGAAGACAGTCATATTACACTTTATTAAGTCACTTCATTTTGAGCACGCTGTACAGATCCGTAGCCGAGTCGGGCCGAAATTGTTCCATTAACGGCGGAACCGCGAATCAATTCCCCTCCTGGGACCGTTAACTTAAACTTATTATTGTCGTCGACTATTTAATCAAAAGCTTTCATGGAAAAAGACCCTGATTTTCGTGTGCTCCCGTTTTTATATGGATATTTCGGCGGGAACCGAAACTATTCTTATTGGATAACTAGGTCAGCCAAAATCCAACCCACATCCTTTCATTGGCTGACCCGGATATCCAGGATTTCGTATTTCGCAATGCATTGCCGCTAATTTCAACTATTGCATAATTTTGATTATGAAACTTCTTCTAATCGCGATTCCCGCGCTACGATGTGCTTTGCTGAAAAACTAACTTTACTGGGGCGCTAAAAAAGAACTCTCACAAAGTTGTTCTTAAAATTAAGATTTATTCTGAGCTAATACTATTAAGATATCATTTAATATTAATTTAAATATTAATTTAGAATCTTGCTTATTTTATCCTTTCATATCCCCCCCCTCCAAGCCGACGCTCCCCCATATTTGCCTGCAAATTTGTGGGAAGTCCCTCAGAAGTAGAAGATACTCCAGGAGAAAGTTAAGCTTAAAATGGAAAATTTGACAAATTATAAAACTTAAGTTTTTGAAAAATTTATTTAAAATGGAAAATTTTATTTTTTAGAAAATTTCGTCTGAAATATTTTGTTATGGAATCCTTTTTAAGTAGGAGTTATGGCATTTCCCTTTATTTATAAAAAAAATTACTTTTTTTTTTTTTTTTAATTTATTTTCTTGTATGTTGGACTGGTCAACGTGCTCGCCTGATACATATAATGGTATTTACAGCACTTGTTTACAAACATAAGAAAAGTTTAATAAAATAATGTATGAAAACGTATGACATACTGAAAAAAAAATTATAACATAATATGTTTACCGGCATAACATTTATGACAAGATAACTTTCTTATGTACAAACTAGTTTGTTGAGGAAAGTCTTTAAAATATAAAGTTCCTTTTGGCCAATAAAGTTTTTAGATGTCTTGAATAATAACGTTGATCGTTGACAATAAATAATTGTTGTAAAAAGTCTGATCTTGGTTATTGAGTGCATATAGAATATGTATAACAATAATTATAACACTGTAATTTTAACAGTACATTGTAAACAAATGTTTTGTAAATTGTAAACAAACTTTTCTTTTCACAAAATCTGTGTTTTTCTTTGTGTATCTTTTTAATAATGCAAAGATATTTTAATAAAACAAAAACATAAAGTATATAAAAACAATTATATCATAGTACATTTTTAACAATTTCTAGAAATTTTATTTACATACTAACACAAATAATTTTTTCATAAATATAACATTTAACAGACACATAAAATTATTTAATAAATACAATAGTGTTTAATACACTCTAATAATACTACTACTAATATTAAGAATACCAGTACTACTAGGTCTTTTCTTTTTACAAATTATTTACATAAAACCAACTTAATCACTTTATTTAGTAATTAATTGTTTTAAAATACCACATTGGCACCAGAGCTTGGTCAGCCATGGGCAAGCCAAAACAAAAAAATTTGTTTTGTGGGTAACTTGACCCACAAAGTATTATTCTCAGTTAATACTGTTAATATTTGACTCAGTTCAGGGGTCAAGTCTTTCCAAAAAGGTGAGTTGGGTTAAAGGTGGTAATTGGTGAATTTTTACAGACGGCAAAAACAAATCATTTTTCCCGCACTCTCTGATCACTTTATAGTGGTGAAGATCAGAAGATCACGAGAATGATAAATAAATAAAAAAAATACTTGGGGCATGGAGTTGATCCCTAACTAAAATTATTCATGACTTAATTTGAATTTTTGAGGGTTATTATAGTATCTTAACTTAGATGAATGAACAATTTCTGACTTTCTTTTAAAATGGGGACTGGGTTTGTCTATTTCAAAATTAACTTCGGATATTTGTTTTAAGATTGTGTAAGGGCCTGAATAAGGTGGACTTAACTTACGTGTGTTGGGATATTGGAATTCTTCATAAATAATTTCATCACCAACTTTGAATTTAACAGGGAGAAATCGAGCATCAAATCGGATTTTGTTTTTTTTTATGATATTGTATTGTTTTTTCTTTTGCTATTTTTCTAGCTTCATCAACTGAAGGATAGTAACTATTGTTTACTAATAATGGATCATATGGTAATTCTCCTAATAATAAATAACTATGTGGGAATTGAGTTACAGAATGAGGTGTTAAGTTATATTGATGTAAAACTTCATCAATTAATTTAGTCCAGGGAATTTTATTTGAAGAAGAGTTAACCTTACATTTTAGACGCGTAACAATAGTCTTATTGAGGCGCTCGACTTTCCCGTTGCATTCGGGGTGATGGCTACTTGTTAACAAATGTTTTGTATTATAATTTCGAAGGAATTTTTTGAAACGGGATGCCGTGAATGCTGCATTCCTATCTGTTAACAATTTTTTAGGTACTTGAATTTGAAAAAGTTGTTTTAAAAAGTTTGTATAAGTTTCAGTGGTAACGCTTTTTGATGGAAATCCCCACACATAACGGGTTGCATGGTCCACGACCAAATGCAAATATTTTTTTGTAGAATTATAGTAGTTAAACCCACCAACAGTGTCCAAAGACAAACATTCAAAAGGTTTATCTGTTGGCGGTACTTCCTGTAATGAACCAAACCGTTTTTGTCTGCATTTTTTATTTATTTGACAGGTATGACAATGTTTTACAAAATTTTCAATATCTTTATTAATATTAAGCCAATAATACTGTGGTGTAATTAAATTTATCATTTTATCAATTCCTGGGTGTCCAAATTGAGTGTGGGTTTTCTGTAGGAGGCGTAATCTTAATGACATCGGGACTATTACCTTATACAAACCTTTCTTTTTAATTACAATTACATCTTCAATTTCAAGAGTTTTCTTAATGTTAATACCTGTGTTTTCTTTTTTCTGGTTTTCTTTGATTTCATTTAAGTCTAGGAGGTGTACATGGTGTGACACATTTTCCAAAACAGGCAATCTAGATAGCATATCAGCTTCAATATTTGTTGATCCTTTTTGATATTTAATTTCATAGTCAAACATACTAAGTTTAAGGGACCAGCGGAATAATCTTCCTCTTAAATTTTTAACATTTTTTAACCAAGTGAGAGACGCATGATCCGTATGTATGACAAACTTTTGACCGTGCAAATAATGATAAAAATTATCTAAGGCATCAATAATTGCTAAACATTCTAATTCTGTAATTGCATAATTCTTTTCATAATCTCGTAAATTTCTTGAACGATATGCCACTGGGTGTAAAGTACCATTCACATCTGCCTGTTTAACAACACATCCCACACCATGACTCGAGGCGTCAACAAATAACTGACAGGGGGTTCTGGGATCGTAAAGTCTTAAAATAGGTTTACTTATAAGAGCATTTTTTAATTTTTGGAAGGATTTTTCACATTTCTGGTCCCAAACATAGGGGACATTTTTCTTTAATAAATTATTTAAAGGAGCTCTTGTTTCGGCATATTTTGGAATAAATCTAGCATAAACGTTAACTGATCCCAAAACTCTCTGCAATTCCTTGACATTTTTTGGCGGTTTCAAATTTTTTATTACTTCAATGTTTGGATTATCAGGGGTAATTAGGCCATTAGTTATTTCGTATCCTAAAAAGTTAATTTTTGTTTTGGCAAAATTGCATTTTGATAGTTTTAATTTTAAGTTTTCTTTAACACATATATCAAAAAGTTGTTGTAGGTGTTGGAAGTGTTCATCTTCTGACTGTGAAAATACAATTATATCATCGAAATAATTACAGGCAAAGTCTATTTTGTATTTATTTAGAATCCTTCTAATGGTTCGATTGAAGATAGCAGGGGCATTTTTAAGCCCAAAGGGAAGGTATTTCCACTCATATAATCCGAAAGTTGTAGCAAAAGCCAATTTTTCAGTATCTTTGGGGTGGATAGGAATGTGCCAATATCCACTTGCCAAGTCAAGAGTGGAAAAAATTTTTGCTTTAGCTAGTTTATCTAACAAAGTATCCATTCTGGGAAGTGGTTCAGCATCTGTTTTAGTGATTGAATTGAGTTTACGGAAGTCAATACATAATCGCGTCTTTTTGCCATCTTCCCGTTTATACACCAAAGTTACAGGTGCGGAATAAGGTGAGCAACTTTCTTTTATAATACCGGCCTGTAATAAATTTTGAACTTGGGTTTTAATTTCTTCTTCTTCCTTAGGGGAAGTTCTATATGCTCTGAGAGAAATAGGTAAATCTGAAGTTAAACGAATCCTTTGTGGTTCCATATGAATTCTTCCAACATCATATTTAGATTTTGCAAAAATTTGGACATATTTTGATAATAAAGTAGGAAGTTTTCCTTTTCTAGCAGACTGAGGATTTACGTAGTTCTCAGTGGCTTGAGTGTACTTGAACTCCCTTACTCTATTGTTTGTTGGAATATTGAAATTTTTCTTTTGACTATTGGTATTTTCACTTTCAGAAGTTATATGTAAAGTTTGTGTACATTTAGATATATTTTTTAACAATGGGAGACTGGTATTATTTTGTTTTACCAGCTTTTTAGCACAATCAATAGTCAATTGAAACAGACAACAATGTGATAAGCTAAGAAGAGCATAAGGTAAGTTATTATCTAATATAAACATTTCTATATTTTTTGTAATATTACCAATTTGCAATTTAAAGTAACATTTTTCTCGAATTGTCAACATCCCCTGTGTTTGAATGACGTGTAATGGTGAGACCTTTTTTGTTTGAAGTTTAAATTTATGAACAAAATGTTGAGGAATAATGCTTAAGCTGCTGCCCGTATCGAAGATTAAAGGAATGGTAGAATGCGATTCTGGATTTTTAACACCTTGATTAGTTTGCTTGTTTTTTCTTTGGATATCCTTGTATATAATGCGACCGGTCGCTGCAAACTGTCAATAGGTGTTATTTGTTCCTTCTGTTGTATTATCTACCACTGTTGACTCTTCTGTGGCATGAGTTGGATTTTCTTGTCTAAAAGGGCATTCACTATGCCAATGAAAAGCATTAGGAATATTGCGTTTTGAACAATGTTTATATGGGAGAGGAGGCAAAGTGCCTTGAAAGTGAATGTGTGTATTTGGGTTTGAAAACTGGGGTCTAGGCCCTCTTAGATTGGTTCGAGTATTGTTTGTGAAATTTGGTCTGTTTGGATTAGGGTATCCCACATGTGGTGTCTGCACATGAGGAAACCGGTAACTCCAGGGTTGTGGTCGGGGAGCATATTGAACTGGGCTTCTATTTCCCCTGTCTTGTGGATAGGTGAACCTTTGAAATTGACCTGGCAACTTGTTTGGAAGGGGATCAGCAGATTTTTCAGATATCTGCAGTTTGTTTAATTTGTGGACAAGATCCCTCCATTCGTTTAATGTTTTTGGCGCATTAGCCACAACAAGTTGTCTTAAAGTCAGTGGCAATCCGTCGGTTAATCCTTCCATGAGGAACTTGGGCTCTAAGCCTAGTGCTCGCCCTACTTGGAGTTTTTTCTGATAATGCTCCATGACATTTTCACCTGCCTTAAAGCGAATGCTCGAGAAATCTGTTAACGATGTTTCACCTGGTGTCGTGAATTCCTCTGTAAAAATTTCAACCAATTCCTCCCAATGAAGCATGTTTAAACTGTTGTTTATATACACTGTGAGGGCTTTACCCTTCAAAAATCTTTGTATATTACGGACTCGCCAAACCTCATCTTTTCCATTCTCCTCACACCAGGCTTGAAAATACATTAGCCAGGATGTCCACATCATGCCGTTTTCAGGGCAAAAAGCAATGAGGACATCGTCCTCTCTTACAGTGGGAGATTTATTTATATTCAAAGATTTCTTTACATCATTGGTACTACTCATTGCCTTTACTAGTGTGTTTGGGGAGGGCAGTTTACTCACATTAAGTAGGTTATTTTCTAAATTGGTATCCACAAGTAAATTTTCCTCTGTACCCTTAGGGGGTGTCAATAAACATGTTGAGATGTCACTTTCGGACATATTTAACTTTATTTCACAATTCAAAATTTTCAAAAAAAAAATAAGAAAACTTTTTTTTTTTTTTTTTTTTTGAAACAGGTAATTTATTTAATTTTGCTAATTAAGTTTGGTATTTATTAATTATCACAGCTTTACCAAAGTATTCAATAAATTAAATATCACAATCAATATAAATAGTCTATTTTTTTTTTAACACAGTTATTATATCACCTAAATAAATCCAAATAATAAATAAACATAAAATAAACAAATAAATCACATTTATTGACGTGCAAAAATAAATACTTCTGAAAGTGCTTTGTCTAAATTCATCTAATAAATCCTACTAATAAATAAGTATAAACAACATATAACAAGTAAATAAATCAAATTTATTATCAACATAAATACTTCTGGCTACTCTTTGTCTATAGTAATAAATAGCACACCACAAAATTCTTATTTCTGAAAACAAGGAATCAAATTTTTCAAAAAAAAAAAAAATTAATTTTCTATATAAATATTTATGAAAATTTTATTTTTAAATCTCTTAACATAAAATATAATAACCAATTAAGAATTTATTTTATTTCTTTATTTATTTTATTTTATTTTATTATTATTATTATTTTTTTTTTTTTTAATCAAATTTCAAAAATTTTAATTTTCTATATAAGTATTTATGAAAAGCTCTAAATTTAACATATGAAATATAATACTTTTGCAAACTTAATAAAAATCTGGTATATTATTATTATTTTAAATCTGACAACAAGTAATTCAGCTTAAAACATTTTCAATTCAAATCATAAAATATATCGCGAAAATAAACGATGTCAAACCTTATCATAATTCATTTTTATTAACAACTTAAGATAAATATAAAGTCACTAAAAAATCATCCTAAATATAAATAAAATGAAACTCACTCACCCCTTTTGTTGACCCACACTGAGATGAAAACACAATAATAAATTTAAAAAAAAAATAAAAAACCTATTTTTACTTCCTGTGGAGCAAGAAAATTGTATTCACAACTTCTGGACTAACACATAAAAAAGCAGGTGTTTCTGTTGGGACTCATCCCGAAGAGGCCATCTGTCTGTTATCTCACAGCACTTGAAACACGGCACTTAAGAGAGCAATCAAAAAAATCTTGGATCAAAACTGGCGTAAGTCACACATCTTGTTTTTCTTTTTTCCGGCATCTTTCACACAAAACTGGTGTAAGTCAATATTTTTCCTTTCTACTATCCTTTGAGTACAGATGATGTTACTAATGTTGCTTGCTTTTTAAGGGCACTATTTCTTTCTGACATCGTCCGGTTTGATTTGGAAAGTTCCGGTCCGTTTTTGGAAAAATTTCCGGTCCGGTTTTGGAAAGTTCCGGTCCGGTTTTGGAAAGTTCCGGTCCGTTTTTGGAAAAATTTCCGGTCCGGTTTTGGAAAGTTCCGGTCCGTTTTTGGAAAATTCCGGTCCCAGGAGGTCATAAATATTGCAGTTCCATTCCAATAATTAAAACTAATATAAAACTAATATAAGGTGCTGACCACAACTTATTTCATGCTGACTTGTTGGTTTTCCCTTACAGGACTATCCTGATCGGCTTCGTTGTAACGTAGCCCTTTCTTGTAGGCTGATGTATTCCAGTCACTCCATATTAAGAAAGTTCACTCAAAGAAATACTCCACAATTGATGATGCAGTCGTTTATTTGAAGACAGTCATATTACACTTTATTAAGTCACTTCATTTTAAGCACGCTGTACAGATCCGTAGCCGAGTCGGGCCGAAATTGTTCCATTAACGGCGGAACCGCGAATCAATTCCCCTCCTGGGACCGTTAACTTAAACTTATTATTGTCGTCGACTATTTAATCAAAAGCTTTCATGGAAAAAGACCCTGATTTTCGTGTGCTCCCGTTTTTATATGGATATTTCGGCGGGAACCGAAACTATTTTTATTGGATAACTAGGTCAGCCAAAATCCAACCCACATCCTTTCATTGGCTGACCCGGATATCCAGGATTTCGTATTTCGCAATGCATTGCCGCTAATTTCAACTATTGCATAATTTTGATTATGAAACTTCTTCTAATCGCGATTCCCGCGCTACGATATGCTTTGCTGAAAAACTAACTTAACAGGGGCGCTAAAATAGAACTCTCACAAAGTTGTTCTTAAAATTAAGATTTATTCTGAGCTAATTCTATTAAGATATCATTTAATATTAATTTAAATATTAATTTAGAATCTTGCTTATTTTATCCTTTCATATATATATATTAATATAATCCTTCTTCCACCGTCTTGTTAAATCATCCTACAAAATTTGGCCCCATTCGCGCAATTAGGTCACTCTACAGAACACTGTAAACATTGTAAGTTTAGTTATGGTCACCCTGTATATGGGTAAGAGATTGTAAAAAAAAAAAGAAATGAACCATTTATATATATATATATATATAGATAGATAGATAGATAGATAGATATGTATAGTAGAGCTCGCTTATCCGAGGAAATGTGGACCGAGGCTACCTCGGATAATCGAAAACTTAGATAAAACGGACACTATTGTAAATCAAGGGGATATGTATGCTAAACTTTAAAATGAATGAAAACGTAACCAATGAAGTAAAAGAACACATCTATTACATATTAAAACGTAATCAGTTAAAAATGCTGTACAATACATGCATACATACATGATAAAAAACTGTACTGTATAGTTAAATTTTTCGAAGTTTCTCACGCCATTTGTCAAAGGCCACACCACCACCGAGACGTAGCTGTTTTGGGTCTACCTCGGTTAACCCGGAACTCGGTTAATCGGAGTTCGGATAACCGAGGTTTTGCTGTATATATATATATATGTGTGTGTGTGTGTGTAAATGGTTAACTGATATGGTAAATTGTCATAAAGAATAATACTTGAAAAAATTGCATTTTATTTTTTTATTTATTTATTTTTTGTAATGTTGAATTAAAAAAGTAATTAAATTAATATTAATGATGATGATAATAGCAATAATAATAATAATAATAATAATAATAATAATAATAATAATCTAGCAATTTTCTTTATAATATTACCAGATAAAGAATTTTCAATAAATCTGGTTCAAAATTAACTTTTAAATAGGCAACTAAAAATATGTATGAAACAGTCAATTAAACTATTAAGCCTAGCCTACCATCTCTTAAAAATGTTCCCGTACTCGATAAATGTCCCAATTATTACTATGGAATACTATAGTTTTAGCTCTGTACTTTTAATATTGAAGAAACGTGAATTAAGATAAATTAGATTTTAAAATATCAAAAACAAATATTTCTTTTTATGATTTTCTAAATATATCGTGCGAAATTTAAATGTTCGTACAGAAGTTTTTCTGATGAGTTCTATGGTTTATATCAAAAACTGTTTATTTTTTATTTATTTTTTTATTTTTTTATTTTTTTGTTAAAGATGAAGCATTTACACAACTCAATACGCTAACATTCTTCGAATAAATTGCTTTTCCGTTAAAAAGTAATCAAGTTGTTTATTCAAAATTCCAGATATTCTGTTCTATGAAAATTTGTTTTATTCATACATCTGACGCGGACATTGTTTTATTTCGCTTGCATTTTGCGTGTTATATGCTTCTCAGAGGAGATATTTCACATTCACGGTATGTACATTAGTTACTGGTGTGTGCGGATAATCATATGTACGGTGCTTCTGTGAACTGAATGACTGAACCATCATTTCTAAAGTGACTGTTAAAATACTATTTTAACTGTTATTTTGACTGTTAAGTTACTATTAAAAATATAAGTAACTTCTCATAGATTCCACAGGAATCGAGAAACTAACTAAGTATTTGCCATCCTCCTAATTTTAGAATAATATAACCATTATATTGGAAATATTTCATATCAGAAACAAAACTTAACGAACGTTGCACAAGTATTGATACAAGAAAATAAAATACATGAAGTAAATCTAAATAATATGAGATTTTCTTGCTTTTTAAGGTGACTTATACGTATGTGTGTGAACGACTGGTGTACAAAGTTAAAATTTACAATATAAGTTTAGCTTTTGTATCCTGAACAAGGTGTTACGACTTAATAATATCGAAAATTCAACATTATAATTACCATCATATCTTTTTTTATACCAATACACCGTTAAACGTTGGTCTAAAGTTCGGAAATGTACAGCAAATAGAACAAATTTTAAAAATAATTTTCCTTATACCGATATTATGTGAAAAAACGATCTATTTTACAGATATTTACTGTGTTTTAATTGACCTTAAAAGAAAATAAACTATTTCAGAAATATTTAAATTTTCATATAAATCTGATATATTTTACACGATTTACTACGTATTAAAGCAATTATACATTCCTATATTTTCATGACTATTATACTAAGTAGCTAGTGACTGAAAAATGGATGAAAATTGTAAACCAAGTGTTATTTCTGTTGCCTCATCAGCTGTGCCTGAATTAGAAATATACTCATTATTACAAGATGACAAAATAATTTATGTTTCAAATGCTTTTCTCATACATATTCTTTCAATAATTTTCCGATCTCCGTACAATGTAATTATTCCTCATGACCGAGAAGCTGGCAGGCGTTTACCAGATGGTAATTGGACCGGAAAAATTGGAATGGTAGAACGTTCAGAGGTCGATTTAGCGATGGGTATTTTTATAGAGGAAGAAAGATTTCATGCCGTTAATTTCAGTTTTCCTTATATTTATTCTGAAGCGATATTCATTACTGATAATCCAAAACCGTTATCTGCAAAAAGCGCTTTATTGTATCCATTTTCCTTAAAACTGTGGATTTTAATCATAGTAATAATTTTTTTCGCTTCACTTTTACTGTTTCTTTTAATAAAAAGAAAACAAACATATGGGAGTGTTCTATTCATGGTTATAGGAAGTTTGATTGAACAAGCTCCCCTTTTTAAAATGCAAAATATACGCTTTAGATTGTTTCTAAGCTCATGGCTGGTTTTTGCTTTCGTCATGACTAACAGTTACAAAGCACTTTTATTATCATTTCTCTCATTTCCTCCACTCACAGGAATTCGTAATATTGAAGAGTTAGCTGAAGCTTCGGAGCAAAATTTAGTCACTTGTGTCTCGACGAAGGGCAGTGTGATCCCGCAAATCCTTCTGGAATCAGATTTTGATACTTGGAAATCTATTGGCAAATGCATAACTCGGGGTTTAAATTCAATTGAAGAATCAGAAGAAAACAAAGTTCCTCACAAGAAAGCAATAATTGGTGTAAGATCTAATTTTATAATAGATGTAAAACAAAATTTCATATCAAAAGATTCATTCTTCAATGTTATGGGCGCCTTGGCAATTTCAAGAAACTTTAAATGTAAGAATAGGTTAAACGAAGCCATTCAACGTCTGTTTGAAGCAGGTGTATTCTTAAAGCATTCTGAAGACGAAAAAATGTATTTAAAATCATTATTTCCCCAGTCTGATCTAATTGAAAAACATGAACTTAAAATATTACAAATTAACGATCTCCACGGAGCTTTTCTTGCACTTATTTCTGGCTATGTTTTGGCATCAATTACTCTGCTGATTGAAATAATTTTTTCAAAGAAGTATATACTTATATCTTTTGGCCCTTAATATGTGTAAATCAGTCTAAAACCAGAAACTAAAATTTCATACATGGACACATTTTTTTCATTTTTTATTACTTTTAATGCATGATTTCTATTTAGCATTTTTAACTGTAACTGTGAAAAGCAAATCAATTCTTGTTTCTTTTGCAGATACAAAGTCAGTTATTGCTATTATTATTATTTCATAAATAGACATTTAGATAGAAAGACTATTTCTAATAAATTTCAAAATAAAATATTTCTTCAATGTTAATAAAATTGTGTATTCATAAGGTAAATAATTTAAGCATACTCAAATAATACACAACAATAAAATATAAATATACATATACATATTTATTTTAAAAAATGCAAAGGAAAATCATTTTTTAAGAGCATAAATGAATGTTCATCATTGTTCATTTTTAATTTTGTTAAATACTGATGTAATAGTAGCTTGTCTTAAAATTTATTTATTTATTTATTTATTTTATTTTATTTTTTACATTAAAAATTTAATTGTAGATTAAAGAGAGTTAGTTAAAGAGCTCTTTATATACAAAATATTATCCTTTTAGTTCCCCATCATAATATCACGGGGAACTTAGGTAATCGTGAAAATTTTCGAACTTGGTGTTTTGACTTCTTTACACGTTTTCAGGTGTGAGGATTCCGAAAATGACAAAATTTGTGTGGTGTCCGTCTGTAAGGTGTCTGTTAGTTTGTTAGACCGTTAGTGTGTTAGTCCGCTAGTTTGTTAGTCTGTTTACACGATATCTCGCGAACAAATGATCGCAGAGAGGTCAGACCAGTTTTAAAATATTATTTATGACAGTGGCAAGAACCCTATTTATTTGCAATATTCTAATTTAAAAACCTCAAAAATTATTCGAAATTTATGATTTTCTTAACATGGGAGAATAGGGAAAATGTTCACTTAAACGTGAATGAAAAGAAATATTTTTATTGTAAAGATGTAAGAACAGCTCTTAAATATCAGTTTTGATGCCGAGATGAACATCGTTAACTATAAACATGCGACTTTTAAAATTTCACAAGTCAGAAAAATTCGTGTTCGCTGTTAACTCTTTATCGATCCATTGTATCATATAGCAGAAATTGAGTTTACTCGGAAAAGCATACAGCGATTTTCAAAAAAGTTTGTAGTTAGGTGTTGTTCGGAGTGCTTGGATTAACCCTAATCTCCAAAAAAAATTACGTTCGCTGCTAACATTTTATAGGCCAATGGCACCATATGGCAGAAATTGGGTTTCTCGGAAATGGTTATAGGGATTTTGGTGAAGTTTGGAATTAAGTATTTTTTGGGGTGCTTAAACGATTGGAATTGTCCTCGTCGTCAGAAAAATTCGCGTTCACAGTTTAACCTTTAAAAGCCAATTGCAGCGTATGGCAGAAATTGTGTTTACTTGGAAATGGATATAGTGATTTTGTTGAAAGTTTGGAAAAAAGTGTTTTCGGGGAAGTGCTAAAACTATTGGACTTACCCTCATCTTTCGCGTTCTCAGTCAACCCTTTATCGGCCAATTTCAACATATGGCCGAAATTGGGTTCACTCGGAAATCGATATAGAGATTTTGGGTGAACGTTTAGGGGTACATAAATGATTGGAAATATTTTCATCTTCAGTGACTTTCGCGTTCGCTGTTAAACCTTTAAAGGCCAATTGCAACGTATGGCAGAAATAGGGCTTACACGAAATTTGACATAGCGATTTTGATGAAAGTTTGGAGTTAGGGATTTTTTGGTGAGAAAAAGCGATTGGAAATACCCTCCTCTTCAGAAAAATCTCGTACGTTGTTAACCCTTTATCGGCCCATTGCAACATATGACCGAAATTATGTTTATCCGAAATGGGTACAGCGATTTACAAAAAATGATTGACTGTACTTATATGTGAAAATTTTTAAATAATTGTTTATTGAAAAACCTAGGGAAAAAAATCACTCAAAATCCTTGCAGTAAAACTTCAAATTTTAGTTAAGAAACCTTTTAAGATCTTTGTAAGCAAATAATATTACTTGTACTATATTTTTAGGTTTAAAACAGAACATACATAATATAAATTTATTTCCTTTGCTGGAAATAATTTTATAAAAAGACCAAATTAAAAAAAAAATATTCAGTTTGTTTCTCGTTTGGAAATATATTAAAAAGTATTATATGATGGTTGCAGTGAATAGAAGCAGTATTGCCTGAAAATAAAATTGCTCCTGCATTTAAAACTAGTTTATGCAATACTCATTGACATTTTGAGTATTATGTATATGTATATTCAATGCGTCAGCCTAACTTCCATTTTGAAAGTGACTGCTATTGTTTACTTTTAAAATTCCCATCATTCCCCACGGTTTCGGGTTTATTTCCCAAATTTCCCGAATTTATTCCCATCTTTCAAAAACTGTGGGTTTTTAGCAAGACTACTCAGGGTGCCGTTTTCGGTGAAGCGAACCAAGTCCGAGAGCAACTAAAACCCTTTTTTTTTTTTTTTTTTTTTTTTTTTAAGAAATATATAATGATAGTACACCAAACAGGAGTAAGAATCAGTGCTGCCAGAATGAAGGAAATTTTTCTTTAACAGCCACCACTAAATATTAATTGAAACGGTTTCTTAATTGTTTCGAAACATCTTTTAAAGAAATTTTCGATGTGATTAGCTAAACGTTACAAGTAAAATTTAACGGTGGCTATTGTATAAAAATTTCCCTCAAATCTGGCAGCACTGTTAAGTACATATATATTAAAAGAATCAGAGTTACTTTGAGCGTTCCTTTGAAGAAATATGTGTTTTAAATTGTACAGTCGAGGGAAAAAAATAAACGCAAAACTCGATTTTTTAATTTTGTTGCAAATCGATGCAGAAAAATGTAATAGGTATCATTCGACAGGGTGTGAGGTTGAGACGTTAGAACGTCACCACAGTTGTTTCAATTAAGCTGGATCCAGCAAAGTAGGAAGTGGGGACGGTTAAAATTACTCCGTCGCCAGTGGCTCGGTGACGGTTGAGGTCGAGATAGTTTTGTGTCGGCAGGGTGCTGCATTAAAAGACTTAGATTTTGAATATTAGTGAAATTAGAAGTGATTTTTAAAAGTACGGATTGAAATGTAGTGAAAGGAGGGTGTAGGAAGAAGTATAAAAATAGAGATGGTTTTAGTAGATGGTGTGGATGTTGGAGGATCGCATAGTGGATGCTGGAGGATCGATAGTGGATGTTGGAGGATCGTATAGTGGATGTTGGAGGATATTATAGCGAATGTGATGATTCTTATTTTGGTGAATATCGGAAGTTGAGTAGTGGAGATTTAGTGGCGTGAAGTTAAGTAGCGTTGTGTGTTGGTGAGTGTCTACTAGTTTTCGGAAGTTCAAGCTGGGATAGAAGGGAATCCTCTGTCCCATAGTGAAGCCGTAGTATTGGAGTAAGAGTGCGACCGTCTCTACACTTTCGACTATCTGCTGTGGTGAGATATTTAAGATTATCTACTTAAATTGTTGATTCATATATTTTGATTAAGTAAAGCGCTGACTGAGCTAAGCTTTAGCACCAGGCCGCCCTCCCATTAATCTGCTCAAATAAACTTTAGTTATTGTTATTTAAAGTCTTGTGTTCTCTTAGTAATCTAATTAAGTAAGTTAAGATGGAGTTTGCAGGTTTACATAAGGAGTTTGCAAACTCCACAGTGGCGCCCAACTCAGTTCGACATCCCCCCCCCCTCGGGTTTATTTTACTGGCTCAGACAATGTACTTAAATTTTTTGAAGATCTTGAACAGCATTTTGATATATGTAAAATTAATGAGGCTGATAAATTTAATTTATTAAAATACTCCTTAAAAGGAGATGCTAAAATCTGGTATGACACCATTGCCTCTAGAGCTCTAGGCCAAAATCCCACGTATGAGGATTTGAAGCTCAAAATTAAAAATTCATTCTCTTCTATTGTGGATAAAACTAAACTCCGTCAAGAACTTTATACGACAAAGATGCCGTTTTATGACAAACCTACCACATTTTTATTACGTAAATTCGACATTATAAAGCAGCTGGATTTAGTTTTATCTTTTGCCGCTTCAATGGAAATCATAACCCCTCTTTTGACTATTCCTATTCAAGATTACCTTGATCTGAAACCTGTCACCTCTTACGACAGTCTGTTTCAAACCTTAGCTAAATATCAAGAACGACATCCTCCAAGGGCTGAAAACACCTTTAATCGCCAACGGGGTAATGGAAATATGCAAAATTCTAGGCGTGAAAATTTCACTCCCCCTCAAAATTTCAATCGCTATCAACAAGAACGTCAATCGCCGCAGCCAAGGCGTAATAACTTTCAAAATTCTCGGAACAATCGTTCTAATCAAAATCAGTCTCAAAACTTTTCTCGAGCTGATAGAAATAACAGAAATTTTCGTAACTCTCGTAATAACCAGAGTCGTCAGTTAAACGAGTAAGTGGCTCTTGTGAGGAGGGTCAACAGCCACTGAATAACTCAACCACCTCCATATGTTTAGACACTATTTGTATCAGTCCGGTGGACCTTCCTAATTTAAATGCAATAATTCATGATACTTTCATACCTACTTATTGGGACACTGGTGCTGAACGCTCCTTTCTAGCGTATGAAACTTATAAAAAGTATTTTGACTTTAAACCTTTAAAGCGGACAAATTTAAATATTACAACGGCTCAAGGCAAGTCCTGTGTTAATAGAGGCGAAGTCAGCCTGAATGTTAAATTTCATAATTTAAGTGTTAATTGGCCTTTTTACGTCATCGACAATCTTCAGCATCCCTGCATTATAGGGTTAGATTTTATGAAAGCAAATAATGTTGAAATTAATTTTGCCAATAAATCTTTACATATTGATGATTCTAAGTCAAATTCTAAACCTGTCGAGCCGACAGAGTTATTTGTTAATTTAGAGGAAAGTGCCCTGACTCATATTGAAAAAATTGATTTTGTTAATTTTCTTAATCAGTTTAAACAGTTATTTTCTGATACACCTGGCTTAACCCATGTTGTTTGCCATGAAATTGACACTGGAACTAATAAACCAGTCTTTAGTAAGCCTTATCGTTATGATCAAGCCAAACAAGATATTATAAATTGGCATATTGAAAAAATGATGAAAAATGATATTATTATGCCTGTAACTTCTCCTTATGCATCTCCTGTTGTTTTATGTCGTAAGAAAAATGATAAACCTATTACTGACCCTGAGGCATGGAGATTTGCAATCGATTATCGTAGGCTAAATTCTATTAAACAATATCCTCAGTATCCCTTGCCTATAATTGATGATTTGTTAGCACATATAACAGCGGCAAATTTTATGTCTACTCTCGGTCTGACATCGGGTTACTTTCCAATTGCAATGAAACCCGCTGATATATCAAAAACAGCGTTTATAACTAAAAACGGCACGTTTGGGTTTAAACGAATGCCTTTCGGATGTTCAGGGGCTGTGGCGGCATTCCAAAAAGCCATGGAAACTATTCTTAAACCTGTTTTGATTAAATTTGTACATGTTTATCTCGATGATATAATAATCACGTCCTCATCCTACAATGAGCATTTAGATCATTTAAGAACTGTTTTTACTCTACTGCAAAATGCAGGATTAACTTTAAATGCCTCTAAGTGCCATTTTGCCCGACAGGAAATTAAGTACCTAGGCGTCAAAATAACGCCTGCTGGTATTTCTGTAGATAATGAAAAAGTTCAGCCAGTTTTAAACATGCCCCCTCCTACAACTTCCAAACAAGTTTCGAGATTTCTAGGCATGTGTACTTGGTATGGGAAATTTATACCTAATTTTGCTCACATATGCGAGCCCCTCTTTAAACTCAAAAGGAAAAGAGTTAAATTTCACTGGTCAAATGAAGCACAAGAAGCATTTGATAAGTTAAAAACTATACTTAGCGCTCCTCCTGTACTAGCTCATCCTAATTATAATATTAAATTTCAAGTAGCTACTGATGCTTCTTCGTACGGCATTGGTGCCGTTTTAAGCCAAGAAGGCCGCCCAATAGCATATGCGTCCCGTACGCTTAACACTGCAGAAAGAAATTATCCAGTAACTGAACGTGAATGTTTAGCAGTGCTTTGGGGACTGCAAAAATTTCGTTTATATTTTACGCAACTTCCAGTAACAGTTGTTACGGATCATGCGGCATTAACTCGGTTAACAACTGGAAAGAACCTCTCCCCCCGCATGATTCGATGGACTCTTAAGTTATCTAACTTCAATATAAACATCGAACACCGACCTGGTTCTGACAATATCGTAGCTGAAGTTCTTTCACGTACTACTCAAACTCAAGAAAATAAGATTGAATCTAATTTTACAAATCAATCCCTTGCTTTAAATGAAAAGAATAATCAGTTAAATTCTACTGTTAAAGCCTCATATATTCATCATTCGCATTTCAAGGCTGAACCGGTTCAATCCGAAATATTAGTAGACGTCACTCAAACTCGTGTAAAGGAAATTGAAAGTGAACAAGTTAACCCATGTGCTTCTACAGATCTAGTCACTACTTTAAACAATAAATTCGTATCTGATCAGGAAAAAGTAGCTTTAGCGCTTATGCCAGCATCTGTGTTAAATTCGAGAGATCAATTAGTCCAAGAACAAAAAAATGATCCCGAATTTGGATTAATTTATAAGTATTTAGACGATCCTGAGTCAGTTTCATTAATTGAATCAGCCATTGCTTTAAACTGCTCCCAATCTTTTTTCTTTAATCGATGGCTTGCTTTTTTATTCAAAATTATTATCATCTTATGGCGAATTACGAGTTGTAATTCCCCAATCTCTTCGTCAAGCCATCCTATTTGAGTTTCATGACTCTCCAATTTCGGGGCACTTTGGCATTAGGAAAACTTACAAAAAGCTCAAAGATGCCTGTTACTTTCCTAAAATGAGGAAGTTTGTTAATGAATATGTTTCGAGTTGTCGCTTGTGCCAGCAATATAATTATAAAAATGTAAAGCCGGCCGGTAAATTAATTCCTATTAAAGTTGATTTTCCAATTCAAATTCTTGGACTCCACTTAGTCGGTCCTTACTCCCTCTCTTAACCAAATAGATTTCGTTATGTGTTAGTTATGGTGGATTATTTTAGTAAATGGGTTGAATTTGTGCCTTTACGTAAAGCTTCTGCACAAGCAGTGGCCACTGCCTTCTTTAATAATTATATTTCTCGTTACGGCGCCCCCCTTCAAATTGTAACGGACCATGGTTATCACATTATAAGTATTGTTTTTAAGGCACTTTGCGATACACTCGAAATTAAACATGTCTTCACGGTTCCATATCGGCCGCAAGCTAATCAGGCCGAACGTGTTAATAGAACTTTAATAAACATGATTGCGACGTTAATTGGTCAAAATCATGAAAATTGGGATCCGTTTCTCTATCATTTTGGCTTTGCGATTCATACAGCGGTAAGGGATGCAACAGGAAAAACTCCCGCTGAATTGTTTTTGGGCAGAAAGATTCTGACCCCCTTTCAAAAACTGGTATTAGTACAGCAAACCGCATCTCAATTTATTACGCGAAATATTGAAGAATTGCTACCAGAAGTTCAGAGAAATTTGAGAAAAGCTCAAGAGCAGCAAGCTCTATATTATAACTTAAAACGTAGAATTTTAGAAGTAAAAGTGGGAGATAAAATACTCCTAGAATCACATTTTCTTAGCTCTAAAAAAGATTCTAAAGTAGCTAAATTTGGGCCAAAATTCATTGGGTTTTTCTCTGTTTTAAAGGTAGAACATAATAATCTGACAATCGATTTTAACGGCACCCCAACTACAATAAATGTTGACCAGATACGCATTTTTTAAAGAGCGCACTCAATCATGTACTGAAACTCTTGATAGTGATAGCGTGCCGGGTTCAAACCCACCTGACGGCTGCACTCACACTTCAGAGATTTGAGAAAGTTAGAGGTGGAATGAAGCTATTTAAATTTAATCGATCAAACCCGTTGGGGATTTTCCCGACTAAATTTTTTTTCTTGGAGGGGGACTGTGAGGTTGAGACGTTAGAACGTCACCACAGTTGTTTCAATTAAGCTGGATCCAGCAAAGTAGGAAGTGGGGACGGTTAAAATTACTCCGTCGCCAGTGGCTCGGTGACGGTTGAGGTCGAGATAGTTTTGTGTCGGCAGGGTGCTGCATTAAAAGACTTAGATTTTGAATATTAGTGAAATTAGAAGTGATTTTTAAAAGTACGGATTGAAATGTAGTGAAAGGAGGGTGTAGGAAGAAGTATAAAAATAGAGATGGTTTTAGTAGATGGTGTGGATGTTGGAGGATCGCATAGTGGATGTTGGAGGATCGATAGTGGATGTTGGAGGATCGTATAGTGGATGTTGGAGGATATTATAGCGAATGTGATGATTCTTATTTTGGTGAATATCGGAAGTTGAGTAGTGGAGATTTAGTGGCGTGAAGTTAAGTAGCGTTGAGTGTTGGTGAGTGTCTACTAGTTTTCGGAAGTTCAAGCTGGGATAGAAGGGAATCCTCTGTCCCATAGTGAAGCCGTAGTATTGGAGTAAGAGTGCGACCGTCTCTACACTTTCGACTATCTGCTGTGGTGAGATATTTAAGATTATCTACTTAAATTGTTGATTCATATATTTTGATTAAGTAAAGCGCTGACTGAGCTAAGCTTTAGCACCAGGCCGCCCTCCCATTAATCTGCTCAAATAAACTTTAGTTATTGTTATTTAAAGTCTTGTGTTCTCTTAATAATCTAATTAAGTAAGTTAAGATGGAGTTTGCAGGAACGCAAACTCCACAAGGGAATTGGGAGAAATTTTAGAAAATGAAACGAAATTTTGAATTGGGGGTCGTCTACATATTACAATGCGCACCAACTTTGAGTTTATTTTAATGGTAATAACCTATAAAAATTATCAATTATGACTTTTATTGATATTTACATAAAATGGATCATGGTGCTTACATGATGATACAAATTTGCATCTTCTTCCCTTATTCGTTTTTGAGATACAAATAAACCGCCTTTTTGAATAGGCTTTGGGCTCCCTGTATAAATAGCTCAATTTCAGGCCTCGCAAGCGTGTTCCTTTAAAAGCGGCTGTACAGATTTTTTTTCAAACTCGACATATTAAGTCCTTTTTAAATATCCTTTTGTATGTAATTATTGTTTTCTGGTCGATAATTGCGCATACCAAGTTTTGGTAAATGTTGGTATCTCAAAAACGGCTCTAACGATTTTCTTGAAAATTGTTACAAAAATCCATTTTAGATATCCTTTCTTGTGTATTACTTGATTATTACAGAAAAATTAACAATGATCTGCTTAGGTAGGAAAGTTTTAGATCTCAGAAATTGGTGTTTCACAAAATAACTATCATTTTTTCCACTTATTTTTTATCTCAGTAAACCTTGTTTTACTTGTAACGTAAACTCTGTAAATTTAACTATGTAAGCCCTGTTTTACATGTCTTTATATCGTCTTTCTCTCATGGAAAATTTGTTAGATGTCTACTTTGTTAGGACAATTTTATATCTTCTAATCACATTATTTTTAAAGAAATGCATATAGTACGTGTAATATCATGTAATGGAAGTCGTGTGATTGTTTCACATCAGATTTTTTTATTTTGTAGTCACCAATAAATTTCAGAAGTAATATTTGATATACATAACAGATGATTAATTTTCTAAGTGATTAGTTAACCACAACAATTAATAATTAGTGTTAAATATTGAATAAAAGACAATCCCCAATCTGGAAACAGTGTTTTAGAGGCAATCGCTTGTAATGCTTTGCATCAGATAACACAAAAAAAAAAATCTTAATATATATATATATATTAGGGTGGAGCTTAAAAGCCATGATTTTTTATTATTGTTATTTTTATAAGTCTCACCCTTTTAATTTGTTCCTTTTGATACAAAAACACTATATGAAAAGTTTGAGCAATAAATTCTAATATTTAATGGTAGCTCAACTGACTTAAAATTTATAAACTTAGAAAAAAAATAAGAATATTAGCTGTACTGTAGCAAATACGTACTTACAATGTATTTATTGTTTTAAGTTTAACAATTTATTTACTTTACTGTATAAATTATTAGCTTTTCATTATACATTAAATTTTATTGCCTTTGAAAAGGCTGAGACAGAGTTTTTTTTCCCTGCTATCTGGGTACATTTTATGATGATCTTCAACAATTTGTAGCAGGAATTGTAGTTGCATTTCATCATGAGTTATCAAACCACTGTATTCTTGAATAAGTGTAACTGCACGCTCAGCATGGTCATTTACTACTTGTAGGGATTTTATTATCCCTTTAGCCTGTTTATAGCCCTCGCTTGACTCACACAAGTCAGGATCAACTTCAAGATATCCAACTGGAAGTTCCAACAATTGAAAACATATCATTGACTTAGCTGTCACAAAATCTTCCAAGTTTTTATTCTTGAATGAATGAAGAGCAATACTGATTCTCTTAGAGTAATTTTTAGCTTGTTTCCTGCATTAGCATATTACTGCAAAGCATTAACCATGCGTCTTTTGGTTAATAAACTGACACAGCTGTCAAATAAAGACAAGCCAACCAAGTCCTTCTGATAAATACCACAAGTGCTTAGCAAATTTATGTGATGACGACTTGGAAATTACTGAATGTATTGATGAGTATTCTAGTAGTGATTTGAGAACAAGTCATTATAAGGGACACATGTAGCTTGAGATTCAAGCTTTCAAGTATACACAGACTATGAAAACACACACATCACGTACACCTTCTTCCTCTTCTGAAGTCAGTTTAAATTGAGCCTTGAACATCCAGATCTTGAGGCAATATATCACTTTCGACATCTAGCAGGCATGGTGCATTGCACCTGGTGACATAAATCTGACTCCCCTTCCTGGGAAAACACCAAGATAGATAATTACAAGTTCTAAAAATTCTTTATAATCCCCTCTTAGCTTTATTTCTCTTTGTTCTTCTAGGTACTTCTTTGCATAGTTGATCGTATCATGCTTTATATCTTCTACTAAATTTGTGACATCATCAAATGAAATTGCTGGTTCATACTTTTCTCTATCAATGAAGCTCCAACGTTTTTGGAAGTGTTTAAATAGTGCAACTTCAGGAGAAGATTTGACTCTGATACATATTTCAAACACAGTACTAATTATCAGTTCCATAATATGATGCCTGCAAGCAAGTGATAAGAGCTCTTTTTTAAACTTTTGCTCTATAAGACACATGCACCAGAATTCGACCAGTATTTGAGCTGGTAGTGTCAAAGCACATTGCCCTAATATCTGCTATTCCCCAGTCTTGAATGGCTTTGAAGACAGCTTCTGCCTGTGCTTCTCTTGTTGCAGACGGAATCTTGGCAACAATCAGTAGCTGGGAAACTCCTTTCCCAGCAACTAATACTGTTAACCTATCAATTTTTTTCTTTTCCAGTCAGACCATAGACTAATTCTCCATCCCAATGAATGAGAAAAGTAGTGTTGCTTTGCTGCTTTTTTTTTTTTTTTTTTTCATATTTTTTAGTTCTCTCAAACATTTTTTGTCGACGAATCGAGTCTTTGTTTATAGTATATTCATCAATGCTCAGTATTATACTTTTGGCAGTTTCTGATAATACAAAAGCAGCCTTTTGGTCTGACATTTTAGTATGATCTAGTATCTAGTGCTGCTGCAAGATCTGGAGTAATTATGGTTTTACGACCTCGTTTTCTTTTCCGTACTTCTCCAACATGAACTGTATTGTTTCCAGTTTTTTCCAACTTTTCTAAATCACTTTCTGCTGTGTTGTTTTCAGACTCATCATCAGTAGATGACATACTTTAAAAGGTGGAATTTAATTTTGTTTTTTGTGACATAATGTATGTACGTGAGTATGCATACATATCATTCCATGCATTAAAAACGCCATCATTGAGCTACCGCTAAATAATGTTCAATTGTGCTAATATTTCGCCTGAATTTTTTTTTCATTAAAAGGAACAAATTTAGAAGGTGAGAGGATCATATTTTCAAACTTCAAAAATAAGCTCCACCCTAATATATATATATATATATATATATATATTACTTGTCAAACTATATACAATAACAATGTCAAACGCAAAGAAATTAAACTAAAAAGATGATTCTTAGTCATTATTGATAGCAAACAAGAATTTCATTTTTTTTAAAAAGAACAAGCCCCGCATTTTATCATTTTTCTAAAACATAAAAATATAGAAAAAAAGAAAAAGAAAAAGTGACATTGATATTCGTGTTAAACCGCTTAATTTACGGAGACAAAAATATACGCAAGTGGAATTCACCTTATCAATTACTGGTGAAGAATTTTGTATCTTTTAAACAAGGAAAAAATCAACTAAACAGGCGGGGTTTACTGTTTAAAATAGAAAAATAGGTGGAACGCACATATTGTGAATTAAAAATGTATGGATGTGGAATTCGAATGCAAGACAAACTTGTTAAATCACTTCTTAACTGGCGCCATAGTTAAAGGGTTACTCATTTAATTTATATATTGTTTTATTTTTTTTTTCGAGGGAGGGTGCTAATTTAAGGATATTGTACTCTTTAAAAGTTACTTATTCACATAAATTATAAAAGAAATCATACAGTTTTAAAGAGTTAAACTGACCCAAAATTTTTAAATATGATTACATTTTTTTATGTTTACTTCATGATACCTTACTATAATTTATCTGAAAAGACTTAGTTTAAGCGTTGTTGTGTGTAAATACAGCAATCTTATTTCAGTTCATAAATGTTATCTCACACCGACAAAATAATGTGAAAGAAAATTTAAGTTTTATTGGTTATCAGTATTGTCACGATAGACCTATTTTAGTTGAAAAATATCACACATTTTTCAAGAAGCATTCTGTGACCGATATTAAGTGAAATTTATTTAAACTTACTATTAGCTAATACATCACATTGTATTACTTAATGAAACATTAACATATGTACGTATATCTAAAAAATCGAAACCAGGGATAGCCAAGCTGCAATACAGACGACAGTTTTACTATTATCCTTTTTATTTATAATACTTTTCTTTGAAAAATTTCCAGTGTAAAACCATAGCCTCCAAAACTAGATGCCTGTCGAGTAGCTCCGAAACTTGGCAACAGTTCAAGTGGCAGACAGCGTCACCTGGTACATATTTCGCGACTTTTTTGTTCAACTGTCACAAATAATTTTCAGAAGTGATATATGATATATATAATCGACGTTTCTATTCGCCTTTTATGTATGTCAAATCCCACATTTAAAAAATTTTGGTGGCTGTTGAATAAAAAAGTCGCGCAATCTGTACCAGGTGGCGCGGTCTACCGCTTGAACTGTTGCCAAGTTTTCGAGCTACGCGACAGGTATCTAGTTTAGGAGGCTATAATAAAACAATAAAATTTTGTTCTAATTCTTCCAAGATCTTAATTTTATTTTTGTAAAATTACAGATAACCCCCTAACACATTTTTGGTTGTAACTCTATGAATACTAAAGATATAGTATACAAACTGTATGCTTTTTCGCACTGCCAGACACTGAGAAATTCAAGTATGAAGTCAGTATTGGGTGTTGCTATTGAGAAAATCAAAATTGATGCTCATTTCAATATCTAGATGACCCCTAATTCCAAATATTATGTAGATTTCAAAAAGTGCATTCAATTTCCTGTTGAACGATATTATTGGGTTGTTCGATAAATAATGTCGTTTTTGTTTCATGTTTTACAAAGTGAATTTATTTATATTAACAACAAACATTAATCAATGATATATTGACCATTTTGTTGGATGACCTTTTGCCATCTTTCGGTAAGTTGAAAAATTCCACGTTCGAAGAAACCTTGGTTTTTAGAAGCGGAGGTCTTAAAAAACGACATTATTTATCGAACAACCCAATAGATTATTCTGTATCAATTAATAACGAAATTACAGCAGGCGTTGCGTTCTTCATTTTCCTTTTTCACCGACTTTCATAGAAAAGCAAATCTAGCTCAATGAGTTTTTTTTATCAAATAAAACCTATTCGCAGATATTTGTACAGCATTTAAGTAAGTTTCTATTCATGTCTGTGTAAAAATTAACGTTAAAAATATTTTCTTATTGAAACATTTTTTAAACTATAAAATTGCTTTTTTCAAGAATTTCGCATTAAATATAATTCTTAGTACATTTACATACTTCCTTCATTATGAATAAAAACAGTTCCATGTTTATGATAAACTAGTATGATGTGGCCACCACATGTCTTTCCTTTATATAACTTTACACAAAATTCATTGAAAACAAATTATTTATTAAATTATTAAATTATTTTCCAGTATAAATCAAAAGAAATAAGATTCTTTTTTCTAAGTTTTTTTTTTTTTTTTTTTTGTTAAGAGATAAAAATAAAAATCTATAACTTTGTTTTAAAATATCACAGATCTATAGTTCAACCATTCATTTTAAAGGTATTGACGAGATCTTTCAAAAGGCACCCATATTGAAAATTTACTCCCCCTCGGGGGGAGCGACGCTCCCACATCCACAAAATATTTTTCCTATTTAACTACTACTGTTATAAATAATTCATATTAATTTTTTAGTCACACATTTAAAATAACTCCCATTATGTACATTTATACGAAATTTTGTCCTATACTGCCATGTTAAAAATTTAGAAAAATTCGATCTCAGCGCTACCTGTCGAGCAACTGTTCCACATATCTAATCAGTACGAGTTTATGTCAGGGTTCAACTAAATACCAAGTTTGGTTAAATTTTGTTCATTGGTTCGTGAGTTACAGCGCCCACAATATTTGTGATACACACACAGAGACACACAGACAGACTGGCTGACAGACATATATTTTCTGAAAACAGTCAAATCGTGTTCAGTACATCCCGAAACGTATAAATCCATCGAAAACTAGATTTCGAAAATTTTTACGTATCCAATACTTTCTCTATGTATACATATAGAGGAAAGTATAAATATATTAAAATGCATATTTTCCAAGTATTTTTTAAAAATCATGAAAAATACGAAAAACCCTCAGTCAAGAGTTAAATATGTGATCAAAATATTGCAGGACTGAAAGTGATAAAAATATATTAACTTTGGAATAAATAAATATTTTATTATTTAAATAAATAAATTTATAAGTGTTTTACTGGCTCCTTTATTGCCAGTACCAGTACTTTCAAACAGCATTTACTCGCCTTGTTATTATGTCATAGAATGTAATATTCTCTCCAGAAACAAACAATAATGATGATCGAAATACACGTAATATATAAAGTAAAATGATGGTCTATTTTATAAACGTGCTATTATACATACATATATATATATATATATATATATATATATATATATATATATATTTTTTTTTTTTTTTTTTTTTACTTCCTTATACAAAGTATAAGGAAGTATAGTAATCCCGATTTGCGAAATGGATTTTGTATTTCACATTGCTCGAAAACGAATGATCGCTGAATGTTGCTAATTTATACGTGTGACTTTCATGATGTCTAGTTGCACACCTGCAAGTGTCATCTTAACACGAGCTCTCGTTTTAGAGATATAAGGGATTTTACACGATTTTTCGTGACGTCTGTATGTGTGTGTGTGTGTGTGGGGGGGGGGGTATGTCACATAACTCAAAAACGGTTGGACGTAGAAAGTTGCGAATTGGTACATAGGTCTGTTATAACATCTAGTTGTGCACCTCCCTTTTTGGACTTTCTATGATTTTCCGTTTTGGAGATATTTAGGAAAATTAGGTTCATAATGACAAAAATTTGGCCATAATGTATCAAAAAACGGTAATAACTCAAAAACGGTTTAGACAAATCTTGCAATTTAACTGACTTTCCGATTAGCTAGACATTTGAAACTTTCAGAAAAGCTCAGAACACGTTGACAATGCATTTTTTAAATATTTTTAGCTAACTGTTTCCGATACCTGCTGCCTTCAGCAGCGTTTATGCGATTCAACATAAAATTTATTTAACTAACTTCCCGACTAGCTAGACATTTGAAACATTCAGAATAGTTCAGAACACGGTGAATATGAATCTTTTTAATACTTTTAGCCAACTGTTTCAGGTCCCTGCTGCCTTCGGCAGCGTTTATATGGTCCAACAAAAAAATTATTTAACTAACTTCCCGACTAGGTAGACATTTGAAACTTTCAGAATAGTTCAGAACATGGTAAAATTCCTTTTTTTAATACTTTTAGCCAATTTTTTCGTGTCCCTGCTGCCTTCGTCAGCGTTACCAGTACAAATCTTGCAATCGGTTTTTAGCTAACTTTCAGAAAACCCAGAACACGGTGATAATTCATTTTTTAAAAATATTTTTAGCCAACTGTTTCAGGTCCAATGTCAATGTTTTTTAACATTATGTATATTTCTAAAAGTGTATAAGGAAGTCATGTGGTGCCCACATCAGATTTTTTCTAGTTTCACTTTACAAGAGTATCATTTCTTCAACAAAAATTTCTTGCGGGCATTGTTACAGCATTAAAATATTTCGTCGTCTTCGTACAACTTCGACGTACGAATACGCGCGTCTTCCATCTTTAACACTTTTCACTAAATAATATTTTGTATTGAAATTAGTTTTTAAGTTAGAAAATAGTTGAAATTCCTATATTAGAGTTGCCAACTTTCGTAATTTATTTCGGAGCATTCTTAACCCCGCTTTTTTTCATACCGGTAATTTTTATGAAAGATTTTCTTCTTATTTAATCGTTTCAGATGTTGTAGAGAAATATTCTACAAAATCTCTGGTGCGAAAAGAAGGGCGCGGCTTAATATACTCCGAAATAAATTATAAAAGTTGGCAACTCTGCTACGTAAGAGTAAATATGTATAGATGAATGCTAAACATTTATAATAATAGACTGTAATTATAAATTTTCTTTAAACTACAGGAAAACCAAATTGAATTAGAGTATTTTTTATAAATATTGCGAAGTTATATTATAGTAATAACATTCATTTTCATTGGATAAATAATTTTATATCTGATTTATTAAAATAAAATTTCGTACTATAAAATGGTGTCTTGATTTACGCAATGTTTTAGATATTTCTAGTAAAATAGAATTTTTCTTGAAATCTTATATTTTTGCTGTAAGCAACAAACTCATTGAAATGTAACTGAAACGGTGCTTAATGTAGTCTAAAAACTTTAACTATCATAAGGTAAATAAGTAAAAGAAATAACAAAAAATGTATATATAATTAACGTACACAAACATCAAACCGTCTCAATTATATATATTAAAAGCAAAAACTTTTTATTTATGAGACAAAAATTTTTAAGTTAAAATAATATAAAAATTCATTTTTATTATATATTTTTTATATTATAACCTATTGTTTTTTCACTTTTAATTTCTTTTTATCTATTTGTAATTTATTCAATCTATTCCTACCACATTCTTAAAGATTTTACTTCTGAAGTGTTAATTCATATCAAATATCTTATAAAATAGAAGTTATCAATTATTTTTTAAATTTAATCAAAGGCATTTTATTACGCTCTCAGAATGGCTATGGAATTTTCTTTAAATTGAAAAATCTTGTTCATGCAAAGTTGAAATAAATTTATAATTTAAAATGTGTTTCAAAATGTTTATAATTGCCTTTACAATGAAGTCATCAAACCTTCATGTAATTTTATAAGTGAAAAATATCTCAAATCCTATTTTTTCTTTTATGTTGTAATTACAATAACAGTGATTTTAATTTTATACAAATAATATATCAGAAAATTATAGAATCACGTTCTAAACAGATATTTAAAAGAAATATATATTCAATGATGCGTTAAATTTTTTCAATTTTAATAGCTGTTGCACTACATCAGAAATTTTAACAAATAGAACAATATATATAAATTTCGCTAATGTTTAATTAACAGTAATAAATTAAGGACAATGTTATATGCTATAAAACAATAATATTTAATAATTAATTACATGTTATTATGCAAAACTCTATTCACTAATGACAAACGCATATCTTTCTCTAAAAAATCATCAACTTTATTTGTTTCAAATGTTCATTAATGCTATTTGTGTTAAATGTGTCACATTTATTTACGCAATACATCAGTTTTTATTATGAACGCTATCTATAAAAAATCTGGTGTGTAACAGCCACACGACTTCCATTACCCAGTACTACACACATTATAAACATTTTATATACATTTTTGATTTAAATAAGTAACAAAATTTTTCTATCCATGAAATAAATTATTTAAAATAATTAGTAGAGGAACGCCCTTGGGAGACTTGAAATTGAGCTATTTATACAGGACGCCTATACTTTTTCCTGAACTAACCAACTATATCATTCGAAAGCACATCTAATAGAGTGTTTATATAGCAAGTGTGAAGAAAATCGTTAGAGCCGTTTTTGAGATACGGACTTACGGTCTCACTTCCGGTTTTTCAATTTTCACCAAAATTTGGAAATTTCATCTGTACACCAGACGTATTTCAATTCTAAAGTTTCGTAGCTCTATCTTTATTAGTTTCTGAGCTATAATAGCCAGAAGATTCTCCACACACATACATACACACACATACACACGCACACACATACATACACACTGACCAATTGCCAAAAACCACTTTTTTGGACTCAAGGGACCTTAAAACGTGTAAATCAGGTGAAAACCCGATATCGAATTTTCAGACCGAATACAATACTTTTATTACCTACGATAGTAGGGTAATGGAAGTAATAAATGATGAAGAATGAATATTTTTTCAACACTATTTTCAGAATATTTTACAATTAATTAAAATCGCGGTTTCCCTAATAACACAGTTGTCCACAATACATCCCGAAGATACCAATAGGATGTCCATAGGATGTCTATAGGATGTCCATAGACGTTCCTTTCATCCGTGTGACATCCTGAGGATGTCATTTGAAGAAGATATGCTGTTAGGGATTCTTAATTTATATATGTGTATATATTAGGTCGTTGCAAAAGTTCGTGCGGTTTTTATTGCTTCATTTCATAAAAATACATCAAATAAAATGACAATTTTTAATCAAAATACTCTCTATTACTTTCTACAACCTTTGCCCATTTTTCGGGTAACAAATGTATACCACGGCGATTGAAGCAATAAAATGATCCACGTCCGCACGAACTTTTGCAACGACCTAATATGTATAATAAGTAGAGCTGTACCGAGTACTCGGTATATACTCGGTTCTCGGCGTACTCGGCCTATTTGTCGAGTACTCGGTACTCGGCCAAATTTAGGCTATGTATTCGGCCAATACCGAGCAGTTGTGGGAATTTCACTATTTTTATGCATTATTGAAAGAAATGTGTTAATGAGAGATATTTATTTTATACTAAACTAAAAAACTATGAAAATATAAATACAGAGTCATTATTATTAAAATTTTTGCTATAACAACTTTCTGCATTTAAAACGGGCTATTACCAAACTTAGTATAGAGATGATTCATGAAATGAGCTTTTAATTACAACCAACTTGTATGTATGTAATATGCATTATTTTATAAAAAATTTAGTACATAAAATTGTATCTATAAATCAGACAAAAATAAAATATTTTAGAAAAAAAAAAAGAACCTCTATATAATATTATCACAAAATTTTAGTTATACATTTTTGCAAATAAAAGAAAGACACTTTCAAATCGATAAGAAAAGACTGATTTTGAAATTTATACTATAAAATAACATGAAAAACTATATCACCTATCCGGATACAGTCTACCGTTGAGCAAAAGGTGTTTTTATTTAGTATTTTAAGAACAAAAAAAAAAAATAATAATAATGTGAAAAGGGGAGGGGGCATTTAACCGAGTAAAGGCTTTTATGGCATTTTACGGCATATACAAAAACGGTTAATGTACTAAAATGTTATTTAAAACGTATTTTCATAATCAAATCTGTTGTTTTGCCAATTTTGGCCCAAAACCACCTATCATTTTACATTTCTACATTCTGAAGATTAATGAAGCCTATCATGTTTGAAATTATAAAATATTTAAATGTTCCCCTTTTATATGTAAATTTCATGCATCTTAAATAAAGTCATAGTGCATAGTAACTTTTATATTCTCTAAGAATTATCTGAGTATGATAATTTCGCATCTAAGAAAGATGTTAAGAATAAAATTATCAGTTATGGTTTTAGCAATCCACTATGCTGAATGTATCAAAATATAGCAAAGAATCTAATTATATATACACTACAAAATTTCTGCATGAAAGAATACTGTTTATCATTTAACTAAATTTTATGTTCAAAAGCCTTTTTTTTTTAATTTGAAGATGTGCAAATTTCTTCATACATGCATCAATTATTTTTTCTTACAACTACTCGGTATTCGGTATTCGGCTTACATGGTACTCGAGCGAGTAGTAAAAGTCTGAATACTCGGTATTCGGCTACTCGGCCAAAGTGCTACTCGGTGCAGCACAAAATTTAAGAACGAAAAATTGCGCGATACAGATTGATTACTGACACTTTCTAATTGTTCGAACTCGTTTGTTTCTTTTAACTTTAAATATTCTTTGCCTATGTTATCACACAACGGACAAAAAGGCAGACAAAGAGATGAATAGAATTCATAATCACTTTTAAACATTAATGGAAAGTGTCAAAAATGCTTAATGGAAGCGAAAATGCAATTCCAGGAATTTTTAATTGCAGCCCTTAATGTATCTGAATATTTTAGTGTAGCCCTATAAATCTACAGACTAAAATGTATACTATTCTATACAAAATATAATTTTAGCATATTAACAATAAATGTCATTTTCATTATCATTTTTGCAATAGAATGTTTCTAATAGTGAACTTATAAAAAGGTTTCTTCTAAAATGCAAAGCCCAGGCAAGCAAAAACTAATCATGCAGTTATCAGTAATTTAAAGCTTCGTTTATGCACATCCGGACACATGGTTTTTTCAATGAAATTTACAATCATAATGATAGAAATTTTGATTGATGTATGTATTTTTTTTTTCTTAAAATTGATAATAGAAGAGAAACTAGGCAAATTGTCAGTATGATGAAAATTCACAGTTTCATGGAAAATGGACATAGCAGAGATAGCAGGAACAACTAAAGCCACCTAGCTTTCATAAAATTTTACAGGCCCTCCAGCGGACGAGTGGTTCTGCGTTAAAAATTGGTAGGCGTGATGTGCCGGGTTCGATTCCAGGACGTGCTTGTCGGTCTAACCGTTCGGAGTCTTTTCAGGTTTCCTCTGAAACTTGCATACATATGGCTAGGACCCCTTAGAAAGATTCTCCAGAAGGGCATTCTTCCTTAGGTCTAGGAACCTAGAGCAGTCACTCGACCTTAAACCCAACAACAATCTAAAATTTTACGCTCACTTTATTATACTGTCACCATTATCTTACAACAACGGATAGTTACATAATACTTTAGCATTAAAACATTGAAAGATATTTGAGAATTTTTTTTATTAACAATAGTGGTGACAATATAATAAAAGGTGACTGAACTTTTAGGTACGTTGCGAAGTGTGGTAATAGTTTTCTTACCAATCATGTACAGAGTTGCCAACTTTTATAATTTATTCCTGAGCATATTTAACCGCACCTTCTTTTCGCACCAAAATTTTTGAAGATTATTTCTCTACAATACATGACAATGATTAAAGAAGAAAATTTTTCTTCAAAATTACCGACATAAAAAAAAATATATATGCTGGGTTAAGAATGCTCGGTAATAAATTATAAAAGTTGTTAACTGTAAACATGAATGTTTTTTCAATGTAAAAGTGTGGATAGTTGTAATTCCTGAAATCTTTTTTCAAGTAACGCAATTCCACCTAGGGACAAATCAACTTTAGAAAGTTTCACTATTCCATTCCTCCAATTTTATTTCCTTTTCAATTTTCTCTCCATAATTAATAGTTTAAAAAATATATTTATAGGAAAAAAAAAAAGAGTTTGATGTTGTTTTAAGATCATTTTAGAGCTATATAATATTTTCAATCTTGTTCAGTCAAATGTCAGATTTACACGCACTCATTAGATCAGAAAACGTATATCCAAAAAAGCTTAGCTGTTAATAGAATAATTTAAAATAATGTATTTAACTAGTGGACAGCTAGCTAGCTATATACATTCCCCACCCTTGAATTTAATTAAATACAATTGTGAGGTATATTAGCGTAATGCTACAATAAAATTCACACTTTAAGAGTAACACATGAATACGAAGGTTTTAGGATTCAGTCGACCAGTAGAGTTAGTTCTCATCCTAAATTAAAATCGTAACTTGTCATATGCTAATAAGTTTGGGAAGTGAGATGGATAAAAGGCGATGTATTTCTTAGTGAAGATATAGTAGTAGGAAGATTGCTTTTAGAAGTTAGTTGGAAGGAAGATTGCTTTGGAGAGTTAGTAGCGGATATAGTTGGATGTAAGTCGAGTAGATAGCGGTGTCAGGGAATCCTCCTGCTATCGAAAGGTTACTGAACCGCGAGGGTGATTGAAGTTAAATGTAGTAGTGGAAATTATTTGTGGTTAATCATTTGAAGTTAGAATAGTTAGTATGGCTGTCCATCTTAAGTTATAAAGATATTAAATATAAAGTCCAACGCCCGCCTTTTTATTTAAGCTCAAATAAAAGCTCCATTGATTTTATAAATCTGACTTTGTGTTATTTCATAATTTCATTAAGTAATTAAGTAAGTTTCAGCTTCAAGTTAAAGTTAAATGAGGATGGCGAAGTCTAATTCTCCACACAATATGTATATATACATATATATAGTCTATAATTTTCAAAATGAAAAACACTAGTTCGAAAATTATACAATTTTAATGCACGGATTGGCTTAAATATTACTAAATATTAATTTTTAACAAAATTTCTAACTTAAAGATTTTTCAACAATAAACTCGTAATTACTACTTAGAGCTAGTTTTAAACTCCTAGGAAATCGGTTTAAAATTCGCAATTAAATATATATATATATATATATATATATATATATATATATATGCATTTTTATACTCTAATCAAAATAAATAAATAAATTAATTAATTAATTAAAATAAAAAATACCACCGAGATTTATTATGTAAAATTATTTTGAAATTGGAAAATTGCCAGCTCTCAAAATTTATCCAACGTGATTTGTATGTTATAAGAATTCTAACTCTCAAGTTTTAAAATACCAAAGCAATTTGGTTTTAAAAACCATATTTTAATTAATATATTTAAAAAAAAAAAAAATGTACCAGACAGAGCGAAATAGTACCTCGATTAAAGCAGTGTTCTACAAAAAAATAAAATAAATAAATAAATAAATCGGTTTATTTGTTTGGAAGCTGCAGTGCAACAAATAAATAAACATGAAAATTGATTGAGAAAAGCTTCAAAATTAAAACATTCACTTTTTGCAGTTAGGGGTTGATAAAAGGGTTCTAAATTGCATATTTAATTTTAAATCTACAATGACCCTTTTTAATGACTGGAAATCATTAAAGTGACTTGACAGGATTTAGAGAGTTGTTCAGGCATGCTTTTGATGCATACTTGCCAACATCCTAATTAATATTCCGTAGTATTGTTAGCCCTCCATTTTTTTTTCACGCCAGTATCCTTTTAAAGTATTTTTCGTCTTATTTAATCGCAATACACTTAGAGAATATTATTCTAAAAATTTACTGGTGTCCAAAAAAGAGCGGGACAAACAATACTACGGAATATTAATTAGGATGTTGGCAAGTATTCTGATGTAAATGACCATCTTATATTTTAAACAAGAAACTGTAAAATTTTGATTGTGTTGTAACTGCCAACATTTATATTTTTTTGACAACTATTTTTTTTTTCTCTAAATTTCTGTACAATTATAATAAATTCAAATGCAATATATCCAAGTACAATATATAAAACTGAATTAAAATGGTATCAAAAAGTATAAAAGTTAGCGTTTCTGCTTGAGTATTCCGCAAGAATTGGTTAGATACATACATATTTAAACAGAAAAACTTGTATGTTCCGGCAATTACCGTAATTTCGCGTACATAACCCGCGGGTAATCTATAAAAAATACCTTACTTTGTATCTCCTGCGGGGTATCTTTCGCGAACAAGGAGAAAATCAACACCAGTCTCATTTTTGTTTCGTACCTTAACTTCCTCTTACCATAAAATCTGGATTCAAAAAGTCTGGATTATTAACGTATACTGACGATGAAATTCATGTCTTTGAAAAGGAACTTGAGGAGGAGGATAATAAAGACGATGAAGACAAACTGCCCCCGAACAATAATGCAAAATTTTAATTCCGATACGGAAGAATGCGATTTCGACGGATTTGAATGAATTTTCCAAATAAATGTATTATTAATCTATAATTTTCTTATAAATTGAATAATGTTGTTAATCATTAAATGTTACTCCAGTTTATAGTAATTTGTATTACTATAAACTGGAAAGATTAATACTAAGTTATGATTATTTGCTTTTTCATTCTAGGTAAGTAAATTTGTTTATTATTTATATTTAGTTCTATATTTTTTATTCTTTGTATATTTCCCTACTTATTATTAAAATAATAGAAATTAGTATTGAAATTATAAACGGTGATTGCCGACCATGTGATTTTAGAAGTGCGGGGTATCTTTCGGTTATAATTATTTTTAAATATTTTTTTTCATCTGCGGGTTACCTTCCGGCGCGGGTTATGTGCGTGAAATTACGGTACAAAATTTTGCTTGTATTTTCTCCTATACAAATTCATATAGCACATATTATTTATGAAAACTATTATTTAAAAATTTTTTCACATGATAAATGTAGGTGATTTTCATATCAGAGAAGTATAACTTTAAAGTGGCAAAGAACGTTGCTATTAAGTATTTTTGTTTTACATTGTACCGCTTCAGAAATCATGTACCGCTATAAAACATTTTAGGTTAATTTCTTTAGTAGAAGATGTCCTATTGCAATTACTTAGTTTATATATATATATATATATATATATATATAAAGATTGATCAGTTTAAAAGAGTACCCGTGGTTTTTTTTTTTATAACCCTTAAATCTGACGGATGTGGCAACTATTCTAATATTGAAGTATGATTGTTTGAACCTTGTTTAAGTTTGTGAGACCATTTCTAACACTGTTGGACTGTTACAACTTTATTTGGGAAGTAAAACATAAATGGAGACGAACATTTTTTTTTTAAATCCTGTAATAATTTTATGTTTTAAAAACATACTTTAATTCATTTTTTTTACATTATCATTCCTCACAGAAAATGTTGAAAATGTTCTTCACCATTTTGAATGCAAACATGAAGTCGTCGCACCAGGTTTTTGACACACTTAGCAGCATTGTTGGTGATATTGAAGAGATTTCTTCAGTTATCATCTGTTTTAATTCATCGATATATGCAGGACTTCTCTGGAAAAGCCTATGAAATGATAATGTAAAATTGATAATTATAATGTAAATGTAAATGTAATGTAGGAATGATAATGTAAAAAAAAAAAAAATATATTTAAATTTTGTTTTTCATAAATAAAATTATTACAGGATTTAAAAAACTGCGCGTCTCCATTTCTGTTTTACCTCACAAATAAAGTTGTAACAGTCCAACAGTGTTGGAAATTGTCTCCCACACTTAAACAAGGTTCAGAAAATTATAGTTCGGTGTTAGAATAGTTGTTGTCACATTCGTCATATTTAAGGGTAATAAGAAAACCCAACATGTATTCTTTTAAATATATCACCCTGTATATATATATATATATATATATATATATATATATATATATATATATTGTATATGTATATATACATATAATGGTAATTTGTCATCACTATAACTTCGAAATAATGAACCCGAAAAAGGAAAAGTTGGACAGCGAACATATGTCACAAATATTTTGATATTTTGAAACAATTCGTTAACCAAGTTGATACACCATTTTGTTTTCAAGTGGCGACAACTTGAAATTTTGAAATCTACACTGAAAAAAGCATATTTAAGAATGAATTAATTTTGGATGTAACTGAACTTAAATTTTGATGTATACACAGACTATGTAAGGGTCTGAACAAAAATTATTAATGTTATTTGCCCAGCCTTTTGAAACAAAATGGTAGATACCTTCAAGTTACAAGGGCGACTTGAAATCAGGCTGCCACTTGAAAATTTATCATCTCGATCTCTTTGGAAATACTGAACTAATTGGAAACAAATTTAGACACGATTTATTATACAGATATCTGGGATGATTTTGCTGGGCAACTTGCTCCACCGTTTTGTTCCTAAGCAACGGCTACTTGAAAATTGGTCATCACAATAACTTTTGAAATACTGAATCAATTTAGACCAAAGTTGGGCAAAGCAATTTTCATTCGAATATCTTGGATAAGTCAACTGGACATCTTATTTTGTTATCAAGTGACGTCCACTTGAAATCATGCTACCATATGAAAATTTGTTATCACGATAACTTTTGAAATACTGAATTAATTCGAACCAAATTTGATCATATAAAAATCTTGGACAACTTGCTCCGACTTTTTTGTTTCTAAGTTTCAACCACTTTAAATCAATCTACCATTTTAAATTTGTTACTATGATAAATTATAAAACACTGAATTAATTCGGGAAAAAAATAGACAGTAGAGTTATCTTACAAATATCAATGATTAGTTCACTAGCGCAGCTTGTTCCCCCCATTTAGTTTTCAAGTGGCAATCACTAGAAAATTTGAAATGCTGAATAAATTCGAAGAAAATTTGTAGAGTAAACTTGTCTTAGAAATGCATTTGATATATTCGTTAGCCAACTTGATGCGTCATCTTGTTTCCAAGTAAACTTGAAAAATTTAAATTTACATTAAAAATATATTTAGGAATCGATTTACTTAGTCCACTTCAGTATTTCTACCAAGTCCACCAACAAATTTATCCGCCATTTTGTTTCAAAATGGCAGCCACTTTATATGGAAAAAGAAATCAACTTAATCTTCGAATGAGCCTGAAGGACGTGTTTTTGCTTATGGCGTATTTCAATGGATAAAAAGTATTTTTAAAGAAGTAAAATCCTCTTTTATAAGGAAATTGATTCAAAATCACGCCCAATTTCAAAATTCTGAATGTGAATTTCAAATTATTTTAAATCTTCATTTTTTTTTTCTTATTATTATGCGTTTTTTATACAGAACTGAATACTTTTTTTTTTTTTTTTTTTTTTTTTTTTAATGTACGTATATCAATAGCTGCATCAGTTATAAAATAAATAAATAAATAAATAAATATAATAATAACAATAATAATAATAATAATAATAATAATAATAATAATAATAATAATAATTTTCAAATTTTCATGAAATTTTGACATGCGACTGTATTTATAAGTTTATAATAAAGGTAATAATTTTGTAATTTAAAAATGAAATCCCAACTTTCAGAGAAATATACTGATAACCATTTATATGGATTTTTAAAAGAATTGGACAAGATGGCAGCGGCATACTTTGGGTGATTTACACTAAAAGCTGATAAGCACTTGCGTATTTCAAAGTGCAACTAAATACAAATTTCAATGAATTACTGGGATTTTGTCCTTGATAGAAAACCCTCACAAAATTTTGTCACACAGAGACAAACAGATATTTTCAAAAAATGGTCGAAATATAATCTGGACCTCTCAAAAGGTGTAAATGCATCGAAAAACCGATATCAAAAACCGGTGTATAGCAATTAAATAAAATCATGCATCGCCTTCATGTTGAAGGGCTATCCATAAAGCACTTAAAAGATTAAAACATACTTCCAGAATTACACTTGTATTCTTCTATAAGAATTTATCCGAGTGTTTATAAAGTATGACAAATATTCGCTTGATTTTTGCTCTTAATTTCAGAATATTTTACAGTCTCGAAATTACTGTATGTTATTAATGTCATCAAAACTATAAACTTTAAAATAAATAAATAAATAAAAGACATGCGGGATTACGCATATGATTTTTAAAATGCATATTAAATAACACAAATCCGATACATAAAATTTACTTAAGATATAAAAGTCATTAAAAAAAAAATAAAAAAAACCGAGCAATATCTAAAAGTATCTTTGAGAAATTCTGAGAATTTGTAGAAATTAAAAAAAAAAAAAAAAAAATCTGGTGTGAAACAGCCACACGACTTCCATTACCCACTATTACACTTATTATAAGCATTTCTGAGAGATAAAGTGATTAGAAAACATAAAAGTGGCCTAAAGAGAAAATCGTTAGAGCCGTATTTGAGAAACCAAATTTTACAAAAAATCAATTATTGACCGGAAAACAATAATTACATATAAAAGGATATTTAAAAAGGTGTTAAAATGGTGAGTTTGAAAAAAATCCGTACAACCGTTTTTAAAGGAACGCCTTTGCGAGGCCTCAAATTGAGCTATTTATACAGGCTGACTATCAATTTTCCTGAACTAACCAACTATATCATTCGAAAGGACATCTAATAGAGTATTTATATAGCAAGTTTGAAGAAAATCGTTTGAGCCGTTTTTGAGATACGGACTTACGGTCCCACTTCCGGTTTCCGATGTCCCACTTCTGGTTTTTCAATTTTCACCAAAATTTGGAAATTTTATCTGTACACCAGATGTATTTCAATTCTAAAGTTTCGTAGCTATATCTTTATTAGTTTCTGAGCTATAATAGCCAGAAGATTCTCTACATACATACATACATACACACACACATACATACACACTGACCAATTGCCAAAAATCACTTTTTTTGACTCAGGGGACCTTAAAACGTGTAAATCAGATGAAAACCCGATATTGAATTTTCAGACCGAATACAATACTTCCATTACCTACGGTAGTAGTGTAATGGAAGTAAAAATCTACAAAAAACGCAAATTGAGACAAATAAGATTAAAAAATTGAGTTATGATAGCAAATTAGAAAATAGAGGATTGTTAATAGAGGCCAATATTTTACTTTATTCCGGAGTATTTTTAGCCCAGCCTTTATTTCTCACCACTTTATCGAATTTTTTTTTCAAATATATAACTTTGATACAGTAAGAAAAAATTACTTTGGTGATATGAAATAAAGGCGTGGCTAAAAATACTCCGGAATAAATTAAAATGTTGACATCTATGAATATGGAAGATAGTACTTTAAAATTTGAGAATATTTTTAGTTTAACAGAGCTCAAAATCATTGATTTTGCCAAACTGCAAAATATAAGAGGTACTGAGCCTCATTAATGCAGCTTTAAAATTTTTAGTTTATTTTTCATGTAATTGCGTGAAATATTTAGCCATTAATATGCAATCTACTAAGCGCAATATTTGTTTTTTTTTTTTTCCAATAAAATGTGCACGCGTATTCAGTTTCATAATCGTCTTTAAAATGTTCAGAACTTACGAATACTCACGTTTCAAAATTAATGTTTTAATGAAGCTTCTTGTTTATTTTATATAACCCATTACTGTCCCTTAGGATGATCAACATTATAAAAACATTTAATTCTAGCGTGCTCATATGCCGTTAAACTTCAATTAACAGTCTAAAAGCGAAACTAATTAAGTCTAATATATATAATAAACACTGACATACTCAATTTTAAATTCCGTGACTATCAAAGCTTCCCAAGTAAAATATTACAATAATATTAGTTTATAGAGTTTTTTTTTTTTTTTTTTTTTTTTTCAATTTAGATCCATTTAAAATACGAAATTCTTAACACCGATCAGTCAATTACTTGCGTTCCATGAATTTACCAGATCAGAAAACGTTCAAAAACGTTATGTTTGTTAGTAAAGAAATTGAATTATTATATTAATATTTTAGAAAGTTCTGTTGTATTATTTTCTAAAGAAACTGTTGTAGTCTCCATACGTGTCTTCTAAACGATATATTTTTTTTTCCAGATAGAAAATAGATTGAATACATCAACGAATATTTCTGGTTTCCAGTCACATTAAAAACTTTAATGATTTCACTGGTTTACAAAAAATTAATTAATATTGAACAATAATTAAAATTAAGTTAAGAAAGAAAGAAAATTGTTGTACAGAGAAATGTTATGCACTTTTAATTTTTTCGAAAAAAATCTTATTACATACTTAAAACATTAATTATTTAAATTTTCTCCGTATATTTTGTCTCGATTTGGTATATGAGAAAAGTATATCAAGCGAATTTCAGGAGTGATGATTATGTTGCAATTTAAATTATGATATAAATATAATATATCCTGTAATTAGGATAATAATTTGAATAGAATTTGAATTTATTTTATTTGCAAAGGCTGTTTTAAAAGTCGACGTTCTCAAATGTAAAAATTTGAAATTATATTGCCAATATATCCATTTATTCTATAAATATAATTCATAGATTATGTAAATATTTAATGAACTGAAGTTGTTGCTTGCCCAGAAAGAAATCTTATCTGAAATTTAAATATCAATTAAAATACTGTATTTATGTAAATATATAATTATTTTATAAATCGGAGTATCATAACTTTTTTATTTCAAAAATCTGTAACTAAAATTTCAAAGTTATGTTACATCTGATGATATATCTTGATGTTTCACAAAAATGTGTTGTTTAGTGAGATATAAAGTCATACAATATACAGTCTAATAAGAAAACTTTTCAAAAAATAAAGGAATATAATATTATTATATGTTATAGGAATATAGTTATAAGATTCATAGACTGTATAAACACTGAATACAGTGGAGTATTTGTAAAATATTAATATTTTTATAACTACAGAAAGCATTTTTTTTTTAAACAACGGATATATGCTGTTTTAATACATATTAAATTTCCATTACAGAATTATTAATTTATTTAAAAATATTTTATTACATTATAAAATGGTTTTTTAATGTCACTGTTTTATGATTTTATTTTTCATTATATATTTTCATATTACAATTGGTGATATGTCTTGAATACTGTACGAAAATCAAATACTTAGTAAGGCGTGCTATTAATTTCTTTGAATCGTAAGGAGCGTACTGAAGAAAATGCTATAAAAAAGATACGATAAAGATAGCTTCTTTTTATGTAAATTTTTTACTCGGAAAATTGTAAATATTTACTTAAAAATCGAATTCAATTTCTGATGATTTTGATGAGATCATTTTCATGAATATTATGTTATCAGTAATATATTCAAATTCAAAATAACTGTTCTTAGTTAGTTAACTATAGTAATTAGCAATTTCATTTAAAATCATTTTTGTAATTTGGCACGAAGATGATGGATAAGAAAATTCAATTTGGTTACTAGCTTATGTGTTTAAGATACTACAGTACTCTTAAAAATAATATAATATCTGCAATACATAGCATATTCTTTTTAAACAAGATAAATTTACATACCGTGTATTATTAACTAAAATTATATTTAGAATACTTTTTAAAAATGAAACAAAACTGCATATTAAGTATTATTTCTGTTGCTTCATTAATTGCACCTGAAATAGAAATCCACTCTTAAGAACAAGATGGTAAAATAATTTATGTTTATGGGGCCGTCTTTATACGCATTCTCTCAGAATATTTACGAGTTCCATATAAAGTGCTGATACCCCTTGATGATGAATGGGGTAGAAAACTACCTGGCGGAAACTGGACTGGATTAATTGGAATGGTGAAAAATTCAGAAGTGGATTTGGCAGTCGGCACTATTTCACTCTTTGCAGAAAGGTCTGAAGTTGTCAACTTCAGTTACCCTTTCTTCATTACTCAAATGACCTTCATGACTGATAAGTTGAAACCATTGCCAGTTAAATTCGTTTTATTTTACCCATTTTCATTAATGATATGGATTTTAATCATCATAACTATTGTTTCCATTTCATCTGTCTTGTATTTTTTCACAAAATGTAAAAAAGCATTTCATAATATCGTATTTATACTAGTGGGAAGTTTGCTAGAAAAATCAATAACTTATAAAATGAAGAAAAGAGGCGTCGTACTACTAATAGGTACATGGTTGTTCTTTGCATTTGTCATCACCAACAGTTACAAAGCAAATTTATTATCATTTCTCTCATTTCCGCCTCTTAATGGGATTAAAAATATTCCTGACTTAGGCCAAGCTGCAGAGAAAAATTCGTTTTCATGTTTTACTTGGAAAGGAAGCATGTTACCACATATTTTTTCCGATTCGGAATTTGAAAAATGGAAGTCAGTTGGAAAATGTTTGCTGCGACATAATTATTCATTTGGACGACCAGAAGAGTTCTATGTGAAAGCTCCTCCCAACAAAGCATTCGTTGCCGGTAGAATACCTTTGGAACGATATGCAAATGATTATTTTATTTCCGAGGATTCGTTCTTTAATGATATGTATGCCTTCCCGATTTCAAGAAATTTTAGTTGTGTAAAGAAATTGAACACATTTATCCATCGTCTTTCTGCTGCAGGTCTATTCTCAAAATATTTTAAAGATAAAAATCTGCAGTATGAATTACGTCGGCAGCCAGTTACAAAAAATGATTTAAATGACTTTAAAATATTAGGAATAAAGGATCTCGAAGGAGCATTCCTCGTATTGATTGTTGGATATTTCTTAGCATCAGTTACTCTGTTGATTGAAATAGTTGTAAGTTACTACAGTTCAAAATAAATTCGCAAAAATATGTATCTTAAAAATATATTTAAAAATTTACTGCACGATTTTTTTTTTTACAGTGACTTATTTAAATATATATAGTTAGCAATATGAAATTTTGTTTTACAACCAGAGGAGTGCTTTTTACACTGTTAAAAATTTCGTGTTAGTTTGTACAAAAACTTGGCATTGATGTAGCTGTAAACACCCGATGGTATAACGTCATACCAAGATTTGCTAATTTTATGTTGAACCAAATACTAATATTATGTTATATATATATATATATATATATATATATATATATATATATATATATATATAAGATACTATTCGCACAGAATAGAGAATGAGAAATAATCGTTGCTAATATTATTTTTGCCATTAAATTCACAAGAATAAAATGAAAAACGAAGAATCACTATAAGAATAATGCTGAAATTCTATAACACACTAATCTATTTAATGACGAACACACATTTACAATTAATATATACAATGCATCAGTTAAAACGATTTAGAAAATAATATTAACTTCTGACACCGTCTGTGCTAATTTTCATAACTAGTGAGAACAACTTAAAGGTCTGAGCACTTATGCTCAAACAGCATAGGTCTGATCACGTCTGATCAGTCTGACATCTAGAGAAGAACTCCCGCTTCTTCTCCTAACTTTCGCTTCAGGTAACAGCTGTTGCCATTCTGCATCAACTAATAAAGGAGAGGCTGAGTGATAGTGTTTTCTCTGGAAATGGGAAAGTTGAATTCCTCACACACACACACACATATGTATATATATATATTCAACATTTGACCGAGGCAGGGACCGAACTGAAGACCTACTTGTCTCATATCAAGCATTCTGGCACTGTACTATGCTTTCTCACCCGCTAATCCTGTTTCTTTGGTTTTGAAGAAAGGGGCTAAATTTTGCAGAATCGTATCTTGATCTATGGGTGAATTGTTGCACAAAATTTACACTTTACCCTATGTTTTCGGCCACGCTTTTTAATTTAAGCTTAGTTTGGTTTAAAAAATAATTTTACTCATTCATACTCTCTGGTCTCTATAATAGATTTTTCTCTTTTCTTAAAAGGATATACTTCAATAAAGTTTCTTATAGTAACATCTGGTTAGAGATCAATTGAATGAAGAATTATTTTTTTCTTGTAATGAATGTTTTATTTTCACAGATTTTATTTTCACTCTCCAACTTTCAGCCGGTGATTTTCTGAGCGCTAGTGGTGCCATCTCCTGAATACAAAAGGATTACAATTGCACGTATACCGAAACACTTCCCTCGTGAATGGAAGTATGGTAACTCCAAGTTTTGGTGCAACTGAAATGCAATCGCAAGTAGTAGAAAACTAAAAAGTGAGGTTACAACATATTATTGTATTGCTCATAGATTTATTCCATATAGGGGTTCAAGTTTGAACAGAATTTTTTAACAGTGTACATATATAGATTTATGTGCAACTTCCTTGGTTCGTCATTCAGCCATCATAAATCACCATTTAATGTACTATATTTTGTGCATAGACAATATATAGATTTGTACATGACTATATAAATCAGTCTAATCCGTTGCTTTCTATTTGATTTCATTGATTTGAATTTATTTTAAGTCATATTATTCGTAAAATTTTATTTACTTTTACACATTTCATATGCTTGTGTATGAAATACATTCTTTCGTTTGTATGATTATAACATTCTACGTTAAATATGCTTTCTTAACTTCAACAAAAAATGGCACATTTTTAAGATGGAATTTAGTTTTGACGTTCTACCTTTACACATGTTAGAATATTCTATTTTCACATTTATTATTTATTTTAATTATTTTTTTTTTCAGCAACAGTTTGTTTTATATTGCAGAAGAAGTTTGTTTTATATTGCTCGTGTATTTTATCATCATGCACCATTTTTTATGTTCACTCATATCCTACAAAACTAAAAGCCTGTCGCGCAACTTTTTTATTCAACTGTCACTAATAATTTCAAGAAGTGATTTATGATATATATTATCGACGTTTCTCCGATTCTATTCGCCTTTTATATATATCAAATCACATTTTTTAAAAATTTTATTGGCTGTTCAATAAAAATGTCGCACAATCTGCACCAGGTGGAGCTGTATAACGTTTAAACTTTTGCCAAGCTTCCTTGAGACGCGACAAAAATCTAGTTTAGGAGGCTATGGTTCACTTTTACAATGAAGGCGTAATGATTATTTGAAAATATTTGTTTTAAACAGTAATTTGCATTATTATAGCAACACATGCAAGGAAATATTAAATTAAAAGTATGTTAAAAGTAAACAAAATTCTTTTAAAACATGGATTCAAAATAGTTTTGGATGTCAGTTTTAATTAAATTGTTGTGGCATAGCAGCTTTTTTTCTTATTATTATTTGAATATAAAAATCTCCAGATCTAGACTTAATTAGTTGATACAATTATTAAAACTTTGGTTTATTTGGATTCGAAAGATTTAAGCCCTTGAAGTGTTTTAGAAAACTAAACATCTAACCTATCCGTTCTATCGATGTATATGTAACAATATTTTATGTTCGAGTAATTATTTTAGTATATTTTATTTTGTAATTTGTTTAAAACGTTTTGTTTTATATAGTGCGAGGATTGCACCATTTGTGATATTTATTATTATAAAAATGTCATAATGACTACTTCAAAAAACTGTTTGAAACAGTAATTTACAGTATCATGTAAAACACATATAAGCAAATGTTGATTAAATAATGCATTAAAAATAAAGAAAATTGTCTAAAACATGGATTTAAAAGTATTTAGATATGTATTCTCGTTCCTAATATTCTCGTTTCTAAAGTTCCCTAAAACAAATGCAGAGTGTGCGATCCATGTGTGTTTATGCATATATGTACGTAAGCAAGCAAATAAGTAAGTAAGAAACTAAGTAACTAAACAAGTAAATAAACGAGCAAGTTAGCATGCAAGCAAGAATGTACGTAAATAAGTTCTTCTTTTTAGTCTTTATTACTTAAAATGCTCTCAATTTATTTTAAATTTTATTCAAACATTTTATTTTCTTTTTAGATCCATCTATGTTTTTACAAAAGAAAGCAGTTTTTTTTTCGAAGACAAAAACGACTGAAAAGCTTTAATAAAGGAAAAACATCCGCAAATAGACCAAGAAGTTTATTTTTATTTTATTTTATTTTATTTATATATTTATTTTTTTTTGTACACAAGTTAGAATTTAACATAATAAAGTAAATATATTTTTTTTCTAAATATTGCAAGCTGTCACTTTATATTTGTCATTTTAAATTCAGTAATTCAAATTATATATATGTGTATATATATGTGTGTGCGTGTATTTCGGCTACTTATACCTTTTCCTCGAAAACTAATGAAGTAATTTAATAATTTTAGGAAATGATTTTAGCAGTACTCTGTTAAAAATAAAATCTTAGATTTCACCAGAAAAGGGTTCTGATTATCTGCAAATATTATGTTGCAATGTTTTACCATTTTACTAGTGTAATTTCTGTAGTAATCACCACTGAAATGATGAAAAAATGCACCAAAATATTTGTTGTAGCTAAAAATGTCTATTTAGTACTATTCTATTGGTGAAACATTGAACTATTATTTGTAAAAGTTTAGCTAAGATAATTGATTTTCAATAGAAATATATGCAATTCTATAAATGCAACTGTTATGTGATTTTTTTATTTTTTAGTCTTTCGTAGTTTAAACTCGCAATGAAATTTTACAAAAAAAAAAAAAAAAAAAAAAAAAAAAAAAAACAGAGGAATTTACCATTGATTATATTACAAAATACACAGTAAAAATTGCTTAAATGTCTTATTGTACTGTGAGATAAAGTAATTTTATATTAACTTGGTTTCATTTTGTTTTGTACACTTTTAATTTTTTCTTTTATTACCTTTAGTATTAAGAAGGTTAAACGTTAACGTCCAAAATATAAATATAAATAATAACAAAAAAAAACTGGAATAATATTATAAATTCCTTGATTATTTATATGCATGTGCATAAAGGAACATATTTATCATTTGAATTTCATATAAAACACAAATGATGTTGGAAACTGAAATGGTGAAAGTTTAGTAACATCACAGTACTGGGAAACTTATAACATGAAAAGAGCCTTTTGCAATTATTTTAATTATTTTAAAACATTAATGTTATGTCTGTAACATTCTGTTTTTTTTTTTTTTTTTTTTTTTTAACGAGAAATCAAGATCATTTTTTTTAACGAGAATTTATTAATAATTCATTTATTAATAATTTATAAAATTCATGAAAAGAAAATTAGTTTTATATTCGGAAAAACTTTTATAATCGTTCTATGGAAAATTTTGGAAGGATTTTTTTTTTCTTTTCTTGACAGCGGGAAGGGTGAGGTGCGTGAGGGGGGGGGGGCGGCAGTTTGCTAAGCTTTATGTAAAATACACGATTTTGGAAAAAATTAATTTCAGAAAAACTGAAGAAAAGAATGTTACTAAATAACGCACTTGTATTAAATTGTGTGTGTTTTTATACATAATTGAACGCATCCGTGCATTCGTTTTTTTTATAACTCAGTTACAGAATCTGTTACAAACAAATATTTTTAAAATTTGAAATATTCATGAATTTTTGACGGTCGACTGAATTAAGTTCGTAGTAGATGTAATAATTTTGTAATTTAAAAATTAATACCGAATTTTGAGAGAACTATACTGATAACTATTCACAAAGATGTTTAAAAAAATTGGATGAATAAAAATTTTCAAGGAACATTATAAATAATTAATTTTACCCAAATTTAGATAGCTCAGAAATATAAAATTTAAGTTTAAGATTTTGTAAAATTTTATAAATAATATTTGAGCAACTATAGAGTGATATCATTTTAAAAGTGTTATGTATATCCGTACAGTTTGTAATAACTATTTGAATGTTTTTAATTACATCTGTTTTGGTAATTTTCATCATTTCCTAATCCCGTTAATTGTCAAAATATGTCAATAGTGTGATTTACAGATGACTTTTAAGAAAACTAATTTTTTACATGTGTTTTTTAATAATAATAATAATAATAATAATAATAATAAATGATAATATTATTTCAAATTATCACACACATGCATGGTTCGGTTATACATTTATGCGGCATTACCGAGTTCCTTTCAAAATAATTATATTGAAATTTTACACTTCACAGGGAAGAAGAGATGCTGCTATCTGTACATATATATATATATATATATATATTGTCCTCGTTCGTCATTAAGGGAAGTTAGTCTAAAATTGTCCTAGCGAGTGAAACAATCCACATATGTTTTCTTCGAAATAGATAGCGTATATACCGGGTAAAATATAAACTAGTTGTACCAAGTCAACAAGAAGCAATGGCGGTATTCAAGCAATGACAGTTTTACGTGTCTGGATAGAATTTTTTTTTTTTTTGAAAAAGTGCGTTTTATAAAATATTTAAAATATTTAAAATTCATCACGTCTCATATATAAATATATTAAACTTTAATCGCATCAAAACCGAGACAGTATACACTAAAGATATACAATTTAAAACATTAAAATACACAAAACATAAATTAAAAAAATTTCGAGCCTTTTACAGGCTCCTCATCAGTAAAACATCAAAAAGTAATTTGTTGAGTAGAACAAGAGAACTCCTTTAACAGAGTACAGTGTATTCAGGGGGAACTGCGCATGCCTCATTAAGCGGGGAAAACTGTTGCTTCGTATACCAGCCTTCGAGGAAAATTCTTGAATGATATTTTAATGTTTTTAATGTTTTAAATTGTAAATTTTTAGTGTATATCGTCTCGGTTTTGATGTGATTAAAGTTTTACAAAATATATTATAATTTCAGTACTAATGCTTCAATTTATTTAGATATACAATTGTTACGGTACAAAACTATAACTCAGTTTACTTAATAAATTATTTTTTTTTAGATGTATATTACATTTTCAAATTTTGTTATGTTTCTCAGCGTCATCCAGTAATATGCCATTTAATTGGAAAACTTATTTTATTTCATGTATAGTCAATATTACTTTTATACCCTTTAATTTGCACATGAAAAGTATTTTATACATAATTTTAAATGATGGATCATTTTGCCCTTTGGTGAGGGTAAAATGATCCTTTAGAAATTTTTCAAAAATCTTTTTTTTTTTTTTTTTTTTTCATTACTCGGTTTATGTTTAAAATATTATTAGAGTCTGTTTATAACGCAAAACATAGTGTGACACACACTAACAAAGTATTAAAGTTTTATTCAAACAGTTATGCTGTTTTACACAAGTTTTTTTTCTTAAGAGGATAATTTTAGGTCACCTCCCTCTTCTATTATGTATAAAAGTATTTAATTTCACAACGATTAGTTGAAAATAGTTCTTGTTTATGTAAATTTATGAGGAATTACGTCCTCATTATCATAACAAAAATACCGAAATCAGGATGACAGCGTCACACGTTGGGTGATTCCAATAAAAGTTCATACGCACTAATGTATTTCAGAGTGCCACAAAATGTAAATTTGAAGGAAATGTTGTGATTTAATTCCTGAGCTAGACGTATCACAAAATTTTGTCCCACTGACAAGGAAACGTTCAAAAGGTGTCGTCTTCAAAAAATATTGAAAAAAAATATATGGTTTTACTCTTCCTAAAACACAAGGAAGTGAAAAAATTATAGGCTGAAATGAATTACAGCGACCACAAAAAATTATCAAAATTAAACATGTTTGGCGATTTTACATTGTTAGGCGATTGATTTTGAGTACTTGGTGGAGAAACAAAACACGGTTCTGTTCGTACGCGGCAGTCTCGGTGCTAGCGAACTGAACACCTAACATCGCTGAATCACCAAATATGCTTCAGTTTGATAATATTTTGTGGCAGCTGTAATTCATTTCAGAATATAATTTTTTCACTTCCTGGTGTTTTATGAAGAGTAGATTACACACACTCACACACACACATATATATATTCAATATTTCTTGAAGACGACACCTTTTGAATGTTTCATCGTGAGTCAGATATTTTCTAAAAATGGTCAAATGAAGTTCTGGACCTCTCAAAACTTGTAAATCTATCGAAAACTGAAGTCAAAAATTTTTACAATATACTATTGAATGCATAAGAAAGTTATAATATAACATATACAATTTCTATTTTATTTTACCAAGACTAAGTGTTTTCTATAAGACATTTTTTTTCCCAAATGTATCATTCGTTACTAACGAAATTAATTTATTTCATATGCAAATAATTGTTGTACTACTGAAAACTCCTTTTAATTTTCGAACACTATAGTGAGGAAATTATTGTAATCATGTCAAAAATCCGAATTTGAGATTTTGGTGTTTCTATACGTTTCGGGGTCCCCTGAGTCCGTTTTCACTATCTTTGCGATGATGTATGTATGTATGTGTGCATGTATGTGTGAACGTATGTGTGTGTGTATGTCTGTGAGTGAACATGCTACCGTCTGAACGCTTTGTTCGAATAAGCTGAAAGTTAGTACGTATATTGTAAGTCATCATAGTACGAACTCTATTGATTTTGGTTAATCTAGCACTTATAGTTTTTTTACATTGACATCAGGAAAAATTCTTTATCATTATGGCCTATGGGGCCAAATTTTTAAAAGTGCAATAGCGTCTAAACGCTTTATTAACCCGTTAGTAGTCGCTAGTTGGTCGATTTGCCGCCCATCTTTTAGTTTTTCCAGATTTTTTTATACAATAGCCACCAAAAATTTTTAGAAGTAGCATTTGGTATACATAAAACGCGAATAAAATCGAAGAAACGTCGGTCACATCACTTCTTAAAATTATTGGTGTCAGTTAAATAAAAAGTGTGCAATTTTTAATAGGTGGCGCTGCCTATAGCGACTACTAACGGGTTAATCTGAGCAAAAATTTCTTACACGTATTATAGGTCACAGTTGAGCCAACTGTATAGATTTTGGCTAACTTAGCACTTACAGTTTTTTTTTTTTTTTTTTACAGGGACACAAATTAAAATTCTTTACCATTATGGCCTATGGGACCAAAATTTTAAAAGTACGATATCATCTAAACGCCTTATTCCATTGAGCTGAAAATTTACATGAATATTATAAATCACTGTTGCACTAACTATAAATTTTTTTTTTTGAATCTATAGGTTTTTACAGGGACACAACGAAAAATTCTTTACCATTATGATCTATGGCCTCAAAATTCAGTAGCGTTAAATAAAACATTGTGTAATATATGGAGAAAAATGCTCAAACACTCTATTATGGTTTTCTCTCTTTTGTTTAACAATTCCTGTTTCTTTACTTTATCTACAAAACTGTTAATTACTCAATGTTCGGAAAGTCGAGTAGAGTCACTCCAGATTTTTCAATACATTGGCATTTTTAAGACGTTTTAGCAGTGCATAATTTTCAATTAAAGAAGATTATGCATCGGCTTAAAGTTGAAGGACTATACTGAAAAAATTCCCCTCTCTAGAAGTTAAAATTGCTCATAACTGCTGCATAGTGGTGAACGGCCTCCTTTCCTCCTTCAAACGATTAAAACATGCTGCCAGAGTCATACTTGTATTCTTCTATAAGAATTTATCCGAGTGTTTGCAAAATATGACAATATTCGCGTAATTTTTGCTATTGATTACTGAATATTTTGTGGTCTCGAAAAATTTGTACATTATGTATATCATCAAAATCATAATCTTCAAAAAGAAAAAAAAAGTAAAGACATGTAGGATTACGCATATATATATATTTTTAAATGCATATTAACACTTTGGCGACCGCATACTTTGTTGACAGTAAGATCCGCCTGTGGGCGTTATTCTACCAAATTACAAAATTTCAGAACAAAATTTTCTGTATTCACATTTATGTTAAATATGGGTATACATTATAAGTATATTCTTTCTAATCAAAGCATTTTTATCCATTGTATATTGAACGTACAAATATGAATATTGGATATAATCTTAAGAAATAAATTACACATACATTTCGAAAGAAACGCCCACTGGCGGTCTTATAGATTTTCAAATGACGTGAATCTGCGTCAGCGGTCGCGAAAGTGTTAAATAACACGAATCCAATGCACAAAATTTATTAAGGATATAATTATTCATTTAAAAAAAATCAAGAAAATATAAAAGTGCCTTTGATAATGTCTGAGGATACACACACATACACACACACAAACACACACACACATACATATATATATATATATATATATATATATATATATATAAATATATATATATATATATGTATGTATATGTAGATATATAATTTGCTAAAATGTAATTTGAGACAAATAAGATTAAATAATTGATTTATAAAAGCACAGAGCTGTCAACCAAATCCGGCAAATTGTTAGTACCGCCCCTTTTCCTACACCACTTAATTTTTAGAGTAATTTTCTTCAAATATATTTACGATGAATGAAGAAAACAAATACTCTAAAAATTAAGTGGTGTAGAAAAATGGGCGGTACTAACAATTTGCCGGATTAGGTTGGAAGCTATGAAATCAAATTAGAAGATAGCTGATTGTGAAAACAGCTGTAACAAGCGTTTTAATTCAAATCTGTTTTTGAAAATATGGAAGATTGTATTATAAAGTGTGTGAATATTTTTAGTTTAAACGAGATCAAAATCATTGATTTTGTAAAATGCAAAATTTCAGAGCTTCTCGGTCCGTTCAAAGAAGCTTTAAAATGTTTACTTTATCTTTCGTGTAAGAGCGTGAGATATTTATCCATTAATATGTAATCTACAAAACGCAATAAATATGTTTATTTTTCCAATAAAATTCGAGTATTCTGTTCTACAATTTCCCTTAAAATTTTCGTAATTGGCAAACATGCTTATTTCAAAATTTAATGTTTTAATGAAGCTTCTTGTTTATTTTTTATAACCCATTAATGTCCTTTAGGAGGATCAATAAGTTTGGATATTTCTTAATTTATTAGTTTACGTGTTGTGTGAAATATTGAGGCCAAAGGAGAAAACACGGTTTGAATGTTTGCTCTCATTTATGTACACACATACGCACACACGAATATATATATATTAAACAATGGCACACTTAATTTTAAATTACGTGACTACCAAGGCTTCCGAAGTAAACTATTGCAATAACATTCATCCAAAGTTTATTTTTCTTAATTTTTAATTTTAGGTTTATTTATAATATGAAATTCTTGACACTGTCCAGTTGCTTTCCATGCGCGTTCAGAAAACATTCAAAATCGGTATGTTTGTTAGTAAAAGAATTGAATTACAATTAATCATTCAGATAACTCTCATTAGATCATTTTCATGAATAATTTGTTATCAGTAACTTATTCATATTCAGATTAACTTTTCTTAGTATGTTCAAAAAATTTCAGATTAGTAATTTCATTTAAAATGAAACGTTTTTTTGGAATTTACTAAGAAGACGATGGATAAGAAAATTGAATTTAATTATTAGCTTATAAGTTCAAAATACTACATTACTTTTAAAAGTAACGTAACATCTGCAATACACAGCTTATGTGGCGCTTTTTTTTATATTAATATTTTTATTAACCAAGATAAATTTACAATTCGTGTATTATTAATTAAACTTATATTAAGAATATTTTCATAAGATGAACCAAAACTGCATATTAAGTATCATTTCTGTTGCATCCTTAATTGCGCCTGAAATAGAAATCTATTCTTTGGAACGAGATGGTAAAAAAAATTACATTTATGAGGCCCCTTTTTTACGCATTCTCTCAGAACATTTCCGAGTTCCACATAAAGTGCTGATACCCCCTGACGATGAATGGGGTAGAAGACTACCTGACGGAAACTGGACTGGATTAATTGGAATGGTGAAACGTTCAGAAGTGGATTTGGCAGTCGGCGGTATTTCACTCACTGCAGAAAGATCTGAAGTAGTCAACTTCAGTTACCCTTTCTTCATTACTCCAGTGTCCTTCATGACTGATAAGTTGAAACCAATGCCCGTGAAGTCCGTTTTATTTTACCCATTTTCATCAATGTTATGGATTTTAATTATGATAACTATTATTTCCATTTCATTTCTCTTGTTTCATTTTACAAAAACTAAAAAATCATTTCAGAGTGTCGTATTTATATTATTAGGAAGTTTGCTAGAGAAATCAATAACATTTAAAATAAAGAAAACAGGCATCGTACTAGTAATAGGCGCATGGCTCTTATTTGTATTCGTCATTAGCAACAGCTACAAAGCAGTTATACTGTCATTTCTCTCATTTCCGCCTCTTAATGGAATTAGATATATTCCTGACTTAGCCCAAGCTGCAGAGAAAGAATCGTTTACATGTTCTACATGGAAAGGAAGCATGTTACCACATGATTTTGCCGATTCGGAATTGGAAACATGGAAATCAGTTGGAAAATGTTTGCTGCGAAATAATTATTCATTTGGAGGACCAGAAGAGTTCCATGTTAAAGCTGCTCCCAACAAAGCATTCGTTGCCGGTAGAATATTTTTGGAACCATATGCAAAAGATTATTTTATTTCCGAAGATTCGTTCTTTAATGATATGTATACCTTTTCGATTTCAAAAAATTTTAGTTGTGTAAAGAAATTGAACACATTTATTCATCGTCTCTCTGCTGCAGGTCTATTCTCAAAATATTTTAAAGATGAAAATCTGCAATCTGAATTACGATTGCAGCCTTCAATTAAAAATGATAATTCGAATGATCATAAAATATTAGGAATAGCCGAACTCGAAGGAGCGTTTCTCGTATTGGCTGTTGGATATTTCTTAGCATCAGTTACTCTGTTGATTGAAATAGTTGTACATTTTTACAGTTCGAAATAAATTGGACAAATGTGCACCTTTCAAATATATTTTCAATAAAAACATGTTTCTGAATTTTTATAATCAATCTGTTTGTGACTGTGTTAATTTTACCATATAAAATACATGTATAAAGATGTCTTAGACACATTTTTAAAAACTAGTTGGCATAGGTGGACTCTGCTCAGTTCCCCATCATATTTATGTTCTCATAAATTTCTGGTGCGAGACATATTATAATCATGTTAAAAGAAATGAATTTGACCAAAGCTTGATATTATGACAGAATGAAATCCCCGACTAATAGGCTATCCACCGTTCACTTCGATATATATATCTTATTCTAATCTATTAATTTATTTTATCAGGGTCAATTCGGTTGTTTAGTTTTCATCCTACTATTTCCAATGCAATAATCCTCAAAATTCATATTTATATGAAAAATTTACAATATCGTTATGTTGATAAAATCGTAAATTACGAATGATTTACGAAATTTTCCTATTAGAATATTTGTGTTCAATCATGTTCAAACAAATATCATAAATGTAATTTTGAAGTTGTCTAATGTATTTACGATCCTCAAAATGGAAATTTATGCTCAATTTTGACTTATTCTGACATGTTCAGAAAATCGTAAATGCCAAATAACTTACGAATTTTTTAAATTGGAAAAATCGTAGTCTATTATATTCATGCCAGTATCCTAAATAATATTTCGAAAGTGGTTTGACACCTTTACGATGAAAATATCCCTCAAAATTGACGTTTATGTGAAATTTTGCTCTATTCAGCTATGTTAAGAAATTCGTAAATTTCCAATAACTTACGAAATCTTTATATTGGAAAATTCATAGTCATTAATAATCATGCCAGTGTCTTAAATAATATTTCAAAAGTAGTCTGACATCTTTACGATGAAAATATCTCTCAAAATTGACGTTTATGTGAAATTTTGCTCTATATACTGCCATGTTAAAAAATTCGTAAATTTCCAATAACTTGCGAAATTTCCAAATTAGCATATTTATAGTTATTGATGTTCATTCCGGAATCAAAACTGATATTTTAAAACTGGTCTGACATTTTTACAGTAAAACGTTTCCATTAAATGCACGTTTAAGTGAATTTTTGTCCTATTCTCCCATGTTAAGAAAATCGTAAATTTCTAATAACTTACGAAGTTTTTAAATTCGAATGTTGCAAATGAATAGGGTTCTTGCCAGTGTCGAAAGTAATACTTTAAAACTGATCTGACCTCTCTGCAATCATTTGTTCGTGAGATATCGTGTTAACAGACTAACAAACTAACGGACTAACACACTAACGGACTGACACACTGACACACTGACACAATAACAGACACCCTACAGACAGACACCATAGAAATTTTGTCATTTTCGGATTCCTCACACCTGAAAACGTGTAGAAAAGTCAAAAAACCGAGGTCAAAAATTTTCACGATTACCTAAGTTCCCCATACCTATAGTATGATGGGGAACTAATATAACTTTTTCTCAGATGCGCTGCATACGTTTTCTCTCTGAGAGTAACTTTATTTAAATATACGTTATTATACTTAATACATTATATTATATCTAGATCTGAAAGTGTAAAAATAAACTCATGATTATATTCACATCACTCTGTTGGTTCTGTCTTGTATTTTATTAACTTCACCCCATGAAAATATTATTCTGCATTTTTTTATATAAATGTAAACTGTAAACTGGTTTTATTTTCTATTTGTATTCTCATGCTCTAAGCATGTAGTTGGTTAGACAGTCGTCAATTGCTTTTTACTTTCTTCTATATGTAATATAGAGAAAGTATTGAATTCGCGAAAATTTTCGACCTCCGTTTTTTGACGGATCTACACGTTTTGAGATGTCCTGAACAGAATTGATAGTTTTTAAAAAATGTCTGTCTGTCTGTCTGTCTGTCTGTGTGTCTGTGTGTCTGTCTGTGGTTTCGTTTTTTCATCGTATCTCACGAACCAATAAATGAAATTCAACCAAACTTGGTATATAGTTGGACCCTTGCGGGGCATTGTGCTGATTAGATTTGGGGATCAATAGCCCAGCAGGTGGCGCTGTGATCGCATTTTATGTAAATTTTTAGCGTATGGCAGTATAGGGCAAATTTTCGTATTTTTCACCGTATCTCACGAACCAATGAATGAAATTCAACCAAACTTGGTATATAGTTGAACCTGACGGGGCGTGGTGCTGATTAGATTTGGGGATCAATCGTCCAGCAGGTGGCGCTGTGATCGCAAAATTTCGTATTTTTCAACGTATCTCACGAACCGATGAATGAAATTGAACCAAACTTGGAGTATAGTTGGACCCTGACATGGAAAGGGTCTGATTAAATTTTGGGATCAATCGCCCAGCAGATGGCGCTGTGATCGCATTTTATGTAAGTTTTTAACATGGCAGTATAATACAAAATTTCGTATAAATGTACGTTATTTTAAACTTGTGATTGTAAAATTAATATGAATTATTGATAATAGTAGTAGTTAAATACGAAAAAAATTTTGTGCATGTGGGGGCACCGGTTGGGGGGGGGTTAAATTTTCAAGATGGGTATCTTTCGAAAGATCTCGTCAATACCTTTAAAACGAATGGTTGAACTATAAAACTGTGACAAGTTGAAACAAAGTTATCGATTTTTTTTTACTTTTTACAAAAAAAAAAAAAAACTTAGAAAAAAAATCGTTTTTTTTTTTTTGTTACTAGTTGAATATGTATTACTTTTAACAAAAAAAAAAAAAAAAAAAAAAAAAAAAAAGAGAAAGAAAAAAAATCGATTTTTTTTTTTTTTTTTTTTTTTTTTTAAATATTGTTACTGATTGAATATGTATATAGGAAAATATAGAAGAAAGTCTTGTGGTAGCCACAACATACTAGTTTAATCTGTTTCCTTATTTTCACACTTTTTTTAACTTTTGTTTTTGTGGTTCAGGCATGAAAAATATTCTTTATCTTTATGCACTTAATTTTACAGAAGAACACAAAATTTTGCTCGTACTATTCGTGTAATGCCCCAGATGAAGTCGCTAAATATGAGTTACAAAATAAGTATGAGTTATGTATGAGTTACAAATAATCGCAGAGAGGTCAGATCAGTTTTAAAATATTACTTTCGACACTGGCAAGAACCCTATTAATTTGGAACATTCGAATTAAAAAACTTCGCAAGTTATTAGAAATTTACGATTTTCTTAATATGTGAGAATAGGACAAAATTTCCCTTAACCGTGCATTAAATGAAAATTTTTACTGTAAAAATGTCAGACCAGTTTTAAAATATCAGTGTTGATGCCATAATGAACATCAGTAACTATAAATATGCTACTTTGAAAATTTCGCAAGTTATTGGAAATTTACGAATTTCTTAACATGGCAGTATAGGGCAAAATTTCATATAAACGTCTGTTTTCAGAGATATTTTCATCGTAAAGATGTCAGACCACTTTTTAAATATTATTTTGGATACTGGCATGGATATCTTAGACTATGATTTTTCCAATTTAAAAAATTCGAAAGTTATTTGGAATTTACGATTTACTTAACATGTCAGAATAAGGCAAAATTGAGCATAAACTTCCATTTTGAGGATCATAAATACATTAGACAGCTTCAAAATTGAATTTATGATATTTGTTTGAACATGATTGAATACAAATATTCTAATATTAAAATTTCGTAAGTTATTCGTAATTTACGATTTTATGAACATAGCGAAATTGTAAATTTTTCATATAAATATGAATTTTGAGGATTATTGCATTGGAAATAGTAGCATGAAAACTAAACAACGGAATTGACCCTGATAAAATAAATTAATAGTTTAGAATAAGATAAATATATCAAATTAAACTGCGGATAGCCTATTAGGCGGCGATTTCATTCTGTCACTGTATCAAGGTTTGGTCAAATTCATTTCTTTTAACATAATTATAAAATGTCTCGCACTAGAAATTTATGAGAACACAAATATGATGGGGAACTGAGCAGAGTACCTCTATGCCAACTGGTTTCACGATAACCTAAGTTCCCCATACCTATAGTATGATGGGGAACTAAAAGAAGCCAGACAGAAAATATTAATTAACCCAAAAACATAGCCATTTTTAGGAGAGTCAAAGCAAAGTGTAATCAGTAAAATAATCATCAAGGCCTACTTCTAAAAAGAATAAGTAAATTTACACCCAAAATTATCCATCAGAAATAATCTGCTGTGTCCCTCACGCGACTTTCGCATACACTGAAATTTAATCTTATAAATACAAATGGGATATTAAGAGGTAAGATAAGAAGTACTGTTACGTAAATTTAGGTCAGAACAATTCAAATTAGACTTCGGAACAGCTCTATTTGACAAAAAGTTCTGAGCGAGGGGGGTCTACCGCCTCCCTCAAACACCGATTCATTAATGTACCTATCTATAATATTAAAACACAAGACATTTTCTGTAAGACCAAAATTGTACGATCTGGGCATGCGCGAGAAAATTTTTAACCAATTTGGAACGGGAATATTCCTTTATCTTTATGCAGTGGAATATCAATGCCGATAATAGAGTTCAAGCAAACGACAATAATATTTCATATGTCTATGGCAGACGATTAATTAAAGCTTAATCATAAAAATAATTCAGACAATTAATTTATTTATTCATAATTTCCAAGACAATACATATATTAAAACAAATCAATTCGCGAATTCTTATCGCTTACGAGCATGTGCATTTTCGCCGAAACATTCCTTACAGAGGATTGTATTTCAGGATTTTATACTGTGGCGCCATCTAAGAAAAAAAAAGTCTTTTAAAATTAACAAATTCTCAGAGCTTATTGTTCTTTAAAAATTAACTTTTATCACTTGAAAACTTCGTTCAGAAAAGATGGAAATAGATAATTAAAATCATTTTTATTCCTAATTATTATGATTTCTAATATTTCATTTCCATAATACATTATAGAAAAAATAATTTAGAAAGAGTAACCTTAAAATATTGATATTTTATGCGAGTAAAAATTTGCATAGTGCAATTTTTTATTATAAGAAATTTACTGAGTAAGTTAACTTGCTAAAATATTAGATTCATTCTTATTGTTTCTTTATTTATTTAACAATATACTTCTGTTGAAATGTACTATTTTGACAAAATAAAGTGTTATAATGTTATTATACATTTATTTTTAAGCAACATAGTTAAGTAGTCTATATCTATGTGTAAATAAAATTATAATTATAGAATATAAAAAAAAATTAACACAAAACATCATTAATATTTATTTTTAATTTAATTATCTTGCCTTATAAATTTATTTGATTTTAAAACTATTTTTATAAAAAAAAAAAAAAAAAAAAAACACCTCTGAGATTTTTTCTTTTCTTTTAGTAGATAGATTGTAGATGGCGCCACTGTCATATTATATTTGAAATGGAATTGTGTTATTGTTATCGATGCTCGATACAAAGAATCTCTAGAGATTCTTTGGCTCGATTGATTTTATTTCCCTGCTATGCACAGTCGGCAACAAAATTAGTGAAACGCTAGCAATAATTAGTATTTAAAAAATTTCGCTTAATACCGTTACCTTAAATAAATAATTGTCGAGTCATGTTCTTTATCATATGCTGTTTGTAGAAAAGTATGTTAAAGATAAAAATTATCGATCAAATAAAAAACTAAATATGTATGAAAAGTATTTATGTGTGTTTTCTTTCTCCATTCTTACCATAATTTATAAATTCTTTCTTTTAATTACTCCTGGCATTCTTTTGGTCATATTTAGAGTAAAATTAGGAAAAATTTCGGGATTTTATTTTTATTATATGGAGCACGCTTAAATTTTGTTTACTGAAATTTCCTGAAATTTATTCCCCCTTCTCCTCCCACCAACAAAATAATTGATTACAACTGGTTAAACTGGTTAAGAGAAATACGAAATTTTAAAACAGGAATGTTTAAAACTTTATGTCGTGAAAACATTTAAGTTGCACATGATCCGTCAAATTTTGACGGGTATTAACTAGTATTTATATAGAATTAAAATCTGTTATGAAATTCAAAAGTTCATTTAAAATTATCCAGAAAACGTTTACAGGCAAAATTCCTTGAAACGTATCAATCATCATCAAACGTTCCTTGTAACAAAAGTATTAACTTCAAAATAAAACATTTGGATTGCCTTCAATTATTTGCTTTTAATTTACTCTAAGAGTCACAGACAAAGATTAAACCTCAAAATTTTGACTTCGGTATTCAGTAAGCCACAAAACGTGTAAATAATAAAAATAATAATAATAATAAAACAAGCGATAAATATTTAACTTAAAAAAATACATCATTTATCCCATGTAGGATTATTAGGAATTAATTTCAATTCCCGAGCAGCTTTGCTGGACATGGTGAAATATTTTAGTAAAGCACTTTCACTAACAATAATAATCTGGTATGTTACTCACACGACTTTCTCTTACCCTGAAATTTAATACTATTAACACAGGTTGGAGATTAAGAGGTAAGATTACGAGTACTGTTAATTAAAACTATGTTAAACAATTCAAATTAGGCTTCGGAAGAGATTAATATTATGATTAGTTCTGTGTGAGGAGGGGCTACCGCCCCCTCAACTCCCCGTTTCATTAATGCACCTACATTTATATCGAATTTAATTCGGTTATTAAAATTAAAAGTTTACTTATAATTATACAGGCAATTTAATCACGCAACATTCATTAAAACTTTCAAATCTTGATCAAACTTTTCCAGTAACAAACTTAACTTCAAAATACAACATTTGGATCTCCTAAAATTATTCGTTTATTCGTTTTTAAGTTATTCTAAGAGTAGTATAACACTAAATATCCAAAAAATGTTGAAATTGTTCTCAATATTACATTAATAAAACCCGATAACTTTATTTAAAATTATCGCAGATCGGTGGTTCAACCATTCGGTTTAAAGGTATTGGCGAGCTCTTTTCAAAGATACCCATCATGAAAATTTACTTCCCACGAGGAGGGACTCCCCCCTAAAGGGGGCACCCAGGACTCTTCATACACGAAAAAAAAATTCCCAGTTGACTATATCTATTACCAAAAAATATATATTTCTTTCCTGTTTTGTTTATTGCAGTCTATAGATGTTAAACTCTACTTACCTGAATTTCCCCATTAGACATAATGTATTTGAATACTTTTGAGTGTCCCTGTACACGAAACATTTGCTATATTTCCATACCATATTCTACATGAAACATGTCTTTACGCGTATTAAAATATTTATTCGTTTTATTTAGTTTAGTGCATTCTATAGATGTTAAACTATACTTACCTGCAATTTTCCTCATAGACGTAATGTATTTCAATTCTCTTGGATGTCCCTGCACAAGAAGTATTTGCTTCATCTCAACGAAAAGTTTATTGTAGCACCCCTGTATAATACACGCTTAGAATAACAAGTTTGCACTTTCTGCTATTTTTTATTCTTGAGATAAGCTGATAACAGATAGACGCACACACATACAGAGACACACACACATACAGAGATACACACAGAATAACACTCAGACACACAGACACACACATTGACTAACCACTAAAAACATGATTTTTGGATTCAAAATATCTCGTAATCTGTACATATAACAAAAACTCAATTTCGAAAACTTAACTCAAAAATAATACTTTCTCTACCATATACAGGGTGGCAATAAATAAAATGACACTGTTTACAGTATTCTGTAGAATAATCTAATTACGCGAATGGCGCCAAACTTTGTAAGATGATTTAGGATGATTTTTGTAGGGTTTCACTAATATATATACATATATATATATATATAAGTTCAAAATATCACCGCTAGGGAAATATGTGGTGCTGCGTAAAAGAAATGAGATTTCTAAAAGACGCAGAAACAATATTCAAATAAAATCACCTTTTTTTAGTACATTTAACAATTTAATTCAAGTTCAATGTGGCAACATATTTCTTAAAAAGCGAAATAATTACATAATCAGTGATAAAGTTTCTTTATCTGCAATTTCACTTACTGAGGACTTGTTTAGTATTTATTTGAAATGGATCGGTAACTTCGAACGTTGGGAAATTTGATCTGTTGTCCGGTAAACAGACTTACTGGACAGAATCCGTCAATGGATCAGTCAAAAACGCTTTTCGGATTCTAAGGGAGATTCCTGCAGACAAGTTACTTTATGCTGCTGTGAAAACTATGTACAGAATGCAATACGTGGTCCACAAAAGCGGTGAACACATTGAACCTGATTTGAATGTGCTAAATAAAAGGTAATTTTATTTCAGTATTAATTCTGCGTTTTTGAGAACTCTTTTTCTTATTTTACACAGAGCCACATTTTCCCCTAACAGCGACTTTTGCAACTGATATATATATATATATATATATATATATATATATATATATATATATTAATATAATCCTTCGTCCACCACCTTGTTAAATTATCCTACAAAATTTGGCACCATTCGCGCAATTAGATCACTCTACAGAACACTGTAAACACTGTCAGTTGAATTATGGTCACCCTGTATATGGGTAACAGAAAGTAAAAAAAAAAAGAATTGCACAATTTATATATATATATATATATATATATATATATATACATATATATGTAGATATGTACAGTAGAGCTCGCTTATCCGAGGAAATGTGGACCGAGATTACCTCGGATAATCGAAAACTCAGATAAAACGGACACAATTGTAAATCAAGGGGAAATGAGAACGTAACCAATGAAGTAAAATAATACATCTGTTACATATTTAAACGTAATCAGTTTAAAATGCTATATAATACATGCATACATACATGAAAAAGAACTGTACTGTTGTGAGGTTGAGACTACAGAACGTCTCCACAGTCGTTTGAAATTAAGCTGGATCCAGCAAGGTAGAAACTTGGGACGGTTAAATCATTTCGTCGCCAGTGACTCGGCGAAAGTCTTGGTCGGATTAGTGTCGGGTCGACATGGTGCTGCAACGAACGAATTGGGTTCGGAGAGTTAGATAAATTGAAAGTCATTTTGAAAGCTTGATTGAAATGAAAAGAAAGAAGGTTAGTGAGAAGAAGTATAAGATGGAGATGGTTTTAGTAGATGAGTGTGGATGGTGGAGTGTATTATAGGAAATTGTGGTGTAGATTGCGGAAATTCTTATTTTGGCGAGTACTGAGAAGTGGAGTAGTGGAGATTTAGTGGCGTAAAGATTAAGTAGTAGTGATGAGTGTTGGTGTGCGTGTCTACTAGCATTCTTAAAGGTAAAGTTGGATCAGAAGGGAATCCTCTGATCCACAGTGAAGTCGCAGTAGCGGAGTATACGAGTGCAACCGTCTCTACACCTTCGAATATTTCCTGGGGTGAGATATTTAAGATTATCTAATTTAATTTCTGATACATACATTTTGATAAAGTAATTAAATACCCTGACTGAGCTAGCTTGATCGCCAGACCACCCTCCCTGTTAATCTGTTCAAATAAACTCTTATTTATTGTTTAATTCAAGTCTTGTGCTCTCTTTGCTTATCCATTTAGTAATCTAATTAAGTAATTAAGATGGAGTCTGTATCAACGCAAACTTCACACTGTATAGTTACATTTTTCAAAGTTTCTCACGCCATTTGTAAAAGGCCACGCCATCACCGGGACGTAGCATTTTTGGGACTGCCTCGGCCAAAACGGAACTCGGTTAATCGGAGTTCGGATAACCTAGGTTTTACTGTATATATATGTAAATAGTCAACTGATATGGTAAATTGTCATAAGGAATAATACTTGAAAAAAATGTATTTTATTTATTTATTGTAATATTGAATTGAAAAAGTAATTATAATAATATTAATGATAATAATAATAATAATAGTAATAATAATAATATAGCAATTTTCTTTATATTATTATCAGATAAAGAATCTTCAATGAATCTGCTTCAAAATTAACTTTTAAATAGGCTACTGAATATATATGAAACAATCAATAATTTTATTAAGCCTCTCATCTCTTAAAAATATTCCCGTACGGGATAAATATCCCAATTATTACTATGGAATACGATAGTTTTAGCTCTGTACTTTTAAAATTGAAGAAACGTGAATTAAGATAAATTAGATGTTAAAATATTAAAAACAAATATTTCTTTTTATGAATTTGTAAATATATCGTGCGAAATTTAAATGTTCGTACAGGACTTTTTCTGATGAGTTCTATCATTTATATCAGAGCTGTTCATTTATTTTTTCTTGTTAAAGATGAAGCATTTACACAACTCAGTACATTTACATTATTTGAATAAATTGCTTTTCCGTTAAAAAGCAATTAAGTTGTTTAAAAAATCTGAAATCGAAATTTCAAATATTTCGTTTCGTAATATTTATTTTATTCATGCATCTGACACGGATGCATTGCTTTATTTTGCTTGCGTTTTGGGTGTTATATGTTTTCAGAAGAGAGATTTCACGTTCTCGTTATGTAAATTAGTTACTGGTGTGTGCGGATAAGCCTATGTACGGTGCTTCTATGAACTGAATGACTGAACCACCATTTCTAAACTGAATGTTAAAATACTGTTAAAATATAAGTAACTTCTGATAGATTCTACAGGAATCGAGAAACTGACTAAATATTTGCTATCCTCCTAATTTTAAAACAATATGACCATTATATTGGAAATATTTCATATCAGAAACAATAATTAATGAACGTAGGACAAATATTCATTCAAGAAAATTAAAAGCATAAAGTAAATCTAAATAATATGTGATTTTCCTGTTTTTTAAGGGGACTTATACATATGTGTAAGAACGACAGGTGTACAAAGTTAAAATGTACAATATAAGTTTAGGTTTTGTATTCTGAACAAGGTATTACGACTGAAAAATATCGAAAATTCAAAATAATAATAACCATCAAATTTTTTTTATACTAATACACCATTTAACGTTGGTCTGAAGTTCGTAAATGTGCAGATAATAAAACAAATTTTAAATATAATTTTCTTTTTACCAATATTATGTGAAAAAACGATCTATGTTATAGAATTTTAATGTATTTTAGCTAACTTTAAACGAAAACACTCTATTAGAGAAATCTTTGAATTTTCATATAAATCTTATATATTTTGAACGATTTACTACTTATTAAAGTATTTATACATTCCTATATTTTCAAGACTGTTACGATAAATTGCTAACGCCTGAAAAGTGAATGAAAATTGTAAATCAAGTGTTATTTCTGTTGCCACATCAGCTGCGCCTGAATTAGAGTTACTTTTATTTAGAACAGTATTTATTAATTTTTTTTTCATACATTTTGGCTCGATTTGATATATGAGAAAGATATATAAGAGATTTTCTAGAGTGATGATTATTTTGTATTTTATATTATCAAACAAATAAAAATCTTTCCTGTAATATGATTGCAATTTAAATAGCATATGAATTTATTCTATTGCTTAATAGCATATGAATTAGCATATGAAATTTAAATAGCATATGAATTTATTCTAGGACAATTTTAAAATCATTGTTTTCATATATATATGAATTCGGAATTATATTGTTAATATATTTATTAGTAAAGAGATATTTTTAATGATTCAATAAATATAATTCAAAAATTAAATAAATATTTTATAAACTGAATTATCTGTAAATTATTGATATTCGTTTGTCCATAAAAATCTTTTTTCTTATTTGAAATTTTAATATCGATTAAAATATTGCAAATATTTATTTATTTATTTATTTATTTATTGTAAAAGTATAATTATTTTATGAATTCAAGTGTCGTAATTTCACTACTTCATGGATTTGTATCTACAATTTCAAAGTTATGATACGTCTAATGATTAAGCTTGAAATTTCTCAAAAACGAGCTATTTAGTGAAATATAAAGGTCATACAATGTACAGTCTAATGTGTAATATCATAAAAAAAGTGAAGGAATATAGTATTGTTTTATATTATAGAAATAAAGTTATAACATTCATAGATTATGTAAACAGTCTATAAAGCGGAGTATTTCTAAGTTGTTAATATATATATATATATATATATATATATATATATATATATATATATATTTTACCACAGAAGACTTCGTTTTTGAAACGACAGATATATGCAGTTTTAATCCATATTAAACTTCATTACACAATAACTTCTTTATTTTAAAACATTTAATTCATTTATAAAACGACGCTTTTAATGTCAATGTCTTATAATTTTATTTTTAATTTTGTTACAATTGATGACATATCTTGAACCAAAGATTTAGTAAGGATCGTAAGAATGTTATTAAATTGCTACGTTAAGGAAATTTTCTTTTTTTATATAAATTTTTGACTCGGGAAAACTGTAAATATTTACTTAAAAATTGAATTTAATTTCTGATAACACTAATAAGATCGTTTTTATGAATAATTTGTTATCAGTAACATATTCAAATTCAGATTAACTATTCTGGGTGTATGCAAAAAATTTGAAATGAATAATTTCATTTAAAATGAAATTTTTTTTTTGAAATTTAGTAAGAAGACGATGGATAAGAAAATTGGATTTAATTACTAACTTATGTGATCAAAATACTACACTAATTTTAAAAGTAACATAACATCTGCAATACACAGTTTATGAGGCGCTTTTTTTTTATATTATTATTATTATTATCCAAGAAAAATTTACAAATCGTATATAATTAATTAAACTTATATTAAGAATATTTTTATAAAATGAACCAAACCTGTATATTAAGTATTATTTCTGTTGATTCATTAATTGCGCCTGAATTAGAAATCTACTCTTTGGAACGAGATGGTAAAAAAAATTATATTTATGAGGCTCCTTTTTTACGCATTCTCTCAGAACATTTCCGAGTTCCATATAAAGTGCTGATACCCCCTAATGGTGAATGGGGTAGAAGACTACCTGACGGAAACTGGACTGGATTAATTGGGATGGTGAAACGTTCAGAAGTGGATTTGGCAATCGGCACTATTTCACTCACTGCAGAAAGATCTGAAGTAGTCAACTTCAGTTACCCTTTCCTTATTACTCCAGTGTCCTTCCTGACTGATAAGTTGAAACCAATGCCCGTAAAGTCCGTTTTATTTTGCCCGTTTTCACTAATGTTATGGATTTTAATTATGATAACTATTATTTCCATTTCATTTCTATTGTTTATTTTCACAAAAACTAAAAAATCATTTCAGAGTGTCTTATGTATGTTATTAGGAAGTTTGCTAGAGAAATCAATAACTTTTAAAATAAAGAAAACAGGCATCGTACTAGTAATAGGCGCATGGCTCTTATTTGTATTCGTCATTAGCAACAGCTACAAAGCCATTTTACTGTCATTTCTCTCATTTCCGCCTCTTAATGGAATTAGATATATTCCTGACTTAGCCCAAGCTGCAGAAAAAAAGTCGTTTACATGCTCTACATGGAAAGGAAGCATGTTACCACATGTTTTTACCGATTCGAAATTTGAAACATGGAAATTAGTTGGAGAATGTTTGCTGCGACATAGTTATTCATTTGGAGAACCAGAAAAGTTTTATGTTAAAGCTGCTCCCAATAAAGCATTCGTTGCAGGTAGAATATTTTTGGAACCATATGCAAAAGATTTTTTTATTTCCGGGGATTCGTTCTTTAACGACATGTATGCCTTTTCGATTTCAAGAAATTTCAGTTGTGTGAAGAAATTGAACACATTTATTCATCGTCTCTCTGCTGCAGGTCTATTCTCAAAATATTTTAAAGATGCAAATCTGCAATATGAATTACGTCGGCAGCCTGCTAATAAAAAGGATTATTCAAATAATCATAAAATATTAGGAATAGCCGTACTCGGAGGAGCGTTTCTCGTATTGATTGTTGGGTATTTCTTAGCATCAGTTACTCTGTTGATTGAAATAGTTGTACATTACTACAGTTCGAAATAAATTGGACAAATGTGCACTTTTCAAATATATTTTCAATAAAAACGTGTTTCTGAATTATTATAATCAAACTGTTTGTGACTGTGTTAATTTTACCCCATAAAATACATAAATAAAGATGTTTTAGACACATTTTAAAAAATATAACTTTTTTCAGATGCACTACGTGTGTTTTTCTTTCTGAGAGTAACTTTATTTAAATATACATTAGTATACTTATTACATTAAATTATAACTAGATCTGAAAGAGTAAAAATAAACTCATGCAAATATTCACATCAGTCTGTTCGTTCTGTCTTGCATTTTATTACCTTCACACCATGAAAATATTATTTTGCATTTTTTGATATAAGTGTAACCAGTAAACTGTAAACTGATTTTATTTTTTATTTGTATTCTCATGCTCTAAGCATGTAGTTGGTTAGACAGTCTTCAATTGCTTTTTTAATCTGTTTCTTGCTTTTCACACTTTTTTTAACTTCTGTTTTTGTGGTTCAGGCATGAAAAATATTCTTTATCTTTATGCACTTAATTTTACAGAAGAACACAAATTTTGCTCGTACTATTCGGGTAATGCCCCAGATGAAGTCCCTAAATATGTAATCTTCCACTAATTTAATTAAATGAGTCTTATTTGGATCCTTTTTCATCTGTTCATATTTTTTAATTTTCTAAAAGATTTTACATACACATTTATTTAAATATATGTATTCATATTATTTGTAATTTAAAAGTTTACGCTACAACTTAGAAAGCTATTTTTTAATTATGTAGATTTACCTTTAATTTAATTACTATCTTATTCAGTCATAGTTGTAAATTACTATAGTTCAAAATAAATTAGTAAAAATATGTATCTTAAAAAAATTACTTATCAATTTTCTGCACGCATTTTCTTATTTATTTATTCATTTATTCATTTATAGTGACTTTATTTAAATATGTATTATTAGTAATTTGAAATTTCGTTTTTAAGCAAAGTGTTGTTTATTACATATATACATTTATATATAATTTCCTTAGTAGATTATTCACCCATCATTATTTATTGTACAGTCAGCCAAAAAAAAAACGCCCCCCCCCACCTAATTTCGCCGCAAATTATCGTAGAAACATGTTGTTGGTACCAATCGATTTGTAATAACGTCTAGTTTATCATGATATAGTTAGATTTTGCTTAAGGGGTCGTCTACACATTAAAACTGGCATCAACTTCATTTTTTTCAATAGTAACCCCCATGTTTTATAAATTATTTGAATTCTTTGGACAAAAGCATCGCGGAAAATGGTATACTTTATATATTTTGCTCAATTCTTCACAGAGTTATCAGCTGTCAAACTATGAGGGCGCTAATGTTAAATGAATGTGACAAACATTAATTCATATCTTCCAAAATATTATGATATTCAAATTCTGTTTTTTTAATATGATAGAATGAAGTGACCCAAACATATTCCATGCATATTTTTGATAATTTTTTTTTTTTTTTTTTGAAATATGAAAATTATTAATAATTTCATATTTGAAAAAATTATAAATTATGACCTATGTTAATTTTTGCATAAATAGAACGGGCATCATCAAAAACATGGGTTTCCAAATTTACAGCTCGTTCTTAACATTATTTTTTGAGTTACAGTGATATTTTATTTTTTATTGTTGTTAGGGGGCCGTCACTTATAAAAATTTGTATCCTTTGTGAGTAAATATCTGCATACTTGCCAACATACTAATTAATATTCCGTAGTATTGTTAGCTCTGCCTTCTTTTTCACACCGGTATCATTTTAGAGTATTTTTCCTCTTATTTAATCGTAATTGCATTTGGGGAATATTATTCTGAAAAATTATTGGTGTGAGAAAAAGGGCGGGACTAATAAGACTACGGAATATTAATTAGGATGTTGGCAAGTATGTATCTGTATATATTTTGACGAAAAACAATTTTAATTTACCTTAATGTTATTCTAATTGTTTTCTAAGCAACATTTCGATGTTTAAGATACAAATTGGATCATTTTTATAAAATTATCGCAATGCAAGCGAGAGATTGTAAAAAAATTTCCAAAAGAAATGAAGCCCCGCCTCTATATTGCGGAAACATTAGTAAAAAAACTAGTTTCTGTATTCGTATATGACTCTCTATGTGACGCTGGTATGCATAAATGTCAATGGCATTTACTACATCGAATGCTGAAGACAAAATTTAAATGATTTAATTGGAAGTATGTAAAATAATTTTTTTATAATGTAAAGTTGTAGAAAAACTATTGTAAAGGCGTGGCTTCCGTCGCAAAGATTTGATTCTGAAATGTTAAGTCTTTGTTCTTAAATATTACATAACGTTTCCCAGTTTCTCACTGCTAAAATTCTATTTTGTCCCTTTTGTCTTTTGTTTTTTGTTTTTAACTTGAATATTCTACGATTTGTGCACCTCAAGTTAAGTATCATAACGGTAAAAAAACGCAGTAAGACGAGGACTATTATTTTAAAAAAGGGCAATGCGCTGTAAACAATACTTTTTTTTTTTCTTTTCCTTATTTTAAATTAATATAATTGACTTTTATTAATTTTTATCAGATTTTTTAAAACAAATTTTCTGTTTTAATCTTGTTGTGACATTTTCGCATTCGCTTACTCTACCGTTTATGCTATTTAAATTTTATCGCATGACGTAACATAATAAAATATAAAATTTTTATTAAATGTTTTTTAATACTGAATAATAAAGTGTTTTTTTTTTTTTTATTTTTATTTTTTTTTTAAATCTATTATTGAAACAAAGCGCAATACTATTTATTTTCTATTATTCTAATCACAGCGCAAAACTGGCGTCACATTCATCACGGAAAAAGAATTTAAAACAAAGTAACATGTCTTATTACTTTTAAAGATATTGATTTTACACATTTAAAATTAAGAATTCAAGTACAGTAGACGACTGCAGAACGGGGAACACTCGTTCTAGGCAATATGAAACCGTTTTTTCTATATCCATATTTCTTTTCATATGGATATACATAATAATTATACCCTTTCTAGTGAAAGTATTTGTATTCATACTATTTTGTTTATATATATATATGAATATAAGGAATATTCTTAAGAAATATCGTAACACACAAATTGTGAAAGAAACGCCCACTGAAGGAGTTACAGATTTCAAAATGACGTGAAACTACGTCAGTGGTCGCGAAAATGTTAAATATCCTTTCTCAGATTTTAGTTTAAATCTTGTTATTTATATTTTTGTATATTATCTATTGTTGGTTTGTGCGCCTAAAATTAAATGTAAATCTTTATAGTAACACTTTCATGCGAGGCTTACTGTATAAAATAAAAATATACCCAACAAGAAGTAGATAATAATTGTTAGTTAGTAGATTTTAATTGTTTATATATATACATATTTTATTATATATGTATTTTAAATTAAATTTTTGTCTCTTAAATAAAACAGTTTTTGCTTTTAAGAAGCAGATAACTCTTTTTCTTAAATATTAAACACTTTTTTTTTAAACCGCTATTAGTATTGTTATCATTATTACTATTGTTCTTTTACCTTGGTATCTAGATATTTGTAATTAAACATTGTAGGGTTCATATGATTCAAGCTATTTAATTTTCTTTATATGAAGTGTTGTATTTAACTATTTAATGTTTAATAAATTGAAACCAATAAAAATCTTTTAACTCATAAGCTAACACAGAAAGTTCTGTGAATTTGAATCGTTTTTTATTTTATAACTAACATTTCTGAACTTTTGTTCCGGTGTGAAATTTAATAATTAATGTATATTGAGTGGTGGATCACGATTTATATTTTCTAAATGTATAGACGGTCCCTTAACACATTTTCACGTGTAACTCTATTTAGAATTGATTTAAAGTATATAAATAGGTAAGTTTTCCGAACTGCCTTGATCTCAGAAATCTGAATATGAGGTCAAAAATAGGAGTCGTCATAGAAAAAAATGAAGTTTATACGTGTTTTAATATGTAGATGACCCCTTAAGCAAAATCTGACTACACCATTAAAAACTAGACGTTATTACAGATCGATAGGTACCAGCGGCATGTTTCTACGATAATTTACGGCGAAATTAGGTGGGGGGGGGGGGGGTGGCGTTTTTTTTTTGGCTGACTGTACTATACCCTAACAGCACAAAATGTTCCAGAAACGTAACAATCATATAACATTGAAACATTGTAAACATTTTCAAATCGTTTAAAAACTTCAGATTGGCTTCCGATTAGTTTCAAAAACGTAGAAATGTCCGCGATCGTAACAAAAAATCAGATAAGTAACAGAAATGTTAAAATCACTTAACAGATAGAAAATCAAAAAAGCCGAATGTTTCAGAAAGGTATCAGAGAGCATACTAAAACGGGTTACGTTTTTGAAAGATTGTAAGCTTTTTGCAACATAACTGAAACATTCTGTACTGTATGAGTATTTAGTGATTAGACAAAATATACATTTGTACAGGATTATTTAAATCAACCGAATCCATTGCTTTCAGTTTGATTTAACTGATATTAATGCATTTTAAGTAATATTGTTCGTAAATTTTTATTTAATCTCACACTTTTTATAACTTTGTGCATAAAATAAGTGTTTTCGTCACTATTATTATAGCATTCTACGTTAACCCTTTGCCCGGAACATGTTTTCATCATGCTTACCGGGAACACCGGTCTCACAGACCGCTATTTTAGAAAAAGGTACTGAATGTATTTAGCGAAATTTCGGGGCGATAAATTATGAATTCTTGCAGCCATAACTTTACTTTCTCAATCATGACGTATTATAGGGACGATAGGATATCATATGGTTGATTGGATTTAATGTCGCATTAGTACTGCGCAACGGGTAATTGGCGACGGTCTGGGACGCCCCCCTAAGGATGGTCCGGAGACGTGCCATCATAATTTTGATCCTGCCCGATTAGATGACCCCCAGAGCTATAATTTGGTATATTATATGATTGAATCATCTGGTTTCTGAAATTATTATTTTTTAATATGTTTATAGTGACCAGTTTAGAGACCTGTGTGAAGTTGGCACCCCCACCTCGCAATTTGAAAAATCGGTTTATATGTAACGTTTGCCCAAGTTTTGCCCAGGTTTGCCCAACCAATATTTTTTTTTGCCCACCCACCAAAATTCCAAAAATCAAAAAACTAAATTTCGACCTCATTTCCGCATTAGCACCCCCATGTCGGAAAAACTAAAAACAAATCATACCATACGTTTGCCCAAGTTTTGCCCAGGTTTGCCCAACCAATGATTTTTTTTGCCCACCATTTATAACGCTAAAAACAACAAAAATAGTATTCTGGAAAGCGTGAAGTTGGCACCCCCAAGTTGGAATTTCAAAAAGCGGTTTGTGTGTAACGTTTGCCCAAGTTTTGCCCAGGTTTGCCCAACCAATAACTTTTTTTGCCCACCCACCAAAACGCTAAAAAAAAATAAAGTAACATTTGACCTCATTTCCGTACTAGCACCCCCATGTCGGAAATACTTCAAACAGATTATGTCATAGGTTTGCCCAAGTTTTGCCCACGTTTGCCCAACCTTTCATTTTTTTTGCCCACCATTTGTAACGCTGTAAATCCCGAAAATTGTAATTTGAGAACCGTGAAGTTGGCACCCCCAAGTTGGAATTTCAAAAAACGGTTTGTGTGTAACGTTTGCCCAAGTTTTGCCCAGGTTTGCCCAACCTTTCATTTTTTTTGCCCACCATTTATAACGCTGTAAATCCCTAAAAATGTAATTTGTGAACCGTGAAGTTGGCACCCCCAAGTTGGAATTTCAAAAAACGATTAGTGTGTAACGTTTGCCCAAGTTTTGCCCAGGTTTGCCCAACCAATAACTTTTTTTGCCCACCCACCAAAACGCTAAAAAAAATAAAATAACGTTTGACCTCATTTCCGCACTAGCACCCCCATGTCGGAAATACTTCAAACAGATTATGCCATAGGTTTGCCCAAGTTTTGCCCACGTTTGCCCAACCATTAACTTTTTTTGCCCACCCAACAAAACGCTAAAAAAAATAAAATAACATTTGACCTCATTTCCGTACCAGCACCCCCATGTCGGCAAAACTAAAAACAAATCATACCATAGGTTTGCCCAAGTTTTGCCCACGTTTGCCCAACCTTTCATTTTTTCTGCCCACCATTTGTAACGCTGTAAATCCCGAAAATTGTAATTTGAGAACCGTGAAGTTGGCACCCCCAAGTTGGAATTTCAAAAAACGATTAGTGTGTAACGTTTGCCCAAGTTTTGCCCAGGTTTGCCCAACCTTTCATTTTTTTTGCCCACCATTTATAACGCTGTAAATCCCTAAAAATGTAATTTGTGAACCGTGAAGCTGGCACCCCCAAGTTGGAATTTCAAAAAACGATTAGTGTGTAACGTTTGCCCAAGTTTTGCCCAGGTTTGCCCAACCAATAACTTTTTTTGCCCACCCACCAAAACGCTAAAAAAAATAAAATAACGTTTGACCTCATTTCCGCACTAGCACCCCCATGTCGGAAATACTTCAAACAGATTATGCCATAGGTTTGCCCAAGTTTTGCCCACGTTTGCCCAACCATTAACTTTTTTTGCCCACCCAACAAAACGCTAAAAAAAATAAAATAACATTTGACCTCATTTCCGTACCAGCACCCCCATGTCGACAAAACTAAAAACAAATCATACCATAGGTTTGCCCACGTTTGCCGAATTTTTCATTTTTTTTTTTTTAAATAATAATAATAATAAAAAAATAAAGTTAAATAAATTAGAAAAAAAGAAAAAAAAAGTATAACTTTCATAAATCAAATCCTTTTTTAATTTACTTACATTGTCAACAGTAATGTCAGGTAGGAATAAAGTGAGTATATTTACAAAAAATTGCTACATATTTAAAATATTAAAATATTTTTTAATTTTCTTTTGTATTTATTAGATAAACACAAAGTATATCTGCTACAAAAAGACATAGTGGCAATATAAAAATTATCGTTTTTAATTAAAATTTTGTTTTGTGCATAACCTATGAAATATATTACTCTTCCAGATTTTTCTTCATCTCTTTTTCATAGTAAAATTGTAAAATATTTTGAGAAAAATAAGAAGCATAAAATATCTAAGAACAGATGTTTATTTGAAGTTAAATTAAATTTATTGTATTCTGTATTCTATGGGATAATTTACAAGTGGGGTAAAATGGGTATAGACACTCAATTATATTATTATTTTTATAAAGCTATATAGAAAAGAGTTTCTTTTAAATTTAGTGGCCAGCAAAGAGGGCAAAGCCTGCTAGTTTTTTATATAATTTTCTATACATATAATAAAATAAGATGTTTGTGTGTGTGTGTGGCATTGTGTATGTACAGTCGGCTGCAAAATTATTCGAGCACTAGCAATAATCCTTGCCAAAAAAAAGTACACTTAATACAGCTTTGTTAAATAAATCCTTGTCGAGTCATGTTCTTAATCAGTCTAAGAACATGATTCGACAAGGATTTCCTTAGCAAAACAGTCTTAAGTGTACTTTTTAAATATAGGAATTATTGGCTAGTGCTCGAATAATTTTGCAGCCGACTGTATTTACAGAGCTTTTTAGGAACATGGCAGTCGGCTGAGCTACTCACATTTACATGGAGCTTCGTAATGACCTCTCTTGATTTTCTCGAAGCCCGATTTTTGAAATTTTTATTAGTTTTCTTTTAATTAATTCAAATGTAAAAATAATAACCTTCTAATTTCTGATAAATTAGCCATTTAAACTTGATCCATAATTTAATTGTTTCATTTGTTTTCTTTCGACAGAATAATACTACTAATAATAATAAAAGTACATTTACGTAAAATGAGGAAATTAAATTAGAAAAATTAGAAATATTGATCGTATCGTTACAAATAAGGCACCAAATGAAAGGGGCAATTTTTGTGAATCCGACGGCTTAAACAGCTTATCGATCGGGCAATTCGATTTTTTATAATTAACTAATGTATAAATTTTAGGTGGCAACATCAGGAGATTGTAGATAAACCACTTGGAAAAAAATAAAATAAAATAAATCAGTTACTCATTAAGTCACATGTTTTTGAAGCGGGATTAAAAAATCCATTCCATTTTTTTTTTTATTTCACAAACACAAACATATAATATACAGCCTGTACAACACTAGACCAAATTACAGTTCAAATTTCGTCAATTTTAGTTAATAAACAAAAAAGTTACTTTTTTTTTTTTTTTTTTTTTCCCAATTAAAATTTATTCTAACTTCGAAAAGATTTATGTAATACGATACATTAAGAATTTAGGCTTTAAGATTTTTTTTTTTTTTTTTTTTTTTTTTTTAATAGATTATTTAGACTCTATGAACCATATTTTTATTTTATCAGTTTTATTAATAGATCCTCCTGGACGAATTTTTAAATTTTGGTGTTGAAGTACACCGAATGTTTTAGACGAGAAGTTTAATATAGCAACAGCCATTTTAACCTAAGTAGCGCATCAAATATATATATATATATATATATACCGGGTGATTCAAAATAGATGTTACAGCAATTATCTCGTAAACTAAGAAAGATAGAAACAAACTTCCAATTACAAAATTAGAGCAAATTAAGAGTAGATTTCAGATATGGCATGATTTTGTCAAAGGGGCTGTATACATATTAAATACGAAATTTAATTTTTATACGGCCCCTCCTATCATATGACTTATATTTAGAAAAATATTCCCCTCGCTCTAACAAGCAAAATAAAAAAAAAATCATCTCTCTAAGTCAAAATCTCGCTGAGTTATTGCAATTTGAAAATGATGACTTACACCACTTTTTTTTCAAATTTGGCATCTATATTTCGACGCCAACGGGCTGACTTTAGGGGGTTATCTATGAGTTGAGAAAAATTAAAAAAAGATCCTTTATTTTAAAATAGCAACTAAAATCGTTTAAACGCGTGAAATCAACAATTTTAAGAATTTAATGCAAATTTACATTATTTCGTATTGTTAAAAAATTTAATAGTTTAATTTCTTAGGGGTCACCTGCAAATTAAAACACGTTAAGAGAGAGAAAAAACTAAAAGACTAGCAAAACCGTGTGAAATTTTTGCGCTTTATTTTTACCACTTTCCATCATGGTTGATAAATTTAATGACTTCGGTTCTTTAACAATTCCAGCAAGATTGAAAAGTGTTAATGACTTCGATTTGTCTGTCTGTCCATCCGTCCTTCTGTGTGTCTGCGCTCTAACTCCCGTGAATATTCATAGAATTTCCTGAAACTGATATATGTTATTTGAGTTCACTATCGGATGGTCCTTATTGAAAATGGAGTGAATACATCTGCTAGCTTGTGCACAGGGACACCCGAAAGTATTCCAAAGCATTGTGTTCTATGAGAGGTATTTTTATAAACCATATTTTAATACCTTTAACTTACGCATATATTAATAAAATTGAAATACGTTATTATAGTTTTCTATCGGATATTTTCTATAGAAAATGGAGTAAACACCATCACTGGTTTGTATAAAGGGACACCCGAAAGTATTCCAAAGCATTGCGTTTTATGTGAAGATATTTCTACAAACCAAAATTTAATTACTTTGCATAAATATTAATGAAATTGAAGTATGTTATTCATATGCACAAAAGAATGCTTTCTATACTGTACAGTACGATTAACATTATATTTACCGGGCACGCAAAAATATTCAGTTACGTTAAGGGTTATTATTGGACATTTTCTGGAATTGCATTTTCGTTTACATTAAACATTTTCTAACAATTTTTAACTGCGAATAGGATTTCAATTTGCATTTTTTTTTTTTTTTTTTCTTTGTCTGACTGTCCATTTGTCCGTCTGCCCGCCCCCAGCGTCTGTAAATATTTTCAGAAATGATATATGTTATTCAGGTTTACTATATGATATTCCCTATTTAAAATGGCATTAATTAATTCTTTACAATTGGTTTATGTACAGGAACGCACAAAAAAATGCCAATGTATTGCGTTTTGGGACAGATATTCTTATGAATTACATTTAAGTAACTTTATACTGTAAAAATCATAAGGAAATTCATATTTATTGTTAATATTCTAAAATAATGTTTTGTATAGAGTATGATATGGTATAGATGTATAATTCTATGCCAGGGGGTTACCGCCCTTCTCAACCCCCGTTTAATTATAGTGCCTATACTTATCAAAACAAAAATCAAGTGTGTTACCAATTTCCTTGAAACTTGCAAACCTTCATCAACTTTTCAAGTGGCAACTAGATATGGCATCCAAAGTACCAAATTCGCCTTTCCTGTACTTATTAGTTTCTCATACCCATAAGGTAGAGAAAGTATTGTTTTTGCGCCAAATTTTCGAAAGTGAGTTTTTGTTATATTTAGACGTTTTGAGGTTCCCTGAATATGAAATTCGTGTTTTTAGCGGTTGGTCTGTATGTGTGTCTGCCTGTTATCAGTTTATCTCAAGAACAAATTGCAGCAGACATTCCAAACTTGGTATTTTAAATATGTATCATATAGGAATGCTACACTAAGCTTTTCATTGAGATGAAGCAAATGGTTCGTGTACAGAGACACTCAAGAATATTCAAATACATTACGTCTATGGGGGAAATTGCAGGTAAGTAGAGTTTAACACCTATAGACTGCACTAAACCAAATGAAATGAATATATATTTTTTATATGCATAAAAACATGTCTCATGCAGAATATGGCATGGAAATCATTCACTGTTCATTTACAGGGCTACACAAAATAACTAGATTACAATGCGACAATAGCTGAAAATTGATGGAAGTGCATTTTAGGTTGTGCCGTATATTATTACTATAGGTTTATATTTAGGTGCACTTTGTGGTTTGTACATATTTTTCAAAAGATATACAGGGTTGCAAATATTTAACGGCCCTCTTCACTTACCGTCGCCCGAAGCCCGAGCCAATGTAATTCTATGGGGAAATTTTCTTTACAAATAACTTATTAACTAATGCATATTTTTAAATTCTGTTTTCACATTCAGAAAATTCCCAACTGTTAAATTGTCGGACCTTTTTTAAAAATGTATTTTTTTAATTTTTAATATTTTATTTTGAAATTGCAAAATTAAAAATTTTACATATTGAAAATTCGTATTTTACAGCTTCAAAATAAAATATAAAAAATTAAAAAAAAAAAAAAAAACAATTTTTTAAAAAAGGTCCGTCAATTTAACAGCTGGGAATTTTCAAAATGTGAAAACAAAATTTAAAAATATGTATTAGTTAATAAGTTATTTGTAAAGAAAGATTTCCCATGGAATAACATTAGCTTCAGCTTCCGGCGGCGGGGAGTGAAGAGGGACCTTAAGCTATAATATTCTTTTTTATTGTTAGTGAAAGCGCTTTACTATAATATTTTACCATGTCTAGGAAAGCTGCTCAGGAATGAAAATCAATTCCTCATAGACATATGATAAATAATGTATGTTTTTAAGCTAAATATGCATCGCTTGTGTTTTGTGTATTTACACGCTTTAAGGCTTCCTTATTACCAAAGCCATATTTTTTAATATTTGATTATTGCTTGCGTCGAAAAATTTCAGGAAACGAATAATTTCCGGAGATCCCCCCTCACACAGAACTAATTATCATTAAAACTCTTCCGAAGCCAAATTTGAATTATTTTAACGTAGGTTTACATAACAGTACTCTTTATGTTACCTCTTAATTTCCAACCTGTATTTATGGTATTAAATTTCAGGGTAATAGAAAGTCATGTGAGTGGCACACCAGATTATTTGTTGTTAAATTATGCTGATAATTCATATATATACAGATCAACGAATAAAAATTTACCTTTCGTATTCAGGAGACCTCAAAATGTGATATCTCTCCAAAAGCTACTTTATTTACAGTATGGGTATGAGAAATTAATTTTGCGTTCTGTGTCAGCAGTGTTCTTCGAAAAAAAAAAAAAATGCAGCAAACACTTAGTCCAATTACATTTAGTAATAATAATAATAAAAAATATTTACCTTAATTTTGGGTAGCCCTGTATATTGTCTATAAACTGTATACACATGACTTTGTGTACGTAAATTTAGTGTTATATGTAAAACAAGTAACACGAAATGAAATACACTTCCAGCAATTCCCGAGTATAGCTCCAATATATCGAAATACTCTGGGTAACCCTGTAAATGAATGATGAATAGTTGCTATACCAGAATCTACATAAAACATGCTTTTATGCGTATAAAAAATTTGTTCTTTTCATTTTGTTTAAGGCAGTCTGTACATGTCACACTGTACATATGAGAAATTTCGCTCACAGACGTAATGTATTTGAATTCTTTTAGATGACCCTGTAAGCAAACAATTGTCTGATCGTAACGAATACTTTAGTGTAGCACCGCAATATGATTCGGATTTAGAATGTCGAATTGAATTTTCTGCTACTATTTGTTCTTGAGATATTCTAATAACACACAGACACACACACACACACACACACACACACACACACACACACACAGAGACCAACCACTAAAAACATGATTTTTGAATTCAGAGGATCTGAAAACGTGCAAATATAACAAAAGGTAATTTTCGGAAATTTAACTCAAAAACAGTTCTTTCTCTACACCGTGTATATGAGTAAGAGAATGTATAATGAAAGAAAAATGAATTTGAAAATTCTCTTTCAGTACATAAATTATTCATAAATTTTGTTTGTTAAATTATCAATGAGTATTCCCTTGTGTATTCACTAGGGAAAAGGAGACATAACAGGTTAAAATAGCCGTCTTTCTCTGAATGATGATTTCTTTTTCTTCCCCCCCCCCCAAACACTTAAGGGCGTGCATCCGGAAATGAAGATTTCTATTCAACATGGCCGCCCAGGTTCTAAGAAAAAAATTGGGGTTGGCCTAACTTTAAAAACTGACAGCCATCTGCTCCAATCAGTGAATAGTAGAATTCCCCTATTAGTTGAAAAATTATCTTCTTGACTACCTAAGTTATTTTGACACTTTCTCTCCTAGCTGTGGGGTGACAGAGGTGATAAGAGACAGTTTCCCACCTGTATTTAATTATCTACAAGAACGCCGCTAAAAAGATATACAAACTATCGCATCGCTCAGTGAAATATTTTGTGAAACGTAAATCACTAAAATAAATAGATTTAAGATTTAAATTCTAATGTCAAGAAATTTAATCTTATTAAATGAATAAATGAAAATTCATTACACAAAATGTTTCGGAACAGAAGAAAATATTTTTTTTAATTATAAATACATGCATAAAATATGTGAATATTATAAAAAAAATGTTTATTGAATTATTTATACTACATATATAGTTTCAAACAGTACATAAAATAGCTCTCTCTCTTGTCGAAAGATTCAAACCCACGGTAGTGTGTTTTAAAAAATAGTGGTTGATTTCTTTTTTTTTTTTTAAGTTTTAATAGGAAATATGTTTACTCAAAAGTTTTTTTTTAATTCTAACTATTTACTTTCTTTCACGTATACACAGGGTAAAGAAAGTATTGTTTTTGGGTCAAATTTTCGAAATTGAGTTTTTTTTTTCTTTATTATATAATTATACGTTTTGAAATTCTCTGAATTGGAAAATGTTTTTAGCGGTTGGTTTGTGTGCATCTGTCTGTTATCAGCATATATCAAGAACAAATAATAGCAGAAAGTCCAAACTTGGTATTTTAAATGGGTTTCATATAAATATGCTACACTAAATTTTTTCCTCGAGACAAAGCAAATGGTTCACGTACAGGAATATCTAAGAGAATTCAAATACATGATGTTTATGGGATTCAAAGTTCAAATAAATTATGTTCTGATAAGTACAATTTAACATCAATAGGCTGATTAAACAAAAGTGAGTAACAATTTTTTTTTTAATGCATAAAAGCATGTTTTGTGTAGATTCATCATTCGTTTACAGAGCTCCAAAGTATTTGGATATATTGAGGCTATACTTGGAAATTGCTGGAATTATAACTAATTTTGTGTTAGAAGTTTTTCAAGTAAGAATAAATTTAAATACACAACATTGTTTATCGACAATATGCAGAGCTACCCAAAATTAAGCTAAACGCTCTTTTGTATTGAATGTAATTGATGGAAGTGCTTTGCTATATTTTATTATGCCGACGAACACTTGCTCACGAAGCAAAATTAATTTTTTATATCCATACTGTATGTAAACGAATTACTTTTAGTAGTTTTATTCTCAACTATAGTTTTTTTTTTTTTTTTTCATAATATCACATTTTGATGTTCCCTGATTATAAAAGTCCATTATTTAGCGGTTGATCTGTATATATATATGTTATCAGAATAACATAAAAACAGATAACTGCAGGAAATTCAAAAGTGGTATTTTGAAGTTCGTATTAGGTTGCCACTTAAAATTTTGAGCAAGGTTGTCAAGTTTGAAGTCAAATTAGTAACAGCCTTGATTATTATTCATTTGTTTATTTTTACAATTATGCATTATAAATAAGTGGGTTTGATGGAGGAGGGGAGTATCCCTCTTACAAAGAAATACATGTGAAATAAAACTGTTCCATATGTTCTAAAAATGTTCCGCAATTTTAGATTTTTTTTTTTAAGTACATTATTTTTATTATCTTATGCTATTGATCTTTAAACTTAATATGCAAAATACATATATATATAATGAAAACCTTTTTGAAATTTTTAGTAAATATTCAATATAATTTTCTTTCATTATTTTATTACAATATGACATTATCCTGTTCCTCCCTTAAAATTTTAGTCTTGAGTCTAAACAGTTTTAAGATTTAATTAAGTAGAATTACAGTTCAAGGAAAAATTTTATTTATTTATTTATTTATTTTTGGGTCTAATTTTAATGTAATTTTCGAATTTTGATGGAGTATAATCCGACACACGCCGAGCTGCAAATACTTTAATTAAGAAAACGTTAAAAATTAAAAAGTAAAATAATACGTTCATTTCCTGATATTTTAACTGTGGATCTATGATAAATAACACCCGTGAAGTTGGAATATTTACAAGGCTTTTAGTTTAGAACTTCATCCCCCACCACCCTTATTATTTCCCAAAATAATTTACATCTCTGCAGAAAGGAAAAGCAATAAATTATAAAACATTTAGGATAACAAAATTAATAATTTCAATAATTTTCTACTTGCAACTTTAAGTAAAATCAATCCTATGGAGGATAAAGCTCCCCTCCTAGGTGATTCTAAACTGCCCTGTTTTCTGCAATTCTAAATTCTGCTCTTCCAAACTTCACAATTTCATCGCTCCAACGGCACTATTATATATTTCCTAACCCATAGTTTTATTTTTCATTCCTTTATTTAATTATTTTTAACAAATTATTATTTTAAAGTTATGTCCAGACATTACAATTTATAATTTTTTAAAGTCATAAAATTAGTTAAATAAAAAATAAAGATCTTTATGATATTAAATAAAAACTTCAAATCAGACTCTTTCTACCGTCTATGTCTCTATGATGGGTTGGTTTGTCTGCTGTTTGACACTGATATAACAAACAAAATCAAATTTGTCAAATCAAATCAAAAATATTTTATCAATTTCACCCACGATAGCTAATTCTTTTAGCACAAAAATGCTGGAAAATCTTTCTTTATCTATGCATATTTTTAATTTATTTTAGTAACTTCCTTTCATATAAAAATCAACCTCTGACTCTTTTTTTTTTTTTTTTTTGCAATATATATAAATTTTATAGTAATGGGGAAAATGTTTTATAAATTATGAATGATAAATGGGTTCTGAAACAGAATTTTTTTTTGTTTAATCTGTCTCTCCCCCCCCCCTTCCCCTCGTAAAAACAAAAATTTTTTGCTATTGTTCGTATTTAGATGTATTTTACAAGAAACAATTAAGAAAAGTGCCCTTTCTTCCGGTATCTTTTTTTCCGCGATCCGGAAAAAAGGGCACTTTTCTTAATTTGCGAATCGAAAAAGTGCCCTTTTTTTCCCCCCAGGTGCCCCTTTTCCGGGATCCGCATAAACTTGTACCCATTTGGCGCAACTTTTGTGACAACGGTTTATACATACGACATAACAGTATACTGCGAATATCCCATTCGAAGCACAGTATAAATATACAAAGAAAAAATTCGCTTATTCGATTTTCATTGAATTACTAATTTAATTAAAACATTTTCTTGAATAGCAACCCTACCACTAACGAAAAGATTTTACTCTCTAAGCTATGAGAAGTGTTTGGTTCGATTCAAGGCAGCACTCGTCAGCCTAGCACTAGGAGTTTTCCATCGTTTTCTCCAAAACACACGTTAATATGGATTAGGACCCCTTAAAAAGATTCTTACAGAATCCATTCCACCTAGACTTTTTCTAAATTAATAATAATAATAATTAATTTTCTAAATTAATAATAATAATAATTTAACCATAAAAAAATGCATATTTATGTATATATATACATATATATTTATATATATATATATATATTAGCTATACTTATTTATTTATTAACCCATTAGCGTCACTCTAAATGATCCCTGAAAGTTTTTATGTGCCTACTATTAATTATTATTTCATAATTTGGATAGTCATTTTATGATTTTTCATTCGTCGCACATATATTTGCTTTTTGCGCAGGTATACTAATTCAAATCGAGTTGAATAATAATACTTTACTTTCGAGATCTTTGCCAACATATAATAGGAAATTAATCTGTTATCTCAAAGTTTTTCTATCTCGAAGTTTTCTCGCTAGATTACTAAACGTCAGTAAATGAGGATAGGCTTGAAATTTAAAACTATCAGAAGAATTGTTTAAGTTAATATATTTCGCTGTCAGTTGTCTATATTAATTTAGAAGTGAAATAATCAGATAATAATATTTTGCAAAATTAATTCGGGCGTTAACGGGTTAAATAAATGTAATACTATTTTAATTTTTATGCTTATGCATAGAAAGACTCCTTTCTACTCTCATAATTTTTTACTATATTATATTTTGATAGCCATTTAATAATTTATAAATTGCTTAAAACCTTAGCTAAATTTTCCCGCTATAATAATCAATATACTTTAATGAAAAAAAAAAATACTCATATATATATATATATATATTTTTTTTTTGTTATCGCTTTGTAAATAGAAACACAAAAAGAAGAAAATCCTTTAAATTAGTACAAAAGCTGGTTTCGGGTCTTGCTGAATTCAGCAGTGTCTTCTCTATTGCCTTTATTTTGTATCTGGGTGACAACGATTTATTCATGTCACAGTTGAAACGTTGTATAGGTATACATTAAAAATCTATAAAACATTTCTCTAATGTGGACCAATTTCAATTATTTTTTTGTCAAAACGATACGATAATGGTGTAATTAATAAAATACGAAAGGAGAAAAGGTGATATTTATATATCGACAATATTTAAGCACGCGGACTTAGCTCAATGAACTAATAAGAAAAAATGACGACATTTGTCTGATGAGATTATCTTACGGGACAATGTCTTTTTAACAGATGCTTCTTTAAAACCCTTGCAAGCGTCATTTTAAGCCTAGCAATACTTTAAAGATATATACAGAATATGAACACTTTTGTGTCATAAATTGAATAAAAAACACTATCATAAAAAATATAATCAAAATAGGAATTATTTTATTATTATTATTTTTTTTTAACAATATATATATATATATATATATATATATATATATATATATATATATATATATATATATATACCAAAATTAATAAAAAGTCACCGCCAACATGACGATAAAAATTTAAAAGGCATCCTGGGAGTCCTATATTAAAACTGCACCGCCTGTGGAAGCATGAAAATTGGGCCATGAACCATGAATATTATTTGGAAACCTTTCTTTGAATGATTTTGGTTTTAATAAGAATTGGCTTCTTGTAAATTAAAATTTTAATTAGGTGGTTGAATTGGTATAATATTTATGAGTTTCAAAGTTTTAAGGTAAATAAGAAAAAAAAATGAAGTGCAAAAATTTCACACGGGTCTGCTAGAAATAAATAAATAAATAAAATCCTATATTAGTTATTTAATTAAAATACTAATTTTACATTTTTTTTTTTTTTTTTTTTTTTTAATTTCCCGATCAATAACCCAGAGATTCTGGTCTCGAATACTCCAGCTAGTGTAGTGGTGCTGCTTTTATTCAAGATATAGGATTTTGCAGATGACTATATCCCAAAAACTATTTGACATCGTGTATTAGCGAGATTGTAGCATGACCTAATTTTTCTAGCCCTGGTTCTGTTATAATAAAAGTAGAATTAAAATTAATTTTTAATTGTATTATTATTGATTATACTAGCAACCCTTGCGAAATTTTCGGAATTTCTTTTTTTCTTTTTTTTTTTTTTTTTTTTTTTTGCCTTTAAAATTTGAAACTTTTATAAGCCTTATACCGTTTACACCCACCAATATAAATTTAAATTGGTCAGAAGCAAAATTATTATTATTACTGGCATGTAACACCGTCAAAAATGACGGAATGTGAAATCAATTGAGGTAGTGAATCAACGAAGGCTCTGCCTGATTCGTTACGGACACTACATTTAATGGAAACTCTTTTCTATATCGTTTTCTATATATATATATATATATATATATATATATATATATATATATATATATATAAAATGTTAGATTTTTAAGCAAAGAGTTCTTTCTCTCTCTCTCTTTTTTTTTTTTTTTTTCTTTTCTTTAATGCATTTGGACTCTGAAAAAGAAAAATTCTGTGTGGACCCAGAAAATATGTTTTAACGACACCATTATCCCCCTTCCCCTTTCGACGTGAACGATATCATCAATCAATCTTAATGACTTCCCGTAAGTTTCGCGGGGCGTTTCCGATGGGAGGCGGAGAAATCTGCTGAAATTGAGGTTTTTCAATTTAAATATTAAAGTTTCTTATATTCTCATTAATAGAGATTTAAGTAAAACAATTTATAAAAACAATAATAAAAAGCTTGGTTTTCTTGAGAAAGAGACACGCTATACAGATTTCAGATGTTGCAATTTGTTGATAAGTTAGAGGCTAGTAAAGCAACACAAGTGTATTTTTCGCATTTTACAGCTTAAAAATAAAGGGTTAAAAATTAAATATAACAGTTTTTGTTTCACGGGTCTTCAGTGTATGGTTGTGAATTTTCTGATTGTGAAAACAGAATTTAAAAAAAATTATTAGGTAATGTGTAATTCTATAAACAAATTTCGCCATAGAATAACGTAGGCTTTCGATGACCTTGACGATCCGTGATGCACCCCCTTAATCAACGTGTGTTTGTTTCTATCTTTCTTAGTTTACGAGATAATCGCTGTAACATCTATTTTGAATCACCCGGTATATAAAGTATTACAAAAAGAAAAAACCATTATTAAACTTAAATAGTAGTCACATAAAGGATTTATTTTTATAGAAAGTTTATAGAAAAAATGCAGTTTTAAAGATAGCAAATTTATTTCAGCAAGCACTTTTATAAACCTAAAAACCATTAAAAATATAAACAGAATAGAAAGGATTCTTATATATAAACAAAAAGGTGTCTGATAAAGTTATTAGTGAAATTGTCATCCCTTTTTCATAAAAAAAAAAAAAAAAAAAAAAATCCATCGCTAATATCGCGACAAAAATTCTAAAGCTGCCAATAGAGCGACTTAATAAAGTTGTGTAGTACGATAACGTTTACCTATTTATTTATTTTATATATATATATATATACTAATCATTATGCTAATTTATCATACAAATAAATGTGCTTCTGTGTGACTGCACTTGCACGCTGTCGAACAGAAATATTTGATTAATTCAAATAAATATTTAAATAAATAAATAAAAATAAAAGTATGTTTAATGAGAAATATATATAACCATAAAAAAATTTGTTGTCTAAAATACGGCGGAAATAGCGCTCATAGCATATTGTTACAAGGGATTAAGTCTTATTGTTAAAAGGGATTAAATCTGAAATGGTGACAGAAGTTCAGAAGTCTCCAAAGAGAATTATATTAAGGCTGTACTATGATCTGGTTTACAAACCATGAATTATATATAACCACAAAAAATTAATTGTCTAATGCGACAGACGTAGCCGGTCATAGCATATTGTAATATTTGGCGTGAAATTGCTGTCATTTTTATGATTGATCGGATAAACAAAATAAACATAGGAAATAACGTAAAAGCAAATATTATGTGCACCACGTATAGTGTTGTTCATATGTAACTGGGATTCGAATATAAAAGGTATACTTCAATTTATTCGTGACTATCTTATTCGAGACTGTTATCTAACAATCACCTAAATGGAAGCCTATTGGTAAACCATTGTCGCAGGTAATAGGGAGAGGCGCCCGCGTTTTATCGGATGAGGAAATCGTGCCGAAGGCAGCAGGGACTTTAAACGCGCTTTTGAGCAATTTCAGTATTTTATTTTATTTTATTTTTGTAAAGCTATATCGAAAAGAGTTTCCTTTAAATTTAGTGACCAGCGAAGCGGACAAAGTCTGCTAGTACAGAATAAAGTAAAAAAAAAAAAAAAATAGAGAAAGAAAATAAGCAGAAGAAAAGTGTGATGATTATTTTAATGTAAATAATATAATGAAGCCTAAGCATAAATTTAGATGAATAACAATTAATATGAAATAACTTGGTCCTATAAACATCCATAAAAGAACAGCAGAAGTTTTAATCAATTGCTAAAATAAGTATATATATATATATATATATATTATAAAAATAAATAAATATATATATATATACGTGAAAACTAAACTTTAAGACACAAAAAGACACTATTCATTCTAAACTTTAAGACACTATTCATTCAAAAATATGTCACAGCTAGTTGGTCAAATATTTTTTTTTCCCTTGTTTCCTTTCCTTTCCCTTTTTTTTTTTTTTTTTTTTTTTCATTCCTTGTGGTTGTGTATATGTATTGTGTGTGGTTCGGTGAGGTCTGGATGAAGAAGGAGTCAATTGCTCTATACACAATCCAAAGTCCAAACGATAAGTGAACTGGCTGTAGCTGTATAATGCAGTAAATGATAATCCAAACACTGCAAATTGATTTCTGTTTCTCTTTTTACCCTTCCTTTCGCTAGTCTGTAAAGTAAACAAACACATAATTTCTCCTAGCTTCCTGTTATGAAAGCGTTTATTTATGTGGATTGAGTAAAGATTCTAGATTGCAGGAGAGGAGGGGGGGGGGGGGATTCCGAAAAATCTGAATATTTTCGACCGCACTGATCACCATCAACAATTAAGAACGGGCGCTTCTGATGCGTTGCAGGTTTTCAGATCAAAGGGCACTGTAGTTCGTTTAGTGAATTGGATGATAGAAGGAAACTGAAAGTTGTTTATTTAATTTAACATCTGTAGGATATATTTTCTAACCTCTGAAAGCTCTAACTCAAACTCAATTAAGAAATTAAAGAAAAAAAGAAAAAGAAAGTCGTATAATTTTGTTATAGGATAAAATGTATATTGATGATTTAATTAATATTATGGACCGTCACAAGTTCTAAAAGATTTACTTTGTCAGTTTTTCTTATGTCGTAAATACTAATAACTTTTGCAAGCAAATATTTATTTATTTATTTTTAATACACATACTTCTCGCATAACTTACTTATCATAGCCGGCAGCTAAACCCCAAATTAATGTTTGGAGATATTTGTTTTGAAAATTACTCATTACTTATTTTATTTATTTATTTATTTTTGTTGTTGTTGTTGTTTTACTTCCTTTTTCACATTCCTAAAATTTTCTTAGGATTGATTAAAATTTCACGGGAAGATTCGGGATTTTTCAATTTCGTATTATATACTCTTTATTTTTTTTTTTTTTTTTTTTTTAATAAATAATTAAATATACATACTTTTTAATATCCTTAATAATCATAGGTTTTTTTTTTTTTTTTTTTAATTAAAAGATTTTCTTTTAGCAGGAAACGACTCAGATATTTAATCACCTCCACACGTAATAACAAAAAATAAATGTGAAAAAAAAAGAATGCCCTGGACAATAACACTTAGAAAATTATCTAAACAATGAGCAGCTTGCATAAAATTCTGATTTCATTTGTTATTAGTCGATGTAATTTGCGATTCTCGGCGTATCTATAAAATCTCCACGCGTTTTTTTTTTTTTTTTTTTTTTTTTAAATAATAAAATTTCATTTTTGGCGCAGATAAGTGCAAAACTGTTAAAGTTTGACTTTTTGTTCAGGTTGTAGCAAGTCTTTGAAATTGTAGCAGTTTGGCACAATTGGCGCTGATTTTCCACCCCTGACTTCTGTTTTTCCAATTTTCACCAAAATTTGGAAAATTCATCTGTACACCAGACCTGTCTCAATTCTGAAGTTTTATAGTTCTGTCTTTAATAGTTTCATAGATATGAAAGCGAGATGATTTCCACAGACACACATACATACATACACACATACACACACACACACATATACAGACCAATTACAATAAACTATTTTCTTTCTTTATTTTATTTTATTTTTATTTATTTATTTACTTTTTTTTTTGAAGTGAAAACTTCTTTAGGCGCGTTGAGCACTTTTGGGTGAACAAAAGTCTTTGAACTCGCGTCATCGTCAGCTGACGCTTTCCATTTGAAGGGAAAAATTTGGGGGCCAAAAATCACTGAACTCCCGTCATCGTCAGCTGACGCTTTCCATCCTTGTATGACACAAATAATGTATCATACAATTAACTTGCTAATGTGAAATGTTAATAATTATATACTGTATGTTGTTTTACAATCTGGTGCGGCTCTGCACAACTTCTCTCATCTCCGGGCACTGTCTCTACTGCAGTTAGACCTCACAAAACCGTGAGAAAGGCCAAAGCCGCCATTTTTATCACGTTTTTACAATCTGATGCGGCTCTACACAATTTCTCTCATCTCCGGACTCTGTCTCTTAAAGATTGCAGTCGGAAACGTTGCAGTTAGACCTCAGAAAACCGTGAAAAAGGCCAAAACTGCCATTTTTTTCACGTTTTTACAATCTGGTGCGGCTCTACACGACTTCTCTCACTCCGGACACTGTCTCTATTGCAGTTAGACCTCACAAAACCGTGAGAAAGGCCGAAGCCGCCATTTTTCTCACGTGTTTACAATCTGGTGCGGCTCTGCACGACTTCTCTTATCTCCGGACACTATCTCTTAAAGATTGCAACCGGAAACGTTGCAGTTAGACCTCACAAAACCGTGAGAAAGGCCAAAACCGCCATTTTTCTCACGTTTTTACAATCTGGTGCGGCTCTACACGACTTCTCTCACTCCGGACACTGTCTCTATTGCAGTCAGACCTCACAAAACCGTGAGAAAGGCCAAAGCCGCCATTTTTCTCACGTGTTTACAATCTGGTGCGGCTCTACACGACTTCTGTCATCTCCGGAGACTGTCTCTCTTCCAGTTAGACCTCACCAAAACGTGAGAACAGTCAAAGCCGCCATTTTTCTCACGTTTTTGCAATCTGGTGCGGCTCTACACGACTTCTCTCATCTCCGGACACTGTCTTTATTGCAGTTAGACCTCACAAAACCGTGAGAAAGCCCAAAATCGCCATTTTTCTCACGTTTTTACAATCTGTTGCGGCTTTACACGACTTCTTTCATCTCCGGCCACTTTCTCATAAAGATTGCAGCCGGAAACGTTGCAATTAGACCTCACAAACAGGGGCGTAGCTTGAGGGGGGGAGGAAGGAATCCCCCCCCCCAATGTTTTAAAAAATAGGGCGGCATATTGAAGTTTCTGGGGGCGCTGTTTTGCGACTTAAAGTTCATTTGAAAGTGGATCATAATTTTGTTAATTATCGTTAGTTACCAAAAACACTTAAGAGTTTTATGTATCACAAGCTGACCAACTGGTTCACCGACCAGCAAAAAAAGTTGTGTCGGACTGTAGCAAACTCCCGTTTGGTGGCGCCTGCGGCGCCCTATAAACTAATTAAACAGCCTGTTTTCCTATCGTGCAAACGACCCTTGAAAATTTTCATCGTATTCATGACGCTTAAAAAAATCTGATCATAACAAATTCCTGTTTGGGGGCGCCTATGGCATGATTTCCCGTTTTGTTCACTTACAATAGCCTGTTCGCTTACCGTAGAAAAGACAGTTGAAAATTCTAAACATATTCGGGACCCTTTAAGAGTAGCAAACTCCAGCTGAGCGGCACCCTTTCCTTTTCAGGCACCTTCAAAGGCATAATGAGGTTTCTGGGGCGCTATTTTGCACCTTGAAGTTAATTTGAAAGTGGATCATAATTTTGTTGATTATCGTTAGTTAACAAAAACACTTAAGATTTTTATGCATCAGAAGCTGCCTTCGGCGACCAACTGGTTCACCGATCAGCAAAAAAAGTTCGCATTAAAATGTCTAACTGTAGCAAACTCCCGTTAGGTGGCGCCCTCTTAACTAATTAGACGCCTAAAACAGCCTTTTTAAACGTGTATAACAACCTATTTTCCTACTGTGCAAACAATCCTTGAAAATTTTCTTCGTATTCACAACCCTTAAAAAAATCTGATTATAACAAATTCCTGTTTGGGGGCGCCTATGGCATGATTTCCCATTTCAAACACTTACAATAGTTCGCTTACCGTGCAAAAGACTGTTGAAAACTTTGATCGTATTCAGGACACTTTAAGAATAAGTTTGCAACAAACTCCAGCTGAGCGGCGGCCTTCCCTGTTCAGGCACCTACAACAGCATGTTCGCTTACCATACAACGATCCTTGAAAATTCTGACCTTAGCAAATTCGCGCTCTGTGGCGACTGCGGCGCCCTTCTCCCATTTCAGATACTTACAACTGACTCGTAAGTATGCGAAATCGCTTTCTCATCTCCAAAAACTTAAAATTACGATTTTTCAAGACCTTAGCTCGAAAAAAGAAAAGCAGTTTATTGTACGTTATGGCTATTGTATAAAAACGAAATTAGATGAGGTTTGATTTGGTTATAACGATTTCTCACTAACAATTTTTGATTCTAAGTGATCCTTTAAGCAAATTTTTTATTTTAGTACTACATTTCTTAAAATATTTTTTACACAATATGGGGAAAAAGAAAAACGTTTTTTAATTGGTTTAAATATGTAAAATAACAATAATAAATAAATTACAGATTTTCTTTTTCCTTAAGAGTGAACAATACCTAATTTCATAATAAGAAAACACCACAGAACTGGCGTTTAAAAGCAATAATTACAAAACTTTGAATAAACACCATAAAATTCAATAAACTTGCAATAATTGTTTCGGTTCGAAAGAACACACGATCCTTCGTCAGGCGAAAAAAGTAGGCACAAGTGCTGCAGTCAAAGAAGCAACGCACAAAACCGTTTGAAGTGAACAGCAAAAATATATACAGATGAATGTAAATATAAATACTGGTGTGAGGAGAATAGTGCTGACTCTAAAATAAAAGGGCCACATGGGGGAATTCAATAAAAAGAGGCATTATTTGCATAATTTGCGGTATTCTATGTTATGATTTTTGTAAGTAACAAAAGTCAATTACTAATTTTCCTTGTATATATATATATATATATATATAGGCTGTATGCATTTGTTATTCCAGGAATGCTGAAGAACTATAGCTAAGAAAGTTTAAAAGTCAGCAAAAAAAAAAAAAAAAAAACTGAAGGCCTCTAAACATTTAAAATCTTAGAAAAGGCTACTTTGTACCAAAATGTTTTTAAAAGGGTCGCCAAGTGCTAAAATATGTTGAAAAAGGGCCACAGGGTGCTAAAAACTGTTTAAACAGGCACCCTGCCAAATTAGCCTAGAGTCAGCCCTACATAATTATGAAATAAAAGAAGAAAATAAATAAATAAATTAGATTAAAAAATGTAACAAAATCTAAAAATTTCAAAATTAAACGAAAATTGAACTTATGTGAGTAATTTCATAGCATCAGACAAGAATGGAGTGGAACAAATATCATTAACAAGATTTTTCGAATTTTTAAATATGTAAAAATCTTCATGGATATTCAAATGGAAAGAGAAGATAGGAGATGAAATTATGTTAGTTTTAGAAAAATCAAAACGATGACCATGAGCCCAGCAGTGGGAAGCAATAGAAGATTTAGAGATCTTTTCATTACGAACATTTCGACGGTGCTCATTTATTCTATATTTCAAACACCTTCTTGTTTGATCAATATAAACTAAATTGAACGACAAACATAAGACTAAATAAATGCCAGAACGGTTTTCAGTAGGAATAGGATCTTTAAGAGAAGATAATTTAATTTTGTTGACAGGTTTCTAAATGACTTTAAAACCAAACGGAGAGAAAATTTTACAAGTTTTAAAAGAAAGTAATAAATAAAAAGGTAAAACAACTGGAATGAGACTGTGATCGTTCAATTTGGTATCAGAACGTTTAGATTCTTGAATTTATATAAAGCTTTATTAATAATAGAGTGATTATAGCCTCGAGAAAGAGCAAGAGATTTTAAGTAATTTCTTTTGAAAGACTAGACGAATCAGAACAAATGTGTAAGGCTTATGTTTTAATTACTCATTTTCCAAAAATTGATAAAATTTTAATATTTCATTTTGCGGTTAAAAAAAGAAAGAAAGAGAAAAATGCACATATTGAAAATTCAGATTTTTGAACTTAGAATTACATTAAAAATAAAAAATAAATAAATAAATAAACGATTGTAAATTTTAATGTGAAAACAGAATTTAAATGTACATTATGTAATGAGTAATCATGAAATCAAACTTTCCCATACAGTAACATGGGCCACAGCTGTCGGTGAGATTAGGTATTATCCACTCTAAAAATATAAAGTTGCTTTCCTTAGCAACAGTTACTACTTTGATTTCTTAAAATTTATTTTGAAAGTTTTATGTTTTACCTGAATTTTAATGTAATATCTTTAAACTTGTTGGAAAAGGGGGGAAAAATCTTTTTCAGTTGTTCTACTTTATCTCAAACCAATACTCTGGTTGTCCTAAGAAAGATGCTTTTGCTTAGTCTCATACTAGAATATATATATATATGTATATATATGTGTGTGTGTGTGTATTTATTTCTGCAAAGCACATTAACCATATCTTTCGAACAATATTACTTGTAAGCCCTTCCTTTTATTTAATAGGCTAAAAATGTAAAAGGAATTTCATGTCTGCGTATTAACATATAGATTCTCTGAAAAAATTTAGAATGCTCCAAAGATGTATAAATAATCTGGTGTGTCACTCACATGACTTTCTCTTACCCTGAAATTTATTACTATAAATACAGGTTGCAGATTAAAAGGTAAGATAACGAGTACTGTTATGTAAACCTGTGTTAAACAATTCATATTAGGCTTCTGAAGAGTTTTATATGATAATTAGTTCTGTGTGAGGGGGGCTACCGCCCGCTCAAATCCCCGTTTCATTAATGCACCTACATTTATATAGAATTTAATTCGGTTATTAAAAAATAATTCTGTTTTTTAAAAATATTTTATTAAAAATATTATTAAAAAAAATTATCTTTTATGATAATGCAGACGATTTCCATATTAGAGAAGTAGTATAACACCAAATATCCAAAAAAGTCCATTGTATTCTCAATATTAAAAAAAAAAAAAAAAAAATACGATTTTTTTTCTAAGTTTTTTTTTTTTTCGTTAAAAGTAAAATAAATCGATAACTTTGTTTTAAATTATCGTAGATCGATGGTTCAACCATTCGTTTTAAAGGTATTGGCGAGCTCTTTTGAAAGATACCCATCATGAAAATTTACTCCCCTCGAGGGGGGACTTCCCCCCCAGGGGGGAGAGGCGAGGTTCCTACATACACATTTTTTTTCCCCCAGTTAACTATTACAAAAAATATATATTCGTTTCATTTGGATTAGTGCAATCTATAGACATTAAACTCTAATTACCTGCAATTTCCCCCATAGACATAATGTATTAAAATTCTCTTGATTGTCCCTGTACACGAACCATTTGCTTGATCTTAACGAAAAGCTTACTGTACCATCCCTATATAATACGCATTTAGAATACCAAGTTTGAACTTTCTGCCATAATTTGTTTTTGAGATATGCTGATAACAGGCACACACACACACACACACACAGACATACACACAGACCATTTGCTAAAAACATGATTTTCGTATTCAGGGGACCTCAAAACATGCAAATATAACAAAATCTCGCGTTCGAAAATTTGACCTAAAAACAATACTTTCTCTACCTTATGGGTAAGAGAAAGTAAAAAAAAAAAAGCTACTAAATGGAGGGAAAAAAAAAAAAAAAAAAACAGATTTTTTTTTTTTCCTTGGTAGACTTTAGGAATGTGCCCCGAAGGGGCACGTATTAACCGACGAGAGGGCCTGTGTCGTCGATCCCAAAGATGGCAACATTCTTGAAAGTATGTGGGTGGCATTTTCAGATGAGGAATACGAAAGGGCGCCAAACGTCGGGTCCCCCCCCCCCAATCAAATTTTCACGCTACGCCCCTGTTCACAAAACTGTGAGAAAGGCCAAAGCCGCCATTTTTATCACGTTTTTACAATCTGGTGCGGGTCTACACGACTTGTCTCATCACCAGACACTGCCTCTATTGCAGTTAGCGCATTAAATAAAATTTTAATATAATTTTTGTAGTATTAGTTTATATTAATGAATAAAAAAACACTTCATTTAAAAGTATTTTCTGCACAATAAAATATTTCCTGACGATTCAAGAAATACACACGTAATTGTTCAAGTTTTCACTTCTGTCGGCACTCCCGGAGTGCAACTTTTTTTTTTTCTTTTTTGACTCAGGAGACCTTAAAACATGTAAATCAGATGGAAACTCGATATCGAATTTTTGGACCGAATACAATACTTCCATTGTCGGGTAATGGAAGCAATAAGAAAAAAGCAATGTATAGACTAAATAATTTATTTACAGAACCACACCAAAGATATTCCGCTGACATTCTTTAACCATCCAAACTGTGGCAAATTAGACTGAAATATTAATGAACTTTTCATTATTGTATATAACAATTGTGGTTCCTTCACAGTGACACGCAAAATATTTCATGACATGGGGGTCTGCATACAGTATTTCTTTAAAGTGTATTTTAGTATGATTACACCCCAATAAATATAATGAAATGTTATTAGACTGTTTAAAAGCATGTATTTTATATGAAAAATTGTGGACATGGAATTGTTATTTAGTTTACAGCGTTGCACAAAATAATTCTGATATGTAATGTAATCTTTTTGCATAAAAAATTGGTAAAAGTATTTATCCGTTAAAAGAAAGTAATAGAAGGCTGTTACTAGAAAAATACATAAACATAGTAGAAAGAGACGATTAGTGCACCGTGGGGTAGAAGATCATTAATCACTATATTCATTCCCTATTGGTATGAAATAGGATTGCTTTTTCTCCTTTTGAGTAATTTTGTTAAAGATGGTCCAACAAGGAAGGAAGCCCGATGGTATTTTCTAGAATGTAGAAAGAAGTTTCACAAGAGAGGATTGCTGTTTTTAATTATTAAAATTACTTTAACTACGGAATTAATCATTACATATATCTAACTTTACTTGAGCAGTATTGATCTTATAAAATATGCAAAACAACTGTTTTAGAAATAAAATAAATAACTTTTCAATTTAGGTACAAAAAATATCCCACCTCCCTCCCCCTACACACGAACAATATATACATATAATTTTTAATGATAATAAAAGAATGAGTACGGAATAAACAGTTGGATTATTCGCCACAAAACCCCACAAAGCCGAATAGGTAACTAGCGAACTTAAGTACGATTTTTAAAATTTATCGGAATAGTTATATTAACTTAAATTTGCTAAAAAGTTAATAAAATTATTTTTCTAATTTAATATTTTTTAGGTTACAAAACATGTTGTAAACTTATCAAAGAAGGAATTTTCAAGGAAATGTAATATATATATAGGGTGTTTCATAAGTCTGGATATACCAAAATATCTCGAAAGGAAAGCAAATTTGCTAAAAACATTGATTTCAAAAGTTTCAAGGATTTAAATAATCTACCACATGAGATATCACAAGTGGGTCACAAACTTCATTTTTTAAAATAGAAACCATAACTTTACATTGCAGAATCGTGTTAAGTGAAATTTTTTTAATCATGTACTGCTTTTATATTTTGCAGCGTATGGGGCCCAGGGGTCCCCTATTTTTATGTTGTGTTTCATAAGTCTGGATACACCAAAATAGCTCGAAAGGAAAGCAAATTTGCTGAAAACATTGATATCAAAAGTTTCATGGATTTAAATATTCTACCACATGGCGTATTACAAGTGGATCCTGGGGGCCCACGTGACACAAGTTCAATTTTCTTAAACAGATATTGAACTTTTCCTTCATAGAATATCGTTATGTGGAAAAAACTATTTTAAATGATGTATTACCTTTTTTTTTTTTTAAATGAAGCGTAACGGGCCTTAAGGCCCTGAATCTTATGTTTTAAGAAAAAGCTGGAAAATCCGAAAAATTCTTAGTAATAATATTATAGTTTTAAAAAATTAAAGAACACGCTTTTATAGAAATGTGAACTAAAAATCACAAAATATCTATCTTAGTATTTAAATGCAGGGTAAGAGAAAATCGTGTGAGTGACACACCTTAATATTTACATACATTTAAATCTTTAATTAAAATAATTTAGAATTAAACAAAAACCATTTAAAAAAAATCTCCCCTGACTTGGCTGGAACGCTAGGCCTTTAAGTTCGAAGCGCGGCTCTATAACTCACAGCCACGGCGTTCACATACGAAAAGTCTTTTTTTTACAATATAGATTTTTTGTTTGCTCCCAGAGCGATTACAAACTTACAAACAAACATACATACAGGTGAAGCTAATAAAAGCGTGTTAAAAAAGGAATTTTGTTGGATACAATGGTTACATAAGTGTCATTTATTCGAAAGATGTATTAGATGAATTAAAGTATGTGGGCCGGCAGAGGCACTAAGACCTCACATTATACAAACTCCATTTTTTTAAATCAAAAATTGGCTTCTCCTTTACAATATCGTAATAAGCGAAAAAGTGTGAGTTAAAGAAAAGGTATGGTTATTATATAAAAATGTATCGTACAGAAAAATTTTCATTTGAAAAATATGAAGTGTTTGTCACATGGGGCTCTTTTGCGGGCACCTTTCGTAGCTCGTCTCGCCTGATAGATTATTTGGATGCACTACACTTTTGTAAACATTGGGTTTGAGCGAAATTGCTTTTTTATTGAGATATTTTGGGATTTTCAGATATTTTATTATTACATAAAAATAGGCGCCCCACGACCACCTAATCATTAAAATAACAATAATAAAAAGAATACATTTTTCGATACATATTTTTTTCCGCGTAACACGATTTTAATAAGTAAAATATTTCCCTTTGAAAAAAATTGAGTCAGTGTCATGTGGGACCCTGAGGTAGAGGTCTGCACGGGCCGAAATTTTGAGGCCCGGGCCCGGCCCATCCCGTACGGAAGCTTTGCTTACACGGCCCTGCCCGGTATGAAGTCGAAAAATTCGGCCCGGGAAAAAACGATAAAATCAAGCCCGACCGGCCCGGCCCAATTCCAAAATATGTAAAATAACAAAAAAAAAAAAAAAAAAATGCATGCCTTTCTATGAAAAAGATTTTTAGTATGTGTTTTGCAGAGGTTTTATACAACCAAACAATAGTACGTTCTTTAACAAAACTGCTGAACTTTTACAAGATAATTATATGTAAACAGAAATTCATTATTATAGACAAGGCACAAAGACAAACAGAAACTCAAATCGAAAATATTAGCATTCATCAAACAATACGGTAAGGTATTTAAAATGGTTAATACTGCTAAAAATGTACTTTCCTCTTATATACCGTAATGTATCCGAATTTTTCATGCGATTCGGTAAATAAAACTTTAATGTTAATCCAACCATATTGAATAGAAAAGTTGATTTTGATCATGATAAGAATGACGCTACTTTCATCCACTGGAGAAAAGAAAAAGGAGCCTCAGAGAAAAATTTACAATGGAAAGATTTTTATAGACTTCATACCACCTAAACTCAGAAAATCATAGGAAACAAAGCCTTATAAACAGAAACGTATCTAATTTTTTTTTTTTTTTTTTTTTTTTTTTGTACATGTACGGAAACTGGTAGTGACATGCATACTATTTTGAATAGAAAACCATCTAATATTTCTTTAAATAAAAGATATTAATTTCGAAGCATACTAGAAATATTTGCGAAAAATCAGATTTCGAACAGACAGGCAATAGACAATTAAATTGAAGTTACAGATATTTTTTAACAAAATAGAACTTTGTGTGACATACCAGCCTGTAAAATTATGTAAAATAAGTGACTGAAAAAAATATTTTTATCATTTTTCTTTTTCGTTGATTTACGAGGAAATCAGAAAAAAAATCGGCCCGACACGGTCCGGAGAAAAATTCATTCAGGCTCTGCCCGGCCCGAGTATACACAAAAAAAATTGAGCCCGAGCCCGACCGGCCCGAGGGCCGGGCCGGGCTCGGGCTCGGGCCTTAAGCCCGGCCCGTGCAGACCTCTACCCTGAGGCCCCAGGGTCCCATTTATGATACTTCATACGATAGATTATTTGAACGCACAAATGATTTGAAATTAATGTGTCCTGCAAAATTGCATTTTTATTGAGACACTTGGGAGAGCTGGATTTATTATTACAAAATAAAATCGTTTTCCTAGGGCCCCCTATTCTGCAACACGAAAAAAGCGATACAGGACTTATAACAGATTTTTTCATAATACTTCATGTAATAAATCATTCGAATGCATGAAACTTTTGAAATCAATGTATTTACAGATTTTTTTTTTTTTTCACGCAGTTGTGCTACCTCATGTGGTAGATTATTTAAATCCAGGAAACTTTTGAAATCAATGTTTCCAGCAATTTTTTTTTTCCTTTTGAGATATTTTGGACTTTGGTGTATCCAGACTTATGAAACACCCTGTATATAAGCAATGTTTGTGTGTGTCTGTGGATAGTGCAGGGCAAGAATGGTACTCGGGCAGTCACGTGATTCAACAAGATGATGTCGCTTGAGATGTCTTAGTGCATCTCGAAGCCCCCCCCCCCTTTTTTTTTTTACTTTCTCTTACCCATAAGGTAGAGAAAGTATTGTTTTTGGGTCAAATTTTCGAACGCGAGATTTTGTTATATTTACACGTTTTGAGGTCTCCTGAATACGAAAATCATGTTTTTAGCAAATGGTCTGTGTGTATGTCTGTGTGTCTGTATGTCTGTGTGTGTGTCTGTGTCTGTGTCTGTATGTGTGTCTGTCTGTTATCAGCATATCTCAAGAACAAATTATGGCAGAAAGTTCAAACTTGGTATTCTAAATGTGTATCATATAGGGACGCTACAGTAAGCTTTTCGTTAAGATCAAGCAAATGGTTCGTGTACAGGGACAATCAAGAGAATTCTAATACATTACGTCTATGGGGGAAATTGCAGGAAAGTAGAGTTTAACGTCTATAGACTGCACTAAACCAAATGAAACGAATATATATTACTTTCCGAACACTATAGTGAGGAAAGTATTGTAATCATGTCAAAAATCCGAATTCGAGATTTTGATGTTTCTATACGTTTCGAGGTCCAATGAGTCCGTTTTCACTATTTTTGCGATGATGTATGTATGTGTGTGTGTATGTATGTGTGTATGTCTGTGTGTATGTATGTGTGTATGTATGTGTGTATGTATGTGTGTATGTCTGTGAGTGAACACGCTAGCGTCTGAACGCTTTGTTCGAATAAGCTGAAAGTTGGTACGTACATTGTAAGTCACCATAGTACGAACCCTATAGATTTTGGTGAATCTAGCTCTTACAGTTTTTTTACAGGGACACAAAGAAAAATTCTTTATCATTATGGCATATGGGACCAAAATCTTAAAAGTGCAATAGCATCTAAACGCCTCATTCAATTGAGCAAAAAATTTATACACATATTATAGGTCACAGATACTCAATCTGTATAGATTTTAGAGAATCTAACACTTATAGTTTTTTTACAGGGACACAAAGAAAAATTCTTTATCATTATGGCCTATGGGGCAAAAATTTTAAAAGTGCGATAGCATCTAAACGCCTTATTCAATTGAGATGAAAATTTATATGAATATTATAAATCACTGTTGCACTAACTATAAGCATTTTGGTGAATCTAGCATTTATAGGTTTTTACAGGGACACAACGAAAAATTCTTTATCATTAGGATCTATCTATGAGCTCAAAGTTCAGTAGCAATCAATAAAACATCGTTTAATGCATGGAGTAAAATACTCAAACACTCTATTATGGTTTTCTCTCTTTTGTTTGTTTTACAACTCCTCTTTCTTTCTTTCTTTACTTTATCTACAAAACTGTTAATTACTCAATGTTCGGAAAGTCGAGTGGAGTCACTCCAGATTTTTTTTTGTAATAGAGATAGTTAACTGGGAAAAAAAAAAAATGTGTGTGTAGGAGCCTCGCCCCCCCCCCCCCCTGGGGGGAAGTCCCCCCTCGAGGGGAGTAAATTTTCGTGATGGGTATCTTTCAAAAGAGCTCGCCAATACCTTTAAAACGAATGGTTGAACCATCGATCTGCGATAATTTATAACAAAGTTATCGATTTTTTTTACTTTTAACGAAAAAAAAACTTAGAAAAAAAATCGTACTTTTTCTTTTTTTTTTTTTTTTTTTATATATATTGAAAATAAAATGGACTTTTTTTAGACATTTGGTGTTATACTACTTCTCTAATATGGAAATCGTCTGCCTTATCATAAAAGTTAATTTTTTTAATAATAATTTTAATAAATTATTTTTAAAAAAAAAAATTATTTTTTAACTAGCAGGCTTTGCCCGCTTCGCTGGACACTATATTTAAATGAATCCCCAAAACAGCTCATCATTAATAATAATAAAATATCTTTAAAAAAAAAAATCATTGAAATCCGTCAAAATCTAATTTTAAGTTGCCCAATGCCTTCGGCAGTCCCTTACCTGCTTTTACTCCCCCTCCCTCGCGGTTACAGTTGAAAGTTTTACAAAATCTCATCAAAGTGCATATTTCGCACACTTAATTAACACCCACACACACCAAAATTCGCCATTCTTAGGTAATTTGGACGGATTTAAGCTTCAAAATGTGGTTTTTGACCCGCCTGCGCCAAGAGGAAGGGGGGGGGGGGAAATTTCCAAAATTACTTTATATTGCATGTTGCATACACATACCTAACCGACACATCAAAAAATTGAGATCATGAAATTATTTAAAGCTGAGCTATGCTTTAAAACTTTTTTTTTTTTTTTTTTTTTTTAATCTCTCCCCCCGTTCTTAAAGGAGGGAAGGAGGAGGGAATTTCGCAAAATCTCTTCATACTATGAGTTAGATACATATAATCGTCCCTTACATAAAAAATGTCCAACCTTAGATAATTTAGTGCAGCGTTACGCATGAATACGTGTTTTTGCCCCCCATTCTCCAAAGGGCAGTAGGGTGGAATTTCATAAAATCACTTTGTAGTGTGTGCTCAGTTCGATTTCCTCGTGTGTTCAGTTCCCTTCTTCCAAAACCTTTTCCCTTCCCTCCCCCCCTTAAAAATCCAAAATTCCAAAATCGCAGAAAATAATTTTTTTTGTACTCAACTCTGGTCTTTCCATCTGCAATTTCTTCACCGTTAAGTAATTTGGAGCCGAGTTAAGCCTTCTGCCCCCCAAGGGAGACAGGGGGGGGGATTTTGCAAAATTCCGTCTTAGTTGGGGGTCAGGCTCCGAAAACCAACCTGGTCACTAAAGTTTGTGACCCTCTTTCCCACAGAATCGTCATGGCAGTGTTGAGTCAGTGAATCATTGAGTTTACTCTTTTATATGTACAGGATTTGTTTATATTTTTTATGGACTACTTGGCTTAAGGTTGCTATCACAAAAATAGAGTCCTTGGCGAAAAATATCCTATCTACTTCAGTATTAAAATTAAAAATATACAAAGGATTATCAAAAAATAAAGCTCTTTAATACAGATCTGAATTAGCTTTCATTTTCTTATTATTTAATTTTGGTAATGACGTCATGTTGTCATGAGCCTAAGCAAATTTAATATATATATTTTTTTTTAATTATTATTATTATTCGCGTGAAATATTCTTTGGCAACAATTAAAAATTAAAATAAATTATTTTAAAGTTTTATTATAGAAGAAATATTTATATTATATAGAAGATTAATTAAAAATTTACATTTTTTCCGGTATAAATAGTAGCCTATGTCTTATTCCAGACTATTATCTATCTCTGTACAAAATTTCATCCAGATCCGTTTAGCCGTTGTGGCGTGATGGAGTAACAAACATCCATCCAAACTTTCGCATTTATAATATTAGAATAGATTAGTTATCATGTGCATGTGTCAGATTGAGTTATTTTGCTGTCAAATTGACAAAATTTTAATTTTAAATTTCAAAACTCTGTCGTTCTTGGCGCTTATTGTATTTGGTGATCAAAAACGTAATACGAAAATATGCATGCCAGATGTATATTTTCGTATATGCATTGTACGAAATATTGTTTCATATTATTCGTTACTCTCTTAATATAAGTTGTTAAAATAACCATAATTTTTGAAAGGAATTAAATTATGTTCGCCAAATAATTTGTCGATATTTTTTTTTTTTCTGCTAATTATGACCAATATCAAATCTATTCCGCTGCAACATATTAGTATCTTATATCAGATACTTTATTTAGACATTTGAAAACAAATTTGACTTCAAATTATGATAGAATATTTATCATTTTCCTTTTAATTAGTATATTAGTTGGATATTTATTCTGTAAATATCATCTTTTGAAATGAAATGTTTGTGTTTTCAATCGAATATGGAAATTTGCCATTTTTTTTTTTCCCTAGAGTTTTGAAATTAAAAATTCAAATTTTGTCAATTTTACAACAAAAATAACTTAATCTAACGCATGGACATGATAATTAATACATACCTGTACCTAAATATGGGGATTAAAATCGGGAAATAATTTTCCTCGATTTTTAATATTTTTTTACAAAATATCCAATGGACGTTTAACATAGGAAATATTTTTCTTGCATCCACGAACGGCCAGTGACGTCATCATTTCGCTTGCGTATTAGCACTTTATCAATGTGTAAAAGAAATTAAAAATGACGTCAATTTTTGTGAGATGCATAATTTTTTTATCGTTCACGTTTAGATAAATGTATTTATTTTCCTGTTGAAAAAAAAAAATAAATTCGTTTTTTTTTTTTTTTTTTGGCAACAATTAAATTATGGATAAATTTAAATGGCTAATTTTTTGCTATTATTAGCTTACAAAATTGCTATTTTATGCATAAAAATCGCAAAAACAAATTTTTTTTCGGAATAAAAGGTAGCCAACTTTTTAAGTTAGGGTATAAGCTATCTCTATAACAAATTTCATCGAAATCCATCGAGCAGTTTTAGCGTGAAACTCAGTCAAATAAACGGACATTCACATTTATAATATATATAAGATAACCGAATTAAATTCTACATAAATGTAGGTGCATTAATGAAACGGGGGGTTGAGCGGGCGGTAGCCCCCCTCACACAGAACTAATTATCATATAAAACTCTTCAGAAGCCTAATATGAATTGTTTAACATAGGTTTACATAACAATACTCGTTATCTTACCTAATTATCTGCAAGCTGTATTTATAGTATTAAATTTCAGGGTAAGAGAAAGTCGTGTGAGTGACACACCAGATTATTTCTTTGAGGAAAAAAAATAAATCTGTTTTTTTTTTCTTTTGTTGTAGTTGTTGGGGGAGGAAAAAAATAGACCTGCAATTTTATTATTATTATTATTATTATTAAAATGAAATTTCGAAATATCATGCTTAAGAAATTTATGTATGTTAAAATTAAGAAATGTATGAATGTTAAAATTTATAAAAAATACAAAAAGCTATATACAGATTCTAATATTCGTGTGGCAAAAATAAGTAAATAAATAAATAATAATAATAAATATTTCTTTTCATGTCAATACTAATAATAATAATAACAATATCGTGCAAACTTTTGTTTTTAATAATTAACATAAAATTTAGAAAAATCACTGTAAAGAAATGGAATTGCTTAGGTATAGAACGACTTGATGAAATTTGAAATTTAGCACCGAAGTAATTAGGACGTTTCTCGCGAAGATGTTGATTTACAATTGCAATAGGTGTTTTACTTCATCACCAAAATGTGAGGGGAGGGAGGATTTGAAAGCCCCAAAGGTGTTTCTATACTAATGCCATATCGAAGAAATTTTTAGAAATGAATATAGTAACCGATGCTAAAGAATGAAACACAGTTATTGCATGCCTTTATCGAATTGGAAGAATAGATTGAAACAAGTCTTGTAGTACTAAAATAAATTTTGTTCACAAAGAATGTGTACAAAATTTTATTATTACTGTTATTATTTAATTAAATCTAAAATCTTCTTGCTTAAGGGAAAAATATACATATATTTATTTATTTTTATACATTAATTAAATAAAGATAAAACAAATTAGTTTCATCCCCACAAGTTGTGTCGTCTTTAGGGTGAAAAAGTGGACTAAAAATTTTCTTGAGTGTGAAACTAGTTGGTTTTATCTTTATTTATTTAATTTGAAATTAAATTTTTGATTTTATCACTTAAGCAAGATTTATTATTATTTAATATATGACACTGACCTGTGATTTGGTTAATTTATTTGAGCTGATAGTAATTTTGTGTCTTTTATCTTGTATAAAGCTTTGCTTCAACATGTTGTTGTTTATTCATTAACTGAAGTCTTCCTTCCTGGTGTTTAATTACTATAATGATTTATTATACACAAATATAAATTATATATATAATATGCTTCAAGGATTTATGAACGCATCTTAATATTATTTACATATTTAAAAAAAAATATTAGTATATATAATATTGATACTAAAGTTCCATTCATATATTACTCAAGGTATGCAACACAGTACTCTAGATATACGATACATAATTAGAAATCAAATCTCGCATTGATGGATTGATTTTTTTCACTTCTTCTTGTGTGTGTGTGATTTACGCAAATATTAATGATTTTTATTTTTGTTTATTTATTTATTTTATTTTATTTATTTTTAAGTAAAACAAAACGCATTTCAGTTAACTGAAATCGACTACTTATTTTTATTATTATCACTATAAAAAAAAAAAAAAAAAAAAAAAAAAATCTATATTGCGCATATCTGTTATAAAAAAGTAGTATATGATTTGAGAAATTTTTCAATTTCCGGTTTTCTACGAATTTACATCTTTTGAAATTTCCTGAAGTCGATCGACCATTTTCATAAAATGTCTATATTTTTCAATTAGCAAAGCAACGAATATAGAACTCCATGAACCAATGAACTTAAATTAAATTTGATATTTAGTTGGACATTGGACTGAATTGGTTCTGCTTAGCTTTTAGGCTATATCACCCAAGAGCTCTGCTACGCTTCGATTCCCTCTTATTTCAGAGAATATTAAATATTTACAGTGCACAAAAAACTTATTATGAGATATATATATTATGAAAAACTCTGCTCATTCAGTTTGAGTGCATATCGGGCAACAGGTGGCGCTTCTATGTTACAATTTAATCTCATTATGGGGAAGAATATAACAAGATTAAATTATTTAAATAATTAATCTTGCGGTAGTACATAAATGTATAAAATTTGGCTCATGAGATGGAAATTTGGTAAAAATACTATGCTGATTCACTTTGGATGGACATCGGACGACTGATAACCCTACTATTCTGCAATATTTTCTGTTAACGGGAAAACTATATTTTAGCTTCTATTTTAAGTAAATTTACCGAACTTGAAGTGTGAGATATATATTATCAAAAAATACTCTTATTGAATTTTGGTGTATATAGGCCAGAAGCCGGCGCTGCTAATACATTATGCGGTTTCTCAGATAGCCATATCTCAGCATCTACAAGTGAAAATTGTACCGAATTGCATTCGTTAAATATTAATTATTTTAATATGGTAGTGGAAATATTCCGCTAGACCCACACAAAGAGGTAATAAAAAATAAATAGCATCAAAAACTATTTTAATCGTTTGTACTCCGTTAGTATTCAACTGTACCACAAGAAATTTCGTTTGTACCAAAAATGTTTTTAAACTATAGCCATTTTAATTTGGTGATGCCAAGTTCATGCTGGCACCACCACAACGAGAAAAAAACTCAAAATCTATATCAATCGATTGTACCTCGTTTGTACCCAATTGTACCACTCGAATTTTCGTTTGTACCAAAAAAGTATTTACACTATAGCCATTTTAATTTGGTGGTGCCAGCGTGAAGTTGGCACCACCACAACGAGAAAAAAACTCAAAATTTATCTCAATCGATTGTACCTCATTTTTACCCAATTGTACCACTTGAAATTTCGTTTGTACCAAAACATTATTTAAATTATATTCATTTTAATTCAGACATTATTACAGTAGTTTTAATATGGTAGTGCCAACTTCACGCTGGCGCCCAACAACGAGGCAAAGGAAAAAAAAAAAAAAAACTCGATTTTTTTTTTAATCATTTGTACCTGGTTCGTACCCAAATGTACCACAAGAATTTTCCCAAACGAAATTTCTTATGGTACAATTGGGTACTAACGAAGTACAAACGTTTAAGATAGGTTTATAGTTTTTATCCTGATGGTAGTGGTGCCAGCGTGATGTTAGCACCGCATGATTTGAATAGCTATAGTTTGAATATTGTTTTGGTACAAATGAAAATTCTTGTGGTACAATTGGATAGTAACGCAGAACAAACGATTAAAATAGTTTTTGATGCTATTTATTTTTTATTACCCGGTTGTGTGAGTCCAGCGGAAAGTTTGTACTACCATATAGTTGTTGTGTTGTTGTCGTGTGCTACTCGGAAATTCCGAGTCCCGGTAGTGGAACTATCCAGATTTTTAAGGCATGAGGGGTGCGTCTTCCGTTATTAAGGAGCGCCAGCACCAGCCAAACAACAGGAAATCGAATTTTGATCCGGATCAGAGCGAGTTAAACCCATGTTCCGGCACCCCAGAGGTTTAATTTTTGATGGGAACTTGGATGACTTCGCGACCACAACGCAATTTAACGTGCACCAGTCGACATTAGCGTACACGACGGTCTTCGGCCGGCTCGAAGATCGAACCCGCAATCTTTCGATCACGAACTCGCTGCTCTTACCAACCAGACAACGGCGGCCCATTACCATATTAAAAGCGCTATAATAATGTCCGGATTAAAAATGGCTCTAATTTAAATAATTTTTTGGTACAAACGAAAATTCTTGTGGTACAATTGGGTACGAACTAGGTACAAATGTTTAATATAAATTTAAATTTTTTTTTTTTTTTTTTTTTTTTTTTTTTTTTTCTTGTTGTTGGGCGCCAGCGTGAATTTGGCACTACCATATTAAAGAGACTGTAGTAATGTGTGAATTAAAGTGGCTATAATTTAAATACATTTTTGGTATAAACGAAAATTCGAGTGGTACAATTGGGTACAAACGATGTAGATAGATTTTAAATGTTTTTCTCATGGTGGTGGTGCCAGCGTGAATTTGGCACCACCAAATTGAAACAGCTATAGTTTAAAAACTTTTTCGGTACAAACGAAATTTCTTGTGGTACAAATGGGTACTAACGAAGTACAAACGATTGAGATAAATTTTGAGTTTTGTACCTTTGGTGGTGGTGCCAACTTCACGTACATAACTTCCCTACTAGCTAGACATTTGAAACTTTCACACTAGTTCAGAACCCGGTAACAACACATTACTTCAAAGTCAGATTTTCGAATGTTCGAATACTTTTCTTTTAATTAATTAAAATATGAAAATAATAAGCTCCTAATAGCAATAAAAATAGTCGTTAAAGTATTAGCTATAATTTAATTGTTGCCATAAAAAATTTACGAGTTCATTTTCTTTCGACATAAAAATAAATACATTTAACTAAACGTGGGCGTTAAAAAGTTAAATTTTGCATCTGGCAAAAATTGACTTCATTATCAATTTAAAGATATTCTACACATTGATAGAGTGCTAATGTAGTTTATGATGCAAATACATGTTGTTCGGAAAGGTTTAATATTTTATTTTTAAAACCAACTTTTTTTTTAAATTCAAATTTCTCGTAACTCTTTAACCAATCACATTAGAACGTCCATCTTTGGAATATCGATAAAAAGGATTTTCTCGCCAAAAGTCGCCAAGGGCAAAAAGGCGTCAAATTTGGCGCCAAATCCATTACCCGCCTATTGGAGCTTTTTAATGCGTTTTAAATGGAAAATTAAGTTATTTTAACACGAAAAAGAGCTGGAAATGCAGAAAATTAACATTTTATCAACGTACTAAGTTTCTTTGAAAGAATTTATACAAAAATAAATACAATTATTAACAATTTCGTAACAATACGCACTGATAAAGTGCTAATGTAGTTAGTTCTATAGCTATGATTCAACAGATAATTTAAAAACATGGTTTATAAAAAGTTTTTTATCTTATAATTATTTTAATTCCCAACTGCAAAAATTCATCTAGGAAATTTTTACAAAGTTTTACTTTAATAACATTAAAAAAAAAAAAAAAATCATTTATTTCTTCTGTTTTAGGCTTGTTCACAAATTCTGGTACGGTAGTTTATTTTAAATGAGCGAAAATTCCTTGCCCCTGAAAGGGTTAAGGTGTTTTTATACAAAGTTAAAATCTTTAAAGAAGGTTGCTTTTAATTTAAAACTGAATATACACAAATTCCTTAAAAGAGGAGAAAAAAATAATCAAAAATTGGTTTATAATTTTCGCTTTTCTTCCATCCATCCATTCCCCCCCTTCCTCTAAAATTTTGGTCAGTGTTTCAATTTTTTTGGCGGCCCTAGGCAATCGCTTAGGTTCGCCTAATGGTAAAACGGGTCCTGCGAAATTTATAAATTAAATGGTGTTAATTATTCTAATTTACATTATTTATCTTTATAACTTTGAATAATCATGAATATTATATTTTTTAGTTCCCCATCATACTATAGGTATGGGGAACTTAGGTAATCGTGAAAATTTTCGACCTCGGTTTTTTGTATTTTCTACACGTTTTCAGGTGTGAGGAATCCGAAAATGACAAAATTTCTATGTTGTCTGTCTGTAGGGTGTCTGTTAGTCCGTTAGTCCGTTAGTCGGTTAGTTCGTTAGTTTGTTAGTCTGTGTACACGATATCTCAAGAAAAATTGTCGCAGAGAGGTCAGATCAGTTTTAAAATATTACTTTCGACACTGGCAAGAACCCCATTCATTTGCAACATTCGATTTTAAAGACTTCGTAAGTTATTAGAAATTTACGATTTTCTTAATATGGGAGAATAGGACAAAAATTCACTTAAACGTGCATTAAATGTAAACTTTTTACTGTAAAAATGTCAGACCAATTTTAAAATATCAGTTTTGATGCCGGAATGAACATCAGTAACTATAAATATGCTACTTTCAAAATTTCGCAAGTTACTGGAAATTTACGAATTTCTTAACATGGCAGTATAGGGCAAAATTTCACATAAACGTAAATTTTTAGAGATATTTTCATCGTAAAGATGTCAGACTACTTTTGAAATATTATTTAGGACACTGGTATGAATATTAATGACTATGAATTTTCCAATATAAAGATTTCGTAAGTTATTGGAAATTTACGAATTTCTTAACACGTCAGAATAGAGCAAAATTTCACATAAACGTCAATCTTGAGGGATATTTTCAGCGTAAAGATGTCAAACCACTTTCGAAATATTATTTAGGATACTGGCATGAATATCATAGACTATGATTTTTCCAATTAAAAAAAATTCGTAAGTTATTTGGAATTTACGATTTACTTAACATGTCAGAATAAGGCAAAATTGATCATGAACTTCCATTTTGAGGATCCTAAATACATTCGACAACTTCAAAATTAAGTTTATGATATTTGTTTGAACATGATTGAATACAAATATTCTACTAGGAAATTTTCGTAAATTATTCGTAATTTACGATTTTATCAACATAGCGAAATTGTAAATTTTTCATATAAATATGAATTTTGAGGTTTATTGCATTGAAAATAGTAGCATGAAAACTAAACAACAGAATTGACCCTGATAAAATAAATTAATAAATTAGAATAAGATAATTATATCCAAGTGAACGGTGGATAGCCTATTAGGCGGGGATTTCACTCTGTCACTGTATCAAGCTGTGGTCAAATTCATTTCTTTTAACATGATTATAATATGTCTCGCACTAGAAATTTCTGAGAACATAAATATGATGGGGAACTGAGCAGAGTCCACCTATGCCAACTAGTTTAAATCTGATTTTATTAAACACGATTTTATTTTTACGTAGTAAAACAGTTTCTTCAGCTTAGTCTCATTTCTGAGTAGAACGAATTCTCTAATAATCTATACATTACTACTTAGTTTCCTGAAATGATATACTAATTTTAGCTTTTAAATTGTAATCTTTTTTTTTTTTTTTTTTTTTGCCGTATAAAAAGACAGCGTGACACACTTAGAAGCCAATGAAACTTTACAATGAACACTAGGGGGCTCTGCCGCCTGCTCGCTCCGCTCACCAACTCCCGAAGTAGGCTTCGCCTCCTCCCCGACTCACTTTACTTATTAACACACGTAGAACACTGCCCGCCTATCCGCTGCTGTCTTTCACTGAAAAGAAATATTAATAGTGCATATTACAAGACAAAAGCAGAAAATTATTATGGAAATCATCATATTCGATGTCAAATTGAAATATAATATATATACTCGTATATATATATATATATATATTTAATAGAAACAAAATCGCAATATCTAGACCATTTTGCAATACAGCTTTAGTATATGATTCTTTTTATTTCTTTTTTACAACGCCGAGCTCATAATTGGAAGTTTGAGGGTTCGTTTCTCGAGCCGACCAAAGACCGTCGTGTACACTAATGGTGGCTGGTGCACGGAAAATATGCCGTGGCCGCAATATCCTCCGTGTTCCCATCAAAATTATACCTCTGGGGGCCACCGAAGCTGGGGAGCTATCCCCTTCGTGTAGGACCAAAACTGTGGTGGCATGTCTCCGTAACAGCTGTGAGGGTGCGTCCCAGACCGTCGCATATTATCCATAGTGCAGTAATGGTGCGACGTCAGTCACAACCTACCTAATTATCTACCTACCTACAACCATGGATCATATTTTAATTTTTCCGTGTAAGAAGATTAATTTTAAAAAAGTAGAGAAAAATAGGTGATATTTATTTTCTTTGTTTTTTACATCCGTGGTTTCGGGCCGCGGTACCCTAGTCGGTAAAGCGCTGAGCACGTAATTGGAAGATTGCCGACTGGATACTTGAGCCGGCCAAAGACCGTCGTGTACACTAATGGTGGATGGTGCATATAAGATCTGTCGTGTTTGCAAAATCATCCATGTTCCCATCCCCACTATACCTATGGAGATCACCAAAGCGGAGGGAGATCCCCTCCTTGAAGGTTCAAAATTGTGATGACATGTGTCCGGAACATCTCTAGGGGTGCGTCCCAGACCGTCGCTAATTATCCATAGAGCAGTATTGGTGCGACGTTAAATCCAACCAACCTACCTACCTACTTACAACCATGGATAATATTTTAATTTTCTCCGGTAAAATGACTTCATGACAGAAGAACAACGTCACTGAGGGAAACATTTTTCAAATGGAAAATAGAGTATCTTCATAAACTTGTCGTTTTTAGTTAATAACTTCTTCAATTAAAGTGATAGAATTTCTAAGCGGCTGAAATGTTTTCCTTGGAGTACTCGGAACACATTGATTCCTCCCGTGACGCGAAGGACCCTGCCCTGCGTTAGAAAACGCTGTCGCAGACAAAAAAATTTGACGCCAGTGACAGTAACTTTTTTTTTATATAGAGAGAGATTTTACCTAAATAATGGTATTGCTTTTTTTTTTTTTTTTTTTCAGATTTAAAACATAAAATATGATTTTTTTTAAAAAAAATTAAAACGGGGTCATATAGTGACCAAAAAGAAAAGTGAGAAATTAGACGTTGCCCCTTTGTTTGCAACATTCGTGCTTTCTTGTTCGCTGACGAAGGACAGTGTTTTATTTCGAGTTTCTTGCATTTTACGGCGTTTATTTAAAGATTTTTACATGTTCCTTTTAAACGCCAGTTCTTTTCTTTTCTTTTCTTTTTTTTTTGACATTATATAATTCCTAAATACCAATTGTCTAACTTCTTCACTTATATTTTTCCTGAGTGATCGTAGAAATCTATAAAAGGGAGATCACGTACTGATAAAAAATTTTAAGTCATCCTTAAAATAGTAGATCATATAGGAAAACTACACAGTTATAGATGTAAATAAAGCTTTATAGCTCTGTAATCAGTTATTTAAAATTAATGTATGAAACCCATACATATATAGGTTAAATCGAGTCGTGTTTCACTCAATCCGAACTCGTTAGATTAATTTTAATTTAACGCGACCTGATCCCGCAATACGGAAATTTGATGTCCCGTGCGCGATTTCATTTTACCCACACCAAAACCGACTTCTACATGGAACACGAAATCTAAATAAAAATTAATAGTTTATCTAGAAATCATGTAATTTTTCATTGCTATAAAATAAAACAAATTTTCATTGTCACACAGTTTATAAATAATTTTAAAAAGAATCAAATTAAAATTACTAAGTCAAAAATTTGTAAATCTGAAAAACGGATTAACAAGAATTTTTAACCATATACAGTGTTGTGCTCTTTAAGCGTAGAAAATGGGCTTCAAGTTTAGCTTTTGTAATTTATTGTTTAATGTTTATATTCGAAATAATAATAATAATAATAATAATAATTTCCTGTTTGTTTGTCAATTACTTTTGTCCGGTATGGTTGTTTACTTTACAACAATAGTTTATGCACGCGTTTATTTAATCATATGTTATATAGTAAATTTACATCAGTTATATAGTTATAACTAGCAGGCTTTGCCCGCTTCGCTGGACATTAAACTTAAATGAGTTGTCAAAATCCCATATCTTTATTAATAACCCAAGTTCTCGCTGTGATTGGTAGAGGTTTTCTCGCTCGCAAAGTGAGGAGTCTAGGTCTCCACTGTCTTCGGCACAACTTACCCACTTCTTACTTCCCCTTCCTCAGCGGGTGAGTTCGAAGTTTTGCAAAATCACACTAATGTACATAATGCGTACACTTAATCAATATACAGTCTGGGTCCCCACTGCCTTAGGCACAACTTACCCACTTGTTACTTCCCCTTCCTCAGTGGGTGAGTTCGAAGTTTTGCAAAATCCCACTAACGTACATAATGCGTACACTTAATCAATATCCGCACACCAAAATTCGCCATTCTAAAATAATTCAAAGCGAATTCAAACGGAAAAACATGTTTTTACACATGTTTATTGGGAACGACTTCAGTATAAACCCACAACGATATTTGGCGATTTTTTTTTTGTTGCCGATTATGGCTAAATCATAAATCTAAAAATCATAAATCATATATGATAAATGATAAAATCATAATCTAAATCATAAATCCAAAATAAACAAAATATTAGGCTGCCATATTATATCGCAAACAGTCCAGAACGACATCGTTATCCTTCAAAACAACGCCAAAGAAAAATCGCCAAATTCAGCTGTGGGGTTATACAGAAGTTATACCGTTTATTGCCCTTTGACTCCGAGAAGGGGGGGGGGAGATTTCGAATTTCGTGAAATCCAGTTACAATAAGTGCCGGATGCAAACAAACAATTTACGCACCAAATTTCGTGACCACAGAAGTCTTTAATAGAAAATATAAATAAATAAGTACAAAATGCACAGCTTTAGTATGGGAACCCTTTGGTGACTTTAAATATTTTAAGCCATTTTTGCGATGAACTGAATTGGCTATCTCAATTGTGCAATCAAAGATCTTGGCGAGAAACGTCCGAGCTACTTCGGTTCCGAATTTCAAATTTTGCCAAAGGGATCCAATACTAAAGCTGTTCCATATCGAATCTAGGTTGAAAACGGAAAAAAGGTAAAATAAATTAGAAATATCAGACCTATATTTATAAATTTGGTACCAAATGAAAGAGGCGATTTTTCTGAACCCAGGGGTGCAAACAGTTTTTCGATGCGACAATTAGATATTAAAAAAATAACTAAAGTATGAAATTTAAGTGGCAACGGAAAAACGGAAAAAGGGGAAAATAAATTAGAAGTATCAGACCTATCGTTACAAATTCAGTACCAAATTAAAGAGATGATTTTTCTGAATCCTGGGGTGTAAACAGTTTTTCGATACGACAATTAGATGTTTTAAAATTAACTAAAGTATGAAACTCAGATGGCAAAACTTCATGTAAATCTTTTCATAATTTGTAGTGCGATTCACGCGAATGAAAAAAGTCTTTATCTTAAAAATTTATTTTTGCATTTTATTTTTCCATTAAAAGAGTTTTAGTGAAAAAATATTTATGGCGCATGCGCAGGTGTTTTTTACCCACAATTTAAACACTAATCAGAATTTTGAAAATTTCTATAGATATAATTTTAAGTTGGGTGAAGACCTAAGTTTCTGCCAAGCGCCGTTGAATTCCGTCCAGCCGTTCTCGAGTGATGCCCGGACAAACGTGTTTCAGTCTTTTACCCCCTAGTGGGGAACGGGGGGGAATTTCCGAAAAGTTGATAGATATAATTTTAAGTTGGGTGAAGACCTAAATTCCTGCCAAGCGTCGTTGAATTCCGTCCAGCCGTTCTCAAGTGATGCCCGGACAAACGTGTTTTAGTCTTTTACCCCCTAGGGGGGGAACAGGGGGGAATTTCCGAAAAGTTGATAGATATAATTTTAAGTTGGGTGAAGACCTAAATTCCTGCCAAGCGTCGTTGAATTCCGTCCAGCCGTTCCCGAGTGATGCCCGGACAAAAAAAGCGACATTCGGACACGATGACATACACACACACACACAGGCAAAATTTTCTGAAGTCATTTTCGGCTTTCATGGGGTGTGAAACGTGAAGATATCGCAAAATTTTTCGATTCCGACAAATTTACAGACAAAACTCTGATTTTATTAATATAGATTATATAAAAAAATATTATATTTATTATGGTAAACATTTTATTGAAAGATGTTTACATGGCGACCCGAATCATTGAACACCAAATCCGATTCACACGAAAAAAAAAAAAAAAAAATCAGTTAACCAGACTTGAACCCGACCCGACCCACTCGTGAAAAAACTTGGTCGACCTACGGTCTGGTCAGGTTCAGGTAAAATCTGGTAACTCTAATACAGGTAAATCACAACAAAACCGGAAATATAAGATGGGCGGTCGAATAGAGAAATATTGGTAGTGAATAATGAAATCTTACAAAGATCTCAAATACACAATTTCAACATTCTATAGCTAATCGTTTTTAAGTGACATAAGATACAACGTATGTTTTATAAATCTGGATATCATATTTCCTTTACTTCGTATAAGGTATTAAGAAAATTCTTGACAAAAATTTGAATGCTCCAAATTCGTAAAGGAAAATTGGGGCTAAAAGGAGAAAATTTCAAAAGATAGTCATCCCCCCCCCACACCGATTTTAGGAATATGTCCCGATTTGGTACCATCCGCCCCCTAGTTAAACATCACCCCTGTTTAAATATAGTGATTATCCAAAGAAGAATAACGTACTAATAATTTAAATGTATAGAGATTCATATTGCCAATTCCAAAACTTTTTTTTTTTTTCTTTTTCTTTATCTTATTTTATTTTATCATTATTATTATTCTTTCTTTCTTTCTTTTTGCTTTTTGCTTTAAGAAACCGACAAAAATACCACATGTTCAAGAGATTCTTTAACAAAAATTTTGGATTTTCAAACTCTCTATCCAAACGATCAAATTCTGCAGGCTACATATCATGTTCGAAACGCACAATGCTTTCCTTCTCTCGGATTCCAAAACTTGAAAACAACTAACCGCAGATGTTTGACTACTAGAACGTAAAGAAATATTTTCTCCACTTCAAACCCATAAATTTTGTGTAGTCTAGTTTTACACTCAACTCAAGAAAACTGCGGATTAATCTAGAATATAAATCCTCTCTCACACAAACCACTTCCTCGTTAAATAATCATGGGATAGGCATTTAGACAGAAAAAGAATATTGACTTTTTATTTCATTTTATGTTATGCATTTTTTTTTCTGTGTTGTATACATAATACATGGTATGCAGCATTCATATTAACGTATGGTTGTAAAGGCAAAATGTCGTACATTCACCAAAAATTTCTTTTGTGGGAAAGATGTTGCAAGCAATTATTATTATTATTTTTTTTTTTATTTTTTCGAATTATTATATCATTCAGCGAATCATGCGCTTTTAGATTTTGATAATAAGGATGTAGTTTCTTTTAGTAGGTTTTCTTTAATGAGTAATAATATTTTTCTAACGAAAATTCTTTAATGTTCTCCTTAAATTTAGTTGTTACAGGCTATTGGTAGAATAAAAAAAATTGTGCTTCTCTATATTTGAGCATCTTTATATTTGTGAGTACAGTATACCAGCACAATAAGACCTAAAAAAATAAAAATCTATGACATCTAATTAAAAATTATATTTTAAAAACAGAATATCCGAAAAAAAAAAAAAAAAAAAAAATTAAAAACTTTCATGCTTCGCCTGAACTGGGCTCTAAATAATGTATAACAATGGAAACTAGTATGTTGTGGCCACCACAAGACTTTCTTCTATATTTTCCTATACAAATTCACTCAGTAACAATATTTAAAAAAAAAAAAAAAAAAAAAAAAAAAAGTTTTTTTTTCGTTAAAAGTACAAAAATCGATAACTTTGTTTTAAATTATCACATTTTTATAGTTCAAACATTCGTTTTAAAGGTATTGACGAGATCTTTCGAAAGATACCCATCTTGAAAATTTACCCCCTCCCCCTGGGGGGTACTTCACCCCAGGTGGGGAAGCGATGCCCCCACATGCACAATTTTTTTTCCTAATTAACTACTACTATTATCAATAATTCTTATTAATTTTACAATCACAGTTAAGAATAACTATTATTATGTACATTTATACGAAAATTTTGTCCTATACTGCCATGTTAAAAATTTAGAAAAAATACGATCACAGCGCCACCTGTTGAGCGATTGATCCCCAAATCTCATCAGCACCAGTTTATATCAGGGGCCAAATAAATACCAAGTATGGTTAAATTTCGTCAAAGAAAAAAAAAAAACTTTTTTTTTTTTTTTTTTTTTTTTTTTTTTTTTGTTAAAAGTAAAAAAAAATCGATAACATTGTTTTAAATTATCACAGATTTATAGTTCAACCATTCGTTTTAAAGGTATTCACGAGACCTTTTGAAAGATACCCATCTTGAAAATTTACTCCCCTCGAGGGGGCTCTTCCCCCCCAGGGGGGGGGGGTGGCGAGGCTCCTACACATACAAAAAAATTTTCACAGTTGACTATCTCTATTATAAGTCATTCTTGTGAATTTCATAATGATTACTAAAAAATAATTCTCTTTATGCACATTTATACAAAATTTTGTCGTATATCACCATGTTAAAAATTTAGAAAAAGCAGGATGGCAGCGCAACCTCTATAACAATTTTTACTAAAAGTTGATAGACACTAATTTATGTCAAGGTGCAACTACATACCAATTTGTATGAAATTCTGTGCAGTAGTTCCTGAGATACAGTTGCCACAAAATTTTGTCGCACACACACACACAGAGAGAGAGAGAGACTGACAGACAGACAGACAGACAGACATTTTCTAAAAATGGTCAAATCGTGCTCTACAGCTCTCAAAACGTGTAAATCCATCAAAAACCCGAGATCGAAAATTTTTACGAATCGAATACTTTCTTCTATTTAATGTAGAAGAAAGTAAAAAGTATAATATGATGAATATTAAAGCATCTATATCTGAATAAATCACGTCACTGAAAAAAGCGTATTAGTCACAGTATCGTAAAAGTGTAAACCCAATGCCTGAGGTAAAAAATAAATAAATAAATGAATGAATAAAAATGAAAATAAATAAAATAAAACAAATTTAAATTACTTTATAACAAATTATTTTGACTAAATGTATAAGCTGTTCCAATTTACATCTGCACAATAAACATAGAGAATACCACAGCTAATGGGGTAAGTATTAAAAGTTATTTATTGTGCTTCTAGCGCAAAGAACTGTGCAAAGGTCACAAATATTTTTTTTCAGTGAATATATATCAGACACATTATTAAGTATACATTATATATGTTATGAACTATACATTATATATATATAAATTCAAAATAAATGACAAATTTAATTTGCATAAAATACGTGCATAAAGCAGCACTGAATTTATGTACATATTTATATATTTTTCCCAGCAGATTTTCGGAATAAGTTGGGGGTGGAGGTGGTACATATCAGTGGCGGATTTAAGGGAGGGGGCTAGGGGTACTGGCATTCACAAGTGACTATTATAATTGTAAACTTTTCCTTGATGTGGAATAACACCTTGAAAAATCTTAGCCCCCCCCCCCCCCCAAAAAAAAAAAAAAAAAAGTTAATTTCTGGATTCGCCATTGGTACATATTAACCGACGAGAGGGTCTGTGCCTTCCGTCCACCAGATGGTAACACCCATGAAATTATACGTGTGGCATTTTTGGATGAGGAATACGAAAGGGCGCAAAACTTCGGGTCTCCCTCCCCAATCAAATTTTCACGCTACTACCCTGGGTGACTCAAAACAGTTTGATTTTCTTTAAATTTACTGGTCTCCTTTTTCTTTTTAGAACACAATTTTTGCTCAGATATGCGAGGAATAACGTGTTCTTTACGCTACCAAAGTTTCTTCAAGATGATTCCAAAAGAACGTTTCTAGATATTTGACAAAATGTCTAAATTAGAATGTGTCCAAATACTTATTGGTACGTAGTGTAATACTTATTGGTACGTACTGTCAGGGGTGCAGAATATGTCCGAATGCTCGAACGATGTTAGGGGGAAATTTTGAATATTTATTTTCTTATAATAAGATAAAAATGAAAACGGAAATAAAAAATTATACTGGAATTACAAATTTTCTAATATTAAACAACAAACTGACAGCTGTATTCTGCTGTTACAAGTGTATTTTTTGTTAAATATCTTATTACTTACACAAATCCCTCCCCCCCTCCCCCCCCAGGGTAAGTATTTGAAGTTTGATGATATATATTTAGTGATTCATACAAGCTAGAGAAAATACCGAATCTCCAACTTTTTTTTTTAATTATTATTAACTAAAATGCTACAAGAATAATAATCCAATTCACATAAATAAACAAGCACTTTAATGACCGACGGATGGGAAAAATTATGTGTTTGTTTACTTTAGCCGGTAAGAAAAGGAGGGAAGAAAGGGGGGAGAAATAGGAAAAACTTTTTTTTTTTTTTTGCATAGTTTTGAGTCTGATTTAAAGAAGTTCAGTTATCAGTTTCAATTGTGCATTCATGAATTCCACCCCCACCCCCCTCGAAATCAAACTGCGCGTACACACACACACACACAAAAAAAAAAAAAAAATAATAATAATAATAATAATAAATAAAACAGAAGAAAGAAAGAAAAAGGTCTTAAGCAAGTAGCTGTGAATGATTAAGCATAAATTTTTGAAAGAGTTGGTTCTTTTTGTGTCTAAATTTTAGTTTTCACATAACAATTCTAACAATTAGTTAAAACTTCTGTTGTTGTTTTATGGATGTTTATAGAAGCCCAGACATTTCACATTAATTGTTATTAATCTAATCTAAACTTATGCTTAAGCTTTTTAATATTATTTTCACAGTTTAAAATTATTTTGCATTATAGTAACACACGTACTATTCTTTAGTGTTTTTTTTTTTTTTTTTTTTTTTGTATTCAATACAAAAAAAAGTATTGGATTCGTAAAAAATTTCGATTTTCGGTTTTTGATGGATTTACGCGTTTTGAGAGTAACAGAACATGGTTTGACCATAGAAAATGTTTGCATGTGACAAAATGTTTTGTGGCGACTGTATCGCAGGAACTACTGCACAGATTTGCATATAAATAAATATAAGAATGCACAGTGACATAAATTAGTGGCTATCAACTTTTGGTGCCAGTCGCTTAACAGATGGCGCGGCGCTACTATACAGAAATTTCAGTAAAGGCTACATCTTAGGAATTACTGCACGAAATTGCATATTAATTTATATGCAGATGCACCTTGACATAACTTAGTGCCTACACTAAACTGCAATCTATACTAAACTGCACAACAGGAGGCACAGCTTTACGTCGATTTCTGCAATTTCAGGGAAGTCTCTGTCTCAAGAACTAAAGCACAGAATTGGATATAAAATTATACGTAGATGCACCTTAACATAAATTAGCTTATGTCAACTTTTAGTGTTAACCGCTCAACTGGTGGCGCTGCTATACTGTGATTTTTGCAATTTAAGGGAAAGTTATATCTCAGGTTCTATTGCGTATAATCGAACAAAACGTTTTTATAAAAAGGCCATTATGAGACATAATGTTTATTAAATTTGGTGTATATAGGCGATATGTGGCTGTGTTATACTGCAGTTTTCCCCAAGAACGAGAAGGATATCATCTGCCCGTTAAAAGTTCACTTCCATTCGACATTTATGCTAATACCTCTCAGATATGAAAATTATCTGCATTAATAATAAAAATAATAAAATAATAAATTCAATTGCATGGATTTATATAGGAAAAAGTAGAAGAAAGTAAGTTTTGTAATGGCCTCAATATAACAATTTTTTTTTCTTTCTTTCTCTTTAGGAGAAAAAAAGGCAGGCTTGAAACTCTTATACATTATTTTATTTATTTATTTATTTATTTTTACTTTTATGTTATTTATTTATTTATTTATTTTTTTTTTTTTTTTGTAATGATACACACCAACAAATGTCTATTAGCTGCTGATTCTGTCATCCAACAATTAAGCATTTTTTTCGCAGACTGTAAAACTCGTTTTGTTCATGGTTAAAATTTTTCCATGTTTTGTACATTTTGTATCTTTATATTAATTTGTCTCATTTTTATAGCATACAACTTTTAATTTTCAGTTTGTTCAGTTTTGTACTTATCAGTTAAGTGATATTGCTTACTTTATTTGTACGAGAAGGCGTTATCAATATAATTTTAATTCATCTTTAAACAGAAAATAACAGAAATTTTAATAAAGCATTATGGTTCATGCATGTTTGTGTTATTCTTGATATTTCGCAAATCTGTAATAAAGAGATATTTTAAATTTTCAGAGACAGCAAAATGCAATAAAACGAAGCAACATTAATTTATTCATAATTATGTAATATTATATCAGAAATTAAAAATTATGTTAGTTAATAAATCTAATTATCTCAAACTTTTATAATTTCCATCCGGGGGACATTAATAGCAACATTAAATTTTGATGTAATTAAAAAAAAGAAAAAGTTTGAAATTTGTAATACAGTTAGCTTATAAAAATTCTCCCTCAATATTTGGACAAAAGAAAGATTTCTCCTTCCTCCCCCCTCCCTCTCCCCCTCCCTCTCAAAAAAGGTTAAAAAAAAGGTAAGAAACCCTCTGATAATAGGTTGCTACGTTATTTTTAGAAAAAATTAGGATGTATTCGGGGGAAATTTCAGAGGTCTGAATATTTTCTGCTCCCCTACGTACTGGTTTATATTTAATATTAAGATGAGATTATTCCATTCCATTCTTAAAGAATTTTTATATTAAAAAAAAAAAAAAAATGTATATATAGGAGTAAATTTACAGTGTTATAAATGGTGGGCAAAAAAATTGAAAGGTTGGGCAAACCTGGGCAAAACTTGAGCAACCGTTACACAAAAACCGTTTATTGAAATTCCAACTTGGGGGTGCCAACTTCACGGTTCTCATTACGAAGCTCCATGCAAATGTGAGTAGCTCAGCCGACTGCCATGTTCCTAAAAAGCTCTGTAAATACATACACAATGACACACGCACACACAAACATCTTATTTTATTATATGTATAGAAAATTATATAAAAAACTAGCAGGCTTTGCCCTGTTTGCTGGCCACTAAATTTAAAAGAAACTCTTTTCTATATAGCTTTATAAAAATAATAATATAATTGAGTGTCTATACCCATTTAACCCCACTTGATAAAATATCCTATAGAGTACAGAATACAATAAATTTAACTTAACTTCAAATAAACATCTGTTCTTAGATATTTTATGCTTCTATTTTTCTCAAAATATTTTACAATTTTACTATGAAAAAGAGATGAAGAAAAATCTGGAAAAGTAATATATTTCATAGGTTGTGCACAAAACAAAATTTTAAATAAAAACGATAATTTTTATATTTTCACTATTTCTTTTTGTAGGAGAAATACTTTGTGTTTATCTAATAAATACAAAAGAAAAATAAAAAAATATTTTAATATTTTAAATATGTAGCAACTTTTTGTAAATATACTCACTTTATTCCTACCTGACCTTACTGTTGACAATGTAAGTAAATTAAAAAAGGATTTGATTTATGAAAGTTATACTTTTTTTTCTTTTTTTTCTAATTTATTTAACTTTATTTTATTATTATTATTTAAAAAAAAAAAAAAAAAAAAAAAAAAAAAATGAAAGATTCGGCAAACGTGGGCAAAACGTGGGCAAACCTATGGTATGATTTGTTTTTAGTTTTGCCGACATGGGGGTGCTGGTACGGAAATGCGGTCAAATGTTATTTTTTTTTTTTTTTTAGCGTTTTGTTGGGTGGGCAAAAAAGTTAATGGTTGGGCAAACGTGGGCAAAACTTGGGCAAACCTATGGCATAATCTGTTTGAAGTATTTCCGACATGGGGGTGCTAGTGCGGAAATGAGGTCAAACGTTATTTTATTTTTTTTTAGCGTTTTGGTGGGTGGGCAAAAAAGTTATTGGTTGGGCAAACCTGGGCAAAACTTGGGCAAACGTTACACACTAATCGTTTTTTGAAATTCCAACTTGGGGGTGCCAACTTCACGGTTCACAAATTACATTTTTAGGGATTTACAGCGTTATAAATGGTGGGCAAAAAAAATGAAAGGTTGGGCAAACCTGGGCAAAACTTGGGCAAAAGTTACACACAAACCGTTTTTTGAAATTCCAACTTGGGGGTGCCAACTTCACGGTTCTCAAATTACAATTTTCGGGATTTACAGCGTTACAAATGTTGGGCAGAAAAAATGAAAGGTTGGGCAAACGTGGGCAAAACTTGGGCAAACCTATGGTATGATTTGTTTTTAGTTTTGCCGACATGGGGGTGCTGGTACGGAAATGAGGTCAAATGTTATTTTATTTTTTTTAGCGTTTTGTTGGGTGGGCAAAAAAAGTTAATGGTTGGGCAAACGTGGGCAAAACTTGGGCAAACCTATGGCATAATCTGTTTGAAGTATTTCCGACATGGGGGTGCTAGTGCGGAAATGAGGTCAAACGTTATTTTTTTTTTTTTTAGCGTTTTGGTGGGTGGGCAAAAAAAGTTATTGGTTGGGCAAACCTGGGCAAAACTTGGGCAAACGTTACACACTAATCGTTTTTTGAAATTCCAACTTGGGGGTGCCAACTTCACGGTTCACAAATTACATTTTTAGGGATTTACAGCGTTATAAATGGTGGGCAAAAAAAATGAAAGGTTGGGCAAACCTGGGCAAAACTTGGGCAAACGTTACACACAAACCGTTTTTTGAAATTCCAACTTGGGGGTGCCAACTTCACGGTTCTCAAATTACAATTTTCGGGATTTACAGCGTTACAAATGGTGGGCAAAAAAAATGAAAGGTTGGGCAAACGTGGGCAAAACTTGGGCAAACCTATGGTATGATTTGTTTTTAGTTTTGCCGACATGGGGGTGCTGGTACGGAAATGAGGTCAAATGTTATTTTATTTTTTTTAGCGTTTTGTTGGGTGGGCAAAAAAAGTTAATGGTTGGGCAAACGTGGGCAAAACTTGGGCAAACCTATGACATAATCTGTTTGAAGTATTTCCGACATGGGGGTGCTAGTACGGAAATGAGGTCAAATGTTATTTTATTTTTTTTAGCGTTTTGGTGGGTGGGCAAAAAAAGTTATTGGTTGGGCAAACCTGGGCAAAACTTGGGCAAACGTTACACACAAACCGCTTTTTGAAATTCCAACTTGGGGGTGCCAACTTCACGCTTTCCAGAATACTATTTTTGTTGTTTTTAGCGTTATAAATGGTGGGCAAAAAAAAATCATTGGTTGGGCAAACCTGGGCAAAACTTGGGCAAACGTATGGTATGATTTGTTTTTAGTTTTTCCGACATGGGGGTGCTAATGCGGAAATGAGGTCGAAATTTAGTTTTTTGATTTTTGGAATTTTGGTGGGTGGGCAAAAAAAAATATTGGTTGGGCAAACCTGGGCAAAACTTGGGCAAACGTTACATATAAACCGATTTTTCAAATTGCGAGGTGGGGGTGCCAACTTCACACAGGTAGTTTAGAGTACTTTTATAAATACGAAGCATTAAAATTATTAAAAGAATGTAATTACGGCGTTGATTTTTGAATTCTAAATAACCACACTAATAAAAAGTTATAAATAAACAATTTCTTATTATTTTTCGAACTGCAGGAAATGAGTCTGTGCTCGGATTGGAAAAAATTTTGTCACCCTGTTTCGACTATTGAGTTACCGAATTTCGTGCACTTTGAGATGCATTCACAAGCGGTACCATCGACAAGATATTAGAGTACACCCCGGACTAGTAACCTTTTTGCTATCCAACATCAGATCTCCACCATTTAGTCAAATCATCCACCAAATCGACATGAAAATTCCACCAAGGCAAGTTTCCTCCACCTTTGTTATCGCTGTTTTATATTTCGATTGGGTGTAAATTAAACATATACTAAAACCTACACTAGCTGAAATGGAAAGCAAGTAACCTAATCCTTGTTATTGTTTAAAAGCTGTTCCGTTTGAATTTTGTTTGGATGGATGGATGGTTGGGTTTTACGTCGCACTAGTGCTGCTCAGATGGGCAATTGGCGACGGTCTGGGACACACCTCTAGAGGTGGTCCGGAGACATGCCATCACAATTTTTATCCTCCACGGAAGGGATCCTCTCCCGCTTCGGTGACCCCCAGAGGGACTTTTGTTTAGATTTTTGTTTGTAAGAGGAACAAACCATTTAAAATATGCAAAATACCAAGAACCAGTTGCCAAGACAACGATTATTACCAAAAGAAGGCGCAAAAACCGTAGTGATGTTCCGGGAATTTTCCTCCATAGACAATATAGGGAATCCTTACTCTACTAGTATATCTGCTCAATGAGGGTTACCCAGTCATTTTTTTTTCATGTGTGCAAAGAGTACATTCGTGTGTCTGAGTGATTGCTGAGCTTTCTTGTACAACCGGCAGCAAAAGTATCCGAGCACTAGAAAATAATTCTGATGCCAAACAATTACACTTAACCCTTATACCGGAACATCGGTCTCTGAGACCGCTAAAGGTTAGGCTTAGTGCAGGGAATTGCGGATGCAGATTCCTAGAATACGGTACCGGCACGTTTGGCGATAAAGGTCGAAGACGCCAAGTCTATTTAACTGTAGCACTAGTGCGACGTAAAATACACTCAACCTGTAGAGGATGGCATATCTTAGAACAACCCTATAATGAGTCCCGGACCGTTGCCAATTGTCCACAGCGTGGCACTAGTACAACGTAAAATCTGTTCAAACAAGGAAACTACCCTTTGGGATTGGAAGAGTGAGCAGGGCCCGGAGCCGCTTACTGTTGACGGTTGGTTGGTTGGTTGGATGAGTTTTACGTCGCACTAGTGTTGCGCAATGGGTTGAAAAAAAATTGAAATGTTGAAAAAAAATGTAATGTTGAAAAAAAAAACATGTAAAATGTCATGAGGATATTAGGAGTCTTAATTTTTGAGCGCTAACAGCACATTGCCAATAATTGCAACTTCTTTCTAAAAGTTTTGTTTTTTAAGTTTGCTTTTCTTAGTACAGTCGGTAACAAAAGTTTCCGAACACTAGCAAAAATTCCTATGTAAAAAATGTACACTTAATACAGTTTTGTTAAATAAATCGTTGTCGAATCCTGTTCTTAGTCAGTCTAAAAACAGGATTCATTTAACAAAACTGTTTTAAGTGTACTTTTTTTTATATAGAAATTTTTGCTAGTGTTCAGAGACTTTTGTTGCCGACTGTATAATACCAAACTTCACCGACAGGTGATGTTATTCAGTGGGGAAATATGCTTCCACAATTGATGATTATTTAAATTCCATTTTCACATTTAGAAAATTTCACAACCGTTAAATTTGCACTCATTTTCTGAAATAGTTTAATTATTTTTATTTTTGAATAAAAAATAATAATACAAATAAAAAATAAAAAAATAAACTGCATATTTTTTTTTTTTTTTTGGGGGGGGGGGGGGGGGGCTGGAAAATAAAATGCAAAAAACCAATTTTCGGAAAAAGAATATTAGGTAATGGGTATTGTGGAAACAGATATCCTCACAGAATAACATTGCTTTTGACTACTGGCAAGAGTACAGTCGGTAACAAAAGTGTCCGAACACTAGCAAAAATTCCTATATAAAAAAAGTACACTTAATACAGTTTTGCTGAATAAATCCTTGTCGAATCATGTTCTTAGCCAGTCTAAGAACAGGGCTCGACAAGGATTTATTTAGCAAAACTGTATTAAGCGTACTTTTTTTACATAGGAAATTTTGCTAGTGTTCGGATACTTTTGTTACCGACTGTACATTCGGCAGCAAAAGTATTCGAGCAGTAGCAAAAATTCCTATGTAAAAAAAAGTACGCTTAATACAGTTTTGTTAAATAAATCCTTGTCGAATCCTGTTCATAGTGACAAACTGCCAAAAGTGGTTACTGTCCCCAATAAATTGAGACATCCAGTCACTTTAGTTAACCCCTAATTTCTGGACATTTGGTAACCCTAGTTTAAATATCACATGATAGGTACGTAATGAGCAATTTCTGGAAGTCTAGAGTCTACCCCAACAAGTGGTCCAGGACGAGGCATGTCATTACCATTGTGTGTACCAGCAAAAGTATCCGAGCACTAGCAATAATCCCTCTAAAAAAAAGTACACTTAATACTGCATTGTTAAATAAACCCTGTCGAGTCATGTCCTTAGTCTAACAACATGATTCAACAAGGATTTATTTAACAAAACAGTGTTAAGTGTAATTGTTTGGCATCAGAATTATTTTCTAGTGCTCGGATACTTTTGCTGCCGGTTGTACAAGAAAGCTCAGCAATCACTTAGACACACGAATGTACTCTTTGCACACATGAAAAAAAAAATGACTGTGTAACCCTCATTGAGCAGATATACTAGTAGAGTACGGATTCCCTATATTGTCTATGGAGAAAAATTCCCGGAACATCACTACGGTTTTTGCGCCTTCTTTTGGTAATAATCGCTGTCTTGGCAACTGGTTCTTGGGATTTTGCATGTTTTAAATGGTTTGTTCCTCTTACCACCAAAACTCTAAACAAAAGTCCCTCTCGCGGTCACCGAAACGGGAGAGGATCCCTTCCGTGGAGGATCAAAATTGTGATGGCATGTCTCCGGACCACCTTTAGAGGTTTGTCCCAGACCGTCGCCAATTGCCCATCTGAGCAGCACTAGTGCGACGTAATACCCAACCATTCATTCATCCAAACAAAATTCAAACGGAACAGCTTTTAAACAATAACAAGGATTAGATTACTTGCTTTCCATTTCAGCTAGTGTAGGTTTTGGTATATGTTTAATTTACACCCAATCGAAATATAAAACAGCGATAACAAAGGTGGAGGAAACTTGCCTTGGTGGAATTTTCATGTCGGTTTGGTGGATGGTTGGTTGGTTGGTTGGGTTTTACGTCGCACTAGTGCTGTGCAGATGGGCAATTGGCGACATTCTGGGACTCACCCCTAGAGGTGGTCCGGAGACATACCTCTGGGGGGTCACCGAAGCGGGAGAGCCATCCCTTCCGTGGAGGATCAAAATTGCGATGGCATAATTTTTGATGGGAACATGGAGGACATTGCGGCCACGACAGATTTTACGTGCACCAGCCACCATTAGTGTACACGACGGTCTTTGGCCGGCTCGAGTACCGAACCCGCAATCTTCCAATTACGAGGCCGGCGCTCTACAAATTGGGCTACCGCGGCCCGTCGATTTGGTGGATGATTTGACTAAATGGTGGAGATCTGATGTGGGATAGCAAAAAGTTTACTAGTCCGGGGTGTACTCTAATATCTTGTCGATGGTACCGCTTGTGAATGCATCTCAAAGTGCACGAAATTCGGTAACTCAATAGTCGAAACAGGGTGACAAAATTTCTTCCAATCCGAGCGCAGACTCATTTCCTGTAGTTCGAAAAATAATAAGAAATTGTTTATTTATAACTTTTTAATAGTGTGGTTATTTAAAATTCAAAAATCAACGCCGTAATTACATTCGTTTAATAATTTTAATGCTTCGTATTTATAAAAGTACTCTAAACTGGTCACTATAAACATATTAAAAAAGAATAATTTCAGAAACCAGATGATTCAATCATATAATATACCAAATTATAGCGCTGGGGGTCACCTAATCGGGCAGGATCAAAATTATGATGGCACGTCTCCGGACCATCCTTAGGGGTGCGTCCCAGACCGTCGCCAATTACCCGTTGCGCAGTACTAATGCGGCATTAAATCCAATCAACCATATGCTTTCCTATCGTCCCTATAATGCGTCATGATTGAGAAAGTAAAGTTATGGCTGCAAGAATTCATAATTTATCGCCCCGAAATTTCGCTAAATAAATTCAGTACCTTTTTCTAAAAATAGCGGTCTGTGAGACCGGTGTTCCCGGTAAGCATGATGAAAACATGTTCCGGGCAAAGGGTTAACACTGTTTTGTTAAATAAATCCTTGTTGAATCATGTTGTTAGACTAAGAACATGACTCGACAAGGTTTATTTAACAAACCAGTATTAAGTGTACTTTTTTTTGAGAAGGATTATTGCTAGTGCTCGGATACTTTTGCTGGTACACACAATGGTAATGACATGCCTCGTCCTGAACCACTTTTTTGGGTGGATTCTAGACTTCCACAAATTGCTCATTACGTAGCTATCATGTGATATTTAAACTAGGGTGACCAAATGTCCTGAAATTAGGGGGTTAACTAAAGTGACTGAATGTCTCAATTTATTGGGGACAGTCACCACTTTTGGCAGTTTGTCACTATGAACAGGATTCGACAAGGATTTATTTAACAAAACTGTATTAAGCGTACTTTTTTTACATAGGAATTTTTACTACTGCTCGAATACTTTTGCTGCCAAATGTACAGTCGGTAACAAAAGTATCCAAACACTAGCAAAATTTCCTATGTAAAAAAAGTACGCTTAATAGAGTTTTGCTAAGTAAATCCTTGTCGAACCATGTTCTTAGACTGGCTAAGAACATGATTCGACAAGGATTTATTTTGCAAAACAGTATTAAGTGTACTTTTTTTATACAGGAATTTTTGCTAGTGTTCGGACACTTTAGTAACCGACTGTACTCTTGCCAGTAGTCAAAAGCAATGTTATTCTGCGAGGATATCTGTTTCCACAATACCCATTACCTAATATTATTTTTCTGAAAATAGTTTTTTCGCATTTTATTTTCTAGCCCCCTCCACCCCTCCCCCCCCCCCAAAAAAAAAAAGCAGTTTATTTTTTTATTTATTATTTGTATTATTTTTTATTCAAAAATAAAATGTAAAAAATAAAAATAATTAAACTTTTTTAGAAAATGAGTGCAAATTTAACGGTTGTGAAATTTTCTAAATGTGAAAATGGAATTTAAATAATCATCAATTGTGGAAGCATATCTCCCCACTGAATAGCATCACCTGTCGGTGAAGTTTGGTATTATACAGTCGGCAACAAAAGTCTCCGAACACTAGCAAAAATTTCTATATAATAAAAAGTACACTTAAAACAGTTTTGTTAAATGAATCCTGTTTTTAGACTGACTAAGAACAGGATTCGACAACGATTTATTTAACAAAACTGTATTAAGTGTACATTTTTCACATAGGAATTTTTGCTAGTGTTCGGAGACTTTTGTTACCGACTGTAATAAGAAAAGAAATCAAACTTAAAAAACAAAATTTTTAGAAAGAAGTTGCAATTAATGGCATATCTACGTAATGTGCTGTTAGCGCTCAAAAATTGAGATTCCTAATATCCTCATAACATTTTACATGTTTCTTTCTTTTTTTTTTTTTTTTTTTTTTTTTCAACATTAAGGGGATTGCCCATTGCGCAGCACTCGTGCGACGTAAAACTCATCCAACCAACCAAACAACCGTCAACACTAAGCTGCTCCGGGCCCTGCTCACTCTTCCAACCCCAAAGGGTAGTTTCCTAGTTTGAACTGGTTTTACGTTGTACTAGTGCCACGCTGTGGACAATTGGCAACGGTCCGGGACTCGTTATAGGGTTGTTCTGAGATATGCTATCCTCTACAGGTTGAGTGTATTTTACGTTGCACTAGTGCTGCAGTTAGATAGACTTGGCGTCTTCGACGTTTATCGCCAAGCGTGCCGGTACCCTATTCTAGGAATCTGCTCCGCAATTCCCTACACTAAGCCTAACCTTTAGCGGTCTCAGAGACCGATGTTCCGGTATAAGGGTTAAATATACTTTCACATCTTCAGCGAAAATTAATTCATTTTAAAGATGGAATTTAGTTTTGACGATCTGTTTGCATATATGTGACAATATTCTATTTTCAATTTTTTTTCTTTTTCAAGTGAAAGTTTTGTTTTATATTGTGGAAGGATCGCTCACGTATTTTATTACCGAACACCATTTTTGATATTTACTATTATAATGACAGGCATAATCAGTATTTCAAGACATTGTTTAAAGGAGTAATTTGTAATATTATAGCAATACGTGTAATGAGTATTAGGTAAATAGTACGTTAAAAGTAAAGAAATATTTCGAAAATGTGGATTTAAAATAATTTTGAAATTAAATTTAAATTAAAGTGTCCTTTCATAGCAGCTTTTTCTTTCTTTCTTTTTCTCCTCCTCCTTCTTCTTCTTCTTCTTTTTTTTTTTTTTTTCCAAATTAAAAATCTCCAGGTCAAGTTTTAGTTAGTGAATACAATAATTATAACTTCAGCTTATTCTGCTTCCAAAGATATAATCTCTTGAATTGTTTTAGAAAGGTAAATCTCTAGACTATCCGTTCTACAAATGCATATATAACAATATTTTATGTTCGACTTTTTTTTTTCTTTTTAAGCATGCTTAATTTTGTAATTTGTTTTAAATGTTTTGTTTTATATTGTACAAGGGTTGTTGGTGCATTGTATCCCTTGCATCATTTATGATATTTATTATTATAGTAATGCCATAATGACTACTTCGAAAAACTGTTTAAAACAGTAATTTACAGTATCATGTGCAACACACGCATGCAAATATTAACTACAACACATGCGAACAAATGTTGATTAAATAATACATTAAAAATAGACAAAATTTTCTAAAATATGGGTTTAAAGGTGTTTAGATGCACGTTTCAGCATTAGATTATCATGACACAGCAGATTTATTTATTAGAATCTAAAAATATATAAGAGTGGTATTAATTAATAGCTATAACGTTTAAGACTTAAATTTAATATTATCTATATAAAATCTTGGATTATTTTACAAAACTGCAGAAATTTGAATCTCTGTCCTATACACGTAGGCGCAAAATCATCTAATGCAATATAAAAAGATGTTGTGTAAACGCATAAAATCTCTTAAATAACTGCAAGAAAGTGAAGGTCAAGATGATGAAATAGGCATATAAAAACGAAACAATAATGTTAGTCATTGAAAAAAGCATTGAAGTCTGTCAGAAATTACCTTATGGTGCATCTTTCAGGCAGCAAAATATTACAGATTTTTTTTTTCTTTTTTGAACGTTATACTGAAATACCTTTGGGCTGTAATGGAGAGCAAAACAAGATACCAGGTAAAAAATAAATATAGCTTAAATCTTGGTTGGATGAAAATCAAATCTTAAACTTTAAAGACAAGCATTTCTCATGAGACATTTACTATTTTTTGTGCAAAAAATCAAACCAATAATTTTTTTTTTTTTTTATACCGAAGTAATGAATTGCTATTCAAAAATTTAGACAGTGATTGCGTTTAACTTTAACCCGGTAGCACTCGCTGGGGTGACTCAGTTACCCCAAAAAAGACAATTCATTGGAATAGGTAGCCGGTTTCGAAAAATCGCCAACATGGCGCTTTTCTTATCGTGCCGAAAATTGCAACCCTCCACAGCATACGTAAGAGAGTGCGAGTTACGTCAAACAGAACGCTGAATACACGTGGATTAGACTAGAAAGAGTTTATTAGTGTCGCTCTAGAACTGCATAGTGAGCTATTGGAGACAATATTGATTTTAAGCCTAGGGTTTAAAATACGTATGGAAACAATTTATTATATATACACATGCATGTTTTGATTATATATACATATATATATATATATATATATAATTTAAACATTATATATAAAATTAAATACACATAATATTATATGTAAATAATATAACACTTTAACCCATCCCTTAAAGTTAATCACAGACTATCGCTAATATCCCACTGCGCAGTTCTAGTTAGACGTTAAACTCACTCAACCTCATTCTTGATGAAAAAAAAAGAAAGAAAAGAAAAACTCCTCCAAACGCCATTTTTTTAAAAATAACTTTTGGGGGAAAATGTTTAAAATCGATTATACACTAATCTCTATAAGTATATAGTGAGCGTCTTCAAATAACGAAAAAAAAAAATACTGAATATTTAAATTTAGTTATAATATATTACCTTAAGAGGTCATACCTTCCGTGGAGGATCAAAATTGTGATGGCATGTCTCCGGACCATCTTTAGGGGTACATTCAATTACCCATAGCGCAGTACTAGTGTGACGTTAAAAATCAACCAACTAATTATAGAGCGTCTCCAATTGCCCATTGCGTAGCATAACGCAACGTTAATTCCGCTCAGCGCGGCTCCCTTAATTTGTATTCATTAAAATATCATTAAATTAATTAGACCGGTAGCACTCGCATGGGATGATTGAGTCACCACAACTGCTAAAACTTTTTAGGGGTACATACAAATGAAACACTTCCAGTTGCAAAGCCGTTTGCAAGCGTTCCAAATCTATGACTGCAGTCGGCAGCAAAAGTATCCGAGCACTAGCAAAAATTCCTATATGAAAAAAGCAAACTTAACACTGTTTTGTTAAATAAATCCTTGTCGAATTATGTTCTTAAACTGGTTGAAAACAGGATTCGACAAGGATTTTTTTAACAAATCTTCATTAAGTGTACTTTTTTTCCATAGGAATTTTCGCTAGTGCTCTGTTACTTTTGCTGCTGACTGTATTTTAAAAAAAAACTTGCAAAATTTACGTCATCGAAATTGCAAGCGTTCCGTTTGTATGTAACCCTAAAGAGAGAGCGGACGTGCGTTTTATGTCACACTAGTGCTACGCTAAGACAATTGGCTACAGTCTAGTACACACCACTTAAGGGTGTATATTTTTTGTATATTTACAGGGTGGGTAGGCAGGCTGGGTTTAACGTCGCGCTAGTGCTGCATTATTGGACAATTGGCGACGTACAAGGACTCACTCCTAAGGATGGTCCAGAGACATACCATCACAATTTTGATTCTCTACGGAGTAGATGGCTCCCTTGCTTCGGTGACATCTTATATTTACCGATAAATGTATGTACATGGTTGAGATTATATAGGTTTCAGGTAGCACTAGTGCTACACTATTGACAAATGGCAACTGTCTAGGATACGCCCCGAAACGTGGTCAGAAGACATCAGTGGCGGCTCGTGAATGACGTTTTGGGAGGGCTGCAGGCTAATGACTGAAAACAGTATGTTAACAACGAAAACGTTTTCTTTTAATTGGCTCTTGAAGTGTTAACATATTTACTTAGATTGTCGAAATAAGCGATTTTTGTACTTTTTCTAGACGTTTCGATGAAGTACAGACATATCATCAAAATGTTGGTCCTCCATGGAGGGGAATGGAGCCTTCATGGTGAAGATAGATTAAATCGGAGAATCATTTTGAATGATTCTCGATCATTTGAATGGGATAATTTTGAATGGGATTCACCCATCCTTATGGGTGAGTCCCAGACTATTTGTCAATTGCCCAAATCGCAACACTAATGTGACGTAAAACCCAATCAACAAACCATTTAATATTCCATTTAATATCTTACTTTAAAAAGCAAAACTATTCGAGCTATGTAAACCTTCGTATACAAATTTCGTATGGCAGATCTTCATTTCAAATTACACTTTCATTATTGTTTGCACAAATATGAGGCTTTCGCTAAATCTGTTTGCTCCATGTGTTGCTAACAATAATGTAATGATGGGGTCAATGATGAGAAAATGCTGACACAAACTGAGCAGAAGGAACAAAATGAGAGTTTACTATTTTTGGCGAATTAGCACACTTATGGCATCAGGCAGCTGCAACTGAATTCCAACAGTTCGAGGGTTAGCGCGCGCCTTCCACCGGGTTAAAATTTAGATTTGTAATAGTACAATTACCAAAATCTGTAAACGTATTATAAATCCCTGTTAAAATATTAGATGCTAAATACAAGTGTTTGATTTGGTAAAATATCGCTTTTTTTAAATTAAAAAATGTGGTTTATCTGTTGAAAAATTTTAAGAACGATTACGAGTTTAAGTGAATTTTTGCTCACATGCATGGTCTGTCCCGAAAGTAATGCGCCCATTTTTATTTTAAGAAATTTATTGAAACGATTCATACAGTTACTCAATATTCTTCAAAATACATCCCTCCTGCTTCAACACACTTGTTTCGATGCGATTTCCATGCTTTATATGCGTCCTGGCAGTCCGTCACAGAGGTGCCCTTTTGTAATCTCGTCGTAGCCGCCAAAATGTTCTCAAGGCCCCCAAATGCTGTCCTTTGAGGAATGTTTCAGTCTTCGGGAACGAAACACGTCGGACGGAGACAAATCAGGACCATAAGGTGGCTGGGGGAGCGTTGAGACGCTGGCAGCATTATCATGGTGCAGCTTCCAGGAATTCTTGACCTTGCGCCTGACGCGGTTGACCCGTTGCTTTAGCCTTTTCAGTACTTCGACGTAGAATTTGGCGTTGACTGGTTGGCCTGGTGGAACAAATTAAAAATAGACCAATCCCTTGGATTAAAAAAAAAAAAAAAAAAAAGAACATAACTTTGACTTGCGATTTGCTCATTCTCGCCTCTTTTGTTCGTGAGAACGACGTCGTTAAACAATAATGTTATGTCTGTAACATTCTGTTTTTTTTTTCAATGAAAAATTAAGATCATTTATGGATAATTTTAAATACAATTCTAAAAAAAAAAAAAAAAAAAAAAAAAAAAGAAAAAAAACATTAGTTTTATATTCGGAAAAAATATTACAATTGTTCACGGCGAGAAGTCACCTCGAAGAACCTCTCACTGTGGTATTAAAAATCCGCCTTGGGTGTTACGAATAAATACATGCTTAATAAATCAGTGCATGCTTAATAGATGTTTTAATAAAACCCTACAAATATACAGATTTGAAACATTAAGGTTTGCGCTAGTGATATATTTGGTTTGATTTGAATTGTCATTTCACGGTCTTTTTTTTTTTTTTTTTTTTTTTTAAATCACATTTAACGTTTATTAGACGAGAATGATCAGCTTAAATCTCATTGCGAACTACTAGGAATATCCATTCTAACTCTGATATTCAAGAAACGCGTTACACTTCTTACAGTTCTCTGTTTCTAAAGACAAAAAGGGGACCTATAAAAAGTTGAAAGAGAAAGTTTGGAGTTATCCTCTAAAAAGTAACGTTTAAAATGCATCATAGCTGTAGCATCTGATCATGAGGCTATTTTTAAATTATCTGTATTCATTTGTATTTTAACATCCCGTTGTAGAGAAGATTTATAATTGATTGTGCTTTCAGTAACTTTTAATTACGATAATTTTCATATCAGCCAAAAAGTCGTCAAATTTAATGCCTTTAAGAAAAATTAATGCATTATGATATTATATATATATATATATATATATATATATATATATATATATATATATATACACTGCATAAAGAAAGTAGACGGACACTTACTTGTAATACTTTAAAGACGTTTATTTCTTTAATTAAAGATATGAGGTTCATTTATCTAATATAATTATATTTCTGATACATCATATATTATTATATTTTGGATATAGATTCAATCCTTTTGAATTATGTAGTGGAAAAATTCAGGAAACAAAAATGGTGCATATTTGCACTGTAAGTTTTCTTTAAAAAAGTAGACGGACACATCTTGTATCTCTAAAATAAAACATTTTTAGTAAGGCGTTCGTCTCCCATTTGCTTTAAAAAGTTCGTATACTCTGTTAGGCTTCGAATCAATGAGATTCTGAATCTTTTTTTGACAGAAAATTTCCCAAATATTTGTAAGAGCTTCTTTGAGCTGGTGAATTGTCTCATACTGGGGTCCACCCTCATAAATTTCATGAGCAAGTATAGCCCAAATGTTTTCTACAGGATTCATATCCGGTCTCTTGGCTGGTCAAGGTAAAACATTGAAGTCGTTCTCATGAAACAATTTTTAACGTTGTTAGCTGTGTGTATTGGCGCTCCATCTTGTTGGAAAATCCAGTTTTCTCCTCCAAGATCACACGCAAATATCAAAACCTCACTGCTTTAGTGCTTTAATATAACCTTTGTGAGTCTGCTTCTTACTTAGGAACACTAAATTTGTCCTTCCACCATAGCCAACAGCTAGCCACACCATCACGCCACCACCACCAACTTACCGAGTAGAGTACACTTTGTCTTCTTTCTCCAAACTGTGCCAAAAATATTGATATCGATCTGGGTCGTCTAAATTAAATTTTTTCTCATCTGAAAAAAACTACAGATATCCATTCTGTAGACCAAGACATATGGTTTTGAGCCCACTGTAGACGTTTTGTCACGTGGTGATAATTCCTGCATGGATGATGTTTTCTCTTCTTATATTGAAACAGCTCTGAGTTCTTAATGTAGTTATAAATTGTCTGAGAAGGTACTTTAGTAATTCTTGTGCGTATTCGAACTCTGCGAATTGATGCTCCAGCTTTTTTCAGCTCAGTAAAAATTTTTCTTTGGTCTCTAAGCGAAAGTTTCTTTGGCAGGCCACTCTTTTTCCTTACGCCAGGGGCTTCAGGAGCACGTAGAAAATCGCTGATGCTACTTTTGCTTATTAAAAGTAGACTACTAATTTCTCTGACTCCTTTATTAAAATTTTTTCAGTGCCATAATCTGTTCTTTCCGGTAATCAGTTAGAGGAATTCCTCGTGGCATGGCGCATTCATCTCCAAGAAATTTAACTACGTAAAACCATCTTATCAAGCACGTTAGCAATTGACAAAATGCCAAATGTACTCTTTAACTACATTTCTTGCGACCATGGAAGCCTCTGCGGAAGTGCGATTCAACGAGTCCACTAGTAAAATAGGGGAGACAAGCTTTTCGTTGAGAGAAAATTAGCGATAAGGGAATACCGAATGACTGGATGTTTACTAAATTCAAACCAGTTGGTCATCTTGGAAACCCTCCAAGATTTTCGACTCGTCTTCACTGCTAGGCACACTATACATGATTTTAAACAGATATTTTCCGCTAAACACGATTCTGCAAAAAAAAAAAAAAAGTATGGTTTCCATTTTTAAAAAATGAAGTTTACCTACTAAAAAATGAAGTTATTACCTTTCCGGTAATCAGTTAGAGGAATTCCTCGTGGCATGGCACATTCAAGATTTTCGACTCGTCTTCACTGCTAGGCACACTATACATGATTTTAAACAGATATTTTCCGCTAAACACGATTCTGCAAAAAAAAAAAAAAAAAGTATGGTATTACCTTTCCGGTAATCAGTTAGAGGAATTCCTCGTGGCATGGCGCATTCAAGATTTTCGACTCGTCTTCACTGCTAGGCACACTATACATGATTTTAAACAGATATTTTCCGCTAAACACGATTCTGCAAAAAAAAAAAAAGTATGGTTTCCATTTTTAAAAAATGAAGTTTACCTGTTAAAAAATGAAGTTATTACCTTTCCGGTAATCAGTTAGAGGAATTCCTCGTGGCATGGCGCATTCATCTCCAAGAAATTTAACTACGTAAAACCATCTTATCAAGCACGTTAGCAATTGACAAAATGCCAAATGTACTCTTTAACTACATTTCTTGCGACCATGGAAGCCTCTGCGGAAGTGCGGATTCAACGAGTCCACTAGTAAAATAGGGGAGACAAGCTTTTCGTTGAGAGAAAATTAGCGATAAGGGAATACCGAATGACTGGATGTTTACTAAATTCAAACCAGTTGGTCATCTTGGAAACCCTCCAAGATTTTCGACTCGTCTTCACTGCTAGGCACACTATACATGATTTTAAACAGATATTTTCCGCTAAACACGATTCTGCAAAAAAAAAAAAAAAAGTATGGTTTCCATTTTTAAAAAATGAAGTTTGTGTCACGTACGGCCCCCAGGGGTCCCCGGGACCCACTTGTGATATCTCATATAGTACAATATTTAATTACATGAAACTTTTCAAATCAAAATTTTCAGTAAATTTTCTTTCCTTTCGAGATGTTTTGGTGTATCCATACTTATGAAACACCCTGTATATGTATTTTATGTTATTGTTTGCAAAATGTGTTTTATCTTATAATACATATCCTATCTAAATATTCTATATAATATCCTATCTAAGCATAATTTATTTTAATTTAATTTACTTAGCAACATTTTTAAATACAAGTGTTAAAAAATAATATTTTTGAAATTTTCGAAGCATCATTAAAAAAAGTGTTGATAATATATATCTATACACATTATACGTTACTTTTTTTTAATAGTCTATATATGTAATAAATTATAAAAAAATGGTGTGTTTATAAACATTGTCATTTTATTAAAGTGAACTGATCCTTTATATTCAGTTTCAAGAACTTTAATTTTACAAATAATGCAATTTATTAATTTTTATAAATTAAACATTAAAAAATTTAGTAATAGCGTTTCATTATTAATTAAATTTGAGAGCTAGACTCAACTTATTGAACGGGGAACTAATATTAAATTTGATTGGGAAAATTATTTTTAAAAAATTGTGAAGTTTTGTGATAATAAATGCAACAATTTTTAAATGTATAAAGTTACGTATAAATAATTTGAAACGTATTTAATACCTCATAAATGAATAATTTTTAAATATCTTGCTTGATTTAGAAATTAAAGATACATATTTCATAGTTGTTTGGAATCCCACATATGTACATATTGCCATATCAAATAACTATTCAAATGTATTGTGAATAACCATCTTCAACAAAGATTAAGATGTTCTAAGTAACAGTATGAAATGTGGATTAACTTTATGCGAGGTTATATCGCTTCCTTATATAACAATGCACCACAGAGCTGGCAAGTTTAAAAGAATGACTACAAAATTATATATATATATATATATGCTTCTTTGCTCTTTTTTCAGCAAATAAGTAGTTTTACGAGTGTTTCTTCCCTCCGTTTTATAGTTTTAGTCCTTAACATTCCACTCTTTTCTCTGCAAGTTCTTATATTTTATGGTGTTTGTTCATAGTTTTCTACTCTATCTTTTAAACGCTAGCTCTGTGGTGCTTTCTTATATTTTTGTGCTTTTTTGGGCTTTTTGCACCAAATAAGTAGTTTTACGATAGTTTCTGTATTCTGTTTTATTGTTTTAGTTGTTAAAATACCCCCTCCTTTTTTCTCATGCGAGTTTTTGTATTTTATGGTGCTTATTCAAAGTTTTGTGCTCATTTTTTTAAACGCCAGCTCTGTTGTGCATTTTTATACTTTTTGTTTTTCTTTGGATTTTTTGCTCTAAATAAGCAATTTCGCGAGTTTTTTTGTCTTCAATTTTATTGTTTTAGTTGTTAAAATACCCCCTTTTTTCTCATGCGAGTTCTTGTATTTTATGGCGTATATTCAAAGTTTTGTACTCATTCTTTTAAATACCAGCTGTATCGTGCTTTCTTATATATATATATATATATATATATATATATATTTGTGCTTCTTTGGGCTTTTTGCACCAAATAAGTAGTTTTGCGAGTGTTTCAGTCTTCAATTTGTTTGTTTTATTTGTTAAAATCCCCCCTTTTTTCGCTGCAAGTTCTTGTATTTTATGACGTTTATTCAAAGTTTATTTAATTCATCGCTGCCTGCTACACAAAGTGTGTATGATTGATCCTGGCAAGTTGAAATTATATTTACTGTAAATTTTTGCAGCGTGCTCTACTGAAAACATCTTTTGCGTGCAAGTATTTTGTGTATTATTCTATTATGAAATATTTTTGTCAACATTATTTTTCCATAGCATATGGATTTTTCACAGCGTAGCACTATAGAGCGGCGTGAAGTCTACTCACGCTTTCTATCATGCCATAGAATACACGTATTTTCTGGTATCTCTGTTTCCAGATATTTTCTATAAAAACAGATCTTTTTTTTTTTTTTTTTTTTTTTTATGAATATATGCAATAGAATTTTTAGTTTCATGATTTGGCACAGGCATTATCTTGAATACTATTTTTACATATGTATATAAATTCTCGTAATATTATATCCACGATAATTTTTATAAATTGTTATTAACTATTTCTTAAAAAAAAAAAAAAAAAAAAAATGGTATTCATAGTGATGTCTGCATTAACGGCCATTTACCGTCGCCGGAAGCCCGAGCCAATGTTATTCTATGGGAAAATTTTTATTACAAATAATTTATTAACTAATACATATTTTTAAATTCTGTTTTCACATTCAGAAAATTCCCAACTGTTAAATTGACGTACCTTTTTTAAAAATGTATTTTTTAAATTTTTAATATTTTATTTTGAATTTGCAAAATGAAAAATTTCACATATAAAAATTCGTATTTTGCAGCGTCAAAAGAAAATATAAAAAATTAAAAACATAATTTTTTAAAAAAAGGTCCGTCAATTTAACAGTTGGGAATTTTCAGAATGTGAAAATACAATTTAAAAATATGCATTAGTTAATAAGTTATTTGTAAAGAAACATTTTCCATAGAATAACATTAGCTTCAGGTTCCGGCGGCGATGAGTGAAGCGGGCCCTTCAGCCCTGAAGGATAAAAAATTATTTTTAATATATTTATTTAAATGCGGTATTAATATTTTCCGCGCTGCAGTACACTATATACAACGTGACGGTCACATTTAGAAAAATAAATAATTCTCATAGGTTACAAAATTTTTTTAATTACTTTGTCAAAGACTATTACAATACAATCAGCTATGCATACTAAACAATATTTATAGCAATGAAATCCTAATTTGTGCATATTACAAATTATTAAGTGGTAACAAAAAACATTTGGTGGTAACATTTGGTAAAAATTATTAAGTGGTAACAAAAACATTTGGTGGTAACATTTGGTACAAATTATTAAGTGGTAACAAAAAACATTTGGTGGTAACATTTGGTACAAATTATTAAGTGGTAACAAAAACATTTGGTACAAATTATTATGTGGTAACAAAAAACATTTGGTACAAATTATTAAGTGGTAACAAAAAACATTTGGTACAAATTATTATATGGTAACAAAAAACATTTGGTACAAATTATTAAGTGGTAACAAAAAACATTTGGTGGTAACATTTGGTACAAATTATTAAGTGGTAACAAAAAGACGCCAGTTTCCTGGCGTGATGGCGCTGCAATTCCCAGCCATCTGGAACTAAATCATCTAGATTCTACCTATTTATACATATTTCCATTAATATCCCTCACAAGACTTTTTATTTTCATAAAATACGATTTCAAATCCACAACATTGTTTTTGACTTATGATACAGCTTCTGAGCTGATTTATTTTGAGTTTGCGGTGAGAAATCTTTCCTGTTTTTTTTTTTATTTCATCTAGGAATCGTATTTTGTAATATCAAAAGTTTCAGAAATTCACAGTCATTTGTTGGGTACTCGCTAGTCTTTGAATCTGACTATTATGACATATATCCGCCACTTAGAGCCTCCTAGATCTGCATTACACTTTATATTTGCACCCACTTGAAAAAACTCGGTAAATTGATTATTATGATCAATGACAAGTGTAATCAGCTGATATATATATATATATATATATATATATTAACTCGTGGTCTCTGTATTATAAAATGTTATCGAATTCAGACCTTTTAAAACTCGAAGAGTGTGGTGTCATTTCTTTTAAATTTGGATATGTCAATGAAAATTTCCGAAACTCTTCTACAACAATTAAGCTTCTTCTTCTTCCTAAAAAAATATTATTATAGTCAATCAAACAAATGTGTGTGGATTAAAATATTTTAATAGTTTTTCTTTCTTTTTTTTTTTTTTTAAATATGCTTACAGGCTTTGGTAATTTTACTATTCCAATTCTAAATTTTAAATAGCAATTTCTATACTCTTGCTTGAACATACATTACATTAATTAAAAAATGCTTTTCAAATATTCATGTGTTAGATTTTGTATTCACAAAAAAAAAAAAAAAAATCATATGAAATTTTGGTCAGTTAACGTTTAGTTTTTACTTAAATTTAATTAAAGTTTAAGTAATCTCTAATTCTTGTCAAGTGTCTTCATTTTCGCTTTATTTTTGTTCAATCTTATTTCTGTATCAATGAGCAAATACAAAATACTTTTTATAGTATCTTGCTACTTAAAACGCAGGTAGCACATAACGTTGTTATAGCGTTGAAAACAAGTCTGAACAGCGAAAAATTAGTTATACCATCGTTGTAACAGCGTTATGTGCTTCTGAGGAAGATTGCATATTAAAAGAAATGCTTGGCATAGATGCAGACTTTCATCGTAGTTAATATTATTTTAAACACGTTATTTTGTATGTATTTCACTATCAAATGCTTCGCTTTTTTCCAGATCCCTTAAGTGTTTACGAATTTGCAAAGTATCGTAGTAATTTTCATCAGCTGCTTTTGTAACACTTTAATAGGCCAGACCCAAAAAAACGATATTATATCTTGTAAATATAATGAATTGAATTTTGAAGCCTTTTAATTATCAAGTTAGACCAGTCTAGTCTGAAAGATTTTTATATTCTTATAAACAAAACTGTTGCACTATAAAATTCAATTTTTAACGTTAATTGAAACCATCTGAAATCATAGTTTTAGAAATATTTCTTAATTTTTGATACACTGTTCAGTCAATATCTGCTCGTATGAGTTGTTATAGTTCTTTGACTTACTGCTTTAAACAGCTTTTATTTAAATAGTCACTATGACATCAGTATAATTGTAAACATAAAAAATGGTGCAATGCGATGAAATACAAGATAAGTCCTTCTACTGTTTAAAATTAAATTTCTTTGAAAAACACCTGAATATATAATGTTATCATGCACATACATACGTATATGTATATCGGTGTATAGACAGATAGACAGAACAGTTAAATTAAATTCCGTAGCAAACATATAATATTTTTTATTGAAGTTATAAAGCATAATTATCGTGCATTTTATATAATAATAGAGAAGAGAAAAACCATTTAATGAAAACACATGTGACAAGATGTGACACTAAATAAAGATTTACGTAAAACATTATTTAAAATGCTTAACCATATGTTACATAAAACAGAGAGCAATGGATCCGGATTCATTTAAGAAATCCCCTACATATCTATATTGTGTTATATACTACATTAAAGTATGCTACATACTACATTAAAGTACTATATACTACATATACTACATTAAAGTATACGAAGAATATTATTTTAAAAAAGCAGTGTTTTTGTTTACATCAAATTAAAAGCAATGTGTTCGTTGAGCATTTTAATAAATAGCTTATAATGTACCACATATCTTTGAGTGCTTCTGCGCTCAAACTTTTTAAGATGTTAATACAATTCTCTATGAATGACACGCTTTTTTTCATTTCAAACACGTATTCCTTTATGTTTAGTGCAGTATAACGATAGTAATGCACCCATTTAACAATTTTCCTTGCTGGGTAAATTGTTTTGAAATTATTTTATGCATCTCTACACAAGAACCGTTAGTTCTTTTTGTTGCATTTTAAATAGCTTTCTTTTTGGGCATTAACACGAGGAAATTTCATGGCCTCTATGATAAACTGACAACAGATATTTAAAGCCTTTAAATAAGTAAAACGAAATCTTAAGTATAATTATAAATTTAATAATATACTTTATAATAAATTATTTAATAATATAAATAATGAAAATCTAAACTAATTTAGAAATACTTATTTTGCTTGTTCTTAATTATAAAGGAAAATTTAGACAAACTTAAAGAAAGCACCAGCATAAATTTATTTCAAAATAATAATAATAATTTACAAACATTTGCTTATTTAATAATAATTATAATAATAATAATAAGACATACGTTTATAAGAATTACTTGTATAAGTCGTCAAATGCATCTAATAATATTCTAACAGAAGAGTCAAAATATAGTATTTTGTCAATACTTTTTCTTTTAATATCTAATCTTATAATGATAATTTTCCAAGGTTTTCTTGTGGTGACTAAAGTGTTAATAAAATAAAGTACTTATAAATCTTCATATGTAAGAAAGACCTGTCTGCTTGTACCATAAAACATTATATTGCTAAGTGCATATATTTAAATAAAGCCACTCTATCAGAGAAATGTGTGCAGTGCACTTAAAAATAGTTATATGTATATAATTTTAAATGGGTATTTTTTTAAATGCCTTTTAATTAAATGTATATGGCAGAAATCTCACAGTCATAAAAATTTTAATTATGATACATCATTTTTTTTTTTTTTTTTTTGAAAATGTACTTGAAAGATAAACAATTACTGACTTCGTTTTGAACTGTAGTAATGTACGACTATTTCAATCACCAAAGTAATGGATGCAACGCAATATCCAACAATCAGTACAAGGAACGCTCCTTTGAGTTCGGCTATTCCTAATATTTTATGATCATTCGAAACTTTTTTAGCGGTAGGCAGACGATGAAGTTCCAATTGCAGATTTTTATCATTAAAATATTTCGAGAATAATCCAGCAGCAGTAAGACGATGGATCATTTCGTTTAACTTCTTTACACAGGGGAAATTTCTTGAAATCGGAAATGCATACATATCATTATAAAACGTATCCTCAGAAACAAAATAATATTTTGCATACGGTTCTAAAAAAATTCCACCACCAAGAAATGCTTTTTTTGTAGGATCTTTCATATATAACTCTTCTGGTCTTCCAAATGAATGTTTATTTCTCAGTAAACATTTCCCGATTGATTTCCATGTGTCAATTTCTGAATTGGCAAAAAAATATGGATACATATTTCCTTTCCATGTAGAGCATGTAAATGAATTTTTTTCTGCAGCTTTCGCTAATTCGGGAATGTTTCTTATTCCTTTAAGAGGCGGAAATGAGAGAAATGACAATAAAAGTGCTTTGTAACTATTGGTAATGACGAACACAAATAACAGCCATGTGCCTAGAAGGAGTACGGTGCTTCTTTTCTTCATTTTCAATGTTATTGATTTTTCTAGCAAACTTCCCACTAGCATAAACAGGACATTATGAAACGCCTTTTTTCGTCTTGTGAAAATATATAGGATAAATGAAATGGAAATAATAATTATTACGATTAAAACCCATAACATGTAGGAAAATGGGTAAAATAAAGCGAATTTTGCAGACACTGGCTGCATTTTATCAGTCATGAAGGCCACTTTATTATTATAAAAAGGATAACTGAAGTTAACGACTTCAGATCTGTTTGCAGTGAGTGAAATACTGCCGACTGCCAAATCCACTTCTGAATTTTTCACCATTCCAATTAATCCTGTCCAGTTTCCGTCAGCTAACCGCCTACCCCATTCACCATCAGGGGGTATAAGCACCTTATATGGAACATGGAAATATTCTGAGAGTATATGTATAAAAGCGGCCTCATTCACGTACATTACTTTACCATCTTGAAGCAGAGATTGAATTTCTATTTCAGACGCAATCAATGAAGCAACAGAAATAACACTTAATATACAGTTTTGGTTCATTTTTACGAAATATTTTTAACAAACGTTTAATGTATAACATATGATATATAAATTTACCTTCGTTAAAGAGAAAATGAGCATTATAAAGCACACATCGTATATGTCATACTGTTTTTCATCGACTAAATATGTATTTGGAGACTGGTAACAATATACATTAACAAGCATTCAAATTCAGGTGTCTATCATCATTTTGTTCAAATGCAGTGTCCCAAATCACATGAAACCTTAAATATATGAATGTTTTAAAATAAAATTATCAACTTTAATAGTATTTTAAAATAATTACCATGGTTATACTTAATTTGAATAAGCTAATACTGATAAAATATCTCATCAATAAATGTCAAAAATTAAACTTGATGTTTAAGAAAACATTTTAAAAAATTCCCGAGTTAAATATTTTTATAAAATAAAAAATTTCCTTAATTTATTTTCAAAAATGTTTTTCATTAAACTACATAAAAGTATGTTTGTGTATAGCATTCAATGTACGTCATCAGTTATACCATAATTTAAAAATATTATTCATAGATTCATGAAATAGTGAAATTAAAAATAAATAAATAATTAAATATTAAAAGTAAAATAAATATTAAGAATTTGATAATAAGAATTTAAAAGTAAGAATAAGTAATAAGATTATACATTGAAAAAAAAATATATATCCCTCTTTTGAAAACCGATGCACAAACGACTAAAGCACAAAATTATTAATATCTCACAAATGCATAACTGTAAAATATTTGAATAATATATGAAATATTATTGCTTTATTTTATTTAACTTTATTTCTCTTTATATTTATATTTAACTATATTTATATTTATTTATTTTATTTTATTTTATTAGATTTCAAAGTATCTTATAACATATCTCACTAAATAATTGCTTTTCAGCAACATGCGAGAAATATCATCAGTTGTAGAATGACTTTAAGATTTTGTTTATAGAATTATGAAATAGGAGAGTTACAAATATTAATTTATAAATTAAATATATTTATAAAATAAATAATACTGTATTTTATTTTATAATACAATTTCAAACATTTGTATTGTCAAAAACTTTTTAAAATGCTCTTTTCTATGGACAAACAATTAATAATATTTTATAAAGTGTACCAATCTTGTAATATATTTAAATAAGTTTTTTAATGTATTGATAAAGTAACAGATAATATATTTTCTTTACTGAGTATATTGACAGTATAATTCCCAAATTATACCTGCGAAAACATTGATGATAAAAATGGCTTTCGCAATAAAATAAATACATAACCTATTGCCATTTTTTCACAAAACCGGAAAATCTTTTCTTATTTCATTAATGTTATTGCAAAATAAAACACGATTCTAAAACATTTCTTGATATATCTTTTTCATATCAAACAAAATTATTCTGCAGGCAGATATTTTTGGTAAATAATGTTTAAAAATAAGTAACCACACTCTATCGAAAACATTAAAACCCGTTACATTTCTTTGTGCAACATATTACATTCTTTTATTTAGTAACTTAATTTTTATTTTTTTTTCAAAATACATAAACTTTGTGCAAACCAATGAAGCTATTGAAGTTTTTGACATGACTGGCTTCAAAAATATTCATTCTTCTTCTCAATTACATTTATTTTTCAGAAAACAACATGCATTTCTGAGATAGACAGGGTGATTAAAACAGTTTGATGGAAAATATTAAAACAAAATTTTTAAATTTACTAATTGTATTTCGATTCCTTTAATAATAAACCGAACTGTTGGTATAAAAGCTTACCGATAAGGTGGAAAGATATAAGACAACTAGTTGACTGATCTATGTCAAGAAATTTGCATTTAAAATGTATTTAAAATGTAGGTCAAAAATTTAAATAGAAAGAAATATATTGATTAACATTATTGTAAATAGGAAATATTTATAATCACGGAATGAAAAATGAAGTTTGTAAGTATTGAACACGAAAAATATTGGACTTAATTAGTATTAGTTTGAGAACTGTAGATTGAAGTTTAATATGATATGAAAAATTTCAAATTAAATATGATTGCAGTATTGATCATTCTGGAGGTATTAGAGGATTATAAATAATAAACAAGGAAAAATATTTGAAACGTTTACTTCTAAATAAGAATATTTGCTATTCATGAAAATTTTAATAGTTTCAGAAATGAACACGCACACTTTAATATCAAATTTTAAATATGTATATTGCATTTACTGTAATACATATTTCTGTACTGATAAGTACAAAGGATTTAAGTCCATATTCTTGATTTTTCAGGAGACGAAAAATAAAGTTAAACTAACAAAAAACAAATCAGAAGAATCGATTAGGGAATAGGGATTATGTTGATTTATACTCTTTATACCATTCAGTGATTGTCAACCTTCATTTAAAAACAGGAAAAAACTGAATTACATATTTTATACCATACATGAATGGTAAATTTCTGACTTGAACCTTTTTTTCACCAATCGATTTTCTCAAAGACTAAATGACATAGACTTAAATCCTTTATACCAATCGACTGAGAGTTTTTTTCTAAGTCTGACTATGTACGTAACTCAAAATCGACATTGTTGGACTTAAATCATTTATACTTATCAGTACAGGTTTATACTGAATATTTTTCCACTTACTTCAAAATTACTCTAAAATTTTTTTTTAATCTACTTTAAGAGGACGTATCATTTTTTTTTATGATTTAGAAATTTGACAAAACCAATGATATGGAGATATTTTAACTAAATCTATCTTTATTTTTTAAAGTACATTCATCCATGTTTTCATAAACGCCTGTTATAGCAGTTTTAACAAGTATCTGCCTTCTACTTTACTCTTTAAATTAAGTCTGTGACTTATTTAACTTAGTGTGGAATTTTTCAGCTTTCTGATGCCTCTGTGGAGGTTACTTTAATGAATCCTACCGCGTATTCAGCTATTTCGGAAAAAATCATGGACATTTTCGAAAACCTAGGTTGAAGAGCCCCATAAGCTTTCCATAACTAAATGGCGTGTTTCCATAAGTATACCTTGAATGTATGGTGTGTTCCCATAAGTTTCTCATATGTGTATGATACATTTCCGTAAGAGAACGATGAGCTCATGGTACATTCAAATATAAATACCACACAAATTCCTATGGTTTCCATAGGTTACCATATAATACGATACATTTTTGTATTGTAAATTTTTCTATGGGAAGGAAGAATCTCCATGGGGGGGTTACCATATTGGGTTCTAATACGTATTTGCGTGTTTCGAAACAAATCACGAAAATATACAGGGAGCTAGGCAACGAGAACAGCTTGGGACCGAACTCGGCGCATTTCATCTACTAGTTTCAAGACAAAAACCACTAGGCCACGAATATATGGTCATCAGTAACCAATGATTTGTTTGAAGAAAATTTATTTTAAAAGACTTCAGGTTCAGTATTTTTTTTTTTTTTTTTTTTTTTTTGTATGGTTCTCCATGGACCGATTTTGTATTCGAGGACCCAAATGCTGTTCAAAATAAAAGTCTTGTGAAAATTAAAGTAATTTTTAAAAGTTTTTTATATTGAAGGTTATTAAAGTTAAGATCCATTCAAAAAATGTAGTACTGCATAATTTAAAGGAGGTTTCTAAGCAATCCAAGGATGACTCCAGATCTTAAAACTGAATTTTCTACATTTACAGAACGAAAACCAAAAACCTGCATTTTTGCTGTCGAGCAAGTGGAACATATTCTGTCTCTCCCTGTGATATACATGAAAATATTAAATTAATGGTGATTTGATGCAATTTGTTGGAACTGAATAAAGAAGAAAAGAATTAAATTAATACAATAGTTTCATAATTTTAATTTTTTTTAGATCTCTCATAACCAAAACTAAATGCAAAACTGGTGTACAAACTATAAATAGACAATAAGACTTCTTCACACACCATAAATTTTAAGCCAGCACAGCCGGTTTCGAAAGGACTTAGCCTTCCTTCATCAGGCGCAAAAAACACGTGCTACTGCCTTGGAGGCAAAAGCAAAGTCTTATTGTCTACTCTCATAACCAATTTGTCAACTAAAAACAACAACAACAATAATAATAATAATAATAATAATAACAACACATGACCAACGTCTGACAATTTAAAAGAATATACTGAGAAAAAATTCCGTGAAAATATTATCACACATATAACTTATAAACAGTGATTGAGTGTTGTTTGCGCAGTTCTTAAAATGAAGACTTTATTGAAAAACTTCATTGAAAACTTAAAAAACTTACATGACACGTATGTATTGGTAAGCAGCAATCTTCATATGAACTGTCAATGTAAGAACTTACATGCTGTCTACTCAAAAAAAATTTCATGCTGATGTTTCAATTAACTGTACAGATTGTTTGCCATTAAAAAATGCCACCAAGTTTTTTTTTTTTTTTTTTTTTTTTTTTAATAAAATTGTATAAAAGAAAGTTTTCTATTATTTTTTTTTTCATTATATGCAATTCTTTTTAATGTACTTTGAACTTTATATGATACCTTAATATAACAAAAATTTGCATATTCAGCCAATAATGCTGATAAAATTATAATGAAAATTAAATATATTTTATTATTATTCATGATTTAATATTTTGAAAAATTATGAAAAGACACTGGTAAAATAGACAAAATGGGAAAATGGATCTTTTATTATTATTAAACCATTTAAAGTTCAGATTTTAATGTAATTGTAAGTTATTTATATTTTAAATCTATTAAAAACCAGAGTACCAGAAGTTAAAGACCCCCCACCCCCTCCCTGTGATGTTGAAAACATCACATATTTTCAATAAATAAACAAATATATATATAATGATTTTCTAAGTAACATTTATTTAAAAATGCAAGAAAACGTTATATAACGCCTATTCTAAAAGAATCTAATATATTTTAGTTCAATTCGCTTAATCTATATTATTTCATTCTTTCTTTTATTAATCTGTTATTTCGTATATTTTGTTGTTCCAATAACCGAAACCATAACTTTCTTTGCTACTTTCTCTATGTAATCATCAAATAATATATATATATATATATATATATATATATATTTATATATACATATGTATATATTATATAACAAAAAAAAATCCTATATATTTTTATTAAGTACTTTGAAATCATATGTCTTTTGCTCTTCCTGTCTCCAAACAGAGAGAACGAATTTCGTTGAATCATAAAATAGCTGAAATTATTCATTTAATTTTTTTTTCAGCAAAGTTCGCGAAGTTATCCTATTTATAGATAATCTGACAAAATGTAATGATATCGTATGACGTAATTTAAATTTAATCCAATCATTTACCTCTCCTTTAGGTTTACCATACAAAAAATTTAAAATGTGTTCAACCCATAAGATAATAATCAAGGAAGAAGACGAACGTCAATACTCCAATGCTTACAAACGCCTTCTAGTGAATTGCCAGTAAAAGGTTCTCTGGGTTGCAATTCCTTGAAGTAGGGCACCCATCCTTGGCGTATTTATTGCTGTTTGTTCTGGGTGCTGCCTCGCTGATTTATTGAAAGCATAGATATAGGATATAGTAATTTAGGTCTTACTAGAAAAGCCCCGATTCGGGAACGAACCGAATTCCGAATGCGGGAAAGATTTCTAACTCGAAATGTGCAAAACTCGGCCTGATGCTGCTTACGTGGCAGTAGAAAAAAGTTTGTTAACGAAACCATTTTTAAATTCATGAAATCAATGAAAATTTTTCAGGATACCGAAATAATTATGAGCACAATCATACTTTATTGCATCATTCTGTGTTTGCATTTGCCTTGGATATTTTTTTTAGTGAACCATATGGTATTTGTGACTCTGGCATAAAAAAAGGGGGAGGGGGGGTTAAACATGTTTTGTACTTAAAATTAGTACAGAATTTATTTCAAATAAAATTCCAGTTGTTACACAATGCTTAAATTGCATTAAAATAATATAAATATTTAAAACGTTTAAATTTTGAATAATTCATTGGTCTCATTTCTTCCTCCTTAAGCATATATATGCTGCTAATATCATATCAAGCATGATCGTGCCTGGTTGGAAGACCTCATGTGATGTGCCTCTCACTACTCAAAAAGTATCTGCGTGGAATGGTCCCCTCGAAATTATTTTAAAATCCTTTACTATATTTTATTCGTATGAAATCAGTTCAAATAAAAATTATTATTATTATTATTATTATTATTATTATTATTATTATTTTTTTTTTTTCGCATTTAAAATGGAACTATGATTAGATAATTGTCATATATTACATTCATTTAAAAATATCAATCGCATTTTAATCAATTTGTAAGTAAGAAAATTAATATTTAACAAGAATTATAATATTATTATAATGCTGTTATTAATAACATATGTTGTTATAGATATAATACTATTTTAATTAACAATATTGATATTTGTTACGCATGCATAACATTTTATCTTTTGAATAATTTCTGATGCTCCACGCCCTCGCAACAATCCAATGGCAGCGAAGTATTTTTATTTAAGAGATAAATTTTGATAATTTCTCCGTTTAATGCAATTATCTAGCTGTAACCAGTTGATAGTCATTATAACGAAATCTTTAATTTTTACGTGGGAAAAAGTTTAGTCAGTAAAATTCAGTTATTCACAATTTTTTACTTTTGACATTTTTCTTCCTCAAAAAATTCTGGCTTTAAGCCTAATAATAATAATAATAATAATAAAAAGTTTTGAATAATCTTTCTTTTTCATATCTAAAGAATGGATATTTACATTTAAAGAAAATAATTTGTCGCAATTGGTTCTAACGGTCACGTAACAGATCGTCTAAATGCGATAAATATTTTTCAAATTTATTCTACCGACAGGTATGAAAGTTTCACAAGACTCAAAATCGGTTATCTGACCTTAACAGATAAAAGAATTAGTTTACAATCATTATTTCTGAATTTTTTGTCGCATTTAGGGAAAATAGGGGAGAAGAAAATTAATGAAATGCGGTAAATTAGTTTATGGATTGCTCTCAAAATGTAAATGTTTCTTTCTGTTGCATTTGAATACGAATCTTGTATTAATTGTGTCGCTAAATGAGCATTGTTGCATTTATATATTTCTCATTGAAAACACATACTTCACTGCTCAATGAAATGACGTTGATAATAGAGGAGATGTATACTTTTTAATACTTCTTTACATTCTTAATAAAAATTTCGTCGTATATTCAAAAGAGTTGTAAAACATACAAGCTGGCATATTTTTTAAAACATACCTAGAAAACAAAGAAAGTTTCTTTGTAGAATTACCATTAATGACTAAGATAAAAAAAAGAAAAAAAAAAAAAAAAAGAAAGGGAGAAATGTAATGAACTGAAATTTTATGCTTTTTATTGAAATAGTTTTTATCAGTTATGCTGTGTATTGTTTGGCTAAGAAAGTACAGCAAAAAAAAAAAAATCCACGAAGTCTTTTATACTTCATTTTTATAATGTATCAATTTATATTTTTGGGGCTAACATTACTTATTTATAATTAATGGGCAAGAATTGTTTTTCATAATGACTTTTTTTTTTTTTTTTTTTATTCTTGTTATAGTAATATATTTTTCTCTCTTTTGGTGGTGTAAATTATTTTCCGTAATATGAGCTATTACTTACTACTAGCTGTCTTCGGCGACCAGCTGGTTCACGATCCTTGAAAAATCTGATCTTATGACACCTCTGCTGACTGGCGCCTGCGGCGCTTTTTTGCCGTTTCAGGACTTACAATAGCTTACTAACATATAGCGCAAATAGATTTATTGAAAATTTTAACTGTATTGAATTCTCATTCGGTAGCTCCTGCGGCACCCTCTTCCCGTTTCAGTATCTAAAACAGCCTGTTTGCTCAGGGTGTCCAAGGGTAACGGAATCCAAGGTAACGGAATCCAAGGGTAACGGAATCCAAGGAGCTCCTTCAAGATAAAGAAATCGGACAGCTTAACTCACAGATTGAAAGGTTTAAAGAAGAGCAATCAACGAAAGGATTCTCCACAGCAAATAGGAAGGCCCTGCTGGCAAAGCAATACGTCCAGAAGCTCACAGAGAAGAGCACTAAAATCCCAAAACCATTTATGTTAGCAATCTCTGATGCTCTCCATAACCTAGAAGAATCGCTCCTGGAGCTAGAAGGAAGGATACAACTTTCAGAAGCAAAAGCACAGACGCTGGAAGCAATCATCAAAGGTAACGGTATGAACACTCAAGAACCAAGCAACCAAAGATTAACTGCAACAAACAAGACTGCACCGATTAATTACGCAGCGGCAATCCAGGAAGCAACAGCCTCAATAATAGTCAAGGCTACAGATAATAGAAATGCAATGGAGATTGCCTAACAAGTAGAACAAGTTAATATCACCGTAAAAAGATCAAGGACGTCCAGAGGGAACGGAATGGGATAAAAATAGTCTATCATAGTGCATGCAAGAGAGGCTGAAGAAATAAAATCCGATCTGAAGAAGAAACTGATAAATAAGGAAAGATCTAAGGCATGGATAGCCTTCTGTGAAAGCGCCAAAAATACCTACGGACCCAATATAAGATTGCCTCCGGCAAAATGTCAACCCCTGCGAAGCTCTGTAATGTTCTGGATGATAACGACCTTGTAACTAAGGACAGCATCTTAAATAGATTCCTGGACTCGCTTTATCTAACCGACGATAGCTTACCACACAAACTAAATCCGTCACCTCCCTGCTTTGCAGAAAATAGCCCTAAAAAATAACCATCACAAGAATTAAACAGGATAATTAAAAATATCAAACAGAATAAAGCTCCTGGCCATGACTACATCGATTACAATCGAATAAAAAGAATAAACCATACTAGCCAAAACCTACTCCTGGCCCTATTTAATGAATGTGTACAGCTAAAACAATTTCCGAAGCCATTCAGAAAGGTTACAATGGTTCTGTTCCATAAGGAAGGCAAGGATCCAAAAGACCCAAAAAACTATAGGCGAATATGCCTCCTTCCAGCTATCAGCAAAATTTTGAAAAGAATACTACACAGCAGGATGAATCACTACTTCGCAATCTCTAAACATTGGAACCCTAATCAATTCGGATTCAAGCAAGGCACCCCAACATAAAACGCACTAAAAAAATTATTAGACAATATTCAGCAGGACTAACAAGACAAAAAACAGACACTTTTAATATCAATAGACATAAAAGGTGCCTTTGGCAATATCAGGTGGCCAACACTCTTAGGAAACCTCCAACTCTCCGATTGTCCGACATACCTAGTCAAATGGATAGTTAGCTTTCTGGGGGACAGGTATGTCAAGATGGAGAAAAATGGAATAAGTAAGATCAAACAAACCTTTGGTGGCTGTCCCCAGGGAAGCTGCCTAGGATCGCTCTTTTGGCACAGCACTTAATCGTAGCTGTGGGAGCAACGATAGGATCCAAGCCTTTGCAGGCGATTTGATATTAACTATAAGCGCAAAAGGCACAAATACTTTAATTAACATAGCAAACACAGCATTAGTTGAATTTGGAATTGGGAAAACAGGAAAAACCTAACTATTAATTGGAGCAAAACAGAACTGCTGTACCTTAACAGAACTCACACAGGAAACAACCTAACTGCAAATTCATATAAACTTGAAGGAATACGCTACAACGACATGAAATTAGAGAACCATGAAGTATCTGGGAGTGGTCCTTCACAAAAATCTTAAATGGCAGTCCCATGTAGAACATCAGGTGAAAAATTCTATAAATCCTTCAGCTTGTTCGGGCGCATGGTTTCAAGGGGATGAGGGATAAAACCTAACCTGATTAAAACATGGTGACAGTGGTGGAAAAGACACTGACCTATGCAGCCCCAATTTGGGGCAGTGAAATAACACAGCGAAGTAAAGACAAATTACTTAGCTGCCAGAGACACTTCGTACTGGCCATCGTGAGGGCTTATAAAACAGCCCCGACCTCAGGACTTCTGGTACTCTCTGGCCTGATTTCAGTACACCTGCAACTAAAATATAAAGCTGCGTATGGTACAATTACAAGACTACACATGAACTACCAGCTTCAAGAACACGTATTCAAACACACAGACTTTACAAAAAAGCAGAACATTTGGTGGAAACACCCTGCTGACACCCCAGAGCCATTTATAGGGTCTTCTCCTGACGACACACATATCTACACGGACGGGTCGAAGCTGGAATCAGGTGCTACATGATCGGCCTTTGTAGCTCTCAAAATCTCCCATAAAAATCACGAATGGTCAATGCCTCTAAGAAAGTGTAACAGTGTCTTCCAGGCCAAACTACTGTCAATCCTCAAGGCAGCAGAATGGTGCAACACAATGGGTATCACATACAGTATCCACTCGGACTGCATGTTGGCCATCCAAGCAATATCCAAACCATTTTCCACCGATAAATTAATTCATAAAATTCACAATCAAATAGTTAGATCTGATAATAGCTTCAAAATTGAATGGGTTAAGGCCCACGTAGGCGTACTAGGGAATTAAGAGGCTGATAAATTAGCAAAAGTGACAGTCGATAATGCAAGCAATAAAGAACAATACTACTTATAAAAAACAATCTCATACTTAAAGAAAAATCTCAAAAAGCTTACTCTAGACCAATGGCAGATCCAGTGGGACTACGGGGACACGGGCAAGCTAACTCATAGATACTACCCAAGAATAGACACAAAGACCTTAGTTAGCTGCAAGCTTCTATCACAAATATACACAGGCCATGGGGCATTTCCGGCCTACCTTCATCAATTTAAGAGGAAGAAGAGCCCGGATTGCGCCTGTGACGAGCTAGGAACATCCTTACATTACTTACTAGCCTGTCAGCTAACGGAAAAACTCCATCTGGCCCAAATCACACAGGCCAATGAATAACTCTGGTACAAACAACTAGCAAACAACAAACACGTACAGAACAAGGCAAAACACATAGTCAGATGGATCACAAACAACATAGACGACATTTCACAGTGATCAAAGCCAACAACCCTCGAGCAGCAGGAACCAGCCAAGTACTGTTAAAACCCGAAAAAGAGGACCTGGCAGACTTTTATTTGCTAGATCAAGGGACTTTTTGTTTATTTTAGGTCATGATTGTGGTCCATTAAGTTAAAGTGGCGGGTACCTATACAGTCTGAGCTCCGGTAAAAATAAAAATGTAAAAACAGAAATCTTGAAATAAAAAGTTTTAAAAAATGTATAAAAATTTAAAAAAAAATTTAAAAAAAAAAACTATTATAAAAAATAAATTGTAAAAAAGTTAAAAAAATATATATAAATTTTTAAAAAATGTAAACGGTTCTTGGCTTATAGGTCCATAAGTCCGCGCCACGCCCATGACTGAGCATGAATGTAATTTTTTTTCTTTTATTTTTTTTTAATTATTATTATTTCCATTAGTATATGAATGGCGTGGTCAAAAAGCAACCATGTGTAATTTAATCTTTGCAGAATAGTTCTTTTATAAATGTAGGATGGCTAACAAGTTCCTTGACGCGGTCGGTGATCAGAAAGCAACCATAATGACAATTTCTTCAGCAGGTTTATTCTTAAAACTCTGAGGTCCGATGGACCTAACTATTATTAGTCCATACTTAGTGATTTCATCACAAAGAAAAATTCCTAGCTAACCTATTCTTTTTGGTACTCATCTAGTTCTGATCACAATCAATACTTTCTTTTAATGTTACAGGTTTTAATGCGTGTCAAAAAGCAACCATAATGTTAATTACCTTTGCCGGATTTATGCAGTATTATCCAGAGTGCAGGACATAATAGGTCGCACAGCATACAATTGCCGGCAACTTAGTCTTTTTGGTACTCATCTAGTTTTGACACGCACTTCTATTCTCTATTGTAGAGGTTATAATTTCCTTGTTAAGCATTGAACTATTTCCTGTCACTTTTCTTTTTGGTACTCATCAAATTTTGACTCGCACCAATTTTAATTTACTTGTTATTTACTTGCTTAATTCTAATTAATTAATTAATTGCTTACTATCCTTTATTTAACTTAACGAATTTAGTTTAAAAAATCTTATCAGAAAATTAAGTACACGTGATTCCGCTTATTTTAACCAATTACCACAAATTAACTCAGCTAACAAAAGCAACTAACTCTCACAAATTAATTTCTAATAACCTAGAAAAACTCTTAAGATAAAAAACCCGACAAAGTAAATCAAAATTAGTTAACCGTCTGTCGTCGTGCTAGTTATAAAGTCAGTACAACTAGTACCTCCAGCAAATTCCAGCTAATGTCCGCTCAAATTAACTTTCCAGTGTTACTACTGTTAATTCACAGAAAGTTAATTTCTCACTCTAAAAAATTCAGTAAACAACAAAACTGTGCTCTCTTGTCGTTGCGATAGCAATTCGTACAGTACAAGAACCCACTGATTCAAAAAGCTACCACCCACTCAGCTTCCTCTTACTTAGACTATAATACTTAGTAAGCCTCAATACTTATTTACTAACAATAATATAACAATCTTCAAAAATTAAATAACTAATTTATTTATTAAATTACTTACTTACTTACATTATTTTTTTTTCTCTCTTTTTACGAGGGTGTGTGAAAAAATATCTTTCATCCCCGAGTGGCTCCACGTATTCTCTTACCCATAAGGTAGAGAAAGTATTGTTTTTGGGTCAAATTTTCGAATGCGAGATTTTGTTATATTTACACGTTTTGAGATCCCCTGAATACGAAAATCATGATTTTAGCAAATGGTCTGTGTGTATGTCTGTGTGTGCGTGTGTCTGTGTGTGTGTGTGTATGTGTGTGTCTGTGTGTGTGTGTGTGTGTGTGTGTGTGTGTGTCTGTTATCAGCATATCTCAAAAACAAATTATCGCAGAAAGTTTAAACTTGGCATTCTAAATGTGTATCATATAGGGATGCTACAGTAAGCTTTTCGTTAAGATCAAGCAAATGGTTCGTGTACAGGGACAATCAAGAGAATTCTAATACACTACGTCTATGGGGGAAATTGCAGGTAAGTAGAGTTTAACGTCTATAGACTGCACTAAACCAAATGAAACGAATATATATTTTTTGTAATAGAGATTGTTAACTGGGGAAAAAATTTTGTGTATGTAGGAGCCTCGCCTCCCCCCCTGGGGGGAAGTCCCCCCTTGAGGGGAGTAAACTTTCATGATGGGTATCTTTCAAAAGAGCTCGCCAATACTTTTAAAACGAATAGTTGAACCATCGATATGCGATAATTTAAAACAAAGTTATCGATTTTTTTTTACTTTTAACGAAAAAAAAAACTTAGAAAAAAAAACCACATTTATTTTTTTATTTTTTTTTTTTTTATTGAGAATAAAATGGGCTTTTTTTAGATATTTGGTGTTATACTACTTCTCTAATATGGAAATCGTCTGCATTATCATAAAAGAAATTTTTTTCAAAATTATAATATTAATAAATTATTTTTTTAAAACAGAATTATTTTTTAATAACCGAATTAAATTCTCTATAAATGTAGGTGCATTAATGAAACGGGGGTTGAGGTGGGCGGTAGCCCCCCCCCCCACACAGAACTAATTATCATATAAAACTCTTCAGAAGCCTAATCTGAATTGTTTAACGCAGGTTTACATAACAGTACTCGTTATCTTACCTTTTAATCTGCAACCTGTATTTATAGTATTAAATTTCAGGGTAAGAGAAAGTCGTGTGGGTGACACACCATATTATTTTTTATATAATATCATTGTTCCTATCTGATTCAGCTTCTCTTTCTTAAATCTTAAGTGTTGTCCCCTCAAATGGCCTCCACTTTTGGTTTTAATTATTGTGTGCACTGCTACCTTTAGCGGCTTCCCCAGCGTTTTTTTTCTTCCTCCCTGCCTAAATTCAAATTGTTTTAATTTTTGTTGAATTCCAGTTATTTCGACTCTCAGCCAGTAAGTGCACTTATTCCAAATTCCATAACATCCAGGAGCGTGTATGTGCGTTTCCACCGTTGCTGTCTTGGAGGGTGTGGTGTGCAAGTCGAGCTATGTGTCCAAGAAGCAGAAGTCGCTACCCTGTAATTCCTGAGATCTGGTGTTTTAGTCACATTGCTGCCCAGAAGTGAAGTAGCAGTACCATCTAGTTCCTGAAGATGATGTATGAAGTCTGAACGAAGAATCATCGGACACAGCTCGTTCTATTTACCGACTATATTACTGTCTGGTGTAGGCAGCTTCCATGCGGTGATCTGGCGATTTATTCGCTCCGGTGGACGGCATCCAACCCGTTAAGCTTAGCCGAGCCCAGGCAGGCAGGGGCCGTCCAAAGATTTCTAAGGAAGTATAGTTATCCAGATTTGCGAAATGAATATTGTATCTCGCATAGCTCAAAAACGAATGTTCGTAAAATGTTCTAAATTTATATTTGTGACTGTCATGACGTCTAGATATTCACTTCCAAATTTGGTCATGACAAGAGCTCCCGTTTTAGAATCATTTACGATTTTGCACGATTTTTCGTGACGTCTGTATGCACGTATGTGCGCGTGTGCTTATGTTTATATCTCGCATAACTCGAAAACGGCTAAACGTAGAAAGTTCCAAATTGGTATATATATATATATATATATATATATATATATATATATATATATATATATATTATCCCATCAGTTGTGTCTCTCCCTTTTTAGTCTTTCTGTGACTTTCCGTTTTGGACATATTTGTGAAAGCTGCATTCATAATGACCAAAAATATAAAGGTTTTGGGCATTATATATGACCTGTCCCAGAGATTTTAAGAGAACCTAATAATAGAACCCACCAGTGATGTTGTTATGAAAGTTGTTTACATTATTGCGCGTAGAAATTAATTCTTAGAGACATATCAGGTTCTAGTCTAAGAATGCACTTTATTTAAGGAATATTCAGCCCGTTGATAGAACTCGTAATTTCACTGTTATGGAAGCTGTCGACATTTTTGCGTGTAGAAAGTAATTTGTAGAGATATATAAGTATATTTTACGCGACGAATCCACTTTATTTAATGAATGTTCTGGAAACAGTTGAATATATATATTTTTTTATACTATAAAAATCAATAATAAACGAATATTCACAAACAATCGTATAAAAAAGTCATTCGTACTACAGAAGTCAAACAAACACTGTTAAATGCAGTACAAAGCAGGAATTTCACTAATTCAGGAAAAATGATCAACTCTTCAAAGTCTGAATGGAATTTGAATTCATCGAGAGTATTTTCAGTTGTTCCCAGAATTTCCGAGGTGGTACTGCGCTAGGAGCCAGCGAATTATTCATGAAAATTCCAAAACTCGACTTCTATTTAATTTAAAGTTTCCAAACTTTAGAATACTTAAATTACATTTTTTCTCCAAACTTGGATGCTAGATTTCTTAATTTGGTGCTAAATCAACTCTCACTTTCATGGTAATGAAAGAACTGCAACACATTTTCCATTTTTTCCCTGTAATACCGTATAGAAAGTAACACGTAAAGAAATAAGCAAGTTTTAGCCTATGGTTATCGATAATGACTCTTATTAGGACTGAGGGCCTATTAGTGTCAATCTGGGATTTTTGCGTTGTCGTTTTCGATAGTTGGACATTTGTCGAAATCATTTTTCGATAGTTGGACATTTGTCGAAATCATTTTTCGATAGTTGGACATTTATCGAAATCTAAAATTTATCGAAAATATAATTGAATAATTTGAAAGCGATGTTATAATTGGGAAGAAAAAAAAAACTAATAGTCCTCCGTCCTAAACTAAATTCTGCTTTTGCCAGAATTTCATCAAAATCTTTTTTTTTTTTTTTTTTTTTTAAGAAAAAAAAAAAACGATATCGAAAAAGTGTTTTTTTTTTTTTTTTTTTATATAATTTTGAATCAGGTAATAAAAAGTGCGTGAGCAATATGAAATAAAAATAAGTAAAAAATATGAATTTAATGATTTAAATTTTATATAAAACATGATCGCATGCTATCAGAAAAAGTAAATGTAAAATTTAAAGTTTAATTTTTTTGGCAACAATTATAAATTAAAATAAATAATTTAATAAAAGTTTAGAAGTTATAATTTCTATATACATATATATTAATATATAATATTTGAAACGTTTAAATAAATACATTTCAATTGGCGACTCTTTTCAGCAAATAAAAACTATAGCCAAGTACTGAGATATACAGCCGTTAATGAAATGTAAATGACATTTAATTATTTCAATTTCGTCATGTTAGTTTGAAACACGGTTAATTTAAAACAAACTGAATATGCACTCATATTAGTGAACAACTTTAGTATAGGACACCTTGGCGAAATTTGAAATTTTTACCGCTATAGCAGCACGTTTTTGCCGTCGCCAAGGTCTTTACTTACATAGTATTTTTTTTTATACACCTTGTTAGTCCTTTGTAGGACTTTTAAAGAAGTTAGTTTTGCGTTAGAAACCAATGCAACTAACGAAAGTTTTGGAAAATTCCAGAATTCTCTTCTTTTTTAAGTTATAGAACTTCCAAACTTTGGATACACTAAAATACAAATTTTCGACAAATTTGGCAGCCAAGTCACCAAATTTGACGCCAAATCATGAAAATCTACGCCAAAACCAAAATTTGCGTTGGCGTAAAACTCGGCGACTTGTCCAGATTAGCAACCAAATTTGGCGAAAACTATTATTTCGGTATAGGAAGAATTAGTAAAGTTTGGGGTTTAATATTGGGTTTGGTCGTATAGTTTCTGTAACGTATCGTTTCTGGTCAATCCTTTTCGCCAAAGAGAACAAAAGTACAATATTTGCACTCTAGAGATTCTATTAAACTCAAAATATTAAACTACTTAAGTCGCCAATCGCCGCTCGGAATCGCCAATGTGGGATTTTGTAATAATCTGCAGAATACTATTTCAGAGCAAGCGATATTTGCTCTCTGCGATGTATGTAATCCTACTATCGTGATTTTTGTGGTTGGAGTAATAGTTTTCTTGGGTTGTTTTTAGGAATGTTTATGGACTGGAACCTGCCTGTTTATTTACGAACCAGTTATCTCACAAAAAAATTTCAATGTTTTCGTAACAATATGTATATTTCAATAGGTGTATAAAAATGTCATGTGGTGTTCGCATTAGATTTTTTTTTTTTTCTTTTTTTTTTTTTTTTTTTTTTAAGATATACCTGAGATATTTTAACTGCAAATAGATGAGCAATAATGGCGAATGATTACCAATTTCTGTTTAAAACAATTTAAAATTCAAAAAAATCAAAAACTACATTTTTATTTCCAGTATCTTGTCATGTGGTCGAAAAGAAACTATTCCGGACCGGAAGGGCAATCAGCCAATATGTCTGTAATTGAAGAATGATAAATAAAATAATGAAGCGTTGCCACTAAAATTTCATATTGTAGTTAATTAAATCATTCAAACTGCCGCAACGATTTGTGCACCGTGAATTCAGAAAAATTGCCTCTTTTATTTGATACCAAATTTGTAACGCTCGGACCTATATTTCTAATTTATTTGTCCATTTAAGGCTGCTTAAACGCTTTTTAAGCTCAGAATTGACTCGTTTATTAATTGGCATGCGTTGACGTTTTAATTAATGCATACGCAACTAATTAAAATTTTTTAATTATTTCTTCACTATCCCCTCCGGAAGGCTTCTGAGCACCCGCGTGTCAACTATTGTACTTCAACGTTCAGTAGAGCCTGAACATATAGATGAACGCACACACAGACAGACAAACATTTTATTTTGTTATTATAGTTGTACAGGGAGGCCATGATTAAACTAATAGTACGTACAGTGTTCTATAGTATAATATAAGTGTAAGAATGGCCCTTAAACTTTGTAGAAGAATTGAACAAGACGGGAGACGAAAGATTCCGGAAATAAAAATTTCCGGGGATATGTATCACTGTTTTTCTAAGTTAAGCTTTTGTTGCAGATTATAATTTAAAATTGGTGATTGTTTAGCACTTTTTTAAGTTTTGCTTTTATCCCCGATTATTTTAAATTAGAGTCACCGTGCTAATTTTAGAAGCTTTTTCATTTGATAAAACTGTCTTTTCAATTACACGGCGCAACCCGCATATTTCCCTAGTGGTGATTTTTGGATTTTTTTTTTTTTTTTTTTTTTTGGCGTGTATGTGTGTGGGTGCAATCCTTTGTCCTCCGTCTTGTTAAATTTTCTACAAACTTTGGCGTCATTCTTGCAATTATATAAAGCTCTTATATAACGCTATGGGCACTTTCAGTTAAATATGACTATCCTGTTGGATAAAAAAATTCTGCAATGACTGCGTTGTCCAAGATTATATTTAAATATGCTTTTAGTTAAAGAGTATGAGATTTTCAGACCTTTTTCAATGTGATCACATTATATTCAATATTTTATTTCGTTTATATTTGTAATTCAAAAATTAAATGTCTTCTATTTGGGAAATCCTTTTCAAAGAAGTCCTTGTTTGCTTAAGGGTCTTTCGTAGTCAGAAACCCTCCCTTTCTCCTTCCCCATGTAATCCAATGGGATTATTGTTGCTTTACGCTGTTGTTACTTATTATTGTTGTTTACTTTTTGTTGTTGATTTTACGATTATCAGGATATCTCTTTCAATTTTTTTTTTTTTTTTTTTTTTTTTTTTTTTTTATTCTGCTTTTTTTTTTTTTTTTTTTTTTTTTTTCTTCCACTCTTCGAAGATGTCGCTTTTTTTTTTCTTAGTGAGCAATAAATTTGAATATTTTATTTTATAGAGCAAATTTAATGGCCTAATTTTCAATCTAAAAAAAAAATATGTATATTTATGTTTTTATTATTATTATTATTATTATTTATTGCATACTAAGATAAAAAAAAAAAAAATGTTCAAAGAGTGGAATAAAAAAAAAAAAAATAAATAAATAAATAAATAAACTTTATTTTTTAAAGAGATATCCTGTTAATATAAAGCAACAAAAATCCCATTCGATTATACGAGGATGAAGAAAGAAAAGTATCTCACTACTGGAGACCCTTGGTATTTCAAACTTTCGAAATGCTCCAATATATTGTTTTTTGTATTTTTTTAACATTCATTTTATACCACGTTATATTTTATTATATACTTGTAGGCTTTCGCCTGTCTAATGGTCGATATTTTCAATTAAATATATTTCCAAATGGATTACTCCTTTCTTCTTTAGAACTCATAGCAGTTTAAATAATTTAACAATGGTTTAAAAAATATTTAAAAAAAAATATTTATATCTTTTGCATAACAGAATTTATTCCCTAATGTCTGACAGTCCAAAACGCTTCCGGAAATTAAAAATAACATCTTATACAATCATAAAACTAACCTCTTATATTGCACATACTGTCAATTCAACAATATTACAATAAAATATTTAAATGAGTTTTAGGGCTGTTGCTGCAAACATAATAATCTGGTGTGTCACTCACACGACTTTCTCTTACCATGAAATTATTTACTATAAATACAGGTTGGAGATTCAGAGGTAAGATAACGAGTACTGTTATGTAAACATGTGTTAAACAATTCAAATTAGGCTTCGGAAGAGTTTTATATGATAATTAGTTTTGTGTGAGGGGGGCTAGCACCCTCCTCAACACCCACTTTCTTTAATGCACCTACATTTATATAGAATTTAATTCGTTTATTCAAAATTAATTCTGTTTAAAAAAAATAATTTATTAAAATTATTATTTAAACAAATTACCCTTTATGATAATGCAGACGATTTCCATATTAGAGAAGTAGTATAACACTAAATATCCAAAAAAAAGTTGAATTTATTCTCAATATTACATTTTTTCTTTTTTTTTTTAATGAAAAAATCGATAAATTTATTTTAAATTATCGCAGATCGATGGTTCAACCATTTGTTTTAAAGGTATTAGAGAGCTCTTTTGAAAGATACCCATCATGAAAATTTACTCCCCTCGCGGGGGGACGTCCCCCTTAAGGAGGAGGCGAGGCTCCTACATACACAATTTTTGTTCCCCAGCTGACTATCTCTATTATAAAAAAAATATATATTCGTTTCATTTGGTTTAGTGTAGTATATAGATGTTAAACTCTGCTTACCCTCAATTTCCCCCATAGACGTAATGTATTTGAATACTTTTGAGTGTCCTTGTACACGAAAATTTGCTTCATCTCAACGAAAAGCTTACTGTAGCATCCCTATATGATATGCCTTTAGAATACCGAATTTGGATTTTCTACTACTACTTGTTCTTGAGATATGCTTATAACAGACAGACACACAGACTGACAGAAAGACACACAGACAGACACACAGACAGACACACTGACCATCCGCTAAAAACATGATTTTCTTATTCAGGGGATCTCAGAACATGTAAATATAACAAAAATTCACGTTCGAAAATTTGACCCTAAAACAATACTTTCTCGACCCTAAGGGTAAGATAAAGTAAAAAATATAATAGAATGAAACTTACGTTTACAGAATAAACAAGAAAGAAAAATCATGCTGTACGCATTAACTAGTAACAATTTCCAACTGTACGTATTTCTTGTATCGTGTATCATTTTATATTCTTTGCCTACGTTATCACACAACAGACAGAAGGACTGAAAAATATACAGAGAGTCTAATCGATCTTAAAATTATTCTTAGGCATTTTATAAAGTGTTATAAAGGCTTAAAGCAAAAGAAAATACAGCCGTTAGATTATAATTACAGCTTTTATTCTATCTAAATATTTTAGTGTAGTCCTATAAATCTGAATGTTAATCATATTCTATTCTATAAAAAATATTACTATTTTAGAATATTAACTATGCATGTGAATGTTTTTATAATTTTTACAATAGAATATTTTTTCAATATAACTTTAAAAAATGTACTTCCTAAAACGTTATGCATTTTTTTTTTTTTTTTTTTTTTTTTTTGCTGTTGACCCTGTACACAACGAAGAGATTGAAAAAGATTGAATAAAGAAACTGAAAGTATAAACAAATCTATATACATATATATAGATTTTTTTTCTGAAACAAAAAATAAATAATTAAGAGATATTAAAAATATTTCAGCATCCTCCTTGTAATTTCAAGCACGCATTTAATTACAGCATGCTTGAAATTAACCATACAAAGTGTTTTACTAGCCGGATGTATTGTAATGTAAAATGTTCATTTTTTATTACGTATATATACAGAAAATTACATGCGCATAGGATAATGTACAGGGAAAAAGTATTTTCATAACAATGCAAATTTATTTTAAGCAATGTTTACATATATTCAAATACATAGATGAACAATTTTCTGGGTCCTTGGAAAATGAACATTAGTGCTAATATTTTTGCACATAGTATAGAATATTCTATAATTTGGATAAAATGTTCTATATAGGCAACTATTACGAGGTATATGAAGAGTTGGATTTACCACGCAAAAAAGTTGCCACTGTACCGCTTATTAAATATTATTCCAATTCTCTACACTTTCCTCCAAAGTTCTCCACTTCAGTTTCACCCACCTAAAAAATGATTAAAAATTAAATCAATTAATAAGTTGGTAAATCAAATAATCTGATGTGTCATTCACACGACTTTCTCTTACCCTGTAATTTAATACTATAAATACAGGTTTGAAATTAAGGGGTAAGATAAAGTGTTCTGTTATGTAAACCTATGTTAAATCGTTTCAAATTAGGCTTCGGAAGTGTTTTATATGATAATTAGTTCTGTGTGAGGGTGGCTACCACCCCCTCACGTCCCCGTTTCATTACTGCACCTACACTTATATAGAATTTTAATTAAAACTGAAAGATCCCTTAAATTTATTCGGACAACTTTCACACGCAACATTTCTTGAAACTTGTCAGTCTTGATCAAAGTTTTCCAGCTGTAAACATATATTATCTTCAAAATAGAACGTTTGGATCTCCTGAAATCATTCGTTTTTAAGTTACTCTAAGAAGCACAGACAAAGATAAAACGTTAAAAAACTGGACTTCGGTAACCAGGAAGCATCAAAATGTGTAAATATACAAAAAACAGCGCTGAATAGTTAGCTTAGCTTGAAAACATATTTACCATATGTCTATGTAGAAAGCATATAAGTTCCTCAGCACCTTAACTCACCATAGTAAAATATTTTAGTGAAGCACTTCCACTAACAACAAAAAATAATGTCACCGCTTAAATATTTGCAACGCTATATATCGTTTGAAGATGTACACACCCCATGGTGCACCTAAATATAATATTATAGTAATAACACAAGGCACAACCTGAAGTACACTTCCATCCATTTTCAAGTATTCTCGCACTATAACCTACTTCTTTTATGTAGCCCTGTAAACGAATAGTGAATGATTTCCCTACCATATTCTACATGTGAGACATGTTTTTACGCACATGCAAAATATATATTCGTTTCATTTGGTACAGTGCAGTCTATAGATGTTAAACTCTACTTATCTGCAATTTCTCCCATAGGCGTCATGTACTTGAATTATCATGGGTGTCCCAGTACACGAACCATTTGTTTCATCTCAACCCAAAGCTTCGTTTAGCCTCCCTATATGATACAAGTTTATAATACCAAACTTGTGCTTTCTGCTACCATTTGTTTTTGAGATATACTGATAACAGACAGACACACAGACCAAACGCTAAATACATGTTTTTTGGATTCAAGTGATCGCAAAACGTGTAAATATAACAAAAAGTCACTTTCGAAAATTTGACCCAAAAACAATACTTTCTCTAGCTTATAGGTAAGAGAAAGTAAAAACATTTTTTTTTTTTTTTTTTTTTTTTTTTTTGTAATAATATAAAAATGACGGTATCTGCATCATTTTAGTTATTATTATAGAATAAATTTAATATGGTTTAATTCCTTATTATGGAAAAATCTAATCATATGTGCTAAAATATTTCCAGAATTTATCGGATTCTTAACTATCGATATTTACTTGAGTAACTTGTCTCCTCCCCAAAAATTTAATTATTTAGTCAATACCAATAATATTAATAATAAAATCAATAATTTTAACACATGCAGTGACTTTTCAGAGAAAGTTTTTTCAACTTGTATTAATTTGATTAATGAATTTACGAGGTTAGACAAATAATTATGTTGCTTTAAGTAACGAGCGAGTTCACTACTGAGTGCATATTTTCGTTAGTATTATATGCATATTAAGGAAAGAAAGTAAATATTTAGCGATTTAACCTTGCTGATGCAGAATTTCCCTCACACATGAATATATCTCATTATTAAAGGATTCAAACTTGTACACTGCTGAAAAAAATTAGGGGATATACAATTTTAGGTATAACCTGCGGTTTTGATTGTTGTATGGGTTAAAGCCGATTAAATACGCTAGATCCTAATTTCGAGTAAAATGCCTTACGTGGAGACTCTCTAAGGATCATACCCCGTACTTATTCGAACTTAAGATACAACCACAAATACGCCTTACGGCTACGCTAAAGACCTCAATGAGGAATGGAACTCGACATCTTTCGTCTTACAATTTTGACAGCAAAACCTCTCGGCCACTAATGATGCGATATAAACTAAGAATGAAGACAAATTATGTTTATTAATAAGCGATTCTTAGGTATTATAAGCATGAAAAAAGAAATTTTTTTAAGAATACTTAAATTTATTTCTTGCGTTTTTGATGTATCATTAGTACATAATATACGGCCTTCACACAGATAAAGTTACTCTGCACACTGAAGATGTATTGCGTCAATAAGATTACAAAACTTGAGTATTCTTCCTGCACAATTATTTTTTCAGCTGCTATAATCGGAAGCAAAAGTATAAGAGCACTAGCCAGTAATTCCGATATCAAAAAAGTACACTTTATACTGTTTATTTTTTTTTAATAAATACTTGTCGAATCGTTTTCTTAGAATGACTAAGAACATGACTCGACAAGGATTTATTTAACAAAGCAGTATTAAATGTACTTTTTTTTAGACAGGGATTATTGCTAGTGCTCGTATATTTTTGCTGCTGATTGTAATTTCCTTCCAAAGAGGAAAGGTAACTAGCAATTGCAATCATTTTCTATTGGCTTATTGTCTGAACAACATGCTGGCCAAACTATTTGTACGTTTCATCATGCTAAAAAAAAAAAAAAAAAAAAAAAAGTTTACCTATTAATAGACCACGATGTCGTGTAAAGTCATACCTTAGATGGAACTTATTTCCGCATGCTATAGTGTGAAGAAACCCAAAAGTATTGAGAATCTCGCTCCTATATCACAGAACAACAAGCACAGCGTTTTTAATGATATGCAAGTCGGTACGGCCATTTATAGATTTAATGGCCGAAACCATCACATCGTCAACTCTAAAAGTAAGATAATTTCTTGTACAAAAGCAGGATTACTCGTCGTGACACCTTCCACCCAAACCTTAATTTCCTATTCTTACGTTGTACAATAAATAGGCACTTCTGTTTGAAGATATTATTGCTTCTTTCATTTCTATCCCATCTGTGATACTCTTCTACATATTTCCTATTGGCAGTACAATGACCCGCTGTTAATGCCACACAAACCATAGATGGGAGAGTATACGTCATCAATGCAGTTTTGAATATTTTAATTTGAAACTCTGTTATCGGTAGCACCGAAAACGTCTGTACAAAATCTTTTCCAGAGAGCTGCACATAAAGAAATTAAAGCTTCCCACTGTTGATGCATTGCTACAATGAGATTATCAAGGTGATGCTGGGGTATTATCTCATACTGTTGCAAAAGAACTGCCTTCTTACGCTAGAAATTCTTCTGAACTGTTTCTGAATGTAAAAGGCGACTAGCAAACATTTTTCCCGTAATCCAACGAAATTCTTTGATTAGGTTAATATCCAGGGAATATGCTGAAAAATTATTCGTAATAGTACCTCTTCGTGATGAAGTAAATCGTCTACAGAACGAGAACTATGCAGAATTACATAATCGTCCATGAGAAAGACATACTGCAGAATAAAAAACTTAAGAAAGGATTGGAACTGTCTGAAGATCTTGAATTTACACTGTTGACCAGCCAGAGATCTATACATAATGATATATATGTAAGTACGGCCATTGGTCGAAACACCCCCCCCCCCCCCAGACTATCACTTATCCTCTTCAAAATCGGAAACTTTTGTGTAGAACTACAGGATTATTTTGCATGCACTCTTCTCTCCAAATAACGAGCCCCCTATTCCTGTTTGTACGCTTGTCTGTGAAGAAAACATTACTTCACTTATTTCGTCTCCATGTATTTATTTCTCTTCTGCCAATTTTCTGTGGGTAGTATGGTGGAACGTTTTTATTAAAACATGAATAATAGTTCTGAGAGAATTCAAACAATACTACCTTGGATTCAAATGGTTTGAACTCTAGAAACAGTATTTTCCAGAACGTTGTCGACATTTAGTGTCCTTAATACATTGGTTTCTGCTGCTCCTTATTACCATATATCAATCAAATTCTGATGTCTTTGCAGTCTGGTGATACATCCCTAGAAACGTCTCTTCAAGATAATGAATTTGATATAAATAGTTTTGTTCTGCTATGAATATTAACGGAGATACATGTGAATGGAATCCATATTTTAAAACTTGAAAAAAGTCCCGCAACCTCTCCTATCTCAGAAATGCGTCAGAATTTTGAAAAATAGTAAAACACGTGTTCATTGAATTCGAAGGGGATCTCTTTTGGGGGGAAAATTTTGGACCCGGGGAGGGAGAAATGGGTGCCGCTAAGGAGGGCGACCTTAAAATTTCAAATGAGAAGATATGTCTTGTAAAAAGTACAAAACTTGGAAATAAACACCATAAAATGCAATAAACTAGCAATAGAACTGCCCATTGCCTCTGCCCACTGCACATTTCTCGTCTTTCTTTTGCGACATTTATATGCATTAATTTGAAGAAAAATACTTCGGTGTATTTAAATTTCCTCACTGGTTTAGTTATGCTGATGACATTTTTGTTCTTGTTCCCTCTAATGTCGACTTTTTCAGTTTACTTTCTTTGGTCAATTCGATTGACCTATGCATTCAATTTACTTTCGAGATTGAAAAGGATTCCTCTTTGCCTTCTTTGAACGTTTTTCTGCCTAAAGGCAAAGATTGGTTCTCAACCATTGTCTTTAGAAAACCAATCTCTCTCTGTCTTCCGCCGTATGCTCTCTCTAACCACGTCCCTCAACAGAATCCAATTCAGAGTGAATCTGTTATTGTTAATTCTGTAGAAAATATTAATGAGAAAAGAAGGTTTAAATTACCAATATTAGAATTACGACGGTTTGATGGTAATGTTAAAGAATGGCTTTATATTTGGAGCCAATTTGAAAAAATTCATAACGATTCTACTATAGTTAATTCTGATAAATTTCAGTATCTATTACAAGCTACTGTTGAAGGATCCCGAGCTAGAGAGGTTATTGAAAGTTTTCCGCCAACTGGCGATGATTATATAAAAGCAATTGATTGTTTGAAAACCCGTTTCGGACGTGATGAATTACAAATTGAAATTTATATTAGAGAATTGTTAAAATTAGTTTTGAAGAATGCCAATTCAAAATTTTGTTCAAACAATTTATGTGTACTATATGATAATCTCGAACAGCAAAGTCGTGCACTGGAAACACTTGGTATTACAACTGATAAATGTGCAGCATTACTTTATCCTTTGGTTGAATCTTGTATGCCTGAAGATTTCCTTAGAGCTTGGCAAAGAAGCTCACAATTTGATCATGGCAATGATCCAAAAAAAAAGGCTTGACAGTTTGTTAGCCTTTTTAAAAACGGAAGTAGAATCTGAGGAAAGAATTAACTTAGCTATGTCTGGTTTTGATTTGAATGATTCTTCTTGTAAAGGGAATACAGAAAACAGAGAAAAAATTTGTACTGCTGCTAGTTTGTTAACTACTAATGCACGGGCAGAGAAGTTGTACACTTTCTGCAATGGAAAACACGAATCGATGAAGTGCTTTAAAGCACGAAAAATGTCATATAATGAAAAAATAAAAATTTTAAAAGATAAAGGTTATTGTTTTAGATGTTTAAAAGTTGACCATAGAGCAGAAAAATGTCGATGTTTTGTGAAATGTACTATTTGTAACAGAACACATTTTACTATTATGCGTACAGAATCAAACAAAAGTGTAAATAAGTCTACATCAAATAATCCGGAAAAGGAAATTAAAGAGCAGAATAAATCTGTGAATTTAGCAACCATATCCAAATCTCCGCAAGTTTTGCTGCAAACTTTGAAAGTTAATTTAAAATATAAGAACAGTACTTTAGTCGTGAGAGCACTGTATGATTCAGGATCTCAAAAATCGTACGTTAGAAGAAAAATAGCATCTAAGTTAAATTTGAAACCTCTGCGTCAGCAACGTTTGTCTCATTCACTTTTTGGAGCTGAAAAGAGCAACAACGAACTTCATAATATATATAAAATTGAACTAGGAAGCTTAAATGGAAATTTTTACTGGAATTTTGATGTAGTTGATCAAGAAACTATTTGCAATGATGTTCCCTCTGTTTCGCATGGCCCATGGATTGATGAATTAAGATCTATGAATATACACATTTTTGATACACAAGATAAGTCGGGTCCAATTGTTGTTCTCATTGGAGCAGATGTTGTCGGTAGACTTTTTACTGGAAAGAGAAAAGTTCTATCTAGTGGGCTAGTAGCTGTGGAATCCTATCTAGGATGGACACTTATGGGGAAAACCAATTCACCTTCTGTTAACCCTTTAACCGTTGCAAACGGCTTTTTCCGTTTTTAATAGTTGAAATAAGAGACTAATGTAGCAAATTTTGGAAAAATATGATATTTTTTCCTAGGACATAAGATTACTGAATATTCAGTGATTTCAGAAACTAATATGTTTTATTCCTACTTCACTTAGTATTGATTTTATGAGTTATTAAACAGATATGCTAAAAAACTTGACACGGCTAAAGGGTTAAAGAAGATGCTACTATGATGGTAATGTCCTTGTTTGTTAGAGAAGCAACTATTTCCGATCTTTTTAGTCTGAAAGATTTAGGAATAAGGGATCCTGTCGAAATGAAGACCAAAAAAGAGAACGAGCATTTGACCAAGCTATATTTTGAAGAAACATTAAGAATTAATGAAGATGGAAGATATGAAATTGCTCTTCCATGGAAAGAGGATCATCTTCCCCTACCCACCAATAAAGAACTAGCCATGAAAAGGTTAATAACATCAACTAGAAAATTACATCAAGAAAATTTGTATATAGCTTATGATAATGTGTTTAAGGAATGGGCTTCATTAGGTATAATTGAAGATGACCCAATCGAATCATCATCTCACCCTTTTGAACACTACTTACCTCATAGACCTGTTGCGAAACAACATGGAACTACGAAAGTGCGTCCAGTTTTTGATGCATCTGCAAGACAAGTCGAATCACCATCATTGAATCAATGTTTAGAATCTGGACCTAATGTATTAGAATTAATCCCTGATCTTCTTAGATTTAGAGAACATAAATGTGGAATTGTTGCTGATATCGAAAAAGCATTTCTACAGATAAGTGTACGACCAGAAGATAGAAATTACCAAGTTTTTTTGGTGGAATGAAAAAGAAAATAACGATCCTAAGATAATGCGGCATTCTCGTGTGGTGTTTGGTGTGAAAAGTAGCCCTTTTCTTTTAGGAGCTGTGTTAGAACATCATTTGAAAAAATATCTGAATAATTGAAAATATAATCAAAAATATGTTGAGATTATTCTTCGAAGTTTATGTAAATGATCGAGTTACAAGTTTAAATAACAAATCAGAAATACTACCATTTGTTGAACAGTCTTGTCATATTTTGACTGAAGGAAAATTCAATTTAAGAGGATGGAAGTATACAGGAGATGAAGATTCAGAACAGGTTACTTCTGTTATAGGATTGCTTTGGAATCGCAGAGAAGACAAACTGAAGATCAATTCGGATTAGTTGAATACATACAGACTTGAAATTGTATCGAAGAGAGTAATTCTTTCTGTTACGCAAAGAGTTTTTGACCCAATTGGGTTTTTATGCCCTGTCCTCTTAGTTCACAAGCTAATGTTACAAAAAATGTGGAAAGACAATATCCCGTGGGATAAGGAAGTTGAAGATAGTATGAGACGAGAATTTGTAAGATGGTTTGAAGGTATGAATATCTTGAAGAATTTGACTATTGTTCGTTGTTTTTTTCCTGATGTAACTAGTCAATATAGCATTAGCATTCATACGTTTTGCGATGCTAGTCAATTTGCTTACGCAGCAGCTGTTTTCATTCGCATCGAATATGCTGATGTTTATGTAACTCTTTTTGCAGCGAAATCAAGGGTTGCCCCAGTTAAACCCATCACTATTCCTCGTCTCGAATTACTAGCTGCAACGATGGGAGCTCGATTATGTAAATCCGTACTTAGTGCACTCCAGTGGGAAGGTATTGAACAACATTTCTGGACAGATTCAACTACTGTATTGAGCTGGATTCAGCGTGAAGAAAATTGGGCTGTTTTTGTCAATAATAGAATACAAGAGATCAGAAAATTAACTGATTCTACCCTTTGGAAACATCTTCCTGGAGCTCAAAATCCAGCCGACTTGCCTTCAAGGGGGTGCTCTGCTCAACAACTCTCAGACAGTAAATCATGGGAGGGACCTACTTGGCTTCGAGAAACTTAAGATAAATGGCCTGTCACCAAACCCATTTTCGATGAACAAGCTATTCTAAAAGAAAGAAGAAAAACGAGCCCAACGTCCAATAGCATGCCTAGCATTTGTTTTTTGAATCAAACTGAAAATGATAAATTCAGCAATAAAAAACATAAAATAGTGAACAATGAAGGTTTTTGTAGAACTCAAGACAATGAGACAGCATCTGTTACTTTAAAAACTAGGAGTGGGAGAGTGGTTAAACATCCTCTAAAATTGGACTTACAAAACTTTATTTAATTTCTGAACTTTAAAATTGTTGTGAAAGTCCTTGAAATATCAAGTAGAAATGTGTTGTTTTATTGTATTTTGAAATTTTTATTTTATTATTTGTTTTGTTACATAGTTAAGTTGCCTTCCCCCAACTTAAGGCCATGGTGCTTTTTACAATTTCATTTATTTACTTTTGAGTGGCAACAGAGGTTTTTTTTATTTTTTGGTTTTGTGTTCGAATGTGAAAAATTGTCCGATGCTAAAAGTTTGAATTCTGTGATGTTTTTCCCTTTTGAATAAACCTTTTCTCTGATTTTGCATTTACAGTCCTTTGATATGCGGATAGCAAAATAGATATTCTTTATAAAAAAAAAGAAATAACGTTAAAAGTACCGAAAAAATTATAAAATAGATCAATAATAATAATAATAATAATAATAATAATAAAATTCGCAACCTATTTTTGTTTTTTTAAGCATTGATGTGAAACTTTGCAGAAAACAGAATTTAATTTAATACAACAGGACATTTTTTTTTTTTTTTTTTTTTTGTCTATTTTTCCATGAATTGGAATGAAGTAACTGCATTGCTAAAATATTTTAGTTACACATAATACAGGACCTCACTGGCAGATTTTAAAGTTTTCATTTATTTTGACGATGACTTAAATTATCTATCTCAGTTATGCATGTCAAGATTTTTGCGAGAAAAGGCTAAGCTACTTCGGTGCCAAATTTAAAATTTCGCCAAGAGTTTAAACTGTACCATTGCTTTTGCACAATTTTTTTTTCAATTTTATTTTAAATATTTTTTTTTTAACTTAATTCAAGTGAGAAAAAAAGAACATTTCTTATTTGGTCTAAATGTACAAAATATCTCCAGGTAAAATATTCGTATTATTAGAAAGACAATGGCTAAAGTAGTTTTTCCTGTACCATTGATGTCTCTATAAATTAAATTACCCAATATCATTATATTTCATTCTCCACACGCATTTTTTTTTTCTAAATTCAATATTATATAATATATATGTAAAAAAATCAAGGTGTAATCAGTACATATCCAGAAGATGTAGCCCAGTAGATATCGCCAACAATAATAATTATTCAGAAGATATCGCCAACAAGTATTCAAGAGCCATCATGAATATTTATTCAAATTGTCAACAAGTATTCAAAAGCCATCCAATTTATGAATGGTGAGAGTCTATCTCGAATACTCCAAACCGGCAATTCGTTATTAGAATATAATCAAGGATGAATTTTTCACTTATCAGTAAGTTTCGAAAAATGTGATTTTTTTTTTTTTTTTTTTTTTTTTTTTTTTTCAGATTTAACTTAGTATGTAATATAGTTTAAGAAATGGTAAAATCAGATATTGACGGGCATCTTGCAAAATTCATGGCGACAATGAAAAATCACTATCTGAAAAAAAATTTCCTGTCGTACTACTACTAATGAAATGTTTAAAATAATTGCAATAATCATATAAGATATTTATTTTCAATGGATCCGTCTAAATCATATTCTAGGAAAAATGCACTTTAAATGTTGCATCTTTACTGTTGTAAAAACCATTTTAAACCTTGCTGTACATTGGAAATAAATGCAGAGTGTTACATATTGCCCTAAATTAACTAAAAAAAATTCAATAGTACAAAATATAGGAATTAGAGAAATTAAGTTCATAATTTCTTTAATCAAGCAATAATACCCGAAAAATTCATCGTGAAACAGTGACAAAAATTTAACAAGTGGATCGTATACTAAAGCTGTAACGCTAAATCATTTAGATGTTAAAAATTTCTCTCTGTTCTAAACAGTTAGTGCTATCGTTGTTTATTTTGTGTGTCTAGCTGTCTAACATATGTTTTCGCTCAAAATAATGGCAAATTGTTATTAAACTGTCGAACGTTAAGACAGATTTTTCACATACTAGAAACGATATAATATTATACGATATTGTGTATCTCAATGTGATACCAAATATGGTGGATTTCTATAATATTGTTAAACTTTTCTCTTGTATTATGTACTAGCAGGCTACGCCCGCTTCGCTGGTCACTATTTTTAAAGTAATCACAAGAATTAATGAATTCTCAAAATTGCATTAATTTTTTATCATGTTGTTAAAAAGTGAAATAAAAATTCTGATCGGGAAAAATTTCGCAACGGGTCCCCACTGCCTTCGGCAGCGTAGACCCGTGCGCTGCGCGCGCGTATTCCTTCACCATCCTTATGATTTCTCAAAATTCCATGTTATTACTAATAAACTTCCATTCCTAAGAAAAGGAATTTAAAAAATATATCATTTAGCATTGTGTAAAAACTCACAGTGGGACCCCACTGCCTTAGGCAGCGCAGATCCATGCGCGCGCACGTGTGAGGATATACGTGCGCTGTGCACGAAAATTCCTTCTCAACTCAAACTTTTATTATTAAGAAAATAAAATTTAAAAAAAGAAATTATCATCGGGTAAAAACTCGCACCGGATCCCAAACGCATGCGCGCTGCGCGTGCACGTGTTAAGATAACGTGCGGTGCGCGCACATATTCTGAAATCAAACTTCTATTCGTAAGAAAAGAACATTTAAAAAATCATTTCTCATCAGGTAAAAAGTCGTACCGGTTCCCTACTGCCTTCGGCAGCGCAACCTAGTGCTCGCTGCGTGCGCCTATTCCTTCCCCACTCTTCCAGCCCCTCCTAATTAACCTACATATACCAATTTTGAACGGTCTAACTCAATTAGCTGAGATGCAAAAGAAAACCTAATCAGGACACCTTAAAATTGTAAATCAGGTGAAATCTCGAATTCCACTTTCGATAATATAAAAGAACTTTAAAATATCTTTCGAATGATGTATTAAAAATAATTTAATAATAAATAGAATTTGAAATATTGAAATTTAAAAATATTACAGCGCCATCTGGCGGTAGAAATTTCTGTAATCTGTTGTTCCATTCCAGATCAACAAAGCTTTCAAATGATGTATTACTTAAGAAATTATTTTAATTAGTAGCTGAGATACAAGAAAAAAACGATAATAATTTAATCATATTCAGAATTCGAAATATTGAAATTTAAAAATATTACAGCGCCATCTGGTGGTAGAAAATTCTGTAATCTATTGTTCAATTTTAAATCAACAAAACTTTCAAATACTGTATTACTTATAAAATTATTTTAATTAGTAGCTGAGATAGAAAAGAAAACCTAATGAGGACACCTTAAAACGTGTAAATCACGTGAAATCTCGAATTCCGCTACTTACGGTAGTCGGTTAATGGAAGGTGACGAAAATTTGTAGCGTCTACTCTTGAAATTCAATTCAAATAAGTTTCAAAATGACATATTACTTATTAAATTATGCTAATTAGTAGCTGAGATAAAAAAAATTATATAAACACTATTATAAAACGATTTACGTCTGACTTTTTCGTGCTTTCCTCCGAAACCTGCGTAATTCCGGGCTAAATACTGTTAAAAATCCATAGTATGAAATGTGAAAGGAGTATCAGAATTCGAAACTCTGCAAAATATAAAAGAAAAAAGGCATTCTTGGTTTTTCGTTGTTTTCTCCGAAACAACCGTTCCTTTTCTACGTTTTTGCCCCTTCCCTCCTTTCCGTCCCTTCTAATAATTTAACACTTGAAAATATCCGCAATCGATTTATCTTTACTCAGAACGTAATAATAACAATTTTAAACGCTGTAACTCTTTTTTTTCCCTTCGCCCCTCTCCCCTTCCCCCCAAGCCTCTCCTAATAATTCTACACTTTCAAAAATATTCAGAATCGAATTATCGGGCGTTAAAACCAAATATTACGAAATTTCAACGGCATATCTCAATTAAAAAAAAAATAAATAAATAATACAAAATTTAATCTAATTTTTTTGTTTATCCACATATTTTCATGAAAATTGAACAGTAGCTTAAAAAATGCTGTCTAGGCCGAATATTAATTAAAATGTAACGTGAAGGAAAATATGAAAAAAATTGAAAATTGCAATTTTTCTCCCCACTACAAAACACGTGACATCTTGATCGGTTAGAATCATTTCCCTTTTCATCTCAAACAGTAGTCTAGCGTTTGAAATGATGTTGCCACAAAAAATTCATACTTTAGTTAATTTTTAAATATCTAATTGTTGTATCGATAAACCACTTGCACACTTAGATTCAGAAAAAATGCCCCTTTCATTTGGTATCGAAATCGTAACGATCGGACAAATATTTCTAATTTATTTACCACTTTTTCTGCTTTTAACTCCGTTAAAATATCTATTTTTATGCAATCGTGGTGAATTCTCAGTCATTGAGATCGCTTTCTGATTAGGCAGGATTCTACATTTTAATTAATATCTCCACAACTAATTAAAATTTTTAAATTCTGTTTTGAAGAGGACCTTAGAAAGGCTCCAGAGCATCCGTATGTCAATTCTTGTATTTCTGCGTTCAATAGGGGCTGAACGTATAAAAGAACAGACAGACGGACGGACAGACAGACAGACAAACAAACCTTTCCATTTATTATTATAGATTATTAATATTCCAATTCAATGAAAGGCAAAGTTGAGAATAGTCGGGTAGAATCCAGTAAGGGTTAATGAGAGAAGCAAGTCGGGGTGAGGGAAAGCCTTCCTTGGGGGTTGGTGAGCGGAGCGGGCAGGGGCCAGAGCCCCCTAGTTAAATAAAAATATTAAACTAATGCCAAATATCTCTATGAAAATAATTATCCACATACAAATTCCTGAGTTAGAAAAAAAATCACCAAATTTTTTATGTCAACTATTTATTTTTCTCTCTAATTTTTATTATTATTCACGTGAAATTAAAAATATTTCTATTTATTTCTACCGAATCTGGGTTGAAAACTGAAAAAGGGTAAAATAAATTAGAAATATTAGACCTATATTTATAAATCTGATAACAAATGAAAGGGTCAATTTTTCTTAATCCAAGTGTGCAAACAGTTTTTCGATGCGACAGTTAGATTTTTAAAAAATAACAAAAGTATGAAATTTAAGTGGCAACGGAAAAACGAAAAAAAGAAAAAATAAATTAGAAATACCAGACCTATAGTTACAAATTCAGTACCAAATGAAGGGGGTGATTTTTCTGAATCCTGGGGCGTAAACAGTTTTTCGATACGACAATTAGATTTTTTTAAAATTAACTAAAGTATGAAACTTAGATGGCAACACTTCATTTCACTCTTTCGTAATTTGAAGTGCGAATCACGCGAATAAAAAAAGTCTCTAACTTAAAAATTTATTTTAATATTTTATTTTTGCATTCAAAGCGTTTTAGTGAAAAAATATTTATGGCGCATGCGCAATCGTTTCTTACCCACAATTCAAAAACTAATCAAAATTTTGAAAATTTCTATAGATATAATTTTAACTTGGGTGAAGACCTAAGTTTCTGCTAAGCGCCGTTGAATTCCGTTCAGCCGTTCTCGAGTGATGCCCGGACAAAAAAAGCGACATACAGACACGATGACACACACAAACACACACACACACAGGCAAAATTTTCTGAAGTAATTTTCGGCTTTCAATGGGTGTGAAACGTCAAGATATCGCAACATTTTTTTATTCTGACAAATTTACAGACAAAAGTCTGATTTTATTAATATAGATACAACAATATGTTTTTTCCACTTTCTATCAAAAGTATTTTGTGGCTTTACCCAGTGAATTCAGTATTCTTAAATTTTGTTATATTAAGTAATAGTGATTTTAGGTTCTTGTAACCTCTCCATATTATACACACACACACACACACACACACACACACACACACACATATATATATATATATATATAACTATTTCGACAATGTTCTGAATATGGTTTTAATTAATTAGAAATTCTCAAATCGTGTTCTTGCCTTCACTATTTGAGAATAATGTAAAGTTTAAACATAGATTTTTATGATGATAATAAGTAGAAAAATACGTACCATATTACATTTTAATCCTTTTCGACATGGCGGGTCAACACAGTATACCTTATTAACATCCTCTGCGGTAGAGTAACACAACCCTAGAAAACGAAAAAATTATGCATTTTATATGAACTATCCCAACATGGACAAAGTCAGATTATACACTAAGCCAAAAAAAAAAAAAAAATGCTCTTGGATATTTTCCTTTTCACCTTCTACAACCGCCAATTTTATCGTTTAAACAGCAAATTTTCGAACAGATTTATTAAATTCACACAATCAACTGATTGGGAAGATAATCATATTTATTGAATTTTTTTTTTTTTTTTTTTTTTTCGACTGAGTGAAAATAATGCCTGGACCGGGAGTAGAACCCCGGATCTTTGACTAACAAGGTCAAGGCTCTACCATTATTAAAATACACAATCAACTGATTGGGAAGATAATCATATTTATTGAAATTTTTTTCCGACTGAGTGAAAATAATGCCTCTACCAGGAGTTGAACCCCGGATCTTTGACTAACAAGGTCAAGGCTCTACCAACTGAGTGAAAATAATGCCTAGATCGGGAGTCGAACCCCGGATATTTGACTACCAAGGTCAAGGCTCTCAAGGTCAAGGCTCTGGTAGAGCCTTGACCTTGTTAGTCAAAGATCAGGGGTTCGACTCCCGGTCCAGGCATTATTTTCACTCAGTCGGAAAAAGATTCCATTAAGTTGTCCTCCACATACACTTTAGCTTTGAGTCCAGTGTTAAAAACAAAATGCAATTGTTAGGAGAATTGTAATTTTAGAAATTATTAAAAAAATGGTAAGAATAAGGCAGTTAACGATGCCCCAAAAAATATTAATTTTTGAATGAAAACCAAAAAATATTTTAATATATGAGATGGCAAAATAATTAAATGTTAATGAAATATTGGTAAAAGGATTTTTAGCAAGATGTAAAATTTTTTTACCGTTTAAACTGGAAATTTGATTTTAGGCGGCCATTTTGCTCATCCAAGCGAGATGACCGTAAGTTAAAAAGCCATTGCTTATAAAATCGGTTTGTATTACATTTAGCACATAAAAGAGAATCAGAAAAAAGTGTTTAGCAGCATAATTTCTTTAACTACAGTACAACAGCTAATAAACAAAGCAAGTTTAAACGACATAAAATTTGAAAAAATTCCATTCTTAGTGAAGAGAATTTTAGCAAGACCTCAGATGGCTAAGAATATATAAAAAATGATTAGTTAATTATTGGGCTAAACTGGTTCTCTTTGATGACTTAAGTTTAACTTATTTCGAGCTAATGAAAACAAGCAGATCTGACAACAAGAATATGACCGACGTAATGAAAATCGAACTTTTCAAACAGTGACACATTCTCCGTACATTATGGTACGGAGGTGCATAACTTTTCAAACCGTAGGGCTAATTTTTATGCTCAAGGGATCAATTAACTCGAAATAAAACGTAGTTTTCCTAAAAGAGGTGCCTGACCGACTATTTTGGAGGTATCTTGGACATTTCCGTAAACAGCGTTTCAAGATGATAATGCACCATACTACACGGCGTCTGTGGTAAGTTTATTCACTTCAAATTGTCTAAATTTCCTATACATTCCCATGAAAACATATAATTCTGTAAGTAATTATAACTTCTTTCACTTTAAGTTAAATCCCACAAAGGATATAGTAGAATTTCTTCTTTACCAGACATTGAAATAGTCCTAATCGCGATCCACTCGAAAATTTTTCGTCTATAAAAAAGCGGAGGAGAGGGGAGAGGATTCGAAATTTGCAGCCTATAACTCTGCCAGAACTAGAAAAAATTATTTGTGATACTTGGCACAGTGAAAATTCTGAAATTTATATTAAAATACTGTATAAATCTATGACACTACGCATTAAAGCAGTAGTTCCATATAAAGGTGGAATTAACCTAATGCAGAATACGTATTTTGAACAAAAAATTGCTTAGATCTAACAAATAAATAGTTTTATTTCATATATTAAAATGTAACTTGTTTATTTTATATAATAAATCATAATAGATTACAAAGTGTATGGTTATTGTATTATGTTAAAAAAGGAAGTTTTATGCAGATTTTAAGAAAGTACTTCGTAAAATGCAAAAAAAGCGAATTATTAAATCGAAAATGCACATAGGTATCATTTCATCCCATTGGTATTATGCAAGACAGTTTTATTTGTTTCAAACATTAATTTTAAAGTTATTACAAATAAAAAATGTATAAGTCATTTTTTCTGCAGTGTGGCCTTTTTTTTTTTTTTTTTTTTTTTTTTTGGCGTTTAGTATATAGTAATAATTAAGCGAACAAAAATTTTAACATATTTACTACATCAAGGAATTTTTTTATACTAAGAAAATCCCTCGGTCGCCAAACAAAAACAGCAATTTAAGATAATTTATATTTCATTTCATAAATTTGTACGTATTATGCATGACTTGGAAATGCAAATTCCAATCTTTACATAGTTGATATCATCATTATTCTGTATATTTAATCTTTAGACACATACACATATCTAGAAGCTCCGAAAAATATCTTGTTGTTCTTTTGAATATTTCAATTATATTAAATGCCTAATTTTCGTTAAATCACACTGTATTTTATAAATCTCAAAAAAATTTTAATAATTTTAATCTAAACAAGAATGAAATATCGAAACAAAGAAACGAGTTGAAATGTTCATGATTTTATTTTTCAAAGATAACTCAGATTTCAATCTTCAAAATTCGATGAGAATCCACCATAATTTCTCTTGTTCTTCTCTACCGAATACGTCATCGACCTTTTTAAAGTTTGCTTCATGAAAAGATTTAAAAAAAAAAAAAAAAAAAAAAAGAGCCGCTTAGGTAGGTTTTGAAACATAAAATCACAATAAAAATTCTTTTTTTGTTTATTGTCTTTATTGGTTTATTAGTCTAATAAAAAATATTACGATATAAATTTACAGGTGTAAAATAATTATATTTCCCATTTCCAAAACTGATGAGCTATTTGCTTAATAAATTCTATTTTAATTCCTATTTCGAATATAATCTTGCGTGAAGGATTTCATTTGGCTTTTAAAAATATATTTTGTGTTTGAAGTAATTTTTTTCTAAATAATTTTATTTTTTTGTATATTTTAATGCAGTTCTATAATTCAAAGATACACTTACTTCCTTCAAATAGCCCATATGCACACGCAGCTAAATATATTCCTCTCTCAAATCCATGGTGTATAGGTATAGTGCAATAGAAGCCTTCTGGACATACTTGTTTTGTATAATTTGATCTTATCAATTGCATTGCACATGAATTATCCTGAAAAGGGAAATAAAAAAAAACGCCAAATACATATTTTGAAAATTGTTTTATAAACTTTTTAATTGTTTGATTATTGTCTGAAAATATATTTCAAACGAAAAACACTTGCCGGTAAATTGGTGCTGTTATTGTTTTATTTCAAAATGTATTAATTTTTGCTCAGGATAGGACAAAATGGCAAAGCAAAAAATACTGTTGTAAACTTTTATAATACAATATAATACTTTTATAATACTTTTATAATACTTTTACAATACAATAAAGTAAAGAAAATTTATATTCCTGCTGCTGGCACCTTTCTTAATATATCATGTCTCTTATGATTTCTTATTTTAAAAAGCCAAAAAAATATTTTATATAAAATCAAGGAATTTGACGGCTTTGTATAGAAATACACAATAAACTGGCTGAAATAAATCATTTGTGAACCCGTTTTCACAAATTATGTATAAATCTGAAAAATAGTGATTATTTCGAAAGTTATTTCTAGGATTTAACAAAACAAATCCGTAATATATAAACGTACAAGTTATAAAATAAATTAAACTAAAATACTAGGCAGTTATTATACAGGGTGTCCGAGATATATCTTTACAGTTTCAAAAAATAGTAAAAAATAAAGTAAAAAAATATAAACTTACCGCTTATTGTATTCATTGCAAAAATTATCAACGTTTTGTACAGAAAATATCCAAAACAATTCAATATCCGCGCCATTAGTATCACGCAAAACGTAAACGGCAAGTTTATATCTATGTTATTTATTTATTTATTTTATTTTTATTTTTTTTATGATTTTCTGAAAGTGTAAAGATACTTATCGGACAGCTTGTGTTTTAGAAACTGTCGCACTTAGAAAATTCAACTTAGTTTGTGTAATACGAACTTAATAAAATTATTGTGTAATATGAACTTAATAGAAGCAATAAGAAGGTACACATATGTGCTGTTGTGATGTTGTCAAATATGTAAGCGAGGAGTTCGCTAAGAGGTGAGACGCTGAGAATTTTTATTCTGGAAAAGTAGTTTTAAGTGTAGCAAGGGTATGAGGAGGAAGACTGAGCAGAAAAACATACCAACATAGCGGTACTCCACTACCTTTGTAATTCCATTTTGTTTTAATCATGTAACATTTTCTGTGTAGGACGGTTCCTTTTATTTAGTCCTACCTTTTAATTAATTTTATGTCCAAGATTAAAAATTCAAAAATTAAGAAAGTATCTAGACATTCTTTTTTCTACTACGTAAATAATATCTTAAATTTTATTAATGAAAATTAGTTACAATTATTTTCGACAGAATTTACTTAGTTCTGTTTTCAAATACGGATAGAGCTAAATATTTGAATATCGAGCAGTTCTACAAATTCTGTTTTTCATCGTCAATCTTCAAAGCTCTGTTTACCCAGGTAAGTGGAACATTTAATTTTATAACTATTGAACATTTTTAACTACTTTTAACACAAGATGCTAGTAAATGGCTAAAGGAATTTCAACGTATATCTGCCTACAGCTACTATAAGCAAATGTGCCAACAAACGTAATCTTCTACCTTGCCGGAACAGCTAGGCAGTCGTTTGATAACAACGAGGACAATTTAACTAGTTGGAATGTATTCCAGGAGACACTAAAGAACACATTCTATCGGACAGATGACGTACGAAGACAAGCTGAGAGGCAACTGCTTACACATGTACAGCAAGTTGGAGAGACATCCGAGTCTTATCTCCACGACGTACTCTCTCTTTGCCGGAAAGTCAACCCTTCCATGAAATAAGAAGAAATAAGGAGAAGATTAGGGTCATCTCATGAAGGGTATTTCAGAGGACCTGTACCAGATCCTGTTGGCGCAAGACTATCAAACAGTGGAAGCTCTTACAAAAGTTGCCGTCAGATTGAGAGCCTTCGATGAACGAGGTATATCGAACAAGATTCCAAAGACTACCTAACGTGTCAACTGTATCGACTGAAATGGACGTCGATGACATGAGGTCACTCATACGCAGCATCGTGAGAGAAGAGCTTCAAAAGGTTTTGCCCGATAGAAAAATCGCTCAAGAAAACGAACCTGAATCTGCAATCGCCATTGACTCGATTATCCATGAAGAAGTCACGGAAGCTTTAGCTCTTATCACGGGGAAAACACGCAGTATCACACCTAAACATTCACTCCCTGTTAGACCCCAGCAACGACGTGGATCCAGAAATAACTCCACTACCCAGCGTAAGACATACCTATGGAGAACTGTCAGCAATATACTAATCTACTACCATTGCGGACATCCAGGACATGTGCTGAAGTACTGCAGAGAAAGACATAAGATATTATTATTTCTTGCTGACGCAAGAAATTCTAGGATATCTAGACATCGACGAGATACTGACAATGAATACTTAAGTAGTTTTGACGGCAACTACATGCAGACCAGGTCTACCAGTTTTAGAAGTGATTCACCCTATCCTTGCTGTTCCTTCAACCGCCAACAGTCGCAGTCACCCGTATCTCGCTCCAGTCGCTCCCCACACTGACCTGACGAGAAAAACTAATTCTGGCGACCTGTGCAGGAGGTAAGGCCGCAACTGTAGAAAATCCTCCGACGTATACCACAACAAAGTTGGAAAAGAACACCACCTATGTTACAATAAATGGACAACGTGAAAAGATTCATGTTGATTCTGGTGCTGATTATTCCGTCATCTCAGAAAAATTACGCAGGCAATTAAATTCACCCATGTTCTCCGAGAATGGACCTATATTGAGTATTGCATGTGGAAAACCCATATCCACCTCAAGAAGTTGTGTGTTAAAAGTAACTTTAAGTGGAACTACAAAACCATTTGAATTCCTGGTGTTCCCAAGATTTAGCCACCAAATGGTAAAATGATGGGATTTTTTCCGTGCCACAAACGCCATCATAGATTGTGGAAATGAAGAACTTCAACTTCCAGTAATTCTTTCAGACAATAGCTCATCAACTGAATCAGACTGTCCTTCGTTTGCTGCAATAGATTATGCTATCGAACCACATTCAATGCAGCAGATATGTGCTCTGAATCCATTAATTCCAGAAGCAGATACAGCTATGATCATCGAAAGTGAAATTTTCAGGTGTGAACGAGATTTGTTTAGATTAGCCACAATAAGTTCTGCAAGAATGGTTGCTGCAAAGTTTGACTAACGAATTGCTCTCCAGGAACTCAGATAAAACTAAAAGGTATGAAAGTAGGCTGCTTTGCGACAGTAAAAAATGATTCGATCAATTCGCTTTCTGGTAAGAACGAAAAACAGACTAAGGGACACAGGATCAGGAAGAGACTCACTCGGGAAAAGCTTACAAAATTTCGAGATCCTGAGCTAACAGCCGCTGAAAAAGACGAGTTGCTCAATCTGCTAGAAGAATTTAGTGACTTTTTGACTTCAATTTAAAATTCAAGAAGTCAAGATGTAATACTGTGAACAGAAGATGGACACGGGTGACAGTGCTCCAAGGGCCTTATCGTACATCAGCTACTGAGAGACGTGTGATTGAAGATTAAGTACAGAGAATGTTGAAAGAAGATGTCATACAGCCATCAGATAGTCTATGGTCAACTGCACAAAATCACCAAGAAAGATGTCTACCCTCTACAACGAATTGATAATGCTTTGGACAGTCTTTCTGGTGCAAAATTTTTTTTCTATGATAAATTTGAAATCAGGTTACTGGCAAATAGAGGTTGAAGAGAAGGATAGAGAAAAGACTGCTTTTGTATCTCCGGATGGTCTTCATGAATTTAAAGTCATAGTCCAGTCAGCTACAACATTGGAGAATTTGTTATGGTCTTCAAACCTGTGTGAAATGTCGGATTACATGAAAAGCTTTTAAGACGATACTTCGGACCGTATCGAGTAACAAGACGACTATCTGATGTGAATCCATGGAAGGACACAGAAGACGAAATCCTAAAGACATATCCACATGCTTAAAATCCTACTATGATCCGAAGGCGCAATTAATTGACGATAGAGAGCAGGAAAGTTACTGGCAACCAGTTGCAAGAAGGCAGACAAGTTTGAAGCGTGTCGCTGCTCTCTCCTAAGGGAAGGGGAAATGTAACAAAAGCATCTTAATATGTGAATTCCATGGCTGTGAGGCAAAGCGCCGGGCTACGAACCCAAAGTAGTGAGTTTGATCCCACTCAAGGGCAAGTGGTTAAAATGTTTTTTGTTTAATTACAAATTGTTTATTACTTATTCATTCATCGTGTCTTCATGTTAAATATGTTTATGTTAATTATTCAGTTAATTTCCAGACTTTTCGCATTCTAGAAAATTCTGTTCTAGAAGATTCGTCAACTGTATATAAGCTGTTGTAAAATTAAATTGAAGGAACGTTTCTGCACGAACAGTTATCTAACAAGGAGAGGTCACGACATGGAAAATTCAGATCGGGACGAAATTGCGCAGGATTGTAGTGTACTAGGAAGGTAACAACGTATTAAAGCAGTAGCCCCCATCAGCCTTATAATTTCGAGAAAAAACCGTTTAAAGTTACAGTAATCTTTTTATACAAGTTATTTTGCAATTCAGAAAACGTTCGAGTGGCTTGGTCAATAAAGTAAATGGTTGCCACGAGGAGGGTCCGGGTTCAAATCTATCGACGGGAATGTTTTTTCCCTATTTTATTTATTTAATTAAACATTTTATTTTACTGTGGTTTTCTCCTATAATTCAATTCAAAACTTGAAAATTTTAATAAATTATTTAAATTTCTTGAACTTAAAAAGGAAAAAAGAAACATGCATGTTTTAAAATATTATATATATATATATATATATATATATATATAATTATCTGGTGTGTCACTCACACGACTTTCTCTTACCCTGAAATTTAATACTATAAATAGAGGGCTACCGCCCCCCCTCAACCCCCCATTTCATTAACGCACCTACATTTATATAGAATTTAATTCGATTATTAAAAAATAATTCTGTTTTTAAAAAATAATTTATTAAAATTATTATTTAAAAGAATTATCTTTTATAATAATACAGAGGATTTCCATATCAGAGAAGTAGCATGACACTAAATATCCAAAAAAAAGTCCATTTTATTCTCAATATATATATATATATAAATTACGATTTTTTTTCTAAGTTTTTTTTTTTTTTTTTTTCGTTAAAAGTGAAAAAAAATCGATAACTGTTTTAAATTAAATCCCCCATAGACGTAATGTATTAGAATTCTCTTGATTGTCCCTGAACACGAACCATTTGCTTTATCTTAAGGAAAAGCTTACTGTAGCATCCCTATATGATACACATTTAGAATACCAAGCTTGAACTTTCTGCCATAATTTGTTTTTGAGATATGCTGATAACAGACAGACACGCAGACACACACACAGACACACACAGAGACATACACACAGACCAATCGCTAAAAACATGATTTTCGTATTCAGGAGACCTCATAACGTGTAAATATAACAAAACTCGCGTTCGAAAATTTGGCCCAAAACTAATACTTTCTCTACCTTATGGGTAAGAGAAAGTAATAAAGCAGACCTTTTTAGAAATCTAAACATTTTATTTCATTTAAGTGTACTTAAAACAATGCTAAAAATTGTTTTTAAATTTCATAAAATAATATATATATATATATATATATATATATATATATATATATATATTACAGAGAAGTAATGGTTTTAATTATACATATAATTACGGCCCAGACAATTAACTAATTACTTCTCCAATCACTACATCTTCTTGAAAAATCATAATACGTTATTCCGATTATATTAAATTACATTACAGGCAAACAAATACCCGAAATATACATAATCTTCAAACGTAGATTTTAAATATTAATCAACGTTCTTTGATAATGTGTCTTTTATTCTTCTGTGCGCGAAATAAAATTTCCGCTGCTCTCTAATATTAACAACCTCAGAACTGTTAAGAAATTCATATATATTAAAACCATATCAGGAAGTTTATACAAGGGTTTAAACGCACCTGCCGTTTTATATATCTGTTTATTTTTTAACAAATTATTTTATTTATTTTATTTTATTTGTCTATTTTTTCTTTATTTTTATATTTGTTATTCAGGGTTTTGTTTGTATATTAATCTTATTTATTTTTATTTTATTTTTTTATACATTTACTTTTTATGCTAAGCTGCATTTGAACGATCGTAAAAACGAATGTTTGTAAAATTTAATCTTTTGAATAATTAAACCTGAAATTGTAAAAATTTAATGAACAATAATTATTGAATTTTTGTGATCTAAAAAATATGTAGGTTATATTGTTATAGCTTTATGTATGTATCATTTATTATTTTCTATAACTTAATAAAAATAAATTTTAGATTGTTTTAATAATAAAATAAAGTAAAAATAAAATAAAATGATTAGAGAAATAAAGGTATGTGCATATATATATATATATATATTAAATAAAATGTTCCCTTTACTATTTTTACTTTATTTTATAATTAAAACAAAGCTAAAATTTATTTTTTTTAAGTTAAAATTTTAAAACCTACATTTCTTTTTTTTTTTTTTTTTCAAGGAAAAAACGTAATTATTATTTATTAAAATTTTTTAATCTTCAATTGAATTATAAGAGAAAGTAACAGTAAAATAAAATGTTTAGTTTAAACAAATAAAAGGGGAAAAAAAAACTCCCATCGGTAACATTGAACACGAGCCCTCCGCGTGGCAACCATTTACAACACTGGTCACGCCGCCGGAACGTCGTCCGAACTGCGAAATAACTTGTATTTGAACGCTTTTGTAACTTTAAACGCTTTTTTCTAAAAATTCTGTGGCTAGTGAGTGATATTGCTTTAATGTGCTGTTACCTTCATTGTATCCTACAATCCTGCGCAATTTCGTCCTGATCTTAATTTTCCATGTCGTGAGTTCCCCCTTGTAAGCCTAATCTATGTGACAATATTAAAGCTGTAATGTTTTGGAATGCACAGAGCTGCCAACCTAATCCGGCAAATTGTTAGTACCGCCCCTTTTTCTATACCACTTAATTTTTAGAGTATTTTTCTACTTAATTCATCATATATATTTTTGAAGAGAATTGCTGTAAAAATTAAGTGGTGTAGGAAAAAGGGCGTTTTTCAATAGGCGTTAACAATTTGCCGGATGAGGTTGGCAGCTCTGCATGCTGTAATTATAGCTTGAAGCTTTTGGTTATTCACATGGTCTGTCGTGTATTTCAAAAACATGGCATTAACTCTGAAATTAAAGAGGTCAATACATACCAATTTTTGGATGTAATGTCTAGTCACAGGAAATGGCATGATCATTGATAGTTTTGCTTAAAAAATGAACAATTCAGTCGTTTTATATATCCGAACAGAGACTATTAAAAATTACGATGTGAACCTACTGCTCCCTAAGAATTTTATGTATTATCTATGGAAAATACATATGATTTATATACTATTGATATACTATTATTAAAAATATACTATTATTAACAATATAGTATAACAATAATACTATTTATATATTATTGATATACTATTTATGCAGAATGTGCCTATTATTCTGCTGCTGTAATCGTTTATCTTCAGAGCAAGGATACGATGTGTTCGCGGGAGAAAACGAGTCCAGTGTCCCAAATCATAGCTTTTTTAGATGGAGAGATTAAGTAGCAGCTTCATGCTGATTTTTTGCTAATCAAATGTACCAGCTCTTCTGGTTAACAAAGCAGTCGAAAAAGAATATGCTCTTTTGGAGAACCAGATATTTCAAAACTCGTTTTCGCCGGCAGCCATAGTTTCAAACGCATAGTGTTTTTGAATGTTTTCCTTGCATTAATGGAATTAACATTCACATATTGACTATTAATCTAACCAGTATATGAAGACACCATGATTCTGGATCTTTCAGCCCCTTCAGAGGCGTTGCGGCATAACTTATACCTCCTAATTTTCACCCTATCAAGTTATACTTTTTTTTTTTTTTTTTTTTTTTTTGTATTTTGTCAGGTTTTCTTGGGTCTCTGAAGACCCGAAACGTGTTAGAATACGTAATTCGTATTTAAAATAATCTGTTACAATTTTAATCTACTTTAAGGACAGGCCATGAATATTGCAAAAAAATAAATAAATAAACAAATATTTTATTTTTCGTCATATACACACACACCTAAACACTGGCATTAACTAAAATTTTCATTACATTTGAACAAACTGAGATATTTGAAAAATTCAAATTGAATAGTAAAGTTTAGGAATGGTATTTTTTATGGACAAAATAACGGACTAGAAAGAAAAAAAAAAAGGCGTAAGTTTGTAGTATTTCTTCTATACGTGGATTCTGAGAAATGAGACATAAGAAAAATGGCTCGGGTCTCAAAGACCCACGAAAACCTAATCGTGTTATTTCTCAACTGCAAAAATTCATTCTGGAAATGTTTAATAAAATTTAATTTTTTTTTTTCACTCAGTCGACAACCCCACTAAAAACAATCTAATAATCTAAAAATAATCTAATCCCACTAAAGATATTCTTCAAAAAAATTGCATTTTCTGAAGACTTTCTTCAAGTATTTTAAAATATTTTGAAGATTTATCATTTTTCCTAAAATATCTGCAGAAATTTTGGAGATATTATAAAGACATTTTGCAAAAATACTTTAGAAGTGGACCAAATTAATTAAGATATTCTGTAGTTTTTCTTTAAAAAAAAATCTTGAGATTATTTTTATGGAGGAAAATGCATTTTTTTTTTCTAATCTTATTCTCAAATATTGATGACACAGTATTTTAAATAAGCGTAATTGTACTACCCATGAAAGGGTTAAGGGAACAAGTCAAAGCTGTTATAAATGATACGATGCGTGGACATTCGTCGTAGTACAGCTTCATCTGAAGCACATAGCGAACGAAAATTCGGGTTTACTATTAGATTATTTGTTTATGTGTGAAAGACTGTAAAATTCGGCTGCATGATTGTTAAGTTTTTCTTCCCAATATTTCTAACACGGTCATCGTTGACGTCCAGTATGATCGTAATTTTAGCCTTTATTATTTACTGTTTGCTGGTCAGTTTCCAATGTTTAATTTCCTTTAGAAACTGTGCTTCTACGCAATAAGACCTTCATCTACTTTAGGAAATTAAAAATAAGAAAATCTCATGTTCTAGCGATTTAACCGATTTTCACAAATAAAAACACCGAAAGGTAAATCTTTGAATAATCTATTGAAAAAAAAAAAAAAAAAAAAAAGAACTTTTAAAACCCAAATTTTTAATGTATCATATCACATAAATCGTTTCGAAATTATGATTTTGCAATTTTTTTTTTTTGTATTAAGGTGAAATGATAACTTTCAGCGGAAAAGAATTTGTGTAAGTTATTTCTCTGATTGTGCCATCTATCGGTCATTACAACGTAAATATGGATAATTTTTTTTTTTTTTTTTTTGTAAATAACTGCATAATTGTTTTAGAATTATAAAAATATGCATACAATGTTACTCCCTGCAAGCAATTTTTTAATTTTGAGTTAAAAAAAAAATATGTTTTTAAATATGTTTTTGTGCTACTTTGTGAATTAATCGATGAGTTAATTTTCATAAAGCATTTTTATGTTTGAATACTAAATTTTTTGCCTTAAATTTCAGCATTCGAACATAAAAAAAGCTTCTTTAAGAAACGCTTCAAAAATTCTTAGGATACTGTGTAGTCAACGAATTTTTTTTTTTTTTTTTTTTTTTTTTTTTTTTTATCAATTGACATCTTTTCTACTAATTATCTGCAAAAATTAACACTACGGACCTTCGGGGTATCGAGCACTCGACCACCGCGTTACTAGCATGGTGTTCTAACCATATGAGCCACGGAGAGACTAATGAAAAAGCTTACATTTACCTTAAAATGGAGGCGCATTTTTTATTAGTATGAGATTCACAAACATATACTGTAGTGAATGATAGTCAGTACATAAGAATTTGGGGAAAACACACGCGTAACAAACTACAGGTGGAAATAATAGCAGGAGACTTGGCGTTGGAATATTAAAACAGGAATAAACTACTACGTCAGAAACGCCAAAGAAAAATTATTGAGGTGCATACAGCTGTTTCGGTAGCCTAAAGCGTACTGTCATCAGTGCAAAAAGAATTCTGAATCTGGAGAAGTGATCATATATATAGGAGAGGGACCGGATTTAGTTCAACCAATAGGATTACGGAAGAGGTGGGGAGTGTGGCCAATAAGAATTAAGGAATGTGTAGCTGTGTAAACAGTAGAAAAATTAAGGAAATGTGGACTGAATGTAAAATTTCCAACAATCAGACAAATAGGGAACAGCGAAATCACAATTTACAAGGTTTTTAAAATTTTTTATAAATATGAAAAGCTTCAAAGAAATCGAGTTCATGAATGGATTTAGGTCTGCAAATTATTTTAGCTGAATTAAATTTAAAATTATGATTTTCCTCCCAGCAATGTTTAGAAATAGCCGATTTATTGGTTTCTTGTTTGCGGACGTAATTCATATGTTCTTTTAGACGAAATTTAAGACTGCGTTTAGTTTGGCCAATATATGATAAACCACACTGACAGGAAATACTATAGATGCCCCAAGAATTATGCATATCAATAGGATCTTTTAACTGAGAAAAGGTGAGTTTATTGGAAGGTGAAAATATTATTTTAAAATCATATTGTTTGAGAATTTTAGCTATGGTTTGACTGGTTTTAGAAAAATAGGGTAAAACAATAGTGATATTAGATGTGACTGATTTAGTAGACGAAGTACGAGGGAGTTGTAATTTTTGGATAGCTTTGTCTATAATGGAAGGGTCATAACCTCTGTCAATTGCGATGGCTTTCAGGTATTTAATTTCAGATTTCAATAAAATAGGATTTGAACAAATATTTAGGGCACGGTTTACAAAAGTATAGAAAGCAGCCATTTTTTGGTTAGGTGGGTGACATGAACGCGCATGGGGAGGAAGCGAGACTGCAAAATTTTTACGATAGACAGTGGTTGAAAATCCATTTACAGTGCGAGAGACGAGGGTATCAAGAAATGGAAGGGAGCCATTGTTTTCTATTTCATATGTAAACTGGATATTACTGTCAATTGAATTTAAGGTATCTAAGACATGGTCAATATTGTGATGAGATATGTCGATAAGTGTGAAGATGTCGTCAACGTAACGTGTCCAAAAAGGAAAAGATATTTTCTTAAAAACCTTGCTTTCGAAATAGTGCATGTAAATATCTGCGAGAATTGGGGAGAGAGGGGAACCCATGGCTAAACCTTCAGACTGACGATAGAATTTATTTTGGAAAGAAAAAGTGGTTTGTGATAAACAAATGCGGGTAAGAGAAATTAATTCTTGTATTTCGAAAGAGGTGAAATGAAACTCTTTTAATCTATTTTCGAGACAGCAGGGGGCGCCACTTATTGGAACATTAATGAAAAGAGATTTTACATCAAAAGAAACCATAGTGAGATTAGTGTGAGGGCAGTTTTGAATATTTTTTGCAAAATTTATGGAATTCTTAACAGTATAACTATTAGCAGCAAGAAGTGGAGCAAAAATTGTGGTGAGAAATTTAGCTAGATTATAGGAAGCAGTACCGATATTAGAGACTATTGGACGAAAATGGAGTCTCATGGAATACATTTACCATTATACCATGGAATTCCATGGAAATGGAGTCTCATGGAATACATTTACATGCAGATTAGCAGAGTCAGCTATTGTCGAGAGGGGTAACATATTTTTAAAATTTGGCGAAATAACATTCTTTAGATTCTCAAGATGAATGCAGCAACAATACATTTCTACCGTTTTCCTACAATTTATATCTCCCATTAGATAATATTTTATGTTTAAAATAGCCATAAATACATTAAAATGCTTTCTACTCACGCCATAATTGCATTCATCAGCATAACAGTCTGCCAAATCTGGATTTTCCTAAAAAATAAATATAGATATAATAAAAATATTGTAAAGTATAATTATAGATGTTACATTTAGAGTTACTGTTCGAAATAAGAGTTATTCGATTACTTAAAAATGAATTATGAAAACAAAACACAGTGTTTAGAGGTTCATTAGTTATGTGAAATGTGCAAAAATAGTTCTCTTAGAAAACAATACTCTTAGAAAAACCGCACCGGATGGTAAGCTGCGGCTTTTGCAAGCATTGCTACGATGATGTGACAGATAAATAAGGAAAAAAGACATCAGTCTTCTGACGTCTACGCAAGTTAGAAATAGTAAACTATTAATTATACGTGAAAATAATTAATTATTTAAAAAATAATTCGGCATAAATAAAATAAAATAAAACTATACCTGTATGCAGATGTATTGCAACAAATATAAGAAACACGGAAACAAGATGGTGGAATCCGTGTAAAGGATTTAAGTCCAAAGTCATAAAAATAATTAATTATAAATAAAAGTAATAAATTATTTTAAAAGGCACTGTATTAAAAAAATAATAATAATAAACAAAAATTAAAGCCAGTATACAAATACGATGCAAGAAATCAAAAACAAGGGAACAAGATGGCGAAACCCAGACGTATATGCAAAATAATCAAAATAAGAGATTATTAGTTAAGAGATTATAAGCGTGAATCAGTGCTTCAGAAACTCGAATACAAAACTTCCGTTAGATCGACTGTTCCAAGAAGTATGGGCGATGGAATTTGGCATTATAATTAAATAGTCCGCAGTGATAGATAAGCCGCAGTCCCCAAAAATCAATTTTTTTTTTTTTTTTTTTTTTTTTTTTTAAAGATAGCCCGCGGCTTATCTTCACTAAAACATGGTAATCATAACTTTTGAAGCCGACGTAAAATATAATTTGACATGAGATGGATAACTATGCAGTTGTCTCGAAAGATCACTCTCCATGGTTTACTTTATATTTTTATCATTGTATGAAATTGGTCTATTAATAGCATCCACGCATAAATCTGTACTGATAAGTATAAAGGATTTAAGTCCAAAAATGTAAGTATATAGTCAGACTCAGAAAAAAATTCTCTATCGATTGGTATAAAGGATTTAAATCCGTGTTATTTAGACTTTCAGAAAATTCATTAGTAAAAAAAGATTCAAGTTAGAAATTTAGCATTAATCATTGGTATAAAATATTTAATTCAAAGTTTTCCCCTTATTAAATGAAGATTGACAATTACTGAATGGTATAAAACGTATAAACCAACATAATCCCTTTTTCCTAATCGATTCTGTTGATTAGTTTTTAGTTAGTTTAACTTTATTTTTCGTCTTCTGAAAAATCAAGAATATGGACTTAAATCCTTTATACTTATCAGTACAGAAATATCCTTTGGAATTCGAGTTTATGTTTCTACGAATTTACTAGCATTTTCATTGCGAACTTGTGCTACTTGCGAAAACTTAATTGTTTCATTTGAATCAAAATATTTTTTTTTATAAAATAGTATCATAGAACTGGCGTTTAAAAATAATAAGTATAAAACTTTGAATAAACACCATGAACTGCAAGAACTCTCAACAATTGTTTCGTGACGAAAGAAGACACGACACTTCGTCAGGCGAACAAAGTAGAAACGAGTGCTGCAAACAAAATGATCTTGCTTTTTATGGTGTTCATTCAAAGTTTTGTGCTCAGATGCCAAAGTGAAATGCATATATTGAATTGAAATTCAATTGTGTATTAAATGAAAAATAATAATTTTTAGTTATTTTTTTCGCCGACTTCGAAAATTATGATTAATATTAGTGTTTATACCGCTAGGCAATAGAATTTATTTTATACTTTTAGGCGCAGATTAATACCCATTTTATGTCAATTTTGAATTTAATTTTCTTAGTTTGAAAAATAATTGTTTTTTAGTATCGGTTCTATTTTTAGAAAAATGTTATTATTATTTTTTTCTTTTCAGTGAAAATATATTCATATTGCCGAACATGGAAAGCTGTTGGAAGGTGGCTTCACATAACGCACTCTAACAACAAAAAAAAAATAGCACAACTAAAAAAAATGGCATCTTTATGTCACTGAAAAATGTGTATGAATTACCCCAATGTGCACAAAAATTGTTATAATCGAAGAACTTAAAAAATAAATAAATGAATAAATAGGCAGACAGAGAACTTTTTAGGCTAAGATCTTTCTAATAACAAAAATAAATGAAAATTGTGGCTTCCGTTAAGGAATAGTTAATAGATAACAAACGAAAAACAACTAAGACAGCATGCAAACAGACAGAAATATATCTCCTGATTTTATAAAGAAGTTTTCCTCAAATTAAGATAAAAAAAAAAAAGAAAAAAAAAAAAAAAAAAAAAAGAAAGAAAGAAAGAAAAAATCTATCAAAATCTGAGCGTCCTTTAAAAAGATGAAGGCAGATTTGCGACATAAAAACAGGCAGACAGGGGTCCACTGAAGTCTGTTCTCACCTATTTAGCTGCTGAATGACTACAGATATAATAATAAAAGTGGTGCCAAAGTATGGAAAATCAAGTATGCGCTAATCCAAGTGACCGATTAAAGTGACCATACATTTAACTTTTCATAGTACACTGTTAAAAAATTGCAATTTTGTTGCCGGTAATTCTTTGTAAAAATTACAGAATTCTCCCGTAATTTGAGAAAAAAAGTCGTAAATTACGGAAAAATTACGTTGACAAAACGTATTTTTCTGTAAGTTTCCCAGAATTCTGTAATTTTTACAGAGAATTACTGGCAACAAAATTATATGTGTTACCCGCTACGACCTTGTGCAACGTAAAGTTCAAATAAGGATATAAATTAATGTGCATTGCAACTTACGGGCAAAAGTTTAAACATCGGAAGCAAAGTTATTTCGTGGTGAATAGTAACATTTATCTTTGTTAGATTGTTTCGGTACGTCACAGTGCATGTTATTACTGAGCCATTTTCAATTTCAGTGTATAAATTTGTTTATTATTTATCCTCTATTTTTTGTAAGTTCACGTGCTGAACAATATGTCAAAGAAAAAAAGAGTTAAATGAATTTAATACTTTTAATTTTTATGTAAAATATGAGCGCGTGCTATCTTCAAAATTTGTTAAAATGTAAATATTATGTGATGCGTGTGGCATCTACAGTTTTGTTTTTTAATTCAAGAAATAGAACAGAATAAAGTTAGCAACGATGTTAGTTGCATTTTTTCATATAGTTTGAGTTCTTAATTTTAGTGAACTACTTTTTACCGTAGGAATAATTTTCTTATGTTTAATGTTATAGGGAATTATTATATGAGCATAAAAGATGCTACTTTAATAATTTTAACGTGTAAATAAGTAGTATTGGCGTCCGCCTTTATACAGTTTAATTTAGTAAGAGAAAAGCTAGGAATTTGCGGTGCTTATTCCGTTGCTTTACATAAAAAATACTGGCGTCACTGCGACAGGACCCTTCAAGTGAAGTAAATCTATTTTGATTATATTAAGATTAAAAAGATGTTTAAAACCGTTAAAGGATTTAAAAAAGAAGATTTGAAATGGGTAGCCGAAGAAATTGGAGAGACTTTGCCTTTGACGTTCACAATAGCAAGCTTAAAAGAGCTGATTTTAAATAGTAAAGAGTATGAAAAGGATCCCGAATTTGTGAAAGATATTTTAGAAAATGCTATAGCTGAAAGAAAAATGAAAGAAGAGAAACAAGAACAAGCTTTGAAAGAAGTAAAACAAGAACAAGCTTGGAAAGAAGCTGAGGCATTAAAGCTGGAAAAAGAAGCAGAACTGGAGAAAGAGAAATTAAGATTGAATCATGATTTAGAATTGGCGAGAATACAATCATCTGGGCAAATTCAAACTGATGCTATTTTAAGTAATTATGAAAATAGTACTATGAGACGAAAATTTACTTTACCTAAGCTGGAATTCAGGAAATTTGGCGGAGAAATTAAGGATTGGTTGCCTTTTTGGAGCCAATTTGAACAAATCGATAAAGATGATGAGATTGCCCCAGAGGACAAGTTCCAGTATTTAGTACAAGCAACAATCGCTGGTTCACGAGCAAGAGAAGTTGTTGAAAGTTTCCCGCCAACTGGCGCCAATTATTCAAAGGCAGTGGAAAGTTTAAAGGCTCGTTTTGGCAGGGAAGATATTCTAGTAGAAGTGTATATACGAGAGTTATTGAAATTGATAATATCTGTGCAAACAAAAGGTAGATTTGCATTAACTTCATTATATGATAAGCTTGAGTCATATTTACGGGCGCTAGAAACATTAGGTGTTACCACTGATAAATATGCCTCCATTTTATACCCTATGGTTGAGTCTTGTTTCCCAGCAGACTTTTTGAAGGCCTGGAATCGCTCGAATCTCTCTTCTTCTAATACGGATGCTAAAGGAAGGTTGAATAATCTGATGCATTTTTTGAAAACGGAAGTAGAAGGTGAAGAGAGAATATCTTTAGCTGTAGCGGGCTTCGGTTTGACAAAGCGTGAAGATAATAAATATTCTAAAAGGAAAAACAGTGCAAGTGCAGACTATATGCGAAATAAGATATCGACAGCTGCAGGTTTATTGACAACGTCTTCTGCTTTAGATTTCAAAAGAGTATGCATTTTTTGCCAAGGCAAACATTTGAGCTCTGAATGCTTTTCAGCTCGAAAATTGAGTTTAACTGAGATACAAAAGATTGTAAAGGATGAAATTGCTGCTTCGCTTGTTTGTTACCTAATCATACAGTGAAAAAATGTCGAGCAGTTTTAAGATGCATTATCTGTTCTAAGAAGCATGTGCCTTTGATGTGCGATTTGCGTGATTCGCAAGGTAAAACTGCACAAGAAAAGGTTGAAGAAAATTCAGTCAGTAGTGAAGTAAACATGGCAAATTTTAATAAGGAAAGTGCTAAAGTATTCCTTCAAACCTTAAAAGTGAAACTCATCTCCGAAAACAAGAAAAAACAGTTCGTTTATTGTTAGATTCAGCATCCCAAAAATCTTATATTTTGAAAAGTATAGCAGAAGAGATGAATTATACTCCCATTCGTCAAGAAAAAATGATGCATTCATTGTTTGGCGGAGTTACAACAAAGGAATGCCAACATAATTGTTATAGAATAAAGGTTAAGGATATGAAGGAGAAGTTCACCTGTAATTTTGAAGTGATGGATCAAATTACTATATGTGAAAACATTCAACCCGTCACTAATGGTCCGTGGATTAAAGAGTTGAAAGAATATGGAATCGAATTATCTGATGTAAGTCATTGCCGTGAAGTTATCGAAATATTGATTGGTGCTGATATTATGGGAAAGATGTTAACTGGCAAAAGAAAAGTATTGACATCTGGTCTTGTTGCCATAGAAACATACCTTGGTTGGACATTGATGGGCAAAGCGCCTCACACCGAAGTCTCAACAGATAATTTAGCAATGATGGTGACGTCTTTGTTTGTAAATGAAGCTGACATCTCAAACTTATGGAGATTGGATTTGATCGGAATAACAGATACTATAGAAAAGAAATCTAAAAGTGAGATTGACCGTCAAACAAAGGAACATTTCTTAGAGACAGTAAAAATTAACAAGGATGATCGTTACGAAATTTGTCTTCCTTGGGCTGACGACACATCTGCATTACCAGATAACTTGAGTTTGGCTGTAAGACGTTTGGAAAGTACAACTTCTAAGTTATTATCTAAGAACATGTACAAAAAATATGAAAATATATTTATGGACTGGTTGAATGAGGGGACCATAGAAGAAGTTCCTGCTACCAAAGTGAACTCTTATGGTAATTACTTACCTCATCACCCAGTTATTAAAGAGACCAGTAGTACAACACCTATCCGTCCGGTTTTCGATGCTTCAGCAAAGTTGGCTAACCATCCATCTTTAAATCAGCGTCTGCAGTGTGGCCCAAATTTGATTGAGCTTATTCCAGGTATTCTCCTACGTTTCAGAGAAAGAAAATTTGGTGTAACCGCTGATATTCTAAAAGCGTTTCTTCAAATTAGCATTTGTGAAAAGGATAGAGATTTCCTACGATTTCTATGGTGGAAAGATCTAAAAGAGAAGAAACTTAAAGTATTTAGGCATGCACGAGTCGTTTTCGGTGTAAAGTGTAGCCCTTTTCTTTTATCATCAGTAATTGAATATCACATCAAAAATAGTGCAAATTTTGAGGAAAGTTTCAAGCAAAGGCTTTTGTATAGTTTTTATGTAGACAATGTCGCCACTAGTGTGCACAGTGAAGAAGATCTAAAGAAATTTATCTCGGACTCAAAGAAAATAATGGCAAATGCTGGTTTTGATTTAAGGCAGTGGGAATACACTGGTGATCACGCTGAAACATCGAACCAGAAGGAAACTCAAGTATTGAGTCTGATTTGGGATAAGGTTTCCGATACATTAAAAGTCAACATGAAATGGCTAAACGATTTCAACACAGAAAGGATTACCAAGCGAAGTATGTTATCGGCAGTTCATAAAATTTTTTATCCTTTTGGTTTTACTGCTCCGGTAATGCTTTATCCTAAATTGATGTTACAGAAAGCTTGGAAATTAGGAATTAATTGGGATGACGAAATAACTGGTGATTTACAAAAAGAATTCCTATTATGGTTTCAAGAACTTAAATATTTAAATGATGTTAAGATACCAAGACATATCCAGATAACTCCAGAAAACTTACATGCATGCACAATTCATACTTTCGTTGATGGTAGTAAAGATGCTTATGCAGCAGTAGTATTCTTGAGGATAGAAAATGAAGATCAAGGGGAAATAATTCTGCTTGCTGCCAAGTCCCGAGTTGCGCCTTTAAAGAATACGACTGTACCAAGGATGGAGCTATTAGCAGCTACTATTGGCGCTCGTTTGGCGAAAACTGTTGTGGATGCTTTGGGTTGGCAGGAAATGAAGAGATATTACTGGAGCGATTCCTCAACAGTGCTTGCTTGGATATCAAGAAATGAGAGCTGGTCTGTATTTGTCCCAAACCGGGTTCAAGAGATTCAGAAATTAAGCAGTCCTTCATCATGGAAACATATACCAAGTGAGAAGAATCCAGCAGACTTGCCGTCTAGAGGCTGAGGCTAAGCAATTAGCTTTAATCAGATGTTGGGAGGGCCCACATTGGATGAAAGATTCATCAGAATTTAGAAACCACATGAACACTTCTGATGAAGATTGGAATGAGGAAGAAATTCAGAAAGAAAGGTCAAAGTCTACTTGTATGTTGACGAAACCTGAATTTCCATCCAAACAGCTACTTTTCAAGTTATGGAAAAATCATACGTTTAGTTGCTTGGATTCTTCGCTTTAAGCATAATTTTTTAAATCCTGATAAGAAGAGTAAAGGCGAATTGACGGCTACTGAATTTCGGGAAGCTGAGATAAAAACTCTACGTATGGTTTAAAAAGAATCTTTCTCTTCGGAAAGTGATGAAAGATTGAAGACATTACAAACCTGTAAGGATGAGCATGATGTCATTCGTTTGAAAACTAAAATAACTTACAGGAAAGATAGTGAAGATTTTCTCCATCCCATAATTCTCCCTTCAAGGCATGAAGTTGTTAAGCGACTTATTTTTTATATTCATGTAAAGAACTGTCATGCGGGGTTACAAATCCTCTTAAATTTGCTTAGAGAAAGGTATTGGATCCTCAACGGAAGAAAGAGTGTAAAGCTTGTGTTAGCCAGCTGTGTGATTTGTAAAAGGTTTAATTCAAGGGCTTTATGGACATCTAGTGCTCCTCTACCTGAAAACCGAGTAAAAGATTCTGCCGTATTTCAAGTTACAGGCATAGATATGCCTGGTCCTTTGTATCTTAAGAACGATAAGAAGAGTTGGATTTTGATTTTCACATGTGCTATATATAGAGCTGTTCATCTAGAGCTAGTGACCTCTGCTTCCACAGATGCATTTTTGATGGGTTTGAGAAGATTTGTGGCTCGCAGAGGAAGATGCTCTGTTATCTACTGTGATAACGGAACAAATTTTGTTGGCGCAGCTAATTATTTGAGAAGCTTAGATTGGCAATGTATACAAAAATATGGGTCTGTCAACTCCATAGACTGGAAGTTTAACCCGCCAACGGCGGCGTGGTGGGGTGGCTTCTGGGAGAGGCTGATTAGGGTGATAAAAGATCGTCTTAAAAGAGTCTTAGGACGCGCCTGTCTTACGTACGAAGAAATGACAACTCTTTTAGCTGATGTTGAAAGTGTAGTGAATTCAAGGCCTCTAACATACCTTTCTGAAGATGCGACTGTAAAGCCTATCTCCCCATCTATGTTTTTTCAAGATGTTCACGAAATTCAGCTTCCAGATGTTGATGCAGTTGAACAAAATTCTTTATCAAAGAGGCTCAGATACAAGCAGTCCCTACTCAGAGCTTTGAGAGATCGATTCAGATCCGAATATTTGGGTGCTTTCATACAGCGAGCAAATAGAAAACAGTCAGAAAAGGGTATCGCTGTCGGAGATATTGTATTAATTGGATCTGACAACAAGAAACGAATCCACTGGCCACTAGGCCGTATCACAGAACTTATTCCTGGAAAAGATAAGAAAGTTCGACTTGTAAAGGTTCAAACTTCGCAACATGAACTTTTACGACCTATTCAAAGGTTATATCCTTTAGAAGTAACATCATCAAATAATAGTTCAAAACTGAAAGAAGCATACCATTCAAAGGAAACCTCTGCTCAAACTGTTAAACCCGTTGTAACTTCAGAAGAGGAACCAGTCAGATATAGCAAAGCGGGAAGGAGAATTAAAGTCCCTGAAAGACTAATGTATTCAGAACTACACCTGCAACATTTGGTTTTGATTATAACCTATAATCAAAAGGTGGGAGGATGTTATAACTGAGCCATTTTCAATTTCAGTGTATAAATTTGTTTATTATTTATCCTCTATTTTTTGTAAGTTCACGTGCTGAACAATATGTCAAAGAAAAAAGAGTTAAAGGAATTTAATGCTTTTAATTTTTATGTAAAATATGAGCGCGTGCTATCTTCAAAATTTGTTAAAATGTAAAGATTATGTGATGCGTGTGGCATCCACAGTTTTGTTTTTTAATTCAAGAAATAGAACAGAATAAAGTTAGCAACGATGTTAGTTGCATTTTTTCATATAGTTTGAGTTCTTAATTTTAGTGAACTACTTTTTACCGTAGGAATAATTTTCTTATGTTTAATGTTATAGCGAATTATTATATGAGCATAAAAGATGCTACTTTAATAATTTTAAAGTGTAAATAAGTAGTAATGGCGTCCGCCTTTATACAGTTTAATTTAGTAAGAGAAAAGCTAGGAATTTGCGGTGCTTATTCCGTTGCTTTACAGTGCAGAAAATTGGGAAAAAGCAAAGGCATATTTTAAGTTTTTTTTTAGCATAAATGTCCTGTCAAAACTTACAATACCTTAACAATAAATAAACGTACCTTAACAATAAATAAACGTAATTTTTATTTTTTCCACTGTTTCCTTTTCTGTTCATAAATAAGAATGAATACAATTTGCTGTAAATGTTCTCAATATATATTTTTAAACTTAATTATTTTGGTCTAAAAAAAAAAAAAAAAAAAAAAAAAAAAATTAGGACATTAGTCAGCTGATTCAATGTTCCGCTAGTATATATATATATTTTGGTCTCCAAGAAATATTGGTCTCCAAGAGATAGGTTTTAATAATGTTCTCAATATATGCTCAATATATGTCTCAATATATAATGTTCTCAATAAATGTTCTCAATATAAATTTTTAAATTTAATTATTTTGTCTCCAAAAGATAATTTAGGACATTAGTCAGCGGATATAAGGTGCCGCCAGTATATATATATATATATATATATATATATATATATTGGTCTCTAAGATATATGTACATATATTTGTTTCTAATGGATTAGCAAGAAAGTAGTTTCGTTTTGCACAAATAATTAGCATTACTATTATTATTATTTTTTTAAATTCTTTGGTCAGCGTTATATTTTTTGTGCCAGAGATTGCAAAAAGTTTAAATGTATCATACAGAACTACTGAAAATCGCATAAGGGGCCATGGAGTCATTATTTGGCTTCGACGTGAATTGAAAGAAATTCACTTAACTCATACATATCAAAACTTGTGATACGCATATCAAACGTGATGCAATCGACACTTTTCTGAAACCAGTTTTTACTGGTAATGAAAAATGAATCGTCTCCAGTAATTAATTACTTTAATTGAGCACTTGAGTAAAACCCTTTGCGGCACAACGAATTTCGGATCATTTAAATTACACTCTCACCGGAATTCATGAACAAAATTAAATTAAAAGAAACTTTAAATTTTAAGCTTAAAAAGAACGACCTTTTCCGATACGTTATAAACGTAATTTTTTGCCAAATAATTTCCGGGGTGACTTTTTGCAGTTGGAGCTAAATAATTGCGTCCTCGCAACGAGGACAGCACGCCACAAAGGGTTAAGTTGTTTGCCGATAAGGACTAGAAGTTCCATGCTCGAGGATTCATGAAATTATTGGAAAGATGATAAATGATCATCGAACTGAATGTAACACATTTGAGTATTACGATTCATTTCTTGGAGTGGAGTAGAAAAATTATTATTATTATTATTATTATTATTTCTTTACACAAAAAATATCGAAATTATTTTCTTGCCAGCCCAATTTTTATTTATAACAAAAAATAATAAATTAACAATGTAAAGAGTGTTTAATAATTTCTTGAACAAAATTTAGTATTTGTTTAGTACAATAATTTTTGAACAAAATATAGTTGTTTAATATTTTTCGAAGATAGGAATTCTAGAAGGAAATAATTTATAGTTTGTTTTAGCTGTTTTTAAGCATAAAATATGTTAAGTAAGTAATTTTAAAGAATTTTACGAATCTTTTATGTTTCTATTTGATTTTGTTTAATTTCCTTGAGTAAGTGGACATTTTTTGTAAGTAAGAAATCGCTATGGCCGAATAACGTAACGATCAAGTATCCGATAATTTTTTTATAAATGTATGTTTAGAGATGATTGTCATTCGAAGCAGCCTTTTCATTTTCTTCCATCTTTAATCCTTTGTACATCCTAACTTTATTAAATGACGCAGAGTCACTTAAAAAATAAATTTTTTGCCTTTAACTTTTTAACACCAGATTACAGGAAAGTTATGTTTTCCAGATATACATTTTTAATTATTTTTTTATCATTTATTTCCATAGAGTAAGTATATATATTTTTTAATAGTAATATTCATACATAATTAAAAAACGAGATACATTTTATTTTTGAACATATGTTTTGTAAAAGTTTATATAGAGGCATTTTTGTTCCTAAAAGCCTATAAAGATTTTTTTTTTTTTTTTTTTTTTTTTTTTTTTTTTATTATATAAAGATACCGAGTATGTTATTATTGCAAACCGGAAAAATCATAATAAAAGAATTAATGCTTGGAAAACAAAATTCGATTAGTGGGAGTATTATCAAAAGGACATTGGATTTGTTTCTCCATATATAAAAAAACGAATCCTAAGGTAATCGAAAGATGGCAGTCACACGCTATACGGAGACGCTTTATGCAAATTAGGGTGGCAATAAAACATCTGACTGAATAGGGCTTCGCCATTTGATGGCAACAGCGTGCTATAGTTAACCGATCAAGCGTTGGTAGATAAAGTTTTCTACAGGAATAAAGAATCCATAACTTTTGCATCGCGAAACGTTCACAAAGAAAGAACTGATTGTATAATAAAGTCCTAGTTCTTTGGATGTAATACACTGAATTCCGTACAACGATTCGAGATTACAGGAATTTGAAGGATAGGTCACGAAGTGGCAGGCCATCGTTGAGCGTGGACGATGTCCATATTATAAAAACTGCCATGGAAGAATGATCAGCGAAGTAAAAGTGGTCATGAAGGTGGGAAAATAGTGGAGATGCCAGTATCAGCCTTTCAACATATTCTGCAAGAAATATTGTACCTGTATCTGAAAAAAATACAGACACTTCACCAGTTATTACCGCCAAATACGGACGTAAAACAAAATTTTGCTACATGAGCGCTGATACAAATGTAACTTCATCTACAATAGTCTCTGAATGTAAGATGGGCAGATGAAACCCATGTTTTGCTGCATGGTGACGTCATTATGTAAAACAATTTTATCTCGGTAACGTCAAATCGTGAATACCTCACAAAACCACTGCATGTTCCTCATTTGACTGTTTGTTGTGGTTTTATCGCGCCTTGCATCCGGATGAATAACAAATACAGCCTACAAATAGCGTTTTTATGACCACGTTTTGCCAGCATTTCAGGAAAAACTTGCTTCGCCTGTTCTCTACTCCATGCAGGATGGTGCCTTGATCTACTTTGCACTTGAAATCAAGACCTCCTTTATGGAAACTTTTAATGGAGAACATCTGATAAGAAGAGCTTGTAAATAGCACTCATAGTTAACAGACTTCACCCCGTCAGATTCTGGTTATTTTAATACTTAAAGTGTCGTGTGTATTGGGGTTCCTCATCCACTTTCGTGGATGTGAAAGAAGGTGACATCGATTCCGACATGCTACACTCAGCTGTATGTGACCTACATGCTACATTCATAGTGATGTGCCTCACTTATACTATGCCTTGTGCTGGTGGTCATTATGAATATCTTTTAGTATTAATGAATCGGAAAGTGTCAAGCTAATGCGATCTGTTTCATTGTATGTTCGTATTTGCTTGACTTCAATAAAATGTCTCAATATGATGTGTGAACGGCTTTTGGAATATTTTATTAAATACGGTCTAATGCCCCTCTGATTATATTCCCGCAAAATGAAATTTTTTCAAAGCATCACTTCATTCAGTCTGAATTTTTGAAGTCTTCATCAATTAATGACGCAGTCGGTACATACATATTATTTTATCTATTTACAAACTGCTAAATGAACATTATAAATGAATGAAAAGATTAAAAATATCAAGAAAATATGCTTGTAATTTACCCTCAACCGCTGTCTAAAAGCCTTAACACCATTGCATGTCTCGTTGTTCACGGCCTGAAAAGAAAATATTCCATTGTATAAACAAACAAATTATGAAAAATAAAAGAATATAGTTAAATATGTGCAAAAATAAAAACAAAAGATAATGGCTAAAAAAATACTTTTCCCCACCAAAAAAAAAAATAAATAAATAAATAAATAAATAAATAAATAAATAAAAAATAGTTACGATATTTAGACATCTTTTTGGTCAAAAATAACAATGAATGCTATAGATCCTTCGAATAGCTGCAAACTGCACAATTAAAATTCAAATACATCTATGTATGTCCGACTATTTTCTCAGAAACCACTAAACGCATAATGGCAACGAAAGGACCTAAACATAGGAAATAATCAGAAGAATACGAATCATCATTTGACTTAAATCATTTCAGGTAGTTTAGGAGATATCTAAAAAACAAACATTAACTTTAAATTAAAAACTAAGTTTATATCAATGACAATAAAATGCCTACGCGTTCACGTTTTTGTATATATATATAAATAAATATACCGGATTACTTAAAATAGAGGCTACAGCAATTAGCTTTTTAGGTAACAGTCATGGAAACGTAAATTCATTAAAAGAAAAAAAAAAAAAAAAAACCCTGAAATGACGTCACTCGACTTTTTGAACCGGTGATTAGCGGTTATTTAAGATCAGCAGCCTCAGCGTCCTAATTGCATCACCCATTAGTCAGCAGATAATTTTTGTTCATTCTATATTATATAAAATAATTAATTATATATATATATATATATATATATATATATATATATATATATAAGATATACATATATATAATTACCTCACGACATAACTAGTTACAACTCATTAACTGCATATTAATCCTTCATTGAATAAACGTTTCGAGACACATTTGTCTCACCCTCAGCTACATTGTCTGGGTCTTTTTTCTGGTTTGTTTAAAAAATAAAAACCTGGTTAAATCAAACAAAAACAAACCCTAAAGGCTAACCAGACAAGGTCGCTGATAGTGAGAAGGATGCGTCCCGAAAAGCTAAGAAAAGGTTAAGGGTATGAAAGATTTAAAGTGTATGTAATAAGTTTTTTATCATAAGACATCCATTTTATTGATGCTTAGTAACCAGATACGTCTATATATATATCTGCATATATGTGTATGCGTATTTCATTATTACTCATAACCTTGCGTTAATTCTTTGCAGCTCAAAATACTTATATCAAATTTCATAAAAAATGATTTTATAATAAATTTAAATATTTTGCGTAGCTGTGTAAACTAATTACCAATATATATATATATATATATATATATATATATATATATATATATCAGTAAATGTACTGGAGTAACCATACCAAAATGCAACCATATTAAAAAGCAATTACAGTAAATACCACAGATAAACCGTAAAATTAGAAAATTCATTTTTGTGTCCCTGTACACGAGATAGAAACATTATATACAACAATAAAAACTAATATACAACTATTCCCTTCCAATTCATTTATATTTTAACCATATTAGACATCACTTAATTACAGAATATCATTTGTTTTCTTTTCTATAGTCCTGTAAATAAATTATTTAGTCTATACATACATTACATTATGTTGAATGCAGCATACGCGCTTTAAAATGCGCTTAAATAAAATTCTGTCCATAGAGTCTAATGTTACGAAACTCTTTTGTGTGTCCCTCTAAACTAGTCATAAACATTAACTAGCCATAACATCAGTACATCTATATAACTCATTCTATGTAGCTCAAGAATAGTTTTAAATTTGACATAATTTCGATGATTACGTAACAATGTCGAAACACTTTTGTAAGGTTCTGTACATTAATTGTTTTGGCTACCCAGCAAACACACACCTTTCAGCACGCGTTCGGGCCGCAGCCGGCAGTGTCGGTTCTTTGTCGGCATCGAAAGACGGTTACGTTACGGTATCATGCCGGCAGCCAATACTAAAGGTCCCATCCTTCTAAGGTGTGCCGGTTCCTCTACGGCTAAAAAACGTCAATCGTTTTGTATCGGCAAGTGACACTGGACCGGTATCACTTTCCCGAAAGCGGTCCGATTAGATATGCCAACATCGGTCCGATTGTGGATAATTTTATTTTTACCGATCTGTGTTTTATTTCAATTTATTTATTTTATTTATTATTATTATTATTATTATTATTATGTAAATATATTTCTTATTATATTTCTTTACAGTTTATATTTTGTTGGAAATATTAAAGGACATGATTGAGTACGTTTTTTTTTTTTTTTTTAAGAAAAAAAGTATATATATTTAGAACTTTATTTATTTATAAACCATTACTAAATTATTAACAATATTAATAATTTATTGAAAGATTAATAATTTATAATAAAATTTAAAATTAAAATTTATTGATTAATAATTTATTTATTATTTATAGTAAATTATTCATTTATTAATGTTCATTTGGAATTTACATGAACAGCGGCAGAATTTTCTCATTATTTTCAAACATTTAGATTATTATTATTATTATTATTATTCCTTCACCATTTTCTTTTCTTTATTATTATTATTATTATTATTATTATTTCATGGGCAAAAAAAAAGAGAGATAAGATTTTAATATAAATAAAATCTCTCTCTTTCTTTCTCACTCTCCTCCCCCTCCCCCTCCACATATCATAAAGTTAACCATTTTCTAGAAGTATTATTTCATGCAAATTAAACAAACAGAAAGAAATTCGAAATGTCATTTATTACATAATTAAATGAGTTTTACTAATCATTATGAGAGAATAAATATATTTAAATGAGAAATATAGCATTTTTATTTAATAAGAAATAGTAATTGATGCAATTTTTTTTTTCTTTTATTTTTTCCTTTATTTATTTTATCCTCAAAAAAGATTTGTGCTCTCATCTCGGCATTCGATATACACACGAAGGTCACTTCTTGTTTCCCCTACCCCCCTAGCTACTGATATCAGAGAACTAGGGTCAATCATCGAGATGGGGTCAATCATCACCTTTACCTTGAGTGGAGTTGAGCACAATGACCAATTGTTGCCTTTGATATTGGTCAGGGTCAGACAGAGGTCACAATCGACAGTCAAGAGTCAATGTCAAGTCAGTAGTTGATACTGTACTGTTGTGTGTTGTACACGTACATTAAGGAAAATTCTAGATTATATATTTAAATATTTAAAAAAAAAATCAAACATTTTTCTTTCTTTCCTTTTTTTTTTTTTTTTGAAATTGAAGCTTAAGAAAGAGAGAAAAACAAAGCAGAGTTTTTTTTTTTTTTTTTTTACAATAAAAATGGTTATTTATCTCCGTCCAAATAGAAGAATTTTATTAGGAATGAAAATAGCAAAGTAAGTTCTTTTTTCCCTTATAACTATTTCAGTTTTTTCTTAACTTATGGCTATAATACCGAGATTTTTTTTTTTAATGTCATATATAAATAAATTGTTAAAATATAATCAAATTAACTCATATAAATGTATTGCGTATTTTAAAAATATATTTTTTTATAGTTATTAGGTTAAATATTGGAATAAAATATCTTAATTCATTATTTATTTTATTTTATTTTTCTTTAAAAAAAGAAAAGAACTGATTATTAATAAATAAATTATGATTTTAAATAAATTTTAAAAAGAGATTTTTAAGAGATGCTTCGTTATTAATTAATAAAAATAAATCATGGCATTAGAAAAAATAAAAGATGAAATTTTGTTAAGGGAATGGGGATAAAAGTAATATATAAAATTAAAATTTTACAGAATTTTACACACTGTTGTTAAATAAGTGAGCTAAAATTTATTAAAAGTGTTTCTATAATTATACATATAATAAATCATGATTAAAAATAAATACAATTTTTAATAAAATCACACAATAAACTGTGGAAGGAAATCATATTTATTGAAATTTAATTTTTCCGACTGAGTGAAAATAATGCCTGGACCGGGACTCGAACCACGGATCTTTGACTTACAAGGTCAAGGCTCTACCAACTGAGCTATCCAGGCCGACATCCCGGTCAGCATTACTCACTCAGACAACCTTATAGGCTGAAACTGCTTGGGCTGCTTATTTTTCTGTTGAGCTAGGCTGCTTATTTTTCTGTTGAGCTATCTAAATGATAGACCAGATTGTTTCAGCCTATAAGGTTGTCTGAGTGAGTAATGCTGACCGGGATGTCGGCCTGGATAGCTCAGTTGGAAGAGCCTTGACCTTGTAAGTCAAAGATCCGTGGTTCGAGTCCCGGTCCAGGCATTATTTTCACTCAGTCGGAAAAATTAAATTTCAATAAAAATAAATAAATAAAAACAAATTCCTTATTCGTAGCATATAAATTTCTGATTTATTAAAAAATATATATTTTTTTAAAGCATTGCGTTGTGTAAACGGGAGAATTCAGTAAAATTTCCTTATATTACAGTAACATAATATAATTGTCAATTAGAAACTTATTTGAAAAGAAAAAAATAAAACTTTAACAATATTTTATATGTAGTTGTCATGTAAAAACATAAATTATTGAAATAATAATATTTTGTAAATTAAAGGTTTGAAAGAAATCATCTGCAAATCATTGACTTGTAATGAATTTGAAATATTTATATAAAAAATAAATAAATAATCATTATAAATTATAAAGACTTATTTTATATAAATCATAATCTTCAAACAGCATTTATAAACTCGTTATTTCAAGTAAAGCATAGATTTGTAAAATAATAATTTTAAAAATCTAGATTTATTTCCTTAATTATTTTTATTTATTTATTTTTATTTATTTATTTATTTATTTTTTTTAATGCATAACTTTTATATAAAAGGGTATATATATATATATATATATATATATATAGATATATATAAATGTGATATTATAAGTTTTTTAAAATTTAAAGACAGGATAATACAAATATCAATTTTAAATGAATGAGATACATTAATTTATTTTTAAAAAGTTAGATCATTAACGGTTAAATATATTAAAAAAAAAAAAAAAAAAAAAAAAAAGCCTTAAATTAAAAAAAATAGACGTAAATCAATCGTTTTATTATTATTATTATTATTATTATTATTTTATATGTAACTTATTCATATGTATATGTGATTTTTTTCCCCTCCTTATTATTCTGATAAGTTAAGAAAAAACTTTGGAATATAGATATATGTGAAAAATAAATTAAATTTGCTGTTTTCCTTCTTATAAATTTACTCCTTAATCAGGCTAAAAAAAAAAAAAAAGGGGGAGAGAGAGAGAGAAATTCAAAGCAGTTGCATTTTTTCTTTTTTTTCTTTTTTTACATTGCTGCTTTAATCGTGCACTGAATATATATATAAATATGTATATTAAGAGTCATGTTATTCAAAGTTGAAAAGCTTGATTTATTTTTTATTCTATTTTATTTTATTTTTATTTTTTTCGCATTTTAGTGATTACCAACACTGGGTCATTGTCAGTATTTATAAGGAAAATTATTGGTATACAGTCGGCACGGCAGCTTGCCGGCAATAGTTTCGGCATTGCCGGTACTGGTCCGTACGCGTGCCGATACATTGGGCCGTCAGTCAGCCCACCGGACACAAAAAATACGGAGCCAGTACCATCAAATGGTATCGTGCCGGTGCCGGCAGTGACGTTAAACCAACCGCGGCCCAGTTGCCGCCAGACACTTCTGTGTTTCCTGGGTACGCATACATTTTTCTGAAGAAAACACGCCTTCAATCATCTCAAAAATACATGTTTATTTCATTTCCTTCAATGCAGTGTAACCACATTAAAATACATTTAAAAGAAATTTTGTTCATAGGCCGTAATGGTAAGAAATACTTTGGCGTGTCTCTGTACACGAACCATAAACAATATAAACATAAAATGCTGTACAGCTATTTTTGTACAGGGCCTGAACATGTGTATGAACTTGCAAATCAATTGGGCTAAGTTTTGAGCTCGCTATCGTCATACACACTAATTCTGTCCGTAGGCTGTGATGATATCGGTTGGTTTGTGTTGTGGAGATTAAGGCCGTTTGACTGCAGTAGGGTCCTAGGGCCCTCAGTCCGTAATGATATGAGAAAATTTTGTATGTCCCTGCGCACAAACTAAAAGCAGAATGCACACCCAAACTTACGCAATTAATTATGTTTGTCTCATGAACTTGTGTACCAATTTGCATGTCAGTCGGGTGATTTTTGCGGCCGCTATCGCAGTGCACACATGCAGACACATAATCTGAAACTTTTGAGCCTCGATAACCACGCCTTCCCTGACGTTTCGGCAATAAATTAACCGTTGTTCTCGAAGACTTTTTCGCACGGGTAAATCAACAACTCGAAACGATTTTACAGATATTAGATGACCGGCATATAAAACTTTCTAATTTTTCCGGTACTGAAGTTATCGTTATTATAAATTTTCAAGTGTTAGTCGGATTTCAAGTGGCTCTGCTTTGTTTAAGATATCTGCCACGTTGTTGAAAATAGCGGATAAAGTTCAGTAATAAACTTGGTTCAAACCCTTATATGGTCTATGTATACATCAAAACTCAAACAAATTCGGAATACGTTTTTACAATGTGAATTTGAAATTTTCAAGTGGTCTCCAACAAAATCGCGGTGCAACTTGGCTAACAGGAAAATCCAAGATATTCTTAAGATAAGTTCACTGTCCAAATTTGGTTCAATTTGGGATATTGGTTCGGAAGTTATCGTGATGTTAATTTTCAAGTGGCCCCGCTTAGTTTAAGATATCCTTCACTTTCTTAAAAATGACGTATAAAGTTTATTAATAAACTTGATTGAAACCTTTATGTTGTTTATATTTACATCAAAATTCAAGCAAATCTGGCCTTTAATACGCTTCTTACCATGTGGATTTAAAAATTTCAAGTGGTCGCCACATGAAAAGAAAATGACGGAGCAACTTGGTTAATGAATTCATCCAAGATAATTATAAGATAAATTCACTGTCCATATTTGGTCCGATATGGAGTATTATTTCGAGAGCTATCGTGATCACAAAAGTTTATTATATATGTATAGATAGATAGATAGATAAGAGATAGATAGAAAGACAAACGAAGTGATTGCAGTAGTTCGATTTTTAAAGAAATCAACTTAATAAGTATAAGTAAATTTTTCTGCAGTGTGGCTTTTTTTTCTGGGGGGGGGGGGCGGCACGATGCATTTTTTATGTCCCTGTAAAAATTTTTAAGCGCAAGATTCTCCAAAATCTATAAAGATCGGGACCCATAGCATGTATATAAATTTTCAGCTCAATTGGATAACTAATTTATACGCTACTGCATATTAAATAATTTCAGCCAAAAGGTCACAAGTATAAAGAGTTTTTTGTTTTGTCCCTGTAAAAAAATATAAGTGCTAGATTCACAAAAATCTATATAATTCGTGCGACGATGACTTATAACACTTATATAATCTTTCAGCTTAATTGGATAAGGCATTTAGATGCTACCGTACTTCAAATAATTTCAGACCGCAGGCCATAACAATAATTCTTTGTTATGTCTCTTTCTTAAGTTCTAGATTCACCAAACTCAATAAGGTTCGTGCTACGGTTACCTATAACACTGATACCAACTTTCAGCTCATTTTAACAGATTTTTTAGACGCAGATATCGTGTTCCCTCACACACATACAGGCACACACAGACTACATACATAACAGTCCTACATACATAACATACATACATGCATTACAAGACATCATGGCAGTCACAAATATAAATTTGCAATATTTACATCCATTCTTTTTTTAAGCTTTGCGCGATATAAAATCCATTTTGAAAATCATGGCTACAGTGCTTCCCTTATATATAATATTCGGAAAGTAAAATTTGTTTTTAAAAAAGTGTATATTTCGGTATCTAGATGCCCGAGTTCACTCAGCCTCATTGTAAAAATCCCTCGTTGTATAAATACAGTGCTTTTTTTTCCGGAAATTTGGTATATAGACTATACACGAGATACACTCACGAAATTTCGAAAAAAAAAAAAGTAATAAAAAAAATTAGTTCCAAAATATTCTTCAGAGGGCGCCTTTTCCAGAAAAACATTAAATTTAATACAATAAACGACCAAAACGGGATTCAGAAACATTATTAACATTTATTGACTAGTTTCTAATCACCTTGAAAACGTGTAGTGCATCGTGGAGGTGTTGCGACATTGAATGACTTAAAGAACTCCATAACTCTTCAAATGCGAAAGATTACAACTGATCAGGGGCTCTATTCTCGTCTAGTCGTTACGCGGAAACCGGTTGTTGTGAAGCGAGACAACGACGATTTGCTATTCTCGCTCTTATTGTTTACAGCCGTTAAGTTACCGATAGCTAGGAGGCAGTTGTTCAGCTCAAAGATCGTCATTTATCACAATGAAAATGGGCGCGTCTGTATAATGTTTTAGTTTGCTCAGTTAAAGGAACATTTCACATTTTCCACCATTGAAAACCGGTTGTCAACATCCTATTGACAACTTTCCCCTCCCAAAACGGATTACGAATCACCCCTTGCAACTGATTGGTTTAAAATATCACCCTCGAAAGCAGAGAGTTTCATTTTCCACTCAAGATAACAACGGAAGACCAGAATAGCACTTAGCTGGAAGATGGTTATTACGGTCGGTAGAACAGTAGTTACAAACAGTCGTTAACGATTACAAGTGGTGGTTAATAAACAACTAGACGAGAATAGAGCACCAGTTACGATCTGCTGTTGAACGCACTGCCCATCGACTTGAAATTTTGCAGGTGAATGAGGATGGTAACATGGAGCACCTTTCCCTACATCTTCCTGGACACGAGTAACAACTACTCCTCTTGTGCAATTTCGCCTAATCTTTTCTTGTTTCTGCAAACTGAACTTTTTTTTTTTTCTCAAAAAGCGTACTGTTATTTTTTCCTTACCTTTACTTTATGTGGTTCGATGACAAGGTGCTTAGAAACCAGTCAATAAATGTTAATATTGTTTCTCTATTCAGTTTTATATTTTGGAACTTTTTTTTTTTTTTTCGAAATTCCGTGAGCGCATCTCGTGTATAGTCTACATACAAAATTTTATTGCATTCCGTTCACCCGTTTGCGCTGTAGGATGCTGTTTATACGGGAATTTTAATTATAGACACCTTGTATTTTCCTTATAAATATTCTTTTCGTCCGCAAATCTAGAATTGAGGCTGAAAGTTTCATGACCTTAAGGGAATGAACGGAAAAATATAAGCTTTAGTTTCTGAAATGTCTTTTATTTTTTATTGTTTGCACACTAAATAAAAATATATGTATAAAAGTGAATAAGTGTGTGTGTGCATGCGTGTACGGTAAAATGCATAAAGGCAAATACTTACTAGATATATACGGCAACTATCAACTGAAAGAACTGGAAATTCAATGTTATAGCAAGTCTCATATCCACCAGCATCCTAAAATTAAAAAATGCCTTTTGTAATTCAATTTATCATTCTTAGCCATAAAACATTTATTAACAAAAATTTCAACAAAAAACTAAAAATTTTAAGAAGTGAAATATGGAAGTTGTACAGGATAAAAAGTACATTGTACAACAAATAATGTACACATTCCAAGATAAGCAGAGTTAAAATTATCCTTCAAGGACCATTCTTACAGCTAAATCTAGTGAATGGATTGCCACTAAATTAGGTATTAGGTACATTTTGAATAACAGTCACGCTCTCACGTAACACCATTTTTCAGTGTCACAAACATTGTTTAAATGCTTTCACAAAATTTTAAACATTAAATTTATTTTTCTTGGGTTCTAAATTTCTGGAATAACCAGTTACTTCAATACCCCACTGTGAATTTGTATTCATCTATTCCTTTTGAAATTTTATTTAAGTGTTTACCAATGAAATTGTCACAAACCTGGGTAATCATTTTGAAATTCTTACCTCTATTATGAAATCTCAAATTCAATCGCAAGACAAAAATGGATGATAAATTTTTCGCTTGTAACTGATTCTGTACTTCAGATATGAAAACTAAATACCCCGATTTCTAAAATACATACATAAAGACACAAAAAATCTGTTAAGTAAGTAAAAAAGTCTGGTGTGAAACAACCACCTGACTTCAATTACCTACTATGACATGTATTATGCATTTTTGCTTTCTTCTATATTCACTAGAAGAAAGTATTGGATTAGTAAAAATTATCGACCTCGGTTTTTTGATGGATTTACATGTTTTGAGAGCTGTTGAACACGATTTGACCATCTTTAGAAAATGTCTGTGTGAACGCCGCACCTCTGAGTTCGAGAGTATCACAAAACAAGAACTGAAAAGTTTGGTACGAAAGTGTGCAACAGTGTGTGCGTATGTGAATCAAGATGGACTAACGTTCCATTCTATATGTTGTTTTTAAAATACTTTATTGGATGTTAATTTATGTGTTCGTTTATGTATTTTATGTTTGTGCCGTAAGTAAAAGTTAAATTTTTAAAAGTAAAGAAAGCGTGATCAGTGTCTTAATGTGTCTCGAGATGAATTCACAGGAAGAAAAGAACCAGGTGCGAAAAAGAAGTCGCCACAATTGGCGCAGTCGACAGGCATATGTGAAATAGCTAGTGCACGTACGGATTATTTCATGATAGTGATGAAAAAAAAAAAGGGTATGTTTTTTTTTAATGTTCCATCAAGAGTCATATTTTGTATAAGTTTAGGTCAAATAATTAGGATTAAGCATTTAGATATTTCGTTCCGATTTTGTATTCCAACGAGGTAAAGAATAGGTAAATGGAAATTAAATATTTCGTAATGTTGAAATAATAATAATTCTAGCGTTTGAAAAATGAAAAATAGAAATATATTTGTTTATTTGTATTTAAAAAGCCGGAAAATGGTAAAAAGAATGTTGAAAAGAATATATTTTTATGCTATTCAAGATCATTGTTGTTAATTTCTGTGTGTTCTTTTTATTCATCACGTGATTTAGAATAAATAAGATTTCATTAAAGTAGATTGTGGGAAAAAAAAAAAAAAAAAACACAAGTTCTGTTTTGATTTATTTGTTCTGTTTTATTGAATGATTCTTTATTTGTTAGACGTTGATAATTATTTATATTTATTTATCTTTATTATTATTAGAATATTAATGAAATATCTTAGTAAAAAACTAGTGAATTATTCTTGTGAACGTCCGGTTTTGTTTATTTTATTTTACTTTGAGGAATGAATCGGAAATTGTTTTTTTTTTCTGTTTAAAAGTAAGTTTGATTAAAGGTTGCTATAGCAACATTATTTCTAATTTATTGAAAGCTGGTTATTTAATAAAGTATATTCTGATTTATTTAATGAAAGAGTTGATTGTGTAAACATTTTTTTTTTATTTGTTATTTCGATACATATTATTTTTTTTTTCTCCTTTTATGTATGCATTCCGACTTAATGATTATTTTATTTAATTAAAATAATATTTTATTAAATTTGGCGTTCTTAGGAACGAAAACAATAGGGTTTGTGATTATAAATATAAGAAAATTTATTTTATTCACGGAAAATTTGAACTTGATTTGATTTCATCCATCCGAAGATGGCATTTTTGGGTAAAGGGAATAAAAAAGATTTGCAAGAAGCTGCTACTGAGCTTGGAGTGGAAGGAGCTCAACAGTTAAAGTTATATGAGTTAAGAGATGCTATTTTGGCTTCAAAGAATTACGATGAAGAATTTGTTAAAGAAACATTAGCGAACGTACTAGAGGAACGGAAGAGGAAAGTAGAGATGGAGGAACGCATAAGAAGGGAAGAAATAGAGGAGCGTAAAAGAAAAGAAGAGATGGAGGAACGCATAAGAAGAGAAGAAATAGAATTGGAAAAAATGCGTTTGGAAAATGCAAGAATAGAACTTGAGAAGAAAGGAATCACAAATGAAACTTCTGAGAAAATGCGCGTAAAATTACATAACATCTTACAAAAATTTGATCCTAAAACATGCGAAATTAGTCTGTATTTAGTTCTTTTTGAGCGGCAGGCAAAACGTGCCGAAATTAAAAGAGATGATTGGGTTTCTCATCTCATTGGGCTACTTCCATACGAAATCGTGGAAGTTATAGCTCGGGAAGACGAAGAAATCACGAATGATTACGGAAAAGTAAAATAGTTATTGTTAAAGAGATATAAACTTACTCCTGAAAGATTTCGACAACTTTTCATTAAGCATACTAAAAAAGCTGATATCACATGGAGAGATTTTGCTTACGAGTTGAAAAACTATTTTACTGAATGGATTCGGGGATTAGAAGTTAACACATTTGAAGAATTACATTTGAAGAATTACAGATCAAATTAAAAGGAAAGTACCTCCAGAAATTAAAGAACATTTCATCGATGAATGGTCATTGTTTAAGTCATCTGATGTTATTTCCAGTAAATTAGATGATTATGAAAATGTCAAAATGACTTTCAATAAAAAACCGAAAGAAATTTCTCATAAAGAAAATTGGAATCTTCCATCCAAAGGGGCGAATTTCGGAAATAACAATAGAGATGAGAAAAGGGTTTTTACTAAGCCACAGCAAGAACAAAGAGACATTCGTCCGAAATTCTCCTGCTATTTGTGTGGAAAGGAAGGCCATATGAAAAAATCCTGCCCCAAATTCAATTCAGCATGTACATCTTACGTGAAAACAAACAAAAAGAGTCAAGAAAGTAAGGGCCTTAATAAGGTCAGTGTTAATCTAAATAGCGCTTGTTTCGAGTGGGAATTTCCAGTCAACGAGAAAGATGGCGAGCTTCTGAAAGTGGATTTAGGAATCGGAGGCCAAAAATTTCAAGGCATCGTGGACAGTGGTGCAGAAATCACCGTACTACGAAAATCAGTTGTACCTGAGGAACACTTACAGTCAAGTGGGAAAATTCTTTTGAGACCTGCTATAGGTAATCCAGTGGAAGCACAACTTGTGTCAGTTCCGCTAAGTCTTCATACCGATGAAGAAATCATTCCATATGTTCAAGTGCATGCTGCAGTAGTAGAAGGGCTGCATGAGGAAGCTTTAATCACTCCCAGGGTATATGAATGGTTGAAGGAACAAAAGTGTTCTTATTTGGGAGATGATACAGGAATCACTTCAGTAAAAGAAGCTAATGAACAATCCTTGTTCAGTGTGGAGGGAAGGTCTCCCGAAAACATTTCTTTAGGGGATAAAGTGAATATCCCGAAGAAAGAAGTCGATGAACAATCCTTGTTCCATGTGAAAGGAAGAAATCCTGGAAATTCAGGGGTTGAGGTTAATATCACCCCAGTGGAAGAAAACAATGAACCGTCCCTGTTCAAAGTGGAGGGAAGGTCTCCCGGAAACTATTCTTCAGAAGAAGAGGTTGAAGTAATCACAATAAATAAAGTCGGTGAACAATCCTTGTTCAGTGTTCCTGAGAATAATTCAAACGACAATTATCTTGGGGATGAGGCAATTAGTACTCCACTCACAGAAGATAATGAAAAGTGTATGTTCTGTATGGAGGGAGAAAGTCACGAGACGATTCGAAAGGCAAAGCTAAACAACAGCGAGTCGCATCATCCAGAAACCCAAAGTCTTTAATAACTCAGTAGTTAAACAGACATTGACCGAAACCGATAGTAAGGATGAAAGAAATGAAAATATCCCTGTTCCACAAGCACAAGTGTTTAGAGATGAGCAGTTAGCCTGTCCTACATTGAAAAAGTGCTTCGAAGAAGCTAGGCAACATAAAAATGGTTACTGGATTGAAAGAGGTTTATTATATCATATGGGTAATGTAGGCGGACAGAAATATATTCAATTGGTCGTACCGGCAAGCAGAAGAAAGGACATTTTCAAATTAGCTCATGAAACTCCTACTGGTGGACATCTGGCAGCTAAGAAGACCAGAGACAGAATTGCAATGTCTTTCTGGTGGGAAGGAATGCCAAAAGAAGTCAAACAATTATGTGCTTCGTGTCATGATTGTCAAATGCGCAGGAAAGGAAAAGTAAACGATAGAACACCTATCGAAGCTGTTGGAAGACCAGAACTCCCATTTCAAGTGGTTAATGCCGATATTTTAGGCCCAATAGAGCCAAAGTCATCACGTGGCCATCAGTATGTACTGTGCGTTATGGACCAGCATAGTCGTTGGCCGGAAGCAATACCTCTGAAGTCTTTAACAGCAAAGGCAGCCTGTGATGCATTTATAAAAATATTTGTACGAACTGGAATTCCTCGAGTAATTGCAATGGATAACGGAAGAAATTTTGCCGCACAGCTGACAAAAGAGTTTTTAAAACGATTAGGATGTGTTCCTAAATTTTCCACTCCAGGTTATCCACAATCGAATGGTTTGGTCGAAAGATGGATAGGAACTATGAAATCCATGCTACATCATGCAATTAATTCACAAAGTCGAGGCTGGGATAAACAGTTGCCATTCTTGTTATGGGCATACAGAGAAGTGCCTAACGCAACAACGGGTGTTGCCCCATTCCTACTAGTTCATGGGCGACCACCTGTAGGACCTCTAACCATCCTCAAATCAAGTTGGGAAGATGAAGTCGTACTTCCTCAAGGGATTGGAGAATCTGTAGCTGACTACCTGTTGAAACTCCGGAAACGTTTAGAAGACGCGGCACAGTATGAGGATAGCATAGCTCAAGAACAGCAGCAGAAATATGTACATTATCATAATTTACGGTCAAAAGATACCGAATTTTCTGTTGGGGATGAAGTTGTAGTGTTAATCCCTGATTCAACAAATCGTCTTTGTTCAAAATGGAAAGGACCAGGAGAAATAGTAGAAAAGAAGTCTCCACATTCTTTTTATGTCAAACTAGCTGATGGAAGTGTTCGACATCTTTATCAAAATAAATTGCGTAAATATATTCAACCTGTCAGAGCTGTAGGAATTATTTACGAAACAGATGAAGAGTTTGGAGATATACAACATGCGCCCGTAGAATCACGGCAAGTAACGGATGAAGAACTAAAAGCTGGTATAAAATCAAATTCGATATCAGCAAGGCAACATAAACAGCTGTTGAATTTGATTAAAGAATATCTAACAATATTTGATGGGGAATTAAAGAAAGCCAAAGTTCCTCCACATGTTATCCAGTAAAGTCTGGAGTAGAGAGGAAACAACCTCATCTTTATAAAGTTCCAGAAACATTAAGATCTAATATAGAAAAACAGATAGCAGAATTATTGGGAAAAGACCTGATAGAACCCTCTTCAGCAGAAATAGCATATCCATTGGTATGTGTAGCCAAGAAAGATGGAACTGTCCGACTTTGCGTGGACTACAGAGAGCTGAACTCAGTTAGTAAAATTCCACCTTTTCCTATGCAGAATTCAGAAAATCTTAGATTTAAAGCTGGTGGATCTCGTTACTTGACAACTCTAGATCTCCTTAAGGGATATTGGGAAATACCCTTATCAGAGCAAAGCCGAGAATTAACCAGTTTTGTATCTCCAAATGGTGAGTATCAGTGGAAGGTGATGCCATTTGGTTATCTGGAGCACCAGCAACATTCCAAAGAATAATGAATCGAGTATTACGACCTCATAGTGACTACGCCGAAAGTTTTCTTGATGATATTATCATATTTTCTTCAAACTGGGAAGATCATCTTAATCATATTAAATCCATTTTAGAAACTCTGAAAAAATTGAATTTTTCGGCAAATTTAAAGAAATGCTCGTTTGCGATGTCGAAAGTAAAATATTTAGGACATGTCGTAGGCTCAGGAGAGCACGGCCCAGATCCGGACAAGATATCAGTTATTAAAGATTTGAAAGCCCCTAAAACTAAGAAAACATTGAAGTCACTCCTAGGATTATTTAACTATTACAGAGACTATGTGCCTCGGTATGCCAATATAGCAAAACCTTTAACGGACTTAACTCGAAAAACTGTGCCAAACGACCTTCCATGGTCAGAAAAAGCCGAAAGCGCATTTAATTCTTTAAAGAATTATTTGTGCTCTATAACATCTCTGTATACACCTGATATGTCGAAACCCTTTGAAATCGATACTGATGCTTCAGTGACCGGAATTGGAGCCTGTCTAATGCAGAGAGATCAGCAGAATAAACTGAAACCTATAACTTTTGCAAGCCAAAAACTGACCCCTGCTCAATCAAAGTGGAGCACTATTGAAAGGGAAGCTTATGCTGTAATATGGGCATTAGGTAAATTCGAAATGTGGACTTATGGAACCACTATTATCTTACACACGGACCATAACCCTTTAAAATATTTGACAGAAACAGTTCCTAAGAACGCCAGATTACAAAGATGGGCATTGGCTCTATCTCGCTATCAAGTGACTATTGCCCATAAGCCAGGAAGCAGTAATACTATTGCAGATGCTTTATCACGCATTCATGAATAAAGTCATAAGTTAGTTTAATATTGTATTTGTTATTACATATATATATATGTGTGTGTTTATTTTGTTTCTTATATTCAAGTATATTAATTCATTAAGATTATTTAAAGTGCATAAGAAAATCCATGTCAGGATAAATGTTTATTCATATATATTATGTATACTTGTATATTTTATTTCTATTATGTGTTTAAATGTTACTTATTTTATACCATAGAAAATATTTAGATTTTAAGTGAAATATAAATGTTATTGCTCTTGATGGAACATTGCATATTAGGTCAAAGATGAGACAATAATTAAGAATTTAAAAGGACAATTAGACTTTCATGAACATTTATTTAAAGATGAAACAATAACTAAAAATTTAAAAGGACAATTAGACTTTCATGGACAGTTATATAAATTATCCACAAATTTTTGTTAGTAGTTTCACTGTGAAGGCCATTGTCCCTCAAGTGAAACTGGAGGGGAGGTGTGAACGCCGCACCTCTGAGTTCGAGAGTATCACAAAACAAGAACTGAAAAGTTGGTACGAAAGTGTGGCAACAGTGTGTGCGTATGTGAATCAAGATGGACTAACGTTCCATTCTATATGTTGTTTTTAAAATACTTTATTGGATGTTAATTTATGTGTTCGTTTATGTGTTCGTTTATGTATTTTATGTTTTTGCCGTAAGTAAAAGTAAAATTTTTAAAAGTAAAGAAAGCGTGATCAGTGTCTTAATGTATCTCGAGATGAATTCACAGGAAGAAAAGAACCAGGTGCGAAAAAGAAGTCGCCACAGTCTGTCTGTCCGTCTGTCGTCTCTCTGTCTCTCTCTGTCTGTGTGTGTGACAAAATTTTGTGGCGACTGTATCTCAGGAACTACTGCACAGACTTTCATACAAATTGGTGGGTAGTTACATATTTATATACATTAGTACCTATCAACTTGTGGTAAAAATTGTCCAAAAGCTTGCGTTGACAACAAGCGTTTTCTAAACTTTAAACATGGTGGTATAGAACAAAATTGTGTGTAAATGAGCATATAGAAAAATATTTTTCATTAATCATTATGGAATTTAAAATAATTATTTGTAATAGAGATAGTCAACTGGGGAAAAATGTGTATGTAGGAGCCTCGTTTACCCCCCACCCTGGGGGGAAGTCCCCCCTCGAGGATAGTAAATTTTCACGATGGGTATCTTTCAAAAGAGCTCGCCAATACCTTTAAAAGGAATGGTTGAACCATCGATCTGCGATAATTTAAAATAAATGTATCGATTTTTTTTTCATTTTTAACAAAAATAAATAAATAAATAAATAAATAAACACAATATCTAACATTGACAATGATATTGACATTATTATTATCATTATTATTATTATTATTATTATTATTTTGGATATTTAGTGTTATACTACTTCTCTAATATGGAAATCGTCTGCATTATCATGGGAGATTATCTTTTAAATGATAATTTTAACAACATTATTTTTACTGAGTGAAATTGTAATGGAAAATATAGAAGAAAGTCATGTGGTGACCACAAGATACTAGTTCGGAGATGTGATGGAGAATTAGATAAAGAATCAGAAAAGATAATGTGATTGGAAAAAATAAAACTGACCTAACGAAGTAGAATTCTAAAATAATTCCGATAAGAGAAAATTGATAAACGCACAAAGTTTACATAGCGAGTAAAATATATATATATATATATATATATATATGGTAGAGTTATTTTTTGAAACACCAAATACTGAGATCTAAAACTGACACACCGAAGCAGGATGACTATTAACTTGCCTTCCTCTTATAATCACGTGATATATGAGAAAGGATATCTAAAATTGATTTATGTAACTATTTTAAAAAAATCTTTAGAGCTGTTTTTGAGATACCAACTTTTAGCAAAACTTGACATACTCAATTATTGACCGGATTACAATAATTACATACAAAAGGGTATTTAAAAGGGAGTTAATATGTCGGGTTAAAAAAAAAAAAAAAAAAAAAAAATCCGTACAGCCATTTTTAAAAGAACGCACTTGCGTGACCTGAAATTGAGTTATTCAGGACGCCTGTCAATTTTTCTAACCTAACCAACTATATAATTCGAAAGGAGATCTAGTAGAGTGTTTATATAGCAAATTTGAAAAAAGTCATTAGAGACGTTTTTGAGAAACGGTTTTCCAATTTTCACCAAAATTTGGAAAATTCATCTGTACACCAGTTTTGTCTCAATTCTGAAGTTTCGTCATTCTAACTTTATTAGTTTCGGAGATATAATAGCCAGAAGATTCCGCACATACGTACATACAGACACCCTTGTCAATTGCCAAAAACTAATTTTTTGGACTCAGGAGACCTTATAATATGTAAATCAGGTAAAAACTCGATATCGAATTTTTTTACCGAATCCAGTAATTCCATTACCTACGGTTGTCGGGTGATGGAAATAAATATTAAAGATTTAAAATAATTAGAAAATCGGATGGAACATTTTGAAATTAGGCAATATTTTATATATTTTCCTCATAAAAAAGACATTTCCATCTCTGAAATTTCTTCTTATCCTTTAAGCTATTCTCTATGGATAATAATCTGGTGTGTCACTCACACGACTTTCTCTTACCCTGAAATTTAATACTATAAATACAGATTGCAGATGAGGAGGTAAGATAACGAGTACTGTTATGTAAACCTGTGTTAAACAATTCAAATAAGGCTTCGAAAGAGTTTTATATGATAATTAGTTCTGTGTGAGAGGGGCTGCCGCCCCCCCCCCCCCTTGATCATCAGTTTTATTAATGCACCTATATTTATATAGAATTTAATTTCGTTATTAAGAAAAATTCTGTTTTAAAAAAAAATAATTTATTAAAATTATTATATAAAAAAATGATCTTTTGTGATAATGCAGACGATTTCCATATTAGAGAAGTAGCATAACACTAAATGTATATATAAAAAAAAGTTGAATTTATTCTCAATATTACATATAAAAAAAAATGTGTCAACAATGAAAAAAATCGATAACTTTATTTTAAATTATCGCAGATCGATGGTTCAACCATTCGGTTTAAAGGTATTGGAGAGTTCTTTTGAAAGATAACCATCATGAAAATTTACTCCCCCCGAGGGGGGACTTCCCCCTAGAGGGTGAGGCGGGACTTCTACATACACATTTTTTTTTTCCAGTTGGCTATCTCCATTACAAAGAATATATATTCGTTTCATTTGGTTTAGTGCAGTCTATAGATGTTAAACTCTACTTACCTGCAATTTACCTCGTAGACGTAATGTATTTGAATACTTTTGAGTGTCCCCGTACACGAACCATTTGTGTCATCTCAACGAAAAGCTCCCTGTAGCATCCCTATATGATACACATTCATAATACCGAGTTTGGAATTTCTGCTACTATTTGTTCTTGAGATATGCTGATAACAGACATCCACATAGACAGACAGACACACAGGCCATTCTTTAAAAACATGGTTTCCGTATTCAGGGGACCTGAGAACATGTAAATATAACAAAAACTCACGTTCGAAAATTTGACCCCAAAACAATACTCTCTCGACCCTATGGGTAAGAGAAAGTAAAAAGTTATAGATTCCATGATAGTACATGAACCACTGATTGCATAAAAGGGGCATGAACACAGTTCAAAAAAAGGACAATTCATGGACATACGTCCATGGCGATTATTTTTGAATCATTGAACTTTAATTAAAATATAGATTGTGTGATAGGGATTGCAATATGAATGCTATGTAGTTTTTTTTTTTAATTTTGCATTCACATAAAATTGATAAAAACAGTTTTTATGTGTCTTCTGTAAAAATTAGATTTTTTGTGACAAACCTCCGTTCTGCAGTCAGCAATTCACGTGATTTAAGGGGACTATCACCTTTGACTGCACCGCTCAAGTATGTTTCATAATAAAAGTTTATATTTCCATTTACTATTTATAAAATGAACTATATTAAGTTTGTTCAATAAAATATTATATTCAAGTAACATTTCTTATGCTTTTTAATACATTTTTTTTTCAGTTTTAATACATTTTCTATCAGTTTTTAATATAATTTTTCAGTTTTTAATACATTTTTTCAGCGTTTTCTCAGTTTGCAATTTGTTTTTCTTTTAATGAATTCATGATTTTAAAATTACTTAAATTTCTAGAGACAAAAAAAAAAGACCCCTTGAGATTTCTTTTTTTTTTTTTTTTTTTTTTTTTTTTTTTTTAGTTCCCCATCATACAATAGGTATGGGGAACTTAGGTAATCGTGAAAATTTTCGACCTCGTTTTTTGAACTTTTTTTACACGTTTTCAGGTGTGAGGAATCAAAAAATGACAAAATTTGTCTGTCGTCTGTATGGTGTCTGTTAGTCTGTTAGTCTGTTAGTGTGTTAGTCCGTTAGTTTGTTAGACTGTGTAAACGATATCTCAAGAACAAATTGCTGCATAGAGGTCAGATCCGTTTTAAAATATTACTTTCGACACTGGCAAGAATCCTATTCATTTGCAACATTCGATTTTAAAAACTTCGTAAGTTATTAGAAATTTACGATTTTCTTAACATGGGAGAATAGGACAAAAATTCACTTAAACGTTCATTTAATGGAAACCTTTTACTGTAAAATGTCAGATCAGTTTTAAAATATCAGTTTTAATGCCGGAATGAACATCAGTAACTATAAATATGCTACTTTGAAAATTTCGCAAGTTATTGGAAATTTACGAATTTCTTAACATGGCAGTATAGGGCAAAATTTCACATAAACCTCAATTTTGAGCGATATTTTCATCGTAAAGATGTCAGACTACTTTTGAAATATTAGTTAGGACACTGGCATGAATATTAATGACTATGAATTTTCAAATATAAAAATTTCGTAAGTTATTGGAAATTTACGAATTTCTTAACATGGCAGAATAGAGCAAAGTTTCACATAAATGTCAATTTTGAGGGATATTTTCATCGTAAAGATGTCAAACCACTTTCGAAATATTATTTAGGTTACTGGCATGAATATCATAGACTATGATTTTTCCAATTTAAAAAATTCGTAAGTTATTTGGAATTTACGATTTACTTAACATGTTAGAATAAGACAAAATTGAGCATAAACTTCCATTTTGAGGATCATAAATACATTAGACAACTTCAAAATTACATTTATGATATTTGTTTGAACATGATTGAATACAAATATTCTAATAGGAAATTTCGTAAATTATTCGTAATTTACGATTTTATCAACATAGCGAAATTGTAATTTTTTCATATAAATATGAATTTTGAGGATTATTGCATTGGAAATAGTAACATGAAACATAAAAACTGAATTGACCCCGATAAAATAAATTATTAGATTAGAATAAGATAGATATATCGAAGTGAACGGTGGATAGCCTATTTGGCGCGGATTTCATTCTGTCACTGTATCAAGCTTTAGTCAAATTCATTTTTTTTAACATGATTATAATATGTCTCGCACTAGAAGTTTATGAGACCATAAATTTGGTGGGGAACTGAGCAGAGTCCACCTATGCCAACTAGTTTTTTTTTTTTTGGATGTTCAATTGAACTTACCTAAGAGAATTAGGGATAAATTTTGCAATATCTTAAAAAAAAAAAAAAAAAAAAAAAAAAAAAAAAAAGTTAAACAAAAAATCATGTTTTTATTTTATTTTATTTTATGTTTTTAATTTCAGACTTTCATGTAGATATGAGCCTTTTAATATTTTTTACCACAAACAAATGAATAAATTTCAAATCCCATCTTTAATTATTTTAAGTGGGTTCTATTAAACATTTAAAAATTGGATTAAGTCGTTTATTAATTATGTATTGAAATTTATTAATTTTGAAGATCGTGAATTCATGATAAATTGAAACTAAGAAAACAATTTAAAGATTTCAAATCTGGAAAATATGTATCAAAAACCATAAGAACTGTTGCATGAATATATATTTATATATATTAAAACTAATATAAAGTTCAGTTTATAAATATTAGATGGAAATGTATGCTTGTATTTGAAACCTACTTCAGTGTTGCCGACAATGTGTTAAGTTCCCCTTAAGAAGCGATAGAACTTCTATATGTAAAAAAAAAAAAAAAAAAAAAAAAAAAAAGTTACTGCCGCTGGCGTCAATTTTTTTTTCGTCTGCGACAGAATCTCCTCGCGGAGGGCAGGGTCCTTCGCGTCATGAGAAGTATCAATATGTTCCGAATACTCCAAAGCAGACATTTCAGCTGCTAGAATGAGCAAAATTATTGCCTAAATGTACATTAGAAATATATATAGAGTATTATATACTGCCGTAATTTACCTAAAAAAAATCAGTAGTAAAAAGTATAGGCATTTAAAAAAAATAGCTAATATATATATATATACATATATATTAACAAACAGTGAAACAAAAAATTCATCGTCAAATAGTGTCAAAAATTTAAAAGTCGCCAAAAAGTTCATATACTAAAGTTGTAACGTAAAATGGTCTAGTCTAGATATTACAAACTTCATTCTATTCCAAGAAAAAAAAAAAAAAAAAAAAAAAAGTTGATTTTCAGCATGATATTTCATAAAATAAAATAAAACAAAATAAAATAAATAAATAATGTGGTATTATATATGATATATTACAATTTGAAATTGAATATGGAGATGTTTATAACATTTTTTATACTTTTGCCTTGTGTTATGCGCTATTAATAAGCCTATTCAGTGAAAGGCAAAGGAGCGAATAGGCGGGTAGAACCCCGTATGGGTTAATAAGTGAGTAGGGGGAGGGGGGCTCGGGGGTTGCTAAGCCGAGAGAGAAGGGGGTAGAGATGCAATATATTTATATATATATATATATATATCAGGTTGTAACCTATATATAACAGGTTGTATATATATATATATAACAGGTTAAAATTTTACGAGCAATAGTTGAAAAAATCCAGGCAATACTGTTAGAGATTATGCAGAAGAACTAGGTGTATCTCCTACAACCATTTCCCGTCATCTAAAATTAATTGGCAAAGTTAAAAAATTGGATAAATCAGTACCGCATGAATTGAATGAGAATCAGAAGCACAAACCTTTTAAAATCTCGTCTGCCCATCTTCTTTACAACCAAAATGATCCTTTTCTCAATCGAATTGTAACTTGTGACGAAAAATGGATTCTGTACGACAATCGTAAACGTTCAGCGCAGTGGCTGGATGCTGACAAGGCTCCATAACACTTCCCAAAGCCGAAACTCCATCAAAAGAAGGTTATGGTGACTGTTTGGTGGTCCTCAGCTGGTTTAATTCACAATAGCTTTCTAAAACCAGGGTAAACCATCACAGCGGAGAAATATTGTAGAGAAATCGATGAAATGTACCAGGAACTTACACGTAAACAGCCGGGCATTGGTCAATAGGAAGGGCCCTATTCTTCTCCATGAAAATGCTCGACCGCATGTCTCAATGATCACTCGTCAGAAGCTGCACATGGTAAACTATGAAGTTTTAGACCATCCACCATATTCACCTGACCTCTCACCTACAGATTTTCACTTTTTCAAACATCTCGATAACTTCTTGCAGGAGAAATGCTTCAGAAATCCAAAGGATGCTGAAGCGTCATTCAATGAATTTGTTACCTCCAGGACGACTACATTTTATGATACCGGCATAAAAAAACTTGTTTCTCGTTGGAAAAAGTGTATTGAAGCTAATGGTTCCTATTTTGATTAATAAAGTGTGTTCTGTAAAAATATATTATTTCTTTAATTAGACCATGAAAATCGGACATTTCATATGTTACAACCTAATATATATATATATATATATATATATATATATATATATATATATGCAAAGGATATACGCAAGCGAAGTGACCGTTGTTGTCACTGACCGTTGTTGGGGCCAAGTAAAAGATTTCCTGTGTTAATCGGCCATTGGATATTTTGTAAAAAATTATTAAAAATTGAAGAAAATTATTTCCTGATTTTAATTACCATATTTGGGTATAGTTAAAAATTAGTTATCGTGCACACGTGTTAAACTAAGTTATTTTGCTGTCAAATTGACACAATTTTAATTTGAAATTTGAAAACTCTAGAAACAAAATGGGCATAGAATTGATATTTGTTCATCCTTGGCGTTTTGTATATTTGGCGATCAAAAACGCATTACGAAAACATACACGTCCGATGCATATTTTTATAATGCATATATACTGTACGAAATATTTCACATTACTGATTGCTCTCTTAATGTACGTTTTTAAAACAACCGTATTTTTTGAAAGGAATTAAATATGCTCGCGAGATATTTTAGCGATCTTAATTATTATTATTATTTTTCCCAATCCAATTAACGATTAATATAAGAAACAGGAAATTTTACCTTGTCCCCACGGACGGTCAGTGACGTCATCACATCGCTTGCGTATAGTAATAAAATCATTAAAAAATCTAGCTAATTTCAGTTAATTGGAATTTATTATGTTTTGCTTAAAAAATGTTTTGAAATTAATTAGATATTAATTCAATTAGAAAAAAAATATATATATAGAACTCTCATAAGTCAAATTCATTTTTAATATGCGTTTATTTTGAACAGTATAAACGTTTGATCTACCACTCAAGCACTCAAATTTCTGCCATTTAAATGGCTGTTTTTTCTTAGAAAAAAAAATCTGTAGTTGAGAGTATAGTGACGCTACATTATACAAATTTGTGTCTACTGTTTTATTTGAGTTGTAGGAAATTGCCAGATTTAACAACTTTCTACTTTTAGGTATTTTTTGATGTAAAAGAATGCGTGTATGAAAAGGAAAAATGGGGGAAAATACATAAATAGGCTATTTAAAAAAACTTTAAAAACCGAAATTCTTAACGTATTGTATCCCATAAAGCTTTTCGAAGTTATGATTTTGCAAATTTTATTATATTTCATAGATATTTTTTCTATGATAAAGCTTTAAAGTTATTTATTTTAATTTTTAATTGTTGCCAAAAAAGTTTACGAGTTAATTTTTTTTCGATATATAATAAAATATATTTTCACGCGAATAATGAAAAAAAAAAAAAAAAAGAAAGAAAGAAAGAAAGCCTTCTGAAAAAGAAACTCTTCAAAAATTTTTAGGATAATGAAATTTTTTTTTTTTATCAAGTCACACCTTTTCTACTAATTTTCTGCAAAAATTAACACGCCGGACCTTCGGGGATCGAACTCTCGATTACCGCGTTATCAACATGGCGCTCTAACCAACTATACCACGGAGCGAGAAAAGGAACAGCTTATACTCGTATTTACCTTAAAATGGAGGCGCCTTGTTCATTAGCGTGACATTCAGAAACTTACCGACCGTTCCAGATGCGAACGAGTACATAAGAATTTGGGGGAAAGTAAAATTATTTTTAAATACCTCGTAGGAAAATATTTTTTTTTTTGTATTTTGCACATCTGGCTAACCACACCTTTGTAATGATACCATTTTCAACCCTCTACCACCATAATTAATATGTCAAAAATGTACCACAAATTTTATGCTTGCCTATTAATATAAAGATTTTAAACAATTAGATTGAGAAAATCGTACTTACTTTTATATACAAGAAGCTTACGAGGAATACAAGGTTCGCAATGAAGGAATTCATGGTTACAGCGAAAGTTAAACAATCTGTGAAATGCACTTCTCCTTATATATAGATCATAAAACATGTACGTAATATCACATGTGACTCTCTTTCTCAATACGATACTCCTCAATAAAATAAAAACATTAGAAAAATATAACAACTGTATTACTTAATTATTATGATTTGGAAATTTCCATACACTGAAACTTAAATAACGAAACAATATTCATAAGTATTAGGAAAACCGTTGTGAAAGAGGAACAGCGTGTCTTATGCTAATAAATGCAAATTTCTTGTAAAATTTTACGGGTGTTCTCGGAAACATTATTATTATTATTATTTGATGGAACGTGATTCGTATACTAATTTTAGGTTTAAGAAATTGAAGCCTATGTTTATACTGACTTCGCTGAAAATTATTTTTGTCCATTAAACATATGCAAATTAACATTAAGTGCAATAACTTTTATTAAATATTTCTGGAGCAATGAAAAAAATTATGGCTCTTTATAAAAAGCGTTTTGAACAGTACTTGCCAATATTTCTGATTCTTAAAACACGTTTCACACCAGTATTTTTTGATAGAAATATTTCATATTAAATTTCAGCAATTAAATTTCTGCAAAAAAAAAAAAGAAAAGAAAAGAGAGAGAGTGAGAAATTTATCACAGAGATTTTTTTATATGTCTCCCGCTTCAATCGGAGACTTGTTAATTATGTGTACCGTAATTATCATACGGCTGACAACGTTGCTTATCAATGTACCATACAGCCCATTCCGTATTAGAAATGGAGTCTGTAGCACGTACAATTCATTTACAGATCTTTAAAAAAAAGCTGTATATATAATTAATTTCAGTTTTAATTAACACTGCAATTTTATTTGCAATTTCTCACACGTGTAAATTTAACTTTTATTGATGTTCTAATACAATTATATCATTTGAAAATACATAAATAAATATAGAGATGGATGGCAAAATAATGTAAACACTTTCGTTTTTTATGTTTTTTTATGTTTATCTTGAAAAGTCCTTTAGGAATCATCTTGAAACGTTGGTAATGTAAAGAACCGGTTATACCTTATATTTTTTCAATAAAAGTTGTGTCATGAAAAGGAAAAGGCGACCAGTAAAGAATTAAACAAAAATAAAAATGTTTTGTATCACCCTGTAAAGGGAAATGGTTTAAAAGCGTATTGGCTACAGCATGGAATTATGAGGAATTTTATCATTATCTATATAAAATTTTATGAGGCTACCACATATATTCATGGAGATATAGCTTTTTTACTTCCTCTTTCCCATAAGGCAGAGAATGTATTGTTTTAGGGTCAAATTTTCGAAAGTGTGTTTTTATTATATTTACATGTTTTGAGGTCTCCTGAATCCGAAAATCGTGTTTTCAGCTGTTGGTCTGTGCGTGTGTATCTGTCTGTCTGTTACCAGCATATCTCAAGAAAAAATAGCAGCAGAAATTCCGAACTTGGTATTCTAAATGTGTATCGTATAGGAAAGCTGCACTAAGCTTTTCGTTGAGATGAAGCAAATGGTTCGTGTACAGAGATACTCAAGAGTATTCAAATACATTACGTCTATGGGGAGAATTCCAGGTAAGTAGAGTTTAACATCTATAGACTGCACTAAAATAAATTAAATGAATACATATTTTTTGTATGCGCAAAAACATGCCTCATGGCGAATATGGCAGGGATATCATTCACTGTTTATTTACTGGGCTACACAATAGAGCTTGATTATAATGCGACTTGAAAATTGGTGGAAGTGCACTTTAGGTTCTGCCATGTGTTATTAATATAGGATTATATTTATGCGCACCATATGATGTATACATAACTTTCAGAAGGTACACAGGGCTGCGAATATTTAAGCCATAACATTCTATTTATTGTTAGTGAAGGGCTTTACTACATACAATATTTTACCATGTCCAAGAAAGCTGCTCAGGAATGGAAATGAATACTTCATAGACATATGATAAATAATGTATGTTTTTAAGCTAAATATTCATCGCTTGTTTTTTGTGTATTTATACGTTTTGAGGTTTCCCAATTACCAAAGTCGAGTGTTTTAACGTTTGATCTCTGTCTGTGTCTCTTAGAGCAACTTAGAAACGAATAATTTCAGGACATCCAAAAGTTGTATTTTCAAATTAATATAACTTTGTTGCTGGAAAAGTTTGGTCAAGACAGATACGTTTCAAGGAATGTTGCGTGTGAAAGTTGTCTGAACAATTTTAAGTAAACATTTGATTTTAATAACAAATTTAAATTGTATATAAATATAGGTGCAGTAATGAAATGGGGGGTTGAGGGGGACGGTAGTCCCCTCACACAGAACTAATTATCATATAAAAGTCTTTCGAAGTCTTATTTGAATTATTTTAACATAGGTTTACATAAAAGTACTCTTTATGTTACCTGTTAATCAAAAACCTGTATTTATAAGTATTAAATTTCAGGGTAAGAGAAAGTCGTATGAGTGACACACATAATTATTTACTTTCTATTACCCATAAGGTACAGAAAATATTGTTTTATGGTCAAATTTTCGAACGTGTTTGTTATATTTACACGTTTTGAGGTCCACAGAATCCGAAAATCATGTTTTTAGCGGTTGGTCTGTCTGCGTGTCTGTCTGTTATAAGCATAACTCAAAAGGAAATAGTAGCAGAAATTCTGGACTCGGTATTCTAAATGTGTATCATATAGGGATTCTACACTAAGCTTTTCGTTGAAATGAAGCAAGTGTTTCGTGTACAGGGATACCCAAGAGTATTGAAATATATTACGTCTATGGGGGAAATTGTAGGTAAGTAGAGTTTAACGTCTATAGACTGCACTAAACCAAATGGAAGGAATATATATATTTCATATGCATAAAAACATGTCTCATGTAGATTATGATAAGTAAATCATCAACTGTTAATTTACAGGGCTATACAAAAGAACTAGATTATAGTGTGACAATAGCTGAAAATTGATGCAAGTACATTTCAGGTTGTGCCGTATAATATTACTATTGGACTGTATTTAGGTGCGCTGTGTGGTTTGTACTTATTCTTCAAATTAATTTCACAGATTTGCAAATATTTAAGCAATAACATTCTTTTTTATTGTTAGTGGAAGTGCTTTTTCAACATGTCCAGGAGAACTGTTTAGGAATGGAAATGAATACTTCATAGACATATGCTAAAGAATGTATCCTTTTAAACTAAATATTCAGTGCTTGTTTTTTGTGTATTTACATGTTTTGAGGTTCCCTGATTACCAAAGTCAAGTTTTTAAATCTTTGATTATTGTCTGTGTCTCTTAGAGTAACTTAAAAACGAATAATTTCAGGATATCCAAAAGTTTTTGTTTCAAATTAATACTAATTTGTTGCTGGAAAAGTTTGATTAAGTGAGATAAGTTTCAAGGAATGTTGCATGTGAAACAGATCGGGATAATTTTATGTGAACTTTTAATTTTAATAATCGATTCAAATTCGATATAAATTTAGGTGCAGTAATGAAACGGGGGGTTGAGGGGGTCGGTAGTCCCCTCACACAGAACTATTTATCATATAAAACTCTTCCGAAGCTTAATTTTAATTATTTTAACATAGGTTTACATAACAGTACTCGTTATGTTATCTCTTATTTCCCAACCTGTATTTATAGTATTAAATTTCATGGTAAGAGAAAGTCGTGTGAGTGACACACCAGATTATTTTTATTGAAATAACAATTTCCACTTTTTAAAATTAAAACACGTTGGGTATTAGTCCCAATGCAAGGCCATTTTCTTAAAAAATTTTCTTTCAACTTGAAAAAGCGAAAGTGTTCACATTATTTTTTCACACATCTGTGTTTCTATTTATGTAAAAAAAAATGAATATTGTTTCTAAGTGGGATCGTACCTCAATTTATTTCTCAATAGCAGTCTAACCACGGCATCTGTTTTCCCAGAATTTTTTCGCATGCGGAAATTCAATTTTCGAAAAGGTTTTATTTTAATTTTATTAGGTACATATTAAAAAAAAATATATATATATATACTTTTTGTGTCAAAAACTAAACCTGTAATTGTTATACTTTCATTACTACCAACGCAGTATCTATATAAATAAAGAGAAGTGTATCTCCCTCTCTCTGGGTGTCTGCGCTCTGGTGCTTACACTACTGATTGCAGAGCTACAAAACTTGGCAGATGGGTACCTGGGACCCTGTAAGTGCGCACCTCATCGAAAATATTTCGAATTTCAAATTTGAATATTTGTAATTATTATTATTTTTTTTCCCGAATCTAAATATTGGCTTCAATGTTTCTTTTTGCAGCAATTTCTTTCGTTTCAAAAGTCTGCGTATCTTAGCAACTGCTAATAAATTCTTTATTTATTTCAGTAGTTATGCACATACAGTAGAAAATATTAAACACATTAAATTTTTAGATTTCTTACATTGATTTCCCTATCAACAGCTATTATATATATATTTTTTTTTTTTCGAATGTTAATTATTTAAATTTAAAAAAATATTATTATTATTACTATTATTTTTTTTTTTAGATTTTATCCATTGATTTTTCTTTTTCATTTTCAGAAACTTACATTCATCTGTGTATCTTAGCAACGGCTATTACGCAATTTATATTTTATTTAATTCCTTCATTTGAAGACAAAATCTTCTTCTTCTTATATATATACATATACATATATATATATATATATATATATATATACTAGCAGACCCGGCCACGCGTTGCTGTGGCTAAGTTATACGTTCAATTATATTGTAGTAAACTATTCAATACAGTCAAATTATTATTTACGAATAAAGACGAAACGTTGTAGCTGATGTAAAACCCCACAGGATTGAGATTTAAACCTTAGGTCAAATTTTTGAAGCGATTGATAAAAATGTTCTTAGATTTTATATGGTACTTCTCCGTTTGTGGGGTGCAAACGAAAAATCGCCAATTCAATGTTATCGCATCAATTGAATGATATCGCCAATCTGTAATATTGCTCTTTATATTCAAATCGAATATTGCATTCTTTACCGATAAACCTTTCTCTTGAAAATAAAAATTGACTGCACATTCTTTAGTTGAGGGCAAATCCCAAATTTTCATCATTTTTGTAAAACAAGAATTAAGGTAGAAGAAATATCTTTTAAGAGAATATATTTTACTTAGAAAACAAAAATGTTCTCTTTTTGTAATTTTTAATCTCTTTTTTGTTTTTTAAGTAGTAGTACTAATAATTGGGTACTTGGCTCGCATTTTAATAATTGGAGATTTTTTGTTTTATTCATGTCATGTATTTAAGTACAGTTTGTAATAAATGTGTAATTTTTATAGTTCTTAGGTAATAACATATAACAATTAATTTTATAAATGAGGTAGGTAGTGTAGATAATTCATTATTTTTAATAATTATATTCATCATTTTGTATTTAAAACAAATTTAATTTTAATTTAATTCAGCGCTAATCGGTGCAAATATTATTGGCTAACCTGTCTCTTGCTAACATAAATATAGATTCGATGGTTTTCCCACACGTGAGCATGCAACATTAAATTGCCCATGGGAAAAACGTGGATTTTCCAAGTCTAAATCGCAAATGGACATCGTTTAGCTTTGAGACTTATTTATGGTCATAAGCTATTTTGGGTTAAAATGCTAACATGTTTTTTTTTTTTTTTTTTTTTTCCAATGGCTAGGCAAAAGTTACAGAGGACTACAAAGATACAAATCGAATTATAGACAATATAACATAGAAGACCGAAGTCATTGCCTAAGGAGCGATCTTGCCTCCCAATATCTCGACTCTTCTGTAGAACATCGAAGAGCCCTACAACGGGACAGATGGTCCCGGTCCATTACTTCTTCAGAATCACAAAGTGGGCAAGTAGGGTCGTTTAAGATACCATTGCGCTTCAAATGAGCAGCAAGGCAGTCATGTCCTGTAGATAGGCGGAAAGTCGCAACTGTCTTACATCTTGGTTTATCAGGAATTAGAGTAGGACTTAAATTCTTCCATTTCTTTAGAGCTGTACGATTCTCAAGATCTCGTAAAGCATTACATGCAGATAAATTCTTTAAAAACAGCTTAATCCTCCAGTAAGAAATGGCTGTATTGGGATGTTGTAGTAAGGTGGCACTCTTTTTGCAAGAAAGTCCGCTTGTTCATTGCCCCAAAGGCCACAATGGCCGGGCACCCACTGGAGAACAATTAGTTTCTCCTTTAAAGTGAGAGTTCTTAATGATTCTTGACATTGGGATACTTCCGGTGTTAATGGATGATCAACAGCGCTTATTGACTGGATGGCTGCCTGAGAGTCAGAAAGAATGACCGCCCTTTCAAACTTGCAATGGACAGCTAATAGTTGCTTTAAGGCTAAACGTATCGCCTCAACTTTACCATCAAACGAGGTACCAATATAGCCCGCGGGGGCATAGAAAGAAAAAAGATCTGAGAACACGCTAGCCCCTACATTGAGATGACAATCAAACTGGGAACCATCTATAAAAATGTGCAGCCACTGGGATGGTGGATATCTGGCCGCAATGGTCTCTAAGGCAAGACATTTCAACACACTTGGTGCAACATCTCCTTTTCTATGGATAGTTTCAACTAGATCCAGCCTCATATCGCCATTAATCACTTCCAAGGGATTTCTGGGTGTCAAAAGTGGTTGTATATCACCTGGAATTACAAGATCTTTCTTAATATCCAGGACTATTTGAATAAACCCATTTTGGGTTTTTAAATTCCTTGGCTTGGTCACATAGTCACAGTAGGGATCCTCTATACGCAATAGCTTTTCATAGAGACATAAGGCCTTTAATTTCATAAAATCTCTGAAGTGTATATTCCCGGTCAATAATAACATCGCATCGATAGGAGTGGACTTCACACCTTCTGTGATCAAACGTAAAGCCTGGTTTTGCAACACTTCCAGCTTATTGACCACAATTTGTGGGGCTGTGATCAGAGCTTCACAGCAATACAACATTAAAGGCTGTTTAAAAGTTTTAAAAGTAGTGTTAAGAGTGGACCGAGCGCATCCCCAAGTGCATCCTGCTAAGCGCTTAAGAATACTCATTCTATTTGAAATACGCTCGGTAAGCTTTTCAACATGGAGCTTCCAGCTTAATTTATTATCAAAGGTCATTCCCAGGTAGGTAAAGCTGTCTGTGTTGGCGATCGAAGAGCCTTAGTACTTTAACTCTGGCCGGAAAGCCTCATGGGTTAAGGAGAAAGACTGTGAAGCTGTCTTTCCTAAATTTACAGCCATATTATTTTCTTCACACCATTTCTAGAGCACGTGCAGGGCTTTATTTAAGCGAATTTCAATAACATTTTTAGCAACATTTTTTGGTGCTTTGGTCCAGATTACCAAATCATCAGCAAATAGTAAACATTTAACATCAGGTATTGATTTAAGTGATGAAATTAGATCATTGACATATATATTGAACAAGGTGCAGCTACTAACTGCTCCCTGGGGGAGCCCAGTTTGAAGATTAAAGCTTCTGGAGAAAGATTCACCGAATTTAACCCTGCATGTTCTCTGGTTTGTGAAAGATCTAATCCAGTGAAATATATTGGAAGAAATTCCAATATTCAAGAGCTTCTGGTAGAGCCTTTCCCTCCAGACAGAATCATATGCCCCCTTAAAGTCAACGTAGATAGCTGTTAAAATGTCTCTGTTATCTAATGAATCTTTAACGAATTGGCTAAATTTTGTCACTTGGTCACTCGTTGACCTATTTCTTCGGAAACCAGCCTGTTCTGTATCTAATATATTATATTCCTCGATATACCAGTTCAAACGGTTAACCACAAGTCTTTCCATGAATTTTGCAAGGATACTCGTAAGTGAAATGGGCCTATAGCTATTCAACTGTCCAGAGTCCTTGTTTTTCATTAGAACTGGAATATGCTAAAATGTCTAATATGTAATTTAATTTGTATTAGAATTCTGTTAAAATAAAAGTATAAAAGAAGCAAACCATTTAAAAATAAATTTGTATGGAGGAGCGAAGTATAATATGTCTAATGCTATTATGGATAATTTTATTGTAAAATGATCTCATCATTTTAAATATTTTAAAGATGGCAACAGCTGTAGTTATAAAAAGGAAAACTATATGGCTAAGTCAAAACAATAATTAAATTTGGTAAGTATTTTAAAACTTTAAAATAGGATATGTTATGAAATATTGGGCATTTAAAGTAAATAAAGGTATCATTTTAAATAGAAAAAGATTTTGGGAAAGATTAATATACTTTAACGAAGTGATGAGAAGATTTTGAGTATGTTAAAATTTTAATAGTAAATTCAAGTTAATAAAGATGGGGAAACATTAAGATAAGAAAGTAGCAAGATTTTAAAAGTCATTTTTTAGCGAGAAATACGAGTCAAAATTTAAAGTTAAATGCATGTATAAATCACAATTTTAATAAGGAACAGTAAATTGGTAATTTATTAAAGAAAAGTAAAATAAGATTAAGAGAAATAATTATTTAAAGTTTCGAACATCGATCATATAAATTAGCTTTACAAAACAAATTAATGGACTTAAAATCTTCCCATTTTAAATAAGTTTTAAAATACTGAAACGGGTACTTTTTGTTTAGAAAATTATACGGTTGGATCACAAATTTCTTAAAGAAAAATAAAATAATAGCAAATATTAGATAATATAAGAGAAAAGATACAAAATAAATAAATAAAGTTTCGAACATTATTCATTTGTTCAATGCTAATTAATTTCCTGACATTAATTTTAAATTTAGCTTTTAATTAATAAGAAAAAATCTATCTAAAGGACAATTTATTTAAAATCTACTAACGAAATGATGCACACAAAAATTGAAATTAAATTAAATAATTATAAGATAAAAATAGCTTTTTATATAAAATGTTTTTTAATTTTCTGTTGAATCATGTATGTTTATCAATGTATATAAAATCCTTTAAGTGATAATGACGTCTATTTTTGTAAGATTCATAATTTAATTTTTTACAATTTTTTATTGTTCACGTTTAAGTAAATTTATTTATTTTCCTGTCGAAAAGAAATTAACTTGTAACATTTTTTGGCAACAATTAAATTATGAATAAAATAAAAAATAATATATAAGCAATGCTTAAACAAGCGCATTAAGTAAACTAATAATAATGGGGGGAAAAATCTTTGGTTTTAAAAATAAAATATTAATCCTTTCAGAACAACATATATTAGCACCATTAACTACATTAGCGCTTTATCAATGTGTAGAAATTTTTTTAATTTATAATGACAGCATTTTTTGTGAGATGTATAATTTAACTTTCTAGGATAAGGTGAGGTAATATGGGTATAAAAACTCCGTTTTTGAAAATCAGTAGTACAAAATTAATACAAGATTTCGAAAAATTAGATAACTTTTTGTTGCATATGTACATTACAAGAGTTGAGAACAGATAACACTTGAATTTTTTACTCAATACTTAAAAACAAAAAAATAATAACGATTTGAAATAGACTAAATTTTAAACCCACATTACCCCATGGCATGGGGTAAAGTGGGGTCTGTGGGTTAATGTGAGCAGTTGATAAAAAGGAAGCAAAATTACAGGTATATATATTTTTTTAACTTTCCGAAAAAACTGAAAAGTGTTTTTAACTTTCACCAACAAAGTTGAAAAGAGTTTATGACTTCCGTTTGTTTGTCTGCCTGTCCGCGCTCTAACTCTCGTAAATATTTATCGAATTCCTGGAAATTGATATATTTTATTCATGTTCAGTATAGGGTGTTTCCTATTGAAAATGGAATAAGTACAACCGCTGGTTTGTATACAGGGACACCCGAAATAATTCTAAAGCATTGAGTTCTATGAGAGATATTTCCATAAATTTTCATGTTTTAATACCTTTATTTTGCACAAATCACAATGATATTGTCATTTATTATGAAAAAAAGTGGTAAAAAGCAGTGTATTTTAATAAAATATTATCCTATTATAACTGCAATTCTCTCACTTTTCAGTATTCCGAATTAATTTATTAATTTAAATATTGCAAAATATATGCAGGATCTATATTTTTCTAATGTAGCTATTATATATATGTGTTTAAAAAGATTTAAAAGCTTTTCATTTCTTTAATTTTCTCATTATAACAGTTTTCGCGAGAATGACCAGTAAAATAATTAAGCCTAATGCTATATCCAATTTACCCCACTTGATAAAATATTCCATAGAATACGAAATACAATGAATTTAATTTACCTACAAGTGAATAAATGTTCTCTGATACTTTGTTTGTTACTCTTTTGTAAACTATTCATAATTTTCCTATGAAAAAGAGGGAGATAAAAGTTTGGAACAGTAAGAGTTGAAATATGTTACAAGTAGAACAATAATTTAAATTAACAAGAAATAAAAATCATGCAGTACGCATTGATTAGTAACACTTTCCAACTGTACGCAATTGTTGTATCAATCTGATATGACGATATGATAATGACGTCTATTTTTGTAAGGTTCATAATTTAATTTTTTACAATTTTTTATTGCTCACGTTTAAGTAAATTTATTTATTTTCCTGTCGAAAAAAAAATTAACTTGTAACATTTTTTGCCAACAATTAAATTATAAATAAAATAAAAAATAATATATAAGCAATGCCTAAGCACGCGCATTAAGTAAACTAATAATAATGGGGAAAAAAATCTTTGGTTTTAAAAATAAAATATTAATCCTTTCAGAACAACATATATTAGCACCAATAACTACATTAGCACTTTATCAATGTGTAGTGTTTTTTTTTAAATTTATAATGACATCATTTTTTGTGAGATGCCTAATTTAACTTTCTAGGATAAGGTGAGGTAATATGGGTATAAAAACTCCGTTTTTGAAAATCAGTAGTACAAAATTAATACAAGATTTCGAAAAATTAGATATATTTTTGTTGCATATGTACATTACAACAGTTGAGAACAGATAACATTTGAATTTTTGACTCAATACTTAAAAACAAAAAAATAATAACTATTTGAAATAGACTAAATTTTAAACCCACATTACCCCATGGCATGGGGTAAAGTGGGGTCTGGGGGCTAATGTGAGCAGTTGATAAAAATTGGTTTTAAAATTACACTTAGGCATTTTGGAAAGTGTTAAAAAGGCTTAACGCAAAAGAAAATGCTGCCGTTAAATTATAGTTACATTTATTAAACTCTCTGAATATTTTACTGTAGCCCTGTAAATCTGAAAGTTAATCACATCCTATTCTATACAAAACAATATTTTAGAATATTAATAATACATGACAATTTTTTTACGATTTTTGTAGTAGAAAGTTTTTTAAATATAACTAAAAAATTCTTCCTAAAACGTAATACATTGGCTTTTTTTATTGTTATTATTATTGTCCCTGTAAACACACTAGTTGTACAGGACCTATTAATGACATTTTAAATATGGAACATTCCATAGGGAACTTGAGCGTATCATTTTTTAAAAATTCTCAAAATATTCACGGATGATAGGAGCCGGAGACAAACAGATAGAAAGGTAGACAATCGGACAGACAGATGCACAAATTGAAATAATATTCCCACTAAAATTATAAGAAAGTTTCAAAACGCTCATGTAAACAAAAGTGCAATTCCAGCAAATTTTTATTAATAGCTATTAATGTAACTAATTATTTATGTGTGGCCCTGTAAATCTAATGCTAACCATACTATATTACATAGAAGGCACACTCTTTTGTGCATACGAATAATATATTTCAATTACATTAAGCTTTGTGGAAAAGAAAATTATTAAAATTTGGTTTATAAAAATAACTCTTATGCAACACAATGCTTTGGAGTACTTTCAAGTGGCCCTGTACAGAAACCAATTAGAAATGTACTCTATTTTACATAGGAAACATCCGATAGGTAATAGAATAACATATTAAAATTTCATTAAAAATTCTATACATTAAAGGTATTCAAATATTGTTTATAGAAACTCCTCTCATAGAACACAATGCTATCGAATAACTTTGGGTGTCCCTGTACACAAACCATAAAAGGTAGTCATTCCAATTTTAATGGGGAACATCCGATAGTGAACTTGAATAAAATATATCGGTTTAAAGAAATTCCATAAATATTTACGGGAATTAAAGCACAGAAAAACAGACAGAGAGACATATAAGCGGACAAAAGAACAGTCAGACATATACAAAAATTGAAATTATATTCACAATTAAAAAAAATGATAGAAAGTGTCACAAACGCTTAATGTAAACGAAAGTAAAATTCTAGCAATATTTTTATTAATAGCTCTTAATATACTGAATATGTTTGTGTCACCCTGTAATCCTAATGGTAACCATGCTATATTATATGCAAAGCATTCTTTTGTGCATATAAATAACATATTTCAATTTCCTGAAACTTCGTGGAAAGTAAAGCTATTACAATTGGATTTACGTATAGAAATATCTCACAAAGAACGCAAAGCTTTGGAGTACTTTTGAGTGTCCCTGTACATAAACTAGTGGTTGTATGTAATCTATTTTATATAGGAAATATCGCATAGTGAACTTGAATAACATATTTCAATTTCATGAAGATATTGTACAGTAAAGGTATGAAAATATGGTTTATAGAAATACCTCTCATAGAACACAATTCTTTGAAATACTGTCGTGTGTCCCTGTACACAAACCAGTAGAGGTATAAACTCCATTTTCAATAGGGAACAACCGATAGTGAACTTGAATAACATATATCAGTTTCAAAAATTTCCAGGAATTTTTTCTGAAGTTAGAGCACGGGCAGACGGACAGACGGACAGATACACAAATTGATATCATATTCACACTTAAAAAAATGTTAGAAAGTGTTAAAAACGGTTAATGTAAACGAAAGTAGAATTCTAGCAAATTTTTAATAATACCTCTTACTGTAACGGAATATTTTTGTGTCACACTGTAAATCAAATGCTAATAGTGCTATATTCCATGTAAAGCATTCTTTTGTGCATTTAAACATTATATTTCACTTTCCTAAAACTTCGTGGAAAGTAAAGTTATTAAAATTTGATTTATAGAAATATCTCTCATAGAACGCAATGCTTTAGAATAATTTTGAGTGTCCTTGTATATAAAAAAGTATTGGTATTTAATCCATTTTATACAGGAAACATGCAATAGTGAACTTGAATAATATATTTCACTTTCATTATGATATGTGTTCAGTAAAGGTATGAAAATATGATTTATAGAAATACCTCTCATAGAACACAAAGCTTTCAAATACTTTCTGGTGCTCCTGTACACATATTAGTAGAGGTATAAACTCCATTTTCAACAGGGAATATCCGACAGTGAACTGAATGAACATATTTAAATTTCATGAAGATATGTGTGCAGTAAAGTTATGAAAATATGATTTATAGAAATACACTGTTAAAATTTTGGAATATTTTTGCTGCCACTATGCGATGGTGAAACCTTTTACCCTTATTTGGTGCTTTACTAAACCAAGGCTTGGTACTGCATTAGCAACATCCATAGGATGGAGAATTTTTTTACCATAATTTGGTGCTTTTTTCAATCAAGAAACGCCAAATCATAGTAGAAGGTTTCACCATCGCATGGTTGAAGCTATACTTGTACCAATTTTTGGTTCAACCTAGCAAACTGAAGCTACTGTAGTACCAACATTTGGTGCAACCTTGAACTGAAATTTTTAACAGTGTACCATGTTTTGGTTCAACCTAGGACAAAATTTTTAACAGTGTACCTCTCATAGAACACAACACTTTGAAATACTTTCGGGTGTCCCTGTATACAAACCAGTAAAGGTATAAACTCCATTTGCAAAAGGGAACATCCGATAGTGAACTTGAATAACATATATCAGTTTCAAGAAATTCCACAAATTTTTACGGGATAGAGCGCGGAGAGACAGACAGACGGACAGGTAGACAGACAAATCGAAGTCATTAACACTTTTCAACCTTGTTGGGAAGTGTTAAAAAAGTTAGAAAGTGTTAAAAACGCTTAATGTAAACGAAAGTACACTTTTTGCAAATATTTATTAATAGATCTTTATATAACTGAATATTTTTGTGTCAACCTGTAAATCTAATGCTAATCATGCTACACTGTTAAAAAAATGCAGAAAAAATACAGAAATTCTCTGTAATTTCAGAAAAAAAGTCGTAAAATACGTTTTGTCTACGTAATTTTTCCGTAATTTACGCCTTTTTTTCTGAAATTACAGAGAATTTCTGTATTTTTTCTGCATTTTTTTAACAGTGTATATTCTAAGCAAAGCATTTTCTTATGTGCTTATAAATAACACATTTCAATTTCATAAATCTTCGTGCAAAGTAAAGTTATTAAAATTTAGTTTGTAGAAATATCTCTCATGAAACGCAATTCTTTGAAATACTTTTATATGTCCCTGTACAAAAATCAGAGTTGGTATTTGCTCCATTTTATACAGGAAACAGCCGATAGTGAACTTGAATAACATATTTCAATTTCATTAGATTTGTGTACAGTAAGGATATGAAAATATGGTTTATATAAATGCCTGTCATAAAACACAATGCTTTGCAATATATTAGGGGGTCCCTGTACACAAACCAGTAGAGGTATAAACTTTTTTTTCAACAGGAACATCCGATAGTGAACTTGTATAATATATTTCAATTTCATTAAGATTTTTGTACAGTAATGGTATGAAAAAATGGCTTATAGAAATGCCTCTCATAGAACACAATGCTTTGAAATACTTTTTTGTGTTCCTGTACACAAATCAGTGGTGGTATTTACTCCATTTTATGCAGGGAACATCCGATAGTGAACTTGAATAACATATTTCAATTTCATTAAGATTTGTGTGCAGTAATGGTATGGAAATATGGTTTAGAGAAATGCCTCTTATAGAACATAATGCATTAAAATATTTTCGGGGGTCCCTGTACACAAACTTCTAGAGGTATGAACTCCATTTTCAATAGGGAACATCCGATAGTAAACTTGAATAACATATATCAGTTTCAAGAAATTCCATAAATATTTACGGGAGTTAGACAGTCAGACAGACGGACAGACACACCGAAGTCATAAACACTTTTCAACCTTGTTGGAAAGTGTTAAAAACGTAATTTTTTAAGTTACCACTATTCTTTTGTGTAGCGGAAAAACTGTGTAGCCAACTAATAAATACAAAAGAAAAATAAAAAAATAAAAATTTTGTATTATTTTAAATATGTAACATTTTTTTTTTTTTTTTTTTTTTTTTAAGTATACCCACTTTACTCCACCTGATCATATAATTTTTTTATGTTCATGTTTAATTAAATGTATTTATATTTTTTCAAAAGAAAATGAACTCGTAATTTTTTTTTGGGGGGAGGGGGGGACAACAATTAAATTATAGCTAATATTTAAATGGCTTTTTAAAAGCTATCTTTGTCACATAATAAAGAAATAATTTGCAATAAAAGTGTATTGTGACTATAAATTGAAAGATAAAAACTATCCTATTTCTCAAGTTTGACCAAACTGCACACGTTTACAAAATTTCATTAAAATTGTTTCATTAGATAAAGAGTTCATCGCGGCTAAACACGAAATTTTTATATGTATAAAGATATATATTTATAGAAAATCAAATGGTAATAAAGTAGAAAAAATTAAGTATATTAAATTTAAAATTTAAAAAACTTATTTATAACAGTTATGTTTATGTATATGTTTTATAGTATAATAACATTTTATTTTTCCTTTCTTTAATTAATTCTTTGAATGGAAAATCGTTTTATTTATTTATTTATTTATTCATACTATTTATAAAAATGATAGCGTATAGCAGAAAGGATTCAACTTATTAAAATTTAAGTTTAATTGAAATTTATTTGTTTATTTTTATTTAATTCCTTTTGAAACAAAATCTACTTTTTCTTTTGTTTGTTATATTGGTCGTAATAAAGTGGTAAAATAGCGTAGAAGCGAGAGCTATAAAATACATGCTCCAATATTTAATAGATGGTGAGATACAGTTAACTTTAAAATTTTAGTTCTTAAATAATAGCAGATCCACCTGCCGTTGATAAATATCCAAATTGAAATGCCCGGGAAAGACCTTTTCCATAGGCAATGGGAACCTGGATCCGATGCAGTTCAGTCTGTAAAGGAGATGCCATAGGCAGCGGGTACCCGAAGCGATTCCATGTCAAAGGGCATTATATTGAATTTTCAAATACAGCATTATTTAGAATGTTCTGTAAAGATGTGCTTTATACCATCTGAACTTCTCCGAAATCTGCTAGAATGGGCAAATGTTTGAGGAAAAGTGGCCGATTGTAGCTAGAACGCTGTTTGCGACATTGCCACTTTCAGATTTTGGAGACAATTTTGAATTGTTCACCTGTTTTAAGCCTTGTTTCTCGTCACATAATATAAATATTTTAATGAGACTTATGTCCTTTTATAAAAGTTTTTCCCATTTTTTTTTATTCTTTAATAATTTTTTATATTTTGAACAGCGTTTCCAAAAACTTTAAGATTTATATGTTTTTTATTCTATCAGCTGTAAATGGCAGACACTTGCAAATAGAACAAACTGTGGTTTGTGCTCAACACTCTACAATATGAAGAGGGAAAACTGACTCTAAAAGAGTGGCATATCACTCTTTGAACATGCCAAAATGGAGCAAACCTCTAAAGAGTGAAAAGTATCCTTTCGAAAGAGTGAGATTTCTCACTCTTTATTAGGAGTGGGATTAGTCCAAATATTTCAAAGAATATGACTGTTTATTTTTTCAAAAAGAAAAAAGTAAATAAATAAAAAATACGGATACGCCAGACGGTATCTTCTATCCTTGACCTTTTTTTCCGCATTGGCTTTAGCTCAACGATAGAAAGGATACAGAATGGATCTGCGGGGAATCAAACCGAAGCCGTCACCGTGGCAGGCGAGCGTCTTACCACTGAACTACTGGGGACACACAGAACTCGCTTAATTTACAGTGGTAAATCATTCACATAAGAGATTGATCGCAATTATAAAATTTTACTTCATTTATTATAAATATAAAATTACAGAATTCTAATGTACATTTTAAAATTAAAATTAGAATTGTTTTAAATTACTAAAATTAGAATTATTTTTAAATTACCAGAATTATCATGAGTGTGAATGTTTAAAAACTAGTTAAATATTTACATACAAATCTACAGATTTTCTTGAAAAACTCGTCTGTTTAGGAGAATAAATCTTGCTGATGATTTTAATTTTTAGTAATATATTAGTCAGCTTTTTTAATGTTTCACATGCGTTAAGTATCAATGAATGTGATAAAAATATAAATTTCAATAAATTTTAAGATATTATGCATTAAGTATTTGCTTTCATATTTTCTTTTTTACCTTATATATTTCCGAATGAAACTAGTTGCTTTCATTACGAATTTCCATAACTTTCTTATGATTTTCGATTCTGTAGTAATAACACTTCAATTTTATCAATCGTATAAAAAATTTATATTTACCAAAATAACTTTTAACATATTTGTTTTCTTTTTTTAAACTCAAATATCTTTATAAGGTTCTCTTAAACAAATCACATGCATGAGATCATCGAGAAATTGACTTTCATATTCCTTTCGAAATATGGTAAGTAGATGGCTGGCGTCATCTATTTACCTACTCCAAATCTTCTACTTACCTACCTCTCTACTTACCTCTACTTACCTCTTCTTACTATGCAAATATTTCTACTTACCTACTGTAAATCTTCACTCTTCAGAATGTTGATATTGAAATAGCAGATGACTTCACTCTTTGTGACAGAGTGACTAGACGTCTCTCTTTCGAGAAAAGTGATAAAAGTCACATTTTCAAGAGTGACAATAGTATTTTCTCACTTTAATTCGTGCCAAAATATTGGTCACTTTTTAAAGGAGTGAGATTCCCACTCCAGAAATTTCAGGGAGAACAAGAGCTTTTCTATCACCTTCTAACATAGGTTACAAGAGATCTGATACACTACCCTAAATGTAACCAATCGAAAAAAAAAAAGTGCCTATGTAGCTTCTCACGCTAAAAATTTTACATATGCAGTTTTATACAATAGATGATATTATTAAGCCACTCAGAAAATATCAGAAAGTGGGAAATACTTTTCAAGAGATCTACGTTAAAATTAAATTATCATAGTTTTTCTTAATAACTATCTCATTAACCAAGTCTAATGCACGTATATGCTAGAGAAGTCGAGATGTTACAATTAACGAACAAAATCGCATCAGAGATGCGCGCCAGCTACCGGCGTCCAAATTCAACCAGCATAATTTTATATGACGGTCATCTCACATATCAAGATTAGTGCATTTATAAAGAGCAGAAGCACCATCTCGATGATTTATGCCAAAATCCAATCGGCACTAAATTATAAGTAGTTTCTACAAAACATAAAATCAGATATAATTTCGTAATGTACAGAGCCTGCAAAATTTCAGTAAGCACACATATTTACAGAAAAAAAAAATGCCTTTCAAAATATTATCAAGCCCTATTCTGAACATAACAGTCTATCGAAAACCGTGAGTAGATACTTTTTTATAAATACAATACTTTCTTCAAGCACAATAAAAAAGGTAAAGAATAACCACCAGAAACTTTTCTACAATAATGTTTGTAATAAGTTTTTAAAAAATATTAATTTGGGAACAATATTACTAAAAATAAAAATAAAAGCTTCCAGTATGAACTTCGAATTATATAATTCAAAATACAAGAATTTTCCTTAGACCTAAGAATTATTTGAGAAAGAATTCTAGTTTTGCTGATTGTTAGTAAATACATTTTAATGCAATGTTAATAAGTATACTTATTAAAACAATACATTTCAGTTAGAAAATCGCAACAATGAAAATATTATTATATTGTCTACTAGCAGGCTACGCCCGCTTCGCTGGTCACTATTTTTAAATGAATCACAATAATTAATGAATTCTCAAAATTGCATTAATTTTTATCATGTGATAAAAAAAGAAAAAAAAATCTGATCTGGAAAAATGTCGCACCGGGTCCCCACTGCCTTCGGCAGCGTAGACCCGTGCACTGCGCTCACGTATTCCTTCACCATCCTTATGACTTCTCAAAATTCCATGTTATTACTCATAAACTTTTATTCTCAAGAAAAGGAATTAAAAAATATATCATTTAGCATCGGGTAAAAACTCACACCGGGACGCCACTGTCTTCGGCAGCGCAGACCCATGCGCGCTGCGCGTGCACGTTTGAGGATATACGTGCGCTGTACACGCATATTCCTTCTCAACTCAAACTTTTATTAATAAAATAAAATTAAAAAAAAATCTTTTATCATCGGGGAAAAACTCGCACCGGATCCCAAACCCATGCGCGCTGCGCGCCTATTCCTTCCCCACCGTTCCAGCCCCTCCTAATTAACTTGCATATACCAATTTTGAACGGTCTTACTCAATTAGCTGAGATGCAAAAGAAAACCTGATCAGGACACTTTAAATTGTAAATCAGGTGAAATCTTGAATTCCACTTTCGATAATGTAAAAGAACTTTAAAATATCTTTCGAATGATGTATTAGAAATAATTTAATCATAATTAGAATATGAAATATCGAAATTTAAAAATATTACAGCGCCATCTGGCGGTAGAAATTTCTGTAATCTATTGTTCCATTCCAGATCAATAAAGCTTTCAAATGATGTATTACTCATGAAATTATTTTAATTAGTAGATGAGATACAAAAGAAAACCTAATCAGGACACCTCAAAACGTGTAAATCGGGTGAAATCTCGAATTCCATTTTCGATAATGTAAAAGTACTTTAAAATGTGTATCAACTAAAATAAGCTTTCAAATGATGTATTACTTATGAAATTTTTTTAATTAATAACTGAGATACAAGAAAAAACTGATTCAGGACACCTCAAAACGTGTCAATCTGGTGAAAACTTTCGATTATTTAAAAAAACTTTAAAATATCTTTCGAATGATGTATTACAAATAATTTAATCATAATTAGAAATTGAAATATTGAAATATTGAAATTCTAAAATATTACAGCGCCATCTAGCGGTACAAATTTCTGTATTCCACTGTTCGATTCCTAATCAAAAAAGCTTTCTAATGATGTATTACTTATGAAATTATTTTAATTAGTAGCTGAGATACAAAAGAAAACTGATTCAGGACACCTCAAAACGTGTAAATCTGGTGAAAACTTTCGATAATTTAAAACAACTTTAAAATATCTTTCGAATGATGTATTAGAAATAATTTAATCATAATTAGAAATTGAAATATTGAAATTCTAAAATATTACAGTGCCATCTGGCGGTACAAATTTCTGTATTCCACTGTTCGATTCCAAATCAAAAAAGCTTTCTAATGATGTATTGCTTATGAAATTATTTTAATTAGTAGCTGCGATACAAAAAAAAACTGATTCAGGACACCTCAAAACGTGTAAATCTGGTAAAAACTTTCGATAATTTAAAAGAACTTTAAAATATCTTTCGAATGCTGTATTAAAAATAATTTAATCAAAATTAGAAATTGAAATATTGAAATTTTAAAATATTACAGCGCCATCTGGCGGTACAAATTTCTGTATTGAACTGTTCGAAAAGCTTTCTAATGATGTATTACTTACGAAATTATTTTAATTAGTAGCTGAGATACAAAAGAAAACTAATTCAGGAGACCTCAAAACGTGTAAATCTGGTGAAAACTGTCGATAACTTAAAAGAACTTTAAAATATCTTTCGAATGATGCATTAAAAATAATTTAATCATAATTAGAAATTGAAATATTGAAATTTGAATGTATTACAGCGCCATCTGGTGGTAGAAATTTCTGCAATTCACTGTTCGATTCCAAATCAAAAAAGCTTTCTAATGATGTATTACTTCTAAAATTATTTTAATTAGTAGCTGAGATACAAAAGAAAACCTAATCAGGACACCTCAAAACGTGTAAATCGGGTGAAATCTCGAATTCCATTTTCGATAATGTGAAAGTACTTTAAAATGTGTATGAAGTCAAAAAAGCTTTCAAATGATGTATTACTTATGAAATTTTTTTAATTAATTTCTGAGATATAAAAGAAAACTGATTCAGGACACCTCAAAACGTGTAAAACTGGTGAAAACTTTCGATAATTTAAAAGAACTTAAAAATATCTTTCGAATGATGTATTCAAAATAATTTAATCATAATTAGAAATTGAAATAATAAAATATTGAAATTTTAAAATATTACAGCGCCATCTGGCGGTACAAATTTCTGTATTCCACTGTTCGATTCCAAATCAAAAAAGCTTCCTAATGATGCATTACTTATGAAATTATTTTTATTAGTAGCTGAGATACAAAAGAAAACTAATTCAGAAGACCTCAAAACGTGTAAATCTGGTGAAAACTTTCGATAATTTAAAACAACTTTAAAATATCTTTCGAATGATGTATTAAAAATAATTTAATTGGAATTTGAAATATCGAAATTTTAGCTGAGATACAAGAGAAAACCTACTCAGGACATTCTAAAACATGTAAATCTCGTGAAATCTCTAATTCCATTATCTACGGTAGTTTTATTAATGAAAGTAAAACGAAAAATAAATATTTTTTATTTCCCCAAAACCTATATATACCACGGTAGTCGGGTAATGGAAGTAAAAAGAAAAAGAAAAAAGTATTTTTTAGTTCCTTCAAATGTATTTTGTTGCTATGGAAACTTCTATCGTCTATTGAAAGATGGATTACGTGTTAGAATAAAATTTATTTTGCAATTAAAATGTAACTGCTTTGTTTATTAATGAAAATTGATGAAATTTTAACTGCAGGTTGGTTTTGTGCTGAAAAGGTTGTATATTAAGTGTTGTGTACGAAAAAGGACATTTGAAGCACTTTGAAATTTGTAACTTTTAACCCCAGTTAAAGATCATGTGACATTAATGACTTGCACCTGTTTTGTTTCCGTTCGAGACAGCCGTTAAAATCGTCTGCTGAATGCTGTTAGAATGCCTCTTTTTAAGCAATAAGGACTTTTGGTCATTGTTCGATCGACATGGGTCAACATTTTAATTAATATCTCCGAAACTAATTAAGATTTTTAAATTCTGTTTCGAGGAAAACATCGGAAAGGCTCCAGAGCATCCGTATGTCAATTCTTGTGTTTCTGCGTTCAGTAGGGGATGAACGTATAAAAGAACAGACAGACAGACAGACAAACCTTTCCATTTATTTTTATAGATAATTATTGCAAACAAATATTACGATACTATTTTTTATTTACATAAATTTCAGCTACATACTATATAATAAATTGTAATAAAAGAAGAATATTTTGATATTTCATTCAAAATTATTTTCAATTGTCTCATAATGTCGGGCGAAAACAGGAAGAAATCTTGAAGTATGAACCCACTTGTTAAGCATATTGATTTCTGGTTAGCTGAAACTTTTTTCGCCCATTTTCTTGAAGTTATTCTTGATTTTCTTGTACTTAATTGCAATCGATGCATAGAAAAGTTTGATTTGAAGCCAATACCATTTAATTTAGAACATATGTTTGGCAATTCAAATAATCTTGATGCCTCTGATGTAAAATATTTTTCAGATGAGGGAAGTAGCTATGCAAGTGTAGATCCAAAGCGATCTACTATAACTAAACTTTCTCATTTAAAAAAGAAATTCATAATAGGCAAAGATTCTTTTGACTTACAGGAAATTACTAAAGATGAGAGTTACTCCTACTTAACCCTTTCGCTACCAGAGCCTCAGGAGAAAAACTGCCACCACAGCCCAGACGTCTTATTATTTAAGTGTGATACCAATTGTCATTTATTTTTGTGGGATGTATCTATAACGTTCTAACTAAATGAAATTAGCAATTTTGCAAACTGACGCACATAAGTGACACTGGGCTAGAGATAGATAATTCCTTTGGTAGCCCCGTTGTCACATATATGTGATACATTATCACAAACTGATAATGAACACTCGTAAAATATTTGCGACGCCGGGCTCAGGTAAGAAAATCGGATCGTCACATATATGTGACGCTGGTAGCGAAAGGGTTAAATTTTTTCACTTCCAATGATGAAACCGACAAGGAATCTGTGTACTACACAGCAGACGATAACAATAATTATAATTTTGATGCATTCGAGACCAATGAAAACATTCACTATAGTCATCCAGCTCATTCCACAAAAGTTTCTAATAGTTTAACTAAGGTTGTTGCAACTGACATTCATAATAATTCACCTCTCGATAAAAATCTACATTCTGAAATACCTGAAACTAAAAAGTCAGAAGATGTTAACCTTACATTTCTGACTAAATCTGGATATAAAAACTTAAGTGATGAAGATAAAAGAGAAGGCACAAAGAAAAAGAACTTTTGGTCGAAACTATGGCTTACTTTTCTTTTTGCACAAAATAAGACTAGTGAAAATAAACCTGCAGGTAGTAATGAGAATGGAGATTTCTGTAAAAAGGTACCCAGGAAAAGAATCACAGCACCTTTGAAAGCTTTAAACAACAAATCTTTCTCTAAGTTCCATAAGCAAGCATATACTACACAAGATGTGAAATCCCTTTTATGGGGAAATCTAGCATGAACTTCTTCTCGAACACTCTTGATATAATAAACAATAAAATTTGCCTTATTCATTTACATGCTTGATAATAAGTTCATACTTATAATTACCTGTTCATATTTGTATAAATAGTTTACTTTTAAATACATACTGCGCATTTTGTTAAACATTATATCTTTCATTAAATATTAAGAAAACATACCAACATTTTTATTTAGTCAACAGTGTTGTCGGCAGCCTCTCTTTTATCACACCACTTTTCTTGAAGGATATTTTCTTCTTTTTTAATTGTAATTGCATAATCCCAAATTTCATTGCAAATAAATGTTTGGGTACTACCAATTATCCGGAATTAATTAAAATGTTTGTTAATAAATGTCTGTTAAATAAATGTTTGTTAAACAAATGTTATTAATTAAATGTCTGTTTAGGCTTTCGCACTGAATAAAATGCCATTTGACGAGCCTAATGAACCTATGCTAATGAAATAAATTTGTTAATACCTGTGAGTAGGAACCTATACTAATTAAAAAATTAAAAAAATAATAATAATAAAGTGTTAATTTATTTTATGCGCTAGATATTTAAAAAATTCGTAAGTTGAAAAATAATCATTGTATCCGATATGAGATTCTCGTTAAAATTTAGCTTTCCCGCACACATTTTACAAATATATGGAGTAACTTCACTCGACTTTCTAAACATTAAGTAATTAACAGTTGCTTAGATGAATTGAAGATCATTGTGTCCGTGTAAAATCCTACAAGAGTTAAATTCACCAAAATCTATACACTTCGTGCAAAGTTTTCTAAAAATGGCTATGCACTGGGTGCAATATACTTTATGTCTTATAATTAAAAATGTGGAAATACTTTTTGAAATTATAGAAAAAAAGATATATTTCCATGAATGTATGTGTAGCTTCAAAGAATTTATATAGATACTGAGAAAAATCTTCTGAATCACATGTCACAGCAAAAATTCAATTCAAGCATTATTTTTTTAAAGCTGATCCAAAGCATTTTAATTTTTGTGTAATTTTTTTTACTGATCCTCTTTTCCCCTTCAGGACAAAACTGTTCCTGAGATATATGAGGTATAACGTGTTTTTTATACTCCCAAAATTTCAAGATTATCCCTCAAGATTTTTTTTCAGATATTTGACAAACGTCTAAATTCTAAAGTGTCCAAATACTTATTGGTACAGAGTGCATAGATTTTGATGTTCTGCCCCATAAGGTACAGAAAGTACTGTGTTGGGGTCAAATTTTTGAAAGTGAGTTTTTGTTTATTTACACGTTTTGAGGTCCCCTTATTCCTCAAATAATGTTTTTAGCGGTTGGTCTGCATGTCTGCGTGTGTCTGTCTGTCTCTGGAACAAAATGTAGCATAAAATCCAAACTTGGAATATTAAATGTGTATCATATAGGGATGCTACACTAAGCTTTTCTTTGAGATCGAGCAAATGGTTTGTGTACAGGTACACCCAAGATAATTCAAATACATTACGACTACGGCGGAAATTGGAGGCAAGTAGAGTTTAACATATATAAAATGCACTAAACCAAATGAAATGAATAAAAATTTTTTATAAGCGTAAAAACATGTCTCATGCAGAATATGGTAAGGAAATCATTCACTGCTCGCTTGCGGGGCTACACAAAAGAACTAGATTATTGTGCGACAACGGTTGAAAAATGATGGAAGTGCACTTCAGGTTGTGTCGTGTATTATCACGATAGGACTATATTTAGGTGCACCATGTGGTCCGTACATAATCTTCAAAAGATATACAGGGCTGCAAATATTTAAGGATCACATTCTTTTTTATTGTTAGTGGAAGTGCTTTACTATAATATTTTACTATGTACAGTAAAGCTGCTTAAGAATTGAAATGAATTCCTCAGAGACATATGATAATTAGTGTTTTTAAAGTAAATATTCATAGTTTGTTTTTTGTATATTCACACGTTTTGAGGCTTCCTGATTAACGAAGTCAAGTATTTTGATGTTTGATCTTTGTCTCTTAGAGTAACTTAAAAACGAATAATTTCAAGAGATCCAAAAGTTGCATTTTGAAGTCAATATAAGTGCTGCGGAAACGTTTGATCTAGACTTATACGTTTCAAGGAATGTTGCTTGTGAAAGCTGTCTGGATAAATTTAAGTGAACTTTTAATTTTAATAATAGGTTTAAATTTTATTTAAATGTAGGTGCAGAAATGAAACGGGGGGTTGAGAGGGTGGTAAACCCCTTCACGCAAATCTAATTATCATATAAAACTCTTCTGAAGCCTATTTTGTATTGTTTTAACATAAGTTTACATAACAGTATTCGTTAACTTACCCCTACATCTCCAACCTTTAACTATAGTATTAAATTTCAGGGTAATGTGAAAGACGTGTGAGTGACACACCAGATTATTTAATAATCCTGTCTTTCAATAAACGATATATTAAATGGTTTTTAGATCAATTTTTTGCAGTTATGAGATGTTCTTGTGCCTCATGTACATTTTACTAAAAATACATACAAAATGATACACACTAAAAATGCATACAAAATACATACATCAATGTCATCTTTTGCACATAATATATAAACAATTTAATTGAGTTCATATTGCATTGATATTGCATTAATATTTTTTCCTCGATCGTTCTTCTGATATTCTATGAGAAAACAAATTTACTTTTGAAAACATGAAAAACATAGTTTTGTTTTACATCTTTTTTTTAATACTGTATTGCTATAACAAAAAAACGGTTTCTGGGGGTAGGGAAGTAAGTAAAAATGCAGTAATTTTAGGACTTTTTTTTTTTTTTTTCAAGCATACAAGGTACGGTAAAATTAATATTCCCTGTCTCGCTTTCTTGCTTGTTTGTTTGTTCAGTACAAATCTTGGAATCAGTTTTTAACTAACTTCCCGACTACCTAGATATTTGAAACTTTTACAATAGATCAGAACACGATGACAGTGCAATTTTATTGATAATTTTATTCAGTAAATAAATGTATGAAAATTTCTTATAAATGCTCTTTGTATTACACATTGGATCATTTTATTTCGAGGTAATGGGATAATTCGTCAAACAAGTTTTAAAAGAATATTTATTAATACATATAATTGTCAGGTTTATATGATCCAACAGAAAATTTAAAAACGTAGATATAAAAAGTTGTTTTTAATCTTGTAATTGTTTGTTTTACGTTCTATCGCTTATTAAATAATGAACTCTCATGAAATCTATAATTTTTTCTACACGAATAATATTTTAAATGATAAAAAGAAATTTTAGTGATAGAAATAAGCATTTTTACTTTCTCTTATCCATAGGGTCGAGAAAGTACAGTTTTAAGGACAAATTTTCGAACGTCAGTTTTTGTTATATTTATACGTTCTAAGGTCCCCTGAATACGAAAATCATGTTTTAAGGAATGGTCTGTGTGTATGAGTGTCGGTGTGTGCGTCTGTGTGTCTGGTATCAGAATATCTGAAGAACAAATAGCAGCAGAAATTCCAAACTCGGTATTCTAAATGTGAATCATATAGTGTTGAAATAGTAAGGTTTTCTTTGAGATGAAGTAAATGGTTCGTATACAGGAACACTCAAAAATATTATAATACATTACGTCTATGGGAGAAATTGCATGTAAATAGAGTTTAACCTCTATAGATTGAACTAAACCAAATGAAACGAACATATATTTATACTGTAATAGACATAGTCGACTGGGAAAAAAATTGTGTATGTAGGAGCCTCGCCTCTCCCACGAGGGGAGTAAATTTTCATGATGGGTATCTTTCAAAAGATCTTGCCAATACCTTTAAAACGAATGGTTGAACCATGTATCTGCGATAATTTAAAAAAAAATAAAAAAAAAAATCATTTTTAACCATTTCTTTTTAAATGTAATATTGAAAATAAAGTCAACTTCTTTTTCTTATATTTAGCGTTATAGTACTCCTCGAATATGGAAATCGTCTGCATTATCATAGAAGATAATTTTTTTAAATAATAATTTTGATAAATAATTTTTTTTTTAAAGTGAATTATTTTTTAATAACAGAATTAAATTCTGTATAAATGTAGGTGCATTAAAGAAAATGGGGGTTGAGGGGGGCTGTCGCCCCCCTCACACAGAACTAATTATCATATAAAACTCTTCCGAAGCTTAATTTGAATTGTTTAACACAGGTTTACATAAAAGTACTCGTTATCTTATCTCTTAATCTGCAACCTGTATTTATAGTACTAAATTTCAGGGTAAGATAAAGTAGTGTGAGTGACACACCAGATTATTTTTTTTTATATAACTGAAAATTCCTGGTTATTTAATGTTCGTTATAAAGCTAATAACTTTTTGATTTCAAAATGAATACCCAGGTTTGTGACAAATACACTGGTTCTCATTAACTTAAAAAATTTTTAAGTATTCGATAAAAGTAGAATCGCATGGTACATTATAAGTAACTAGTTATTTTCTAAACGCAGAATTCAAGAAAGAAAAAATAAAAATAATATTTTGTAAAACTTTTTATTTAATGTTTGGGTAACTATAGAATGGCATTATTTTTAAAGTATTACATAGCTTCTTTAATTTAATAATAACTATATGGTTATTTTCCAATTTTCGGCATCACTTTAATTTCTCATTCAGTAAAGATTTAAGTATGTATATATAACAAGAATGATAAAATTTATCCAATTTTCTTATCTGCACGCATTTACACCTTTTATCTTTTGTATTTTCTGTATAATATTTTAAATATTTTTCTATAAAAATCTTATATCTCTAAGAAATTTGGCTCTAAACATGTATGGGTAATTGAGAATTTATGTTGAATTTAAAACGTATAGCTCATTAGAAGTTAATTAGTTTAAAGTTTACTAAAATAAATTTAAGTAAATATTCATTTTAACAAAATTTTAATTCCTTCCAATTCCTGCTTTCGAATGCGTAATGTCTATGTTTTCTTTTAACTATTTTTCCTTTTTTTTTTTTTTTTTTTTTTTTTTTCTTTTTTTTGTGTGTGTTTTCTCTCCTTCTTTTTATTTTCCGAACGCTACAGTGAGGAAAGTATTGTAATCATGTCAAAAATCCGAATTTGAGATTTGTTTCTATACGTTTCGAGGCCCATTGAGTCCGTTTTCACTATTTTTGCGATGATGTATGTATGTGTGTGTGTATGTATGTGTCTATGAGTGAACATGCTAGCGTCTAAACGCTTTGTTCGAATACGCTGAAGGTTGGTACGCATATTGTAAGTCACCATAGTACAAACCCTATAGATTTTGCTGAATCTAGCACTTATAGTTCTTTTAAAGGGACATAAAGAAAAATTCTTTATCATTATGGCCTATGGGAGCAAAATCTTAAAAGTGCGATAGCATCTAAACGCCTTATTCAATTGAGCAAAAAATTTATACACATATTATAGGTCACAAATACTCAATCTGTATAGATTTTGGAGAATCTATCACTTACAGTTTTTTTACAGGGACACAAAGAAGTATTCTTTATCATTATGCCTATGGGGCCAAATTTTTAAAAGTGTGATAGCGTCTAAACGCCTTAATAATCTTAGCAAAACATTTGTAAACATGTTATAGGTCACAGTTGCACCAACTTTATAGATTTTGGTGAATCTATCACTTACAGTTTTTTTACAGGGACACAATGAAAAATTATTTATCATTATGGCCTACGGGACCAAATTTTTAAAAGTGCGATAGCATCTAAACGCCTTATTTATTTGCGCTGAAAATTTATATGAATATTATAAATCACTGTTGCTCTAACTATAAGCATTTTGGTGAATCTAGAATTTATATGTTTTTACAGGGACACAACGGAAAATTCATTTATCATTATGATCTATGGGCTCAGAGTTCAGTAGCGTTAAATAAAACATCGTGTAATATATGGAGAAAAATACTCAAACACTCTGTTATGGTTTTCTCTCTTTTGTTTGTTTAACAACTCCTCTTTCTTTACATTATCTACAAAACTGCTAATTACTCAATGTTTGGAAAGTCGAGTGGAGTCACTCCAGATTTTTACTTTCCGAACACTATAGTGAGGAAAGTATTGTAATCATGTCAAAAATCCGAATTCGAGATTTTGATGTTTCTATACGTTTTGAGGTCCCCTGAGTCCGTTTTCACTATTTTTACGATGATGTATGTATGTATGTGTGTATGTGTGTATGTGTGTATGTTTGTGAACACGCTAGCGTCTAAAGGCTTTGTTCGATTAACCTGAAAGTTGGTACGTATATTGTAAGTCACCATAGTACGAACCCTATAGATTTTGGTGAATCTAGCACTTATAGTTTTTTTACAGGGACACAAAGAAAAATTCTTTATCATTATGGCCTATGGGACCAAAATCTTAAAAGTGCGATAGCATCTAAACGCCTTATTCAATTGAGCAAAAATTTTATACCCATATTATAGGTCACAGATACTCAATCTGTATAGATTTTGGAGAATCTAGCACTTATAGTTTTTTTACAGGGACACAAAGAAAAATTCTTTATCATTAAGGCCAATGGGGCCAAATTTTTAAAAGTGTGATAGCGTCTAAACGCCTTATTAATCTGAGCAAAAAAATTGTACACATGTTATAGGTCGCATTTGCACCAACTGTATAGATTTTGGTGAATCTAGCACTACAGTTTTTTTACAGGGACACAAAGAAAAATTCTTTATCATTATGGCCTATGAGACCAAATTTTTAAAAGTGCGATAGCATCTAAACGCCTTATTCAATTGAGCTGAAAATTTGTATGAATATTATAAATCACTGTTGCACTAACTATAAGCATTTTGGTGAATCTAGCATCTATAGATTTTTACAGGGACAAAACGAAAAATTCTTTATCATTATGATCTAAGGGCTCAAAGTTCAGTAGCGTTAAATAAAACCTCGTGTGATATATGGAGAAAAAAACACTCTATTATGGTTTTCTCTCTTTTGTTTGTTTAGCAATTCCTCTTTCTTTATTTTATCTACAAAACTGTTAGTTACTCAATGTTCGGAAAGTCGAGTGGAGTCACTCCAGATTTTTTTTTTTTTTTAATGTCCCCATCATACTATAGGTATGGGGAACTTCCTTAACATGGCAGTATAGGGCTAAATTTCACATAAACGTCAATTTTGAGAGATATTTTCGTCGTAAAGATGTCAGACTACTTTTGAAATATTTTTTAGGACACTGGCATGAATATTAATGACAATGAATTTTCCAATATAAAAATTTCGTAAGTTATTGGAAATTTATGAATTTCTTAACATGGAAGAATAGAGCAAAATTGCACATAAACGTCAAACTTGAAGGATATTTTCATCGTAAAGACGTCAACCATGGCCACTTTCGAAATATTATTTAGGATACAGGCATGAATATCATAGACTATGATTTTTCCAATAAAAAAAATTCTTAAGTTATTTGGAATTTAAGATTTACTTAACATGTCAGAAAAAGGCAATATTGAGCATAAACTTCCATTTTGAGGATCATAAAACATTAGACAACTTCAAAATTACATTTATGATATTTGTTTGAACATGAGTGAATACAAATATTCTAATACGAAAATTTCGTAAATTATTCGTAATTTACGACTTTATCAACATAGCGAAATTGTAAATTTTTCATATAAATATGATTTTTGAAGATTATTGCATTGGAAATAGTAGCATGAAAACTAAACTACGGAATTAACCCTGATAAAATAAATTAGCAGATTAGAATAAGATAAATATATCGAAGTGAACGGTGGATAGCCTATTAGGCGGGGATTTCATTCTGTCACTGTATCAAGCTTTGGTCAAATTCATTTCTTTTAACATGATTATAACATGTCTCGCACTAGAAATTTATGAGAACATAAATATAATGGGGAACTGAGCAGATTCCAGCTATGCCAACTAGTTTATCTCTATGTTTATTAAGAAAGAAAATATAGGTATATTTGTAGATGAAGAATTTCGGAAAATTGCATTTTTACCCATTTTTGCAGCCTTGTATATATATATATATATATATATATATATATACATATATAAAACTGAGAAAGGTAGAGACTTATTAATTGGTATGCATTCATGTCTCAACAGAATAAATAAATGAACCCAATTTCATAAAAATCTGAGAGGATCAGGTTTTTAGCTCTGTTCATTTGACATGGAATGACCATGTAATATATATATGCATGTATAACAGTATATCCACGGATTCACTGACCGATTCAACACAGTCGTTATCATTCTATGGGAGATGGAATCTGGTGTCAAGGTTGGTGTTTTTAATCTGACACTCCCCCATTCCCCTCACACATTAATACGGGATTATTAAACATGCCCTACCCCCTCTTTGCCTACTTGGGGGTAGGAGGCAGGAATACGTTTGCAAATATAATTTGGTTCCAGATTGTTTCCAAGTGTTGAAATTGGAAAACTAAACATGAGAAGATTACAGCTGAGTAAGGAAAAAAAGGGAATTTATAGAATTTTTAATTTTGTAAGGTGGTTCGAAATCGATAATCGATTTAAAGTCGGAAATTTCTCAAAATTTTGATTTTTGAATAGAACTCTACCGAAAATTGTACATAAAGATTGGAAAGGTCGTATATACTGCTTTACATTACTCCCAAAATGTATTTAGAGTTGTTTGTAATATTCGATTTTGGGGGGAATTTAGTAGGGATCAAATTCGAGAGCCCCACATTTTCCGATAATTTGCCCTAGGAAATCGATGAATGTATCTACCACGAATTTTGGTTTGTGGTATAGTATATGAATTCAGCAGTCAAAGTCAGAGAATATTCTCTCCTTGCATCTTAGGAGCGAGATGGGAGAAAAATATATTTTCAAGTGTAAATCTGCTACTAATTATATCAAGAAAGCACGTTTTGATGTGTTTTCATGTGTAGGTCAAACCACATTTTGTTTATGCGTACACAACACAGTACAAAAAGATTTTGCTGGATTTCTTTTTTCCCGTTGGAGGGAGGAAGACTCCCCAAGTGCTCCAACACTAACTTTCCACATCACCAAACATCTACTGTCACGGGATTTCGCCAAACTCCCCTTCTCCACTGGAGCGGATTGTCGTCAAAAAACATGTTTTCAAGCGTAACTCTAATCTAAATTATCTCATGATTGTAGTTTGTCTGTTGGTTATGCATTCCCAATACACACTTAAAATGGATTTTGCGAAATTTTCGTTTTCTCTCGTTCGCTGGGGATAGGTGCGTAAAACACGTTTTTAATATTGACTTAACAAAATTTTTGATGTGAAGGTTGAGTGTACGTACACCACACGCTCAATAACGATGTTTTGGAAAAATATCCCCTTTCCTCTTTATGGGCCGGGATGGAACACGGGATCAGAATTCATATTTATACATAATTCATATTCAAAAATTTTCTCTAACTATAAGGTCGTCGATTTAAGAAGTAGAAAATTTTCTTACACTGATAGTGGTATGGATTCCGGGCCCGAGTTCCATCCCTGTAAGGGCGATGTATCAAAAAAGAAGTTTCTAAGTGAAGCTCTGCTCCACGTTGTCTCTGTAAGGTAATTATTATTGTTAGAATTTTGGTTTATGTGTACCTAAACGCATTACAAAGCGATTTTTTGGGAATTACACACTCCCATTTTTCGATGAGAAGGTATTTCTTTTCTTTTTTGGAGCGGGCTAAGCAAAAAACACGTTTCGATTCTTAAATATGTTCCAAATTATTTACGTTTGGCGTGTTTTGGTGGGAAAAAGATATTTAAGTGTATTCAACATGCACTTCGATGGTATTTTGTGAAATTTCTAACTTCACGCGCACTGTTAAAAATTTCAATAGAAAACTGTGTAATCTTTATCTCAAGTCTTACGTAAAATTACAGAGAAAAATAAACGAAGATGTTAAAATACTCATTTTATACAATCATTTTAATAACTAATATTAATGTAATTAATTATTGTTGAGAATATATTTCGGATTTTAATGCTTTTTCTAAAGCAGAAACTTTTTTAACTTTAATTAAAAATTTAAATAATGAAATTAAGTAAAAATACAGAAAAAAGTTTGAGAATTTTGATTATTCACAATTTACAAAGAACTAATGTTAATTTACAGAGACTCCGGATAAATATTTACATTAAATTTACAGAATTTTTTAACAGTGCAGGAGACAAGGGAAAAGAAAAAGGTGGGTAAGGCGCTGAAAAAAGTAACAGGAAATTTAAGTCTTCATGCAGTGTATGAAAAATCCACTTCCGGTGATATACAATGAATACATTTACAGTTATTATATTGATAAAGCACGACGAGGAGTATATTTTATTAATATTTATCAAAGAACAAACGATGTTTTATTATTAAAATTCACTATGAAAGTAGATAAGTAGATAATATATATATATATATATATATATATTATTAAGCAGTAACTCGTTTTGAGAATGATATTACAGCTAAGCATTTTAATTCACATTAAGTATTAAACGGGGAGTGTCTTCAGCCTACATTATTAATCACATGCTTACATTATTAAAACAAACAAACAAACAATTAAATAAAAAAATAAAATATAAACCTGGTTCAAATATGATCCAATATAATTGTTTGTTAAACATCTCAATCCTTATTTTGAATTGGGGCTCAAAATTGAACAGACATCTGCTCATCTTATGTCTTTTTTGCTCTTTTTCTTTAGCATAACCTTTCAATGAAACCTACAATAAATAGCTTATCGATCAATTTTTGACAGTTATCAGATGTTCTTGCACCACACGTATATTATAATTAAAACACATTGAAAATGATTCATTCATCACTATTAGATAAAGGTCACCTATTTTATGTAGTATATACATATCTACATTCGCTGCATACTGGATAAATGTTTATTCTTTGATCGTTGTGTTAATAACCTACGAAGAGCCCAATTTGTTTTTAATATCATGAAAAACCTGGTTTTATTTGGCATCTCTTTTTGCATACTGTATTACTGTAACACAATTACAGTTGCTGAAGTAAGTAAAATTGCAGTAATTTTATGAACTAATTTTATAAATATTTCATTTAGGAACGTCTTAAGTATATCTAAATAATAGATTGGATAACATTTACTTAATTTTCGTATCTGTATGCATTTCTTTCTTTTATTTATTTATTTATTTATTCTGCATATTATCTTTAAAAAAAAAAAAAAAAAATATTTATCTGCAAAAAATTTACTTCTAAACATGTACGAGTTATTAATGTGTCTAAGGAGTGACACGTGACTCTCTAATACAGTTTTATTATAATTCAAATTATTTTAGTCCTCTTTAATAATTTTTTATATGCTTTGAAACTTTTACCCCATAGAGTTTAATTTCACATATTTACATTTATTATTTATTATTTATTTATTCATTTATTTTACCAAAAAAATTTTATTGTGCAAAAAAAAAATTAAACTATTTTGATTTAAGCTTCAAATGGAAAACATTGAAATGTAGCACTGCGTGCAAGGCTACAGTAAGAATATCGTGTATAAAAACTAAAATATAGCTGATAATTATGAAAAAAGTTTTTACCTGGACTTACATCTCAAACAGAAACTTTTTTTTTTTTTTTTTTTTTTTTTTTTAATTAAGCATTTAAAATACTAAGTTTGTATTTCCATAAATTGCTTTCTTTCTTTCTTTCTTCTTTTTTTAATTTAGAAGCAAATACAGTACGTAATTTTTAGAAATATATTAAATAGAGATATAAGTCCTTGCGCACAAAAAACTACACAGAAAAATGAAAAATCGAAACTTGTCAAGAGACGTGCCATCTTTGTGACAATAAACGTTTAACAAGTACATTGACAAATTTGCACACAATTACGCAAAATTTTAAACAATCAAAACACTACCTGACAATCCCATCTAGTCATGAGACACAAAAGTCGTTTTATTTTACCATGTATCTTTAATGTGTTTCGTCTGATGATCCGTTTTGGCTCTAAAACTTGTCAGATGACTAACTTTCCAGGTACAGTTTTCATTTTCCTCAAATTTGACCAGGTTAGTCAGATGAGAGAATAAAAAAAAAATATTCCTATTTTGTCAATTGACTAAGAAAAATTTGTTTGGCTAGTCCAAAAGCTCAGCATTATTATTTTTTTTTCCTTTAATTTTTTTTTAATTTGTTTATTTATTTTTTGTCTCCTTCTGACAACTTGAGTTAGTCAACCGAAATCGAAAAATAAAGAATAAACTCATCGCATTTGGCGGGATAGTGCAATTGCCGTTGGAGTGACTTTCATTTTAGAAAGAGAACAAGAGATTTTTGAGTAATCAGAATCAGCGAATCGAGTTTACAGCCAAAAGTAAGTGCTAAATACTTTATTTTATTGTAAGTTTTGTTAGAATAGTAAATTGTAAATTTGTAGAATTCTAAAGCTTCGGCAATCTTCTAACAATATGAATCGTATTTAGAATTTGTTCTAATTTATAAAGTTGTTATAAAATTTAAAACACGTTATTTTAAATCTAGTTTTACGTATCGTTGTATTATAAAAAAAATAAGTATATTTAATTTGTCTAAGCTATAGTTGTTTACATACACTTTTAACATTAAGCTCATATTAATATTTTTGTACACAGAATAGTAATGATTTATTTTTCCCTAAAGATGGTTCAGAAGGTATTTGGATTTCCAAAGGACGTCAATTTAAGAAAGATATAGAAAAATGCTATCCATGGTGATTTTGAAAGAACTCCGAATTTTAAGGTATGTTTTTTAAATTATCGTTTGCAACATTATATCTATCTTAGAACAATAAAAAATAATATTAATACTTTTTTTTATATTTAAACTTTTTAATGAGATAAATTAAAGAAATTTAAAGGTTTTTCGTTTATCTGTTATTTTATTTATTTATTTATTTTTAATTCCTGTAATAAATAATTTTTTTTAATTTAAATAATTTTGGCAAATGGTTGATAATAGTATGTAGTAAAAAAAAAAAAAAAAAAAAAAAAAGACTTTTTATCATTAAATGTTTGATACCAATTTTTTTTCAAAACAACTTTTAGCAAAAATAATATGAATTTAATATTGAATTTAATATTCTGTTCTCAATTTAAAGTCAAATTGTTCTTGTATACAATATTAATTATTAGCGATAAATAATAAATATCTTGGTAAATATATATATATATATATTCAACTTCATGTTACTTGTTTCATTCAAATGATTGATGATTGTAATAAAAGGTTGATATTTTTAATTATTATTATTATTTTTTTTCAATACAAATTTAATCAAAAATAATATGAGTTTAAATTATTAGATACTGTATTCTCGATTCAAAATCAAATTGTTCATGCGCAGCATATTAAGTATTCGTGATAAACAAAGGATATCTTGTTAAAAATATGTACTTAATTTCATGTTATTTGTTTCATTCTTAACACATTTAAATTTAAAAACTATTTGATATTTCAATTTAAACAACATTTTTTTCTTTTAACTATGCTCTATAAATTAAGTAGTCGATTGCAAACATTTAGTCAGGGCCTGATTACCCAAAAGGCTCGGGAAGCACAAGCTTCCCCTCAAAAATTTAACAGGGGGCCTCAAAATGACTAAAAACAGGGTCTTGAATTTTCTATTTTAGATTTTCACACTGAGATTGAATTTTTTCTGAGAAAGTTCACCTAAAGCAAGGTAAAATAACCACTATTTTGGGAAAATTCTATTATTTAACGTCAAAAATTTGAATGTTCTTAATTAATAAGTTATACGATTTTAAAGTTGTGGGTGGAAACCACCTAGATATATGAATGAAAATATATATATATATATATATATATATATATATATATATATATATATATATATAGACATAAACACACAAAACTTTTTTATCAATTGCATTTTTATATTACAATATGTAATAGGAAAACAAGATTTCCCGAAATCAAAGGGAGCCCCGAAATGATACTAAGCTTCCCGTAGCTTCAAAGCTTAATCGGGCCCTGCATTTAGTTGTATACGCTATTTCCACAATAACTTAAAATTCATTTTGATTTTCTTCTACATGTATAAGAATGAAGTAGTGGATTTTTGAAAATTTTCTTTTTCTGGCTTTTGGTGCATTTACAAATTTGAGATTTCCTTAAACTCGATTAAACCATTGTTAGGAGATGTCTGTCTGTGTATAATCAAAATTTTATGTTTTGGGTGCTGTATCTCACAAAATAATGAACAGAATTGTACAAAAGTTTATATTTGGATGCACTTTCACATAAATTCGTGCTGAATAGCTTTTGGTACATATCATCTAAGAAGTGGCGCTACTATACTGCAATTTTCCACAATTAAGGAAAGACTATATCTTAGCTTCTATTGTGTAGAACTTCACATAACTTAATGTTCAAATAGTCGATTGTGAAAGACTATGTTTATTCAACTTAGGTGCATATCGGTCATCAGGTAATGCCAGTATGTTGCAATTTTCCACATTTAAGAAAATACTGTAACTGAGATTCTGTGATATATAAATGCACTAAACTTGATATGTGCAACAGCCATTATGAACTATTATGCTGATTTAATTTGGACGCATATCGGCCGACAGGTGACGTTGGCATGGTGCAATTTTCTCTGTTTATAGGAGAGCCATACCTCAGCTTCTATGATATGTATGTGCACCGAATTTGATATGTAAGGTGTAAGTTATACATCAAAAACTATGCCAAACTAGCTTTTTAAAAACTATGCCGAATCAATTTGGGTGTACATCAGATGACGTACTATTACTCTTTGTAAATTTCCAGATAGTTATAGTATCACAGCATCTATTTGTTAAATTAGTTTGTAAAATCTTTATTTGTGAGAAGCTGTGTTAATTACTTTGTGTATTGTAACAGATATATGGTGCTATTATATTAAATAATAATAGAAGAAAATTTTGTAATGGCTACAGCATATACTAATTTTAGATATAGTGGGTTAAATATATGTTAGTAATTTGCAACAGGTAATTATGAATGATTTACTTATAAATTGTCAAATATAGTTCCCCCAGAAATTTTTTTTAATTCATTAATACGTAACATTTTTCCCCCACTATAGTATCAAGACACGATAAAGGTGTATAAACTTTATCATTAATGGTATAAATAACTTAAACATTTCCATTTTAACAATAAAACTTTTTTTATAATTTACAACAAGTAATTTAAAATAATTTATTTAAGTGGGCATGAATGTTATAATACTTACAAAACTTTAAATTAACACCATAAAAATAAAATATCTCGCACCAATTGTTTCGGGTCGAAAGAGCACACGACCCTTCGTCAGGCACCCAAAGTAGGCACGAGTACAGCTGTTTATCTTCGATAGCGCATATTCGATCTACGACTGCAATTCACAGCTATCGTACTGCTCACCTTTCAAAATATTTTTTACAATTAAAAATCTAAATTTATAGGCATATTTATAACTCTAACTAATTTAAACATTAAACACATGCTAGACATGTATCGGAGCTCCCTATTCGTATCCAGAAAAATAGATCCGTATTTGTATGGATCTGTTTTCTTTTCTTCAACGAAACTAATATGTATCTTTTGTAGAAATTGTATGAAAATTAGAAAAGTATTATAAATCTTTTTTGACTGTTATTAATATCTAAATTAAATAAATACAGTATAACCTCGTATTTACATCCTGGAAATTGAAAAGATTTCGCAATTTACATTTTTTTTTTTTTTTTTTTTTTTTTTTTTAATATTTATTCTATATTCAATAGAAGAAAGTACTAGATTCGTAAAAATTTTCGACTTCCGTTTTTCGATGAATTTGCACGTATTGAAAGTTCCAGAACACGATTTGACTATTTTTAGAAAATATTAGATATGCCTCTGTGTGTGTGAGAGAGACAAAAATTTTGTTGCGACTGCAACTCTGTAACTACTGCACATTATTGCATATAAATTTATATGTAAATGCACCTTGACATAAATTAGTGCCTATCAACTTTTGGTTCCCATCCATCAAGAAATGGCACTGCTATACAGCGATTTCTAGAGACCATGACCATATATTAGGAAACTATATTATACAGGATCTCTAGCGATTTCAACAATTTAAGGGAATGCTATGTCTCATAAACTACTGCAGAAAATTGCATATAAATTCATATGTAGATGCACCTTGACATAACCTAGTCCTTATCAGCTTTTTATGTCAATTTCTCAAAAGATGGCGCTGCTATACAGTGATTTTCACAATTCAAAGGAAGGCTATATCTCAGGAACTACTACACATAAATTTATATGTAGATCTACCTCGAGATAAATTATTGTCCATCCACTTTTGGTATCAATAATTCAATAGGTGACGGTGCTATATATCGATTTCCATAATTTAAGGAAAAGAGATATCTCAAGTTCTATTGCGTATAATAATAATAATAATAATAAATGATATGTGAAAAGAACATTATCAGACATTATGCTAATTCAATTTGGATGCATATCGGCCAATAGGTGGCGCTGCTGAACTGCAATTTTCCCCGAGAACGGAAAAGCTATATCTCAACTTCTATGGTGTATAACTGTACAAAATTTGATATATGAGGTAACCATTATAAAAACGCATTTTTTAATGTATTATTTATAAAGAATAAAGCTGTCTTTCTTTGTATTTTCAATGCAATTTTTCTCTAAGATGAAAATCGTCTGCATTCAGTATGGTAGGTAATTTAAATAAATAAGATCTTTAATAAATTATTTGTACTGAGCGAATTTGTATTAGAAAATATAAAAAGAAAGTCTTGTGGTGGCTACAACATACTTTTTGTTGTTGTTGTTGTTGTTTTAAATACCTTTATTTTTTATAAAATTCAATCCTCGCTTTTATGTGAACGAAATTTTGAATTTTCCTCCATTCATACTTGTATATACAGCAAATACTTGTCGTGATTTCATTTAAAGCTATTATGTTGTGACCACCGCAAAAATTTCTTCTATATTTTCCTATAGGAAAATTCATTCGCCCAGTAAAAATGTTTTCTTAAAACTATTATTTATTAAAATTACCTACCATAATGAATGCAGATAATTTCATTTTAGAAAAAACTAACACTAATAATAAGAAAAGAAAGACAGTTTAATTCTCTATAAATAAAGTCTTAATAAATGCTTCTTCATAATGGTTACCTCATATATCAGGTTTTGTACAGTTATATGACACAGAAGTTGAGATATAGCCATATCCTGTTCTCAGAGAAAATTGCAGTATAGCAGCGCCACTTATTGGCTGATATGCATCCAAATTGAATCTGCGTAATGTCATATAATGGCTACGTTGATACGTGTCAAGTTTTGTTTGATTATACACAACAGAACCTTAGATACAGCCTTCCCTGAAAACGCGAAAGTCGACGTATAGCAGCACCACCTGTTGAGCAGTTGACAAAAAATATTGGTGGGCACTAATTTACGTCAAAGTTTATCTGCATATAAATTTATATGCAAATTCGATTAGTAATTTCTGAGATATAGCCTTTCCTGAATTTGTGAAAATCGCAGTCTAGCAGCGTCACTTGTTGAGCAAATGATACCAAAAGTTGATAGGCACTAACTTAGGCCAAGGTACATCTGCATATAAATTTATATGCAGTTATCTGCAGTAGTTCCTGAGATAATTCCCACAAAATTTTTGTCACACACACACACAGACACATATTTTTCTAAGAATGGTCAAATCGTGTTCTGGAGCCCTCAGAACGTGTAAATCCATTGAAAAGCGGAAGTTGAAAATTTTTACGATTGCAAAAGTAAAAAGAAATATAAAATAAACACATTTAGGAAACGGATTCCATCAAGGCTGATAATAATAATATTCTTTATTTTATCGTCTTCTCTAGAACAAATAAAAGCAAAGCAGATGTTTAATTGCGAATCATATATATCCGTGCAACCCAAATTATTATAGTAAATAAACATTCCCGTCGAAAAAATGAAATAAAGATACTTTTTTTTTTCAGAATATAAGCATTAAACAATGAACTACTATCACTGACCTTGAAGCAGATTTTGCAATCTCGAAGTTCACAACTCACATAAGTGTTTAATCATTATTATTAGTCTTTTTTTTTTTTTTTTTTTTTTTCAGATTTTTAACGCAATACAATTAGTAATTACATCTTTTTTTTTTTTTTTCTTGTATGTTCAATGGAAGAAAGTATTGGATTCGTAAAAATTTTCGGCTTCCGGATTTCGACGGATTTACAAGTTTTGAAAGGTTAGACCACGATTTGACCATTTTTAGTAAATGTCTGTCTGTCTCCGTCTGTGTGTGTATGTATGTGTGACAAAAATTTTGTGGCAACTGTATCTACGGAACTACTGTTCAGAATTACATATAAATTTATATGTAGATGCACCTTGACCTAAATTAGTGCCTATCAACTTTTGATGTCAATCGCTCGAAAGGTGGCGCTGCTATGCAGCGATAGCATTTATAATATGGTTGTCAAATTTCAAGTATGCTTAACAATAGTGTTCTAACAGGGATATATTCATTAAAAAAATAATAATTCAATTAAAAGAAATCAATAAAACCAGATTGATTTTTTAAAAAAATCTCGTGCTTGCTTTTCTAAAGTAACTATACGAATTATAAGGTATGGTGTTATATGACAATATATATATATCATCATTACCAATTTCAGCCTCTATCAATCCACTGCAGGATGAAGGCCTCTGCTAGGCGATTCCAAACTGCCCTGTTTTCGCGCACACACATACATATATCTATATATATAAAATCGTTCTTCCTGACTGACTGACTGAGGGAGTGAGTGAGGGGGTGATTCATCATCGCCCAGACCAAACCCCTGGACCTACAAGCATGAAATTTTATGACAATGTTCTTTCTATGACGTAGGCATCCACTAAGAAGTGGTTCTACAAAATTCGCCCCCCGAAGGGGGGGGGGGTAAAACGTGATTTCACAAAATCCTTCATATCTCAAACAAAAAAACAGATATCCGTAAAATTTTTGCTTTAAGATATAGCTAATACAAACGTCTAAAAATCAATTTTTGGAATTTTCGAAATTCGGTCCCCAAGGGGGGCGGGGGGGGGGAAACGTGATTTCACATGCGTAAAACGTGATTTCGCATAATCCTATATATCTAAAACAAAAAAATAGATATACATGAAATTTTTGCTCTAAAATATAGCTAATACAAATATCTAAAAACTAATTTCTGGAATTTTAGAAATTCAGCCCCCAGGTGGGGCAGTAAGGAGGGGGGCTATGAGGCAAAAACAAATAGAAATAGAGTTAGGCCGTTCAAAATTGGTACAGATAGGTTTTAAAGGCCTACAAGTCGAATGAGGATATTTTCGAAAATGTAAAGTTATTAGGAAGGGCGAGAAGGGGGGAGGGGAGAAAGGGGGGGGGGCAAAAAAAATAAAAATAGAGATAGATCGTTTAAAATTGGTACATAGAGGTTTTCGATACTTACAAATCAATTGCGGATATTTTTGAATTTGTAAAATTATTAGGAGGGGAGGGAAGGGGGGGGTGAGGCGGTAAGGGGGGCTATGGGCAAAAACAAATAGAAATACAGTTAGGCCGTTAAAAATTGGTACAGATAGGTTTTAGAGGCCTGAAAGTCGAATGGGGATAATTTCGAAAGTGTAAAGTTATTAGGAAGGCCGGGAAGGGGGGGGGGCGGAGAGGCAAAAAAAATCAAATAGAGTTGGATAATTCAGAATTGGTACATAGAGGTTTTCGATACCTACAAATCGATTGCGGATATTTTCGAATTTTTAAAGTTATTGGGAGGGGCAAAAAAATAAAAATAGAGATAGATCGTTCAAAACTGGTGCATAGAGATTTTTGATACTTACAAATCGATTGCGGATATTTTCGAATTTGTAAATTTATTAGGAGGGGTGGGGAGGTAAGGGGGGCTATGGGCAAAAACAAATAGAAATACAGCTAGGCCGTTCAAAATTGGTACAGATAGGTTTTTGATACTTACAAATCGATTGCGGATATTTTCGAAATTGTAAAATTATTAGGATAGCCAGGAGGGAGGGCGAAGGGGGAAACTAACAGAAATATGAGTTGGAGTATTTTGGGAATTTTTTCCGAAGGCAGTGAGAACACGGTGCGACATTTTTCCTAATCAGATTTTGTTTCTCTCTTTTTTTCACTTGATAAAAATTAATGCAATTTTGAGAATTCAGTAATTATAGTGATTAATTTAAAAATAGGGACCAGCGAAGCGGGCGTTGCCTGCTAGTATATATATAATAATTTATGCATAGATTAAGAAAGGTTTTGGTAGAATATTTCGTCTCCTCATTGATTTATTTGATTTCCAATGAAGCCATCTATGATATATGCAACTTCTTAATTGAATGCAACCTATGCAATGAGGTGAAATTTACACCTCATATAGCGTATTTCTTAGTAATGTCCTGATGTCTTTTTTTTTTTTTTTTTTTTTTTTTTTTTTAAGGTTTGTGAGCTCTATTTTAAACCTGGTGGAACTATACAAACAATAACATATTTTGATGAAAAAGAAGGAAAGTTATATGAAGTCCCAAGATATAAACCAATTGTTAAAGGTGGTGCTATTCCTACAATTTTCAGTGGCTTGCCATCATGGAGAGCTATTATGCATAAAAAAATTACGTTTTATTACCTAATTATATTTGTGCTTTTATATTATTATTATGACTAATTTTTATGTAAATTATGGAGCAATCTTCTTCATGAATATGAAACATTTATAATTTTCAATAAAATTATTTTTATCTTGATTTTTGTCTTCTATGTATTATTTCAATTACATAGTTTCAATGAAGGAGAAATCTTATTTAAATAAATTCTTGATTATGTTATCAGGTAAGTGAGAGTTATTTTGGATGATCAAATACTTATAAATTATTGTTATGTATTAAAATTTCTCTGGGCATAAAATTTACAGAGATGATTAAAAATAAAAATTCTTATTATATATGTTAAAGTGTTTTTAATGCAAATTTTATGTCCACCCTCACCTTGGAAAAAAAAAGTATATCATTAATATTTATGATTTTAAAACTTTAAATAACCTGAAATTTGGAGTTCGATGTTATTTATAGTTTAGTACATTGTATCGTCTATACTGTACATATTGTTTATATTGTCGGTATCAATTGTTAAAGCACATTGTATCGTCGTACTTATCTGTAATTTTAATCAGGTGGAAAAAATCCATTATTTAAAAAAATATATACATATATTCAGGTGGCTTAAATATTAAAAAAAAGGAACAAAAAAAAAAAGTTAACATTTATTTTTGTAACCACAGCGTATAAACCGAAAGCACCGATGAGATAAAATATATATATTTCTAAATCCATATATGAGGATGTGCATAAAAAGTGGACTAAATCATGTGGCGCCACAATCCTCTTGGAATGACTTGATAAAAAAGTGTTGGATAAATGCGTGCGTTAATGATAAATAAATATAGGGAAGAATGATTAAACTAGCAAATTCTTTGTTTCAGTAGTTTGTTAAATTTCCAGTATTCATAATTGCTAACTTTTTTAATTGATTCTGGAATGTTGTTAGTATATCGCCCTATATTCGCCCATATTCTTTGAGGAGTAATTGTCTTCATATTTAATTGTAATTACATGCTAAAGAAAATTATTCTATTAAGAATGTGGTATGAAAAAAAGGGCAAATGTTAACAACATTCCGGAATAAATTGAAAAAGTTGGCAGCTATGAGTATTTTATTCCAGTTGATGGACAAGTAATATTTTTCAGAAATGTTTTTAAATGTTTTGTCAAGGTTGAACACCTTAAAAAGGGGGGGGGGGAATTAAACAATTACAAAAGCAAAGAGGTTAAGACTAATAACAATGCTTTTGCAAAAACCTCTGCAGACAAATATGAACCTCTTATTCCTCATAAAATATGAAGGATTTTAACCAATTAAATTTTTTATTAATCTGCATACTTGCCAACTCTACTGTGTTTACCAGTAGACTACTGTTTTTTGGTTATTTCTACTGGCCTACTGTTTTTTGTTAAAAATTTACTATTTTTAGGAACTTACAAGAAAAATGTAAAATTGAACAATTTTCTTGTAAAATATATAGACGGAAAATAAGCAGAGAATAAATATAATAATGAAATGAGATTTATTAAATGTATGTGTAAAAATTACAATACTGATTTTAATTATCTCAAAATATACCTAAATTTTAGGGGTTTTTTACTTTCATCACCCTACTACCATTGGTAATGGAAGTATTGTATTCGGTCCAAAAATTCGATATCGATATTTCACCTGATTTACACGTTTTACGGTCCCCTGAGTCCAAAAATGTGGTTTTTGGCAATTGGTCAGTGTGTGTGTATGTGTGGAATCTTCTGGCTATCATATCTCCGAAACTAATAAAGATAAAACTACAAAACTTCAGAATCGAGACAGGTCTGGTGTACAGATGAATTTTCCAAATGTTGGTAAAAATTGAAAAACCGGAAGTGGGACATCGGAAACTAGAAGTGGGACCGTAAATCTGTATTTCAAAAACGGCTCTATCGATTTTCTTCAAATTTGCTATATAAACATTCTATTAGATGTCCTTTCGAATGATATAGTTGGTTTAGGATAATTGAAAGGAGTATAAATAGCTCAATTTCAGGTCTCGCAAGCGCATTCCTTTAAAAACGGCTGCACGAAATTTTTTGAAACTCGCCATATTAACTCCCTTTTAAATATCCTTCTGTATGTAATTATTGTTTGCCAGTCAATAATTGCGTTTTGATAAAAGTTGTTATCTTAAAAACGGCTCTAACGATTTTCTTGAAAATTGTTACATATAAATCAATTTTAGATATCCTTTCTCATGCATTACGTGGTTATTACAGGAAAATTAACAGTCATCTTGCTTAGGTAGGCCAGTTTTAGATCTCGGAAATTGGTGTTTCAAAAAAATAACTACCTATATATATATACTACTATATATATATATATATATATATATATATATTTTTTTTTTTTTTAACCTCGCTATATGTAAGCTTCGTTTCATATGTCTTTACATGTGTATAAAACTTTTCTTACTGGAAAAATTTTAGGTTTCTACTTCTTTAAGTCACTTTTATATCTTGTGATCACTTTATCTAAAAAAAAAAATCTGGTGTGAAACAACCACACGACTTCCACTACCCACTATTACACGTATTATATGCATGTTTTAGAAATAATGTGGTCAGCGAAGACATAAAATTGACCTAGCGAAGTATACACAAAAGAAATTTCCTGTAGGAGAAAGCTAATATATATATGTATGTGTGTGTGTGTAAAACAGAATTTACATAGCGAGTTAAAAAATAATAGAGTTATTTTTTCAAACACCAATTTCCGAGATCTAAAACTGACCTACCTAATCAGGATGACTGTCATTTTTCCTGTAATAACCATGTAATACATGAGAAAGAATATCTAAAATGGATTTATGTAACAATTTCAAAGAAAATCGTTAGAGCCGTTTTTGAGATACCAACTTTTACCAAAACTTAGCATACTCAGTTGTTGACTGCAAAACAATAATTACATACAAAAGCATATATAAAAGAGATTGAATATGGCGAGTTTGAAGATATTCAGTACAGACGTTTTTAAAGGAGACCTGAAATTAAGCTGTTTATATAGGGTGCCTATCAATTTTCCTAAACTAACCAACTATATCATTCGAAAGGACATCTAATAGAGTGTTTATATGGCAACTTTGAAGAAAATCGTTGGAGGCATTTTTCAGATACTGACTTACGTTCCCAATTCCGGTTTCTGATGTCTCACTTCCGGATTTCCAATTTTCACCAAAATTTAGAAAATTCATCTGTACACCAAACCTGCCTCAATTCTGAAGTTTCGTAGTTCTATCTTTATTAGTTTAGGAGATATGATAACCAGAAAATTTCACACATACATACACCACTGACCAATTGCCAAAAACTACTGTTTTGGACTCAGGAGACCTTAAAACGTGTAAATCAAGTGAAAACTCGAATTTGAATTTTTAGATCGAATACAATATTTCCATTACCTACGGTAGTCTGGTAATAGAAGTATACCTGGGATCTGTTGACTAACTTTCTTAATCAAGTGTAAAATATGACTAACTTGCCTTGTCTGGCAACTGCGGTTGTTGACTAACCTTCCTGGTCAGATAATTATGATTGTCGACTAGCCTTCTTTGTCTGATAATATTAACCTTCCTAGTCTGGAATAGTGTTTTGGCGACTAGTTCAGCAAGTACACTTTTCAGTTTTTTGACTAGTTCAGCAAGTGCACTTTTCAGTTTTGGAGACTAGTTCAGCTAGTACACTTTTCAGTTTTGGTGACTAGTTCAGCCAGTACACTTTTCAGTTTTGGTGACTAGTTCAGCCAGTACACTTTTCAGTTTTGGTGACTAGTTCAGCAAGTACACTTTTCAGTTTTGGTGACTAGTTCAGCAAGTACACTTTTTAGTTTTTGAGACTAGTTCAACAGGTACACTTTTCAGATTTGGTGACTAGTTCAGCAAGTACACTTTTTGGCTAGTCAGCAATTTTGGTTAGTCAATTCTGTATTGTCAGTTGAGCATTTTGTCAGGTCACTGTGACCAACTTATTTTTCTGTGTGAATAATGTTACCAAGTTTCATAAAAAAAAAAAAAAAAAAAAAAAAAAAATGAAAACAGCAATTTAAGTTTTAAATATTATTAAATGAAAAAACATAGTGGTTTATTCTAACAGTCATATCTCAAGAAATAATGCAATTTTTTTTATTGTGGGAAACTATGAAAATGAAGAACTATGAAGCCACGGGATGACAGCGGCATTTGTTGGGAGTTGATAAGCACAAGTTTATTTTAAGTTGAAACTAATTATAAATTTGTATGAAATCATATGCATTAACTTTTAATTTAGACTTGCCACGAAATCTTCGTCACGCACAGACAGACGCATATTTTCTAAAAATGATCAAATCTATTCTTGACCTCTCAAAGAATGTAAATTCATCGAAAGTGGGCGTAAGAAATGTTTACTTTTTTTTTTTTTTTTTTTAGGATGGAGGACTATTAGTTTCAATCGGGATAAAAGCGTTGTCGCCAGTTTTTTGTAGACCAATTTTGTGTAACACACACACACAAAAAAAGGGGGGGGGGGGAAATAAATTAGAAACATCAGTCTTATCGTTAGGAATTCGGTAGCAAATGAAAGGGGCTATTTTTCTAAATTCAGGGGCTCAGTTTTTCGACACAATTATTAGTTTTTTTTTTTAAACTAAAGTATAAAATTTAGCTGGCAACACTTCATTTTTATTCATTTCAGTCATTTTAAAATGCACGTGGCCCAATTTTACGGTCAAAAAATGAGATAAAAATTTAATAAAAAATTAAAATTAAAATTTTACAGATTGAAATTAATAGTCCTCCGTACTAAACTAAATTATGTTTTTGACAGATATTTTATAGTATGAAAAAAAGTTTAAATGCTACTGGTCATTGAAAATTTTGAAGATAGAAATATTTATAAACGAAAATAATAATAACTAACTATTATAGATAACTAAACCTATAACTTATATAAATATTGCAAGAGGTACGAGATAATATAAATATATATAAGAGATAATATAACTGTATTAAGGTTAATAATTCTAACAAACTTACAAATTATTTTTCGATATTTCATTTACATGCCTAAGCATAATTGAAAATAATTAAATAATTTGGTTTTATTTTCTCATTTATGTACAAACTCCTGCATTTTTTTTTTTTATCTTATTGTAGGAAAGTGTCATTAAATGCTTTTATTAATTATCAACATAATAATAAAACCTAAATTTCTGGCAACTAATGCTTGAAAATTATGTCATTGCTGCTGGAACAGTAGCGTAATTTTCGGCTTATAGTCCGTGGCGGCAGGTAAACTGCAACCGTAATTTTTTAAGTTCTTATAAAAATATTTCTAAATAATCCTCATCGGCTGATTATCCGCGGATAATCTGTTACTGGAAAAAAATGAAAGCCAAATTGAGCCAAAAGACATTTTTTTTCGAGAAGAAGCTGCCCTTGCGACATAGCATATGTCTTAATTTTTTCATTATCCACCTATCTCTAAAAAGAAAGCATATTTTCAGCTTTGTTTTTCATCAGATAGTTCTTTTCTGTTTGTCCTGTGTGATGGTACGATGTTTTGCTAATGAATTATTGCAATTAAACACAAAAGCAGGCAGTATGCATTTGAATAAACAAACAACTATCTACTTTTGAATATTCAATAAAATAAAATGTAAGTTCTACATGGAATAATGAATACTACAGTGTTTTATGGCACCATCTGTAAAGTGAAAAATTAAACTTATATATATATATATATATATATATTTTAAATAGGATAATATTCTGGTGTTTCACTCATACGACTTTCTCTTCATCTGCATTTAAGTCTTAAGATCAATAGCGTAAGATAATAAAGTTCAATGTATTTTTAAAATAATCTAAAATAGATATAGGAAGAGTTTTGTTTGACATGTAGTTCTGTTTGAGGGGAGCTACCGCCTACTCAACACCCCCCGTTCAATTACAGCGCATGAAATTATTAAAAAAAAAAAAATCAGGGCTGTTATTATCTTGGTTTCAAACTTTCAGTCTTGAACTTACTAGTTAAAAAAATTATTCACAAAAAGTTAACAGTTATGGTGCAATAGAAATACTGTATTAGTTTTATTTCAAAACCGTGATGATTCAAAAACGTGTGATTTCAAAACTATAAATGAGAAGACTAATTTAGATTTTCAAAAATGTTGTATCATGATAAATAAATATGTTTTTTTATAGATTAGGCTCAATTCTATACTCCAAGGGGAAATTTTGTAATATTTATAATTATTTTCAATGATATTTAAGGTTCGAAATTCCTATTACAGTTGTGTCCGTTCAAAAAGTAAATGTCATAAGATGTTATCTATATGCTCTGCTTTCCATAAATAAATGTTTCGGAGACGGTGTAATTGTTTTTGGTACCATGGGGTTTATTCCACCTCTCTTTGCCGTTCCTGCCTGTCTCCCGTATATCCAAAATCAAGAAGTAAGACTCGTTTTAACAATAAATTTGTTTAATCAGTTTGTATGTTAGTTAATCTGAATTTATATATCCATAAGAAATTCAAACTAATAAGAAATTCAATAATAAATTTGTTAAACGTAGAAAGTGATTTTCGTTATAAAGAAGTGTTTAGAATATATTGTAAATAATTGCCTGAAGAAAATAACATAGAAGTTTACGAAATACTATATAGATCAGGCGTATTTTAGACATACAAAAGAATCGATATATCGACACCAAATCCAAACAAAAACTTTATAATAAATTTAAGTTAAATCATTTATTGTTCTGGCGGCTAATATCTCAATTAATTTTACAGTTGGACTTACTAAATGTATTTTTAAAATACTAAGCATTTTGTAGATAAAATTTTATTTCATTGGCCCAAACTAATAATATATATCTGTACTGACAAGTATAAAGGATGCAAGTCCATATTCTTGATTTTTCAGGAGACGAAAAATAAAGTTACACTAATTAAAATCTAACCAGAAGAATCAATTAGGAAAAAGGGATTTCGTTGACTTATACCCTTTATACCATTCAATAATTGTCAACCTTTATTTAATAACGGCAAAAATCGAATTAAATATTTTATACCATACATGAATGCTGAATTTCTGACTTGAATCTTTTTTAACTGATAGATTTTCTCCGAAACTAAATGGCATAGACTTAAATCCTTTATACCAATCGATAGAGATTTTTTTTCTGAGTGTGATAATATACTTAACTCAAAATCGACATTTTTGGACTTAAATCCTTTATACTTATCAGTACAGATATTGAAGTTTGGAAACAAAACAAAATAAATAAATAAATAAATAATTACTGTATCATCTTTATATTTCGACGGGTGGGATATTTTGACCCATTTTAAGGTGAATATTTTAAAGGTAAGGTTTGTTAAGTTGTCCCTTTAAAAGAATTAGTATACCTTAGCTACCTTCAATATATTACGCATGAATTCGGACACAATTACACTACATAATTTACTCTAAATAATAATATTACATAAAGAATACTTACTTTTATTTTTTAAGTAGTAGGTATAAATTCCGCATAAAACATAATTTAATTCGGTAAGATAAGACTTTCATTTTCAATTTAAATAAAACAAAAACGTTACTCGTTCCTTTTACATTTAGACATAAAAATAAATGTGCTTATTATTCATGTGTAAATATTTTCCTTTATGTCGGGGGAAAACAAAGCAAACTCGCTTATTTTCTTTTCAATCAAATGGTTCATTAAAAAAAAAAATTTAAAGTTAAAATTGGAATTTTATTTAATACCTTCTGAACCAATTATCCGATTCAACTAAATATTATAGCGTTGCCTGGATTTTGTCCTAATGAATAGGTGTACTAAGTTTCATAGCGATCGGTTCAGTGGGGGTAGTTTTGTGCATCAAATTAAAACCTGATATATTTAAAGTGAAATACAGCAAATGATGAGGACAGAAATGTATGACTGGACCTGTCATACTAATAAATGAAAATAACAATAATAATTATACAGTTAATATAATTAATAGTAATAATAATTATTATTATTTTCATTAATACAACCTTCATATTTTTGAATATCAATATCAATATATATATATATATATATATACATATTAGAAATTATATATGTATATAATTGCCTATATATATATATATATATATATATATATATATATATATATATATAATTCAAATAAGAAAGATCCGTTTTATATTTTAACAGAAAATTTTTGATTAAAATAGTCGAAGATAATTCTAAAGGAATACTTAAGGAAATTAATCTAGAAGGGTCTAGAGGGTTAATCTAGAGGGTTTGTAACTTTGATAATGATAGCGATGGTAATAATAGGAATGATGAAGTGCAAATCAATGCATTTATTTTAATGCATTTTAAAGTAGTCTCTCTCTCTCTCTCTCACTCTCTCTTTTTTTTTTTTTTTTTTTTTTTTGGGGGGGGGGGGGGTGTATTTAAAAAAGAGTTACTGTTGCTGCTGTCCATTTTTTTTTTTTTTTCTGTTTGCGACCGCATCTGCTTCTGAATAACAGGGTTCCCAAAAATACCGATGTTTGCAGAATAATCCAAGGTGAATGTTTATCTTGGTTAGACATTTCTATCGCCTTAATTAACAAATTCATAGATTAAAAACCTCACGTTATTAAATATACTTTATTTTCCAACTTGCAAAAAGTTTCTCTTATTACGTTGTTTTTGCTATGTCTGACGTCTTAGTCTAAAAAAAATAAAAAAAAAATAAAAAAAGAAGAAAGTAAAATGTAATCCATGGTATTATAAAATAACAATTTTTTGTTGGTAAATTGTCGATATTGCTATTGGTAACAAAGAAGTTTACCGTCTGCAAAAAAAAAAAAAAAAAAAAAAAAAAAAAAAAAAGTATTATCTGAGGTATTTTTAATGAAAAAATGAATTTAGGATTGCAATTTGCCTTCTGGAGATACCTTTTTCTACTTTGGGAGGTGTGGGGGGGGGGGGGGTGTAGAAATAAAAAGAAATAAAACTGCATTCTCGAGATTCTATAAAGGGAAGAAAGGAAATATTGAAAGAAAGAAAATACTTAAAAATAACTGAGAGTTTTAAAATATTAAATAAAAATTTAATCCAGGTGAAATGAAAATTAGTTTATATTTTATTTTATTTTAACGTCAGGTGACAAATGATTTAGTAATGAACCTCATGATTAAATAACTGTTGTTTTAGCTAGAAGTTAAGCCCAGAAACTTTTTTAATTAAATTTAAGAAAAAACAACTAAGATCAATTTTTATAAAGATTCAATTTCTTAACCCAAAACGCGTTTGAATGTTTGGCTAAATGGGAACATCATTAGTATGACCAATTTAGAGACTTTTAAAATTTAGAGTTGAAATAGCTCGCATAATTTCCGACAGGGGTTATATTTCCTACACCATGATAGCTACTTTAACTCTAGACATGCTTTAAATATAAAGAGAAACTATAAAATGATGCAACAACAACAACAACAACAATAATAAGGAAATATTTACAATAATCCCATGTTATTTATTTTCAATATGTCTGACAAAATCATATTGTAGAAAAATGAACTTTAAAAAGTTACAACTTTACTGCAGTAAGCATCATTTTACACTTAGTTGTATATTAGGAATATATATAGAGAAATACATATTGCTCTAAATAAACTAAAAAAAAAAAAAAAAAAAAAAAAAAAAAAAAAAAATGCAATAGTAAAAAATATAAGCATTAGAAAAAATAGGCTCTATTTATTTATTTATTTATTTTTTAAACAAGCAATTATACACAGAAATTCTGGAAGATAAATATATAAATTAATAAATAAAAGTCTTCAAGGGGTTATATGCTAAAGCTGTAATATTAAATGGTCTAAATATTACAAATTTCTCTTTATGCGGAAAAAAAAAAAAAAAAAAAAAAAAAACTACGGCATTTGTTGTTTATTTTCTGTGTCTAGCATATGCGTTCTCCGAAAATGGTGGAAAATTTTTATTAACCCTACAAGGCACCCAGTTCCATATGTGGAACTCCGACTGCAATCGTTCCTATAGCCATAAAACTATTAGTAGCGACCTCTCTTGACATCTTGATAGAAGCTACAGACATTTAGCAATGTAGTAATACGAATCTTTACATAAATATGTCGTTTGTGTTTTTGTTATAGAACACTCAGTGTGAAATTTAAATGAAAGTTATGCGTTAGTCGTTTGTCTGAATTCAAAAATGAAAAAATGAATAGTTATTGAACAGTTTTGACTCGAAAGAAATACTCTGTGTTATAACGAAGTGTATATTTTGCAGAGGTAAGTTTTTTTTATTTTTATATTACAATAGTAAACGTATTAGTAAATCATATTTTTATGTATGTTCCACTGTAAAATAATTCTCGGTTCAGTGGTTTTTGAAATCTAAGAAAAAAAGAATAAAATCAAAATGCCGGATTGCTTTAAGCAAGAGAATGAAAAAGGACAACGATGCATTATTCTTCTTTTAAATTTAATGATTATAATAAAATAAAAGATCTATTTACACTTTAAATACATTATATACAAAAAAGAAATACTTAAAGGAACATAATTAACTCTCATAGTGAGAGATCGAAATTCTATCTTCGAACGCAGTCGAAGAATCCAAAATCTAAAAACTAAACTTACTGGCTGTTGCCAAAATCTATTAACAAAATATAGGATATATGTTTTTTCTTTTATTGGCGATACAGCGCCGTCTAAAGGGAATTGATTTTACTGCACCACATACGGTACGTCGAGCTAAAATCTAACCATATTTTTCGTAAAATATGGTTTTATTTTTATTTTTGTAAGTTTTCCCTATCCTCTGATCACTAATTACAACCTATATATTTTTGTCGCCTACTAAAAAAAAATTGAGTCTTGTAGGGTTAAGTCGGAGAACGCTGGGAAAGATTTATAACATCTTATTTCATTTAAAAGAAGAAACAGTATTAAGTATTGTGTATTTCAATAATATATCAAATAGTATATATCTGTGTATATAATCATGTGTTTTCTCACAAAAACGTGTACAAATATTGTAAATAGTAAATGAAATCAATTGCTACGGTTACATGTCGTTTAAAGCTTTTAGTAATAAACAGTGCAGGGCAAATTATTTATGATTTTCTTAATTTTTAGTTAATCCCCTAATAACACACGTTGTGATGTGGTAATCCACCATTCACATATTTTATTCATATACAACACATATTTTTAAGTGTACACACATACCTTAATATAGATATAAATTACAAAAAAAAAAAAAAAAAAGAAAAAAAAATCTCAAATTCAACAAACAAGTTATTTATTTTTATTTAATTATTTATTTGAAAGATGTTATGCAAAATAGATAAAATAATTCAATCTACTTAGTGTAATATAGAAATGAATGCAATTGCCTTTGTTTTTGTTTTGGAACAATTTAGCTTTGTTTTGAAAAATATTTAAAATATAGGTGATGTTAACCATTTCTTGTATTAAAATAATAATTATTATAATTTTTGGTCACTGTATGAAATTGTTATTATACAAATTTAATAATAAGAATCATTTATTTACTGTACAGTACAAATATGACATTATTTTATAACACTTTTGGTTTTGATTTAGTTTTGTTTTGTTAATTTCATTTATATTTTTGAAAATGGCTTTGGTATAACAATAACTAAAATAACATCTTCATTATAGTAAAAATATGTACCTTTCTATGCTTAGTTTGCAAGAGAGATGGCGATTCTGGTTCGTACTCATCTATATAGCATCTTGCGACCTAATTTCCATATTTTAGTTAATTTTAAGAATTTTAATTATCCGATTGATGAGCTGTTCGATCAGACGGATTCAGAAAAAAGACCCCTTTCGTTTGGTACCTTATTTGCAACGAAATTTTGATTAGAGTTCTTAAAATTAATTAAAATATGAAAATAATAACCTGGCAATAACTTCAGATTTTGACATTTAAATTTATAATTGTTGCCAAAAGCATTTACCAATCATTTATTTATTTATTTATTTATTTTTTAGCACAAAATAAAATATGCTTTCACGAGAAAAATAAAAAAATATATAAAATAATAGCAAACCCATGCAAAAATTTTGCACTTTATTTTGCACAAAAATTTTGCACAAAAAACTTAGTACCTATTTTAATTATACTTTTTATTATTGCGTTTTTTAGTCAATTTATGACAAAAGTTCATATGGGGTTTATATCATTAAAATATTGCTAGATTTAAAATGACGCTTGCAATGATTGTAAAAATGCAACCTTTAAAAACACATTTTTTCTATAAAATGATCTCATCGCACAAACGTAGTCATTTTTTATTAGATCACTGAACTGAGTCCCGGTGCTTAAATATTGCTTATGTATTTTTTTATCGGCGCGTATTTTATTAAGTCACTATCTTATCCTTTCTAAAAAAAATAATAATAATTTTCGTAACTGGACCACGTTAGAGAAATATTACACAGATTAAATTTGTTCTTGCATATGAAAATATGAAAATGGAGTAAAAAAACAACCTTAGCCTTTTTTAATATACTTCAATTTTGGATTTTTTTCTGTTTTTCTTTGTTTAAATAGTTTTTTAAAACGTTTTTTGGCACGGATGAATCGCACTTGGCATGAAAGCTAATTCATAGATAATTTTGTTCCTGGGTAATATTTTAAAATTTTGGTTCTGAAATAGATCAGACATTTTTCGCCAAGAACTGTCCTTTTGTGAAAGTAACTTTAAGCCAAGCTAGCGCATCAAAAATATAAAAAATTTATAAAATATTGAAAAACAAAAAAGAAAGGAAAGGAAAAGAAAAGGAAAGAAAGAAAGAAAAAAATAATCACAAAAAGTATATATTTGTGTCTAAAATGGCGATAAAAATTCAAAAGTCGACAAGGTGAGCTATATTAAGGCTGTACTATAATCATATTTAGATATTTACGTATTTAATTATTTATTTTTCTCTATACCAACTTCTATTAACTAACTCAACTACTATTATAACCACAAAAAATTAATTGTCTCATGCGATAGATGTAGCCGATCACAGCATACTGTAATATTATATTTGGCGTGAAATTGCTGTCGTTTTATAGTTGATTGAATAAATCAAATAAAAGTAGAAAATAACATTAAAATACTATGTACACGACTTATCGTTTTGTTCATATGTAATTGGGGTTCAAATGGAAAATTGCTACTTCAATGTCCGTTTTGAAACTGTCATCTGATAAACAACCAAATGGAAGCCCACTGTTAAGCTATTGTCCCAGGCATCCGAGAGTCTGCGAATGGGTAGATTGCTGCCGAAGGCATCGGAGACAGGAAGCGAGCTGTTGAGCAATTTCATGATTTTTTCTTGTTTGTTTATAAAGCGATATAAAAGATTTTCCTTTAAATATAGTGACCAGCGAAGCAGTCAAAGCCATCGTTGATTCACTACGTTCATTGATTTCACATTCCGTCATTTTCGACGGGGTTATATACTAGTATTATATACTAGTATTATATTCTGTGTATTTTTTTTTATATATAAATTTTCTAATTATAATATTTTTTGTTCTTAAAAATTTAATTACTTCTACTTAAAAAAAAAAAGCCAGATTTGGTCATTTGTTTGCCAAGTTGGCATGACTAGGGCAATCCTTTCTGTTATTCGTACTATGATGTCATCTCAGTTGATTGATGCCAAATTTAAAGTATAAATTGTGAGGTGAGTTTTTTTAGCAGTCAGTTGGCTAATATTTTTAGTTGCATAAGAACATACAGAGGGTATTAGATCATCTGTTGGTAATAGCACCTTATATTTAAATTTTTATGATGAAGAAAGGTCCAGATATACCTCAGATATTCTTTTTGTAAAAACATTACATTTATGAATTACATTTTCTTTGGAATGGAATTTATTGCCAGGTGTGAAAAAAATAATTATTTTGTTTGGAAGAAGATAAGTGTAAGTTAATTTTTACTTTCTGAACACTATAGTGAGGAAAGTATTGTAATCATGTCAAAAATCCGAATTTGACATTTTGATGTTTCTATACGTTTTAAGGTCCCCTGGGTCCGTTTTAAATATTTTTACGATGATGTATGTGTGTGTATGTATGTGTGCATGTCTGTGTGTATGTATGTGTGTGTATGTATGTCTGTGTGTATGTCTGTGGTTGAACACGCTAGCGTCTAAACGCTTTGTTCGAATAAGCTAAAAGTTGGTACGTATATTGTAAGTCACCATAGTACGAACCCTATTGATTTTGGTAAATCTAGCACTTATAGTTTTTTTACAAGGACACAAAGAAAAATTCTTTATCATTAGGGCCTATGGGGTCAAATTTTTAAAAGTGTGATAGCGTCTAAATGCCTTATTAATCTGAGCAAAAGAAAAATTTACAAATGTTATAGGTCACAGTTGCACCAACTGTATAGATTTTGTTGAATTTAGCACTTACAGTTTTTTTTACAGGGGCACAAGGAAAAATTCTTTATCATTACGGCTTATGGGGCCAAATTTTTAAAAGTGTGATAGCGTCCAAATGCCTTATTAATCTGAGCAAAAAAGTTTTACACATGTTATAGGTCACAGTTGCACCAAATGTATAGATTTTGGTGAATTTAGCACTTACAGTTTTTTTATAGGGACACAAAGAAAAATTCTTTATCATTCTGGCCTATGGGACCAAATTTTTAAAAGTGCGCTAGCATCTAAACGCCTGATTCAATTGGGCTGAAAATTTATATGAATATTATAAATCACTGTTGCACTAACTATAAGCATTTTGGTGAATCCAGCATTTATAGGTTTTTACAAGGACACAACGAAAAATTCTTTATCATTATGATCTATGGGCTCAAAGTTCTGTAGCGTTAAGTAAAACATCGTGTAATATATGGAGAAACGTACTTTAACACTCTATTATGGTTTTCTCTCTTTTGTTTGTTTAACAACTCCTCTTTCTTTACTTTATCTACAAAACTGTTAATTACTCAATGTTCGGAAAGTCGAGTGGCGTGACTCCACATTTTTTTCTATAGGATATTTTGCTAGTGCTCGGATATTTTTGTTGCCGATCATATATATAGGTAAGAGAAAGTAAAATTAAATTCTGTTTAAAAATTTGCTTATTTATATTTTAACGTTTTGGAAAAAAAATGTACAAAGTTAAAATCTATGAAGGTTATATTTTACATTAAATTGAAAACGTCCGTATTTACATTGATAATCAGAATACTTTCATGGTAATTAGACTTTGGGTTTGTTTAGATTATTATCGGTATGACTACTTAACTATATTTAATTTTCCAAAAATATTGAATCATTACAACTAAATATCTATTATATGTGTTTATTGTATTTTTCGAACATGATTTATCCTCACTTTATTTAAATTAAAGCTTTGTTTGAGCAAAAACATGCCATGTCATATATGTTAATTTGGATTATAATAGGTAAGCACGATAACTGTAATCCTTTTAAATTTTCTAAATGTCCGACCAAGATTATTGCGTAGTAAAAACATTTGACGTTTGATAATTGTACATATATTTTCCTATAAGTAAAGAAGAAAGGTTTAATTTTATTATAACTGTAATGTTTCTTTCTTTGATACTTGGGATTCTTGCCTGTATCACTTGCGTTTTCAACCAAAATGTAAGTCTGTTTCTTCGAATACTTAATTATTTAAATAATGAACAATTATTTCTAACAAAGAAAATTTAGATTTTTATTTTATTTTTTTAAACTATACAATTCAAAAAATCATTTTCTTTAAGGAATTTTAATTAATATACAAGGTAGTTATTTTTTTTCAGTGTCAATATACAACAATATTTATTAAAGGTATATATAAATTTAAAATAATTTTCAGTATAAAAAGGTATAATCGTCATTCAGAGACTTTATTACATATTTATACTGAGTATTTTTACGGTATATTTTTTACGTTTCTTATTATTAATAAACTAGCAGGCTTTGCCCGCTATATTTCAATGATATATATATATATATATATATATATATATATATATATATATATATATATATATATACAGAGGGTGTTCAGACATTTTTGTAATGATTTTGTAAAGATTATATTACCTTTGTCTTATATTAGATTATATTGTCTTATACTACCAAATATAAAAATTTTATTTTGTAATATATTCAGTCTGATAGCACTTTTGTTAAACTATCTTATTAAATATTGATTTCAGAGATAGCAGAATATTTTTTAGAACATCAAGGTTGATTTTGTTCCACTCCTCTTTCAAAAGTTTCCATAGTCCATCCAATGCTTTGGAATGCCGCTTTTATAGCGATAGTTTTAAAAGTCCAAATGTACAATAATCCATAAGAAACACGTCAAGGGGCTTTGATGGGATATAATGCAAATACCTTCAATTCCGATTTCATATTTCATACTAAAAAAAATAAAAAAAAAAATAAAAAATAGAGCAGGAAATTTAAGAGGTATGACTTGTAACCTTATCCTGATGGAATTCAACACATTGAAGCTTGTTTGGGTCAGGTGATGGAATTTATTTTTTGAAAATAGGCGGTAACACATATTTATGGGAGTAATCTGAGTTAATTATGACATTTTTTCTAGTTTTTTCTATTAATTTTTCCGTTCTAAGTGATCGATTTTCTTTTGAAGAATGAGATGCGACTTTAGATTTAATAGGAGATGTACGTATTTTTTATGAGCATCAATTTTTCGCCTTTTTGCAAGTCAAAAGCAAACTTTCACGTTTATTTACTCTTTTAATAATCATGGCCTTTATTTTACGTGTAGAAATATTAAAATCATGCTTTTCACATCCTTCTTTTTTAACTGAATAAGAAAATTTCTCTTCGGAAAGCTCAAAAATATAGCCTTCAATCCATTGTTTTTTTTTTTTTTTTTTTTTTTTTTTTTTCAGCGACATTTTAAAGAAAAAAAAATAATTCTGTAGAAGACAGTTAAATTCTGTTACAATTTGATGTCACTCACGTTCTTATATTTAATTTTAAATTTAAATCCAAGGAGAAATTCAAAATCGTTACAAAAATGTGTGAACATCCTCTGATATATATAAAATTCTATAATTGTGATGTTTAAATAAATATGATAGATTTCGATTATATATATTATTATGAATCGAAATATCTTTTCATAAGGAAGCAAAAAAAAATTAAGAATAAGAATACATTGACCTTTGCATTCCTATTTTTGTCAGTTTTCTTAGTGGTGGACAATGAATTTTATTTTCTTTTAACTACTTATGCTTGCCATTTTTGAAATTTAACATTTTTTAACTGTTCACTTTATTTATAAACTAGCAGGCGTTACCCGTTTCGCTGGTCACTATATTCAAATATATAAAACTAGCTGGAACCCGTCGAATTCGACGATTACTTTATTGACCGTAATGTTTCAAAAATCGTCACATCATTATTTAAATGTATTTCATGTTAAAACATATAATATAATTTACATTTCACTTAAAAAAAGAAAGTCGGAACAATGCTTATAAATAGAAATACTATATATGACATCACTTTCTACAAAGTACTATCAATGTGTCGTCAAACTGACTCCAAAGAAACAGATGCTATCTTTTATTTTCTATTTCGTTTAATACTAAAACTATATGTTAGCTGACCCGTCCAGCGTTGCCCGGGCTCATGATACCTTAAATAAACGTTAAATTTGTATTATTTTATATCTTTAAATCGATTTTGTTTGAATTTCTGTTTTTAAATGAAAGTATCATTAAAAAAATAATCCTCTGTAACAAAACAATTACCTCGAACCGCACGAAACTCTGCCTTGTGACACCGGTGCTTGCGGCAGCGCATACACGGGCCGCTAACAACATAAAAAAATTCCCAAAAGTTAACCTGGAACCTAACGAACCCGCCCGCCAATGCCCAGGCCCGTGATAATAACCTTAAATGAACCTTAAATTTCTATGATTTTATATCTTTACCTCGATTTTGTTTGAATTTCTATTTTTAAATAAAAGCATTGCGAAAAAAAAAAAAATAATCAGCTGTAACAAAAAAAATTACCTCGAGCCGAAGGAAACTCTGCCTATTGACCCCGAAGCCTACGGCAGCGCATACGCGAGCCGCTAATACCATTAAAAATTCCAAAAAATTAACCTGGAACGGAACGAACCCGCCAGCATTGCCCGGGCCCATGATAATAGCCTTAAATGCACCTTAAATTTGTATGGTTTTATATCTTTAACTCGATTTTGTTTGAATTTCTATTTTTAAATAAAAGCATTGCGAAAAAAAAAAATAATCAGCTGTAACAAAAAAAATTACCTCGAACCGAAGGAAACTCTGCCTTGTGACCCCGGTGCCTGCGGCAGCGCATACGCGAGCCGCTAATACCATTAAAAATTCCAAAAAATTAACCTGGAACAGAACGAACCCGCCCAGCATTGCCCGAGCCCATGATAATAGCCTTAAATGTACCTTAAAATTGTATGGTTTTATATCTTTAACTCGATTTTGTTTGAATTTCTATTTTTAAATGAAAACATCACAAAAAAAAAAAAAAAATAATAATAATCATCTGTAACAACAACAACAAAAAAATTACCTCAAACAGAACGGAACTCGGGTTCATGACCCAGTGCCTGCGGCACGTATATGCAGTCCGCTAATAACATGAAAAAATTCTTTAAAATTAACCTTGAACCGAACGAACCTCTGACTCGTGTTACCGCTTCCTGTGGCTGCGGCACCGAATAACAGGCATGCTACGCATGCACTGCAAAATCCAATTTTTCTCCACCAGGAAGCACAGTATGTTGACCGAACATCACCAATCGCCTTGAATTTCCAAGACCTTTAAAATAAGTTGTAACATGATAGTGTCTACTGCAAAATCACCTAGTTCCATTTCTAACCACCAGGGGGTGCACTATATTGTATACAAACATCCCCAATCAACATCAAATTTCAAGACCTTTATCAATAATTGCCTTGAATTTCCAAGACCTTTTAAATAAGGTGTCACGCGGTGGTGTCAACTGCAAAATCATTTAGTTGCACTTTCCACCGCCAGGGGGGCAGCGTGTTCTGAACGAACATCAGCAACGCTCAGGAAATACAAATACCTTTAAAATAAGGTGTAGGGTCAACAACATGATCAACAACAAAATCATCTAGTTCCATTTTTCACCGCCAGGGGGCTCACTATATTGTATACAAACATCCCCAATCGACATGAAATTTCAAGACCTTTAAAATGAGGTTCTACATGTGTGGGTCTAGAACGGATTTCCCTCTCAAACTAACTTCCCCCTCCCCCCCCTCCAAATCTATTTTTCCCCCTTTTCTCTCCTTCAAAATCGAAAACTCCAAATTCGCAGAAAGTGATTTTTTAGTATTCGACTCTAGTCCCTATATGTACAATTTTTTCACCGTAAAGTCATTTGGAGCTGAGTTAAGCTTGTAAACGTGTTTTTAAACCCTGCCCGTCCAGGGTGGGGGGACCGTTCGACTTTTTTTATTTTTCTCTTTTCATAACATATCTACAGACCGAGACCTTTTTTTAGACACCTCAACCAAATTTTTACACCTAGCCGTTCTCTCAATTTAGTGGAGACAGACAAAAACATGTTTCAAATTAATATGTAGATATAAAAAAATTATAGAAGAAAAAGAAAAAAATATATATTAATTGAAGTCAATCAAGTCTTTCCCCCTCTTCCCCCGCCAAAGAGCAGGGGATTTAACAAAAACACTTTATAATGTGTGCTGGGTACACATAACTAACCAAACATTAAAAAATCACATTCTTCAGATAATTTAGAGAAAAGTTACTACTCGAAACGTGGTTTTGCATCTCCCAAAGAGGGGAAGGGTATATTTGTCAAAATCACTTTATTATACATTTTGAGTATATATAACACATCCACATAACAAAACAATTGCTTTTCGGAGATAATTTTAAATGGGGTTACGCTTGGAAGCGTATTCCCCCTCCCACCGCCAAAAAGAAAGGGAGAAATTTTATAAAATCTATTTATAGAGTGTTATATTTTATGTATATAGCTATATTTTAAATCAAAAATTGTACGGATATCTGTTTTTTTTTTTTCTTTTTCTGAATTATAAAGATTTTTGTGAAAGCACGTTTCCCCCCCCCCCTCACCCTGCGGTGGCGAATTTTGTAAAATCGCTTCTTACTGTGTGTTTACGTTAACTCCTCATAAGCAAGCGTAACCCCCATCCCCCGCCAAAGGGAAAGGGGGAAATTTTATAAAATCTATGTTATATTTTATGTATAGATATATTTTAAATAATAAATTTTACGGATATCATTTTTTTTTTTTTTTTTTCTGAGATAAAGATTTTTGTGAAATCATGTTTTCACTTCTCCCCCTCCTGCGGTGGCGAATTTTGCAAAATCGCTTCTTAGTGTGTGTTTACGTTATCGAAGGAATGTTTTATCAAGTTTCATGTTTCTAGGTGGAGGGGTTTTTGCTGGGCGATGATGATGCATTCACTAACTCACTCAATACAAACGATTTCATATATATAGATAATTTAATTTTAATGAACGATAATTTCAAATATATGATTTACTTTTTATTTTAGGATTCTGGTAAAGCACGGGATTGCTCTGTTGATGGTCATCATTTTAAATGTGCGCCAAATCCAGTAAGTAGTTTATTGTTTAAATTTTATACATATACATATTTATATATAAGGGTTTCACCAAAAAACTGCGTATAACTGATTAACTAAATCCCACTCGTGCATTTAAAGTGAAGGTAAAGTTGTGCTAAAAATGGATGCGCCCAGAACAGAAAAATGCGCTGTGGTGTTTTTTTTTGTGGCTGAAAGTGAACATGATATTTATCCTAAAATGACGACTGTTTATGGCGATCACAGTCTAGAACCAAAGTGTGTAAAAGTTGTCCCAAAAGGTAGATATCAATAACAAAACTGCCAAGACCAGTGCAAACAAACATGATGTTATTCACTGAATCCATTGCCGTTGTTAATGAAATGATAACAGTTAATTAAAATGTTACGACATGTGACATCTGTGCAACACTGTGTTTGAGTAAAGAAACAGTGCAATCAATAGTACAACAACATCCCTACATTCGTGCTCGCTGCACGAATGGAGGGATACGGCTGTGGGGGCACGGTGCTAGTTTTTACCCGATCAGAAATGATTTTTTTTTTTTTTTATAAAAGTGGATGTGTGATAACATGCAATTTTTAAATGTTGTCACACACACAGACCAACCGCTAAAAATATGATTTTTAGATTCAGGAAACCTCAAAACGTGGAAATATAACAAAAACATATTCATTTAAAAAACAGTGGCCTGCTGAAGCTCGCTAATTTATGTATAATAATAATGTATGTATAGTTATATTACATATGTATATTATAATAATGTATGTGGTTTGTGTATAGTAATTTAATTCATGATAATATTTTTATTTCAGTCTTGTGCATCACCGAGCTGTCGTTTCGAGGGCAAATGTCCATTTTACGTAGATGAGGTAATTAAAACATTTATTTATATACTTTATTATTATGTTTTTGCATGGCACCTCACGAAATATATGCACAATATCTAAATAGTTAGATGAAGATTTGCGTGTGGGTAGTATACACAGACATACACGCTCCTTCGATATATGTATATATATATATATATATATATACATGTATGTGTATGTATGCATGTTTATATATATATATATATGAGTGTGTGTGTATGTATGTAAGTATTTTAAAATCATAGATCATGTGTATAGTGAAAAAGTATATATCTTCTACACTGTAAAAGATAACAGTATTTTCACAGCAAAATCTGCTATCATCCATATTCCCAGCACATTCAGCTGTTAAATAATGCAACTTAACAGCGGAAACATCTGTAGAGAGAGACTATCTTACAATTTTTTCTGCTGTAAATTACTTATTTTTAACAGCGGAATGAGATGGCACCCATATTGCCAGAACATTCTGCTGTAAACACTACCGTTATTTTTTACAGTGTACTGATTCAAGTGATTTCGCTCAAATAGCTGTTTCTTTCCATACGAATATGGAAAGGCTTTTTATAATTCTCGGATAATGCATGATCTCTGTAAATTTTGTATAAGTATAATCCTTAATGGGAAAGATTTTTTCATAACTCGATCATAGTACAGTTTTCTTTAATTTGTCATATACACAAGTAAAAAAGCGCAAATTATATTATTATTTTCTACTTTTCCCGAAACTCAAATATAGACGTAAAAGGTCAGGTAGGGGTAATTATAACCATGAGGTAATTGTGACCACTCTCATTAAAAAATAAATTTAAAAAAAAATCCTGCAAATAGCAATTTTTAAAACTAATATGGTTCTGAGGCATATAGTATATTAAAGTGATAGATACATTTTATCATTAAACTGAAGCACATTAAAGAAGTTACAAGTGTTAATTTAACAGCCTCCCGAAATTTCTAAAAAACGAGTTTGACAACTTCGTGTTCGAAGATATTTAATTCAAAAGGAAAATATTTCTGTTCAGAAAATTGATAATTAACCCATTCGTCGTCGCATATATCTAACATCACAAAATGTTCCAGAAACGTAACAATCATATAACATTGAAACATTATAAACATTTCAAAAGCGTTTAAAATCGTTCAGATTACTTTCAAATTAGTTTCAAAAACGTAGAAATGTCCGCGATCGTAACACAAAATCAGATACGTAACAGAAACGTTACAATCACTTAACAGATAGAAAATCAAAAAAGGCGAATGTTTCAGAAAGGTATCGGAGAGCATACTTAAATGTGTTACGTTTTTGAATGATTGTAATCTTTTTGCAACTTAACTGAAACATTCTGTGCTGTATGGGATTTATCTATTCGCTGCTTATTACTCATTAATTTATCCTACAGATCACCCCTTAAGGGTAAAATGGGAAAATCTATGCAACTGACTTTGGTTGAGTTTCCTCTAACATAGAATATTTTCTTCTATTTTTGAAAGTTATTATATTTTTAAGTCATTATGTTATTCTTATGTTTTAGAAAGTAAAATAATCTGGTGTGTCACTCACACGACTTTCTCTTACCTTGCATTTCAATAGTTTAAAGATAGGTTGCACATTAAGTCAACAATAAGTGTAAGATAATAAAGTTACCTTTAAAATTATCTAAAATATATTTAGGAACAGTTTTATTCGACACGTAACCCTGTATGAGGGGGGCTACTGTCTCCCTCAACTCCCCATTCATTTATTGTGTATGAAATTATTAAAAAAAAAAAAAAAATCAAAGCAGTTATCAGTTTGCCTTCAAACTTACGTGGCAACCTAACACAGACATTAAAATACCAAATTTGAAATTCCTGCAGTTTTTGTTTTTAAGTTATGCTAATAAGGGGTGTGCAAACAGATTAACCACTAAAAATTAGCCTTTCGCAATCAGGGCATCTCATTACGTAATTTTAAGCAAAAAACCTGGTTTGTAAAATAAAAAAATATTTTCTTTACAGTATGGGTATAAAAAATTAATTTTGCTCCGTAAGCTGTGTTCGTTGACATAATAAAATGCAGCAAAGCATTTTCATTAGTTTAATTTTAGGTAGCCCCCTTGTTCATAATTATTATGCACTGTAAACAGTATTGTATAGTACTTAAATTTATTCTTACTTCAAGAACATCTAACACAAAAGGAATTACGATCCCTGCAATTTTCAAGTACAGCCCCAATATATCCAAATATTTTGGGTAGCCTGTAATCGAATTATGAATGATTTACATACCACAATCTATACAAGGCATGCTTTAATTAGTATAATGAATTTTGATCACTGTGTTTCGTTTAAGTCAGCCTATAGATGTTACACTGTATTTACCAAGAATTTATCCATGGAATGTATTTGAATTACCTTGGATATGCACATACAATGAACCATTTCCTTGATCTCAGCGAACAGCTTACTGTAGCATTTAGACAACTTACTTGAGAAATTTACTGTAGAAAAATACATTATACGCAGTTAGAATACCAAGTTTGGACTTTCTGTTATTGTTTGTTCTTAAGATATGCTGATGAAAGACAGACACACGCACAGAGAGAAACAGAGGCATAAAGACCAACCGCAAAAAATGTGATTTTTGGATTTAGGGGACATCAAAACGTGTAAATAGAACAAAAACTCAGTTTCGGAAATTCGACCAAAAAAAAACAATACTTTCTCTCTAACATATATATGTGTAATAGAAAGTAAAAAAGTAAAAAATAGAAATATAATAAAAATAATCTGGTGTGTCAATCACACGTCTTTCTCTTAAAATTTAATATCATAAATACAGGTTGGAAATTAAGAGGTAAAACAACGAGTGCTCTTATGAAAACCTATGTTAAAACAATTCAAATTAGGCTTCGGAAGAAGTTTATATGATATTTAGTTCTGTGTGAGAGGGGTACAGCCTCCCTCAACATCCCTTTTCATTACTGCACCTACATTTATATAGAATTTAAATCTGTTATTAAAATTAGAAGTTCACTTAAAATTATACAGACAACTTTCACGCGATGCATTCCGTGAAACTTTTCAGTCTTGATCAAATTTTTCCAGCAGCAAACTTAAATTAACTTGAAAACACAACTTTTGGATCGCCTGAAATTATTCGTATTTAAGTTAATCTATGAGACACAGACTAAGACCAAATGTTAAAATACTTGACTTTGGTAATCAGGAAACCTGAAAACGTGTAAATATATAAAAAACAAGCGATGAATATTTAGCTTTAAAACATATATTATTTACCATATGGACATGGTCCCTGGCCATGGTAAAATAATTTTTAAAACAATTAAACAAGCTATAATAATCTGGTGTGTCACTCACACGACTTCTCTTACACTCAAATTTAATACTAAAAATACAGGTTGGAGATTAAGAGGTAAGATAACGCGTACTGTTATGTAAACCTATGTTAAACAAATCAAATTAGATTTCGGAAGAGTTTTATGTGATAATTAGTTCTGTGTGAGGGGGCTACCGCCCCCCTAAACCCCCCGTTTCATTAATACACCTACATTTATATAGAATTTAATTCGGTTATATTAGGGAAGAAATTTAACACTAAATATCAAAAAAAAAAAAAAAAAAAGTTGAATGTATGCTTAATATTAAAAAAAAAAAAAAAAAAAAAAATCCTTAAAAATGAAAAAACTCGATAACTTTATTTTAAATTATCGCAGATCGATGGTTCAAACATTCGTTTTAAAGGTATTGGCGAGCTCTTTTATCTTTGCCTATCATAAAAATATACTCTTCTCTAGGGGGTACTTCTTCCCCTGGAGGGGAGTCGAGCTTCCTGCATACACAAATTCTTTTTCCAAGTTGACTATCTCTATTACAAAAAATATACATTCGTTTCATTTGATTTAGTGCAGTCTATAGATGTTAAATTCTACTTACCTGCAATTTTCCCCAGAGTCGTAATGTATTTGCATACTTTTGAGTGTACCTGTACACGAACCATTGTTTTCATCTCAACGATAAGCTTACTGTAGCATCCCTATATGATACACATTTAGAATACAGAGTTTGGAATTTCTGCTACTATTTGTTCTTGAAATATACTGATAACAGGCAGATACATAGACAGACACACAGACATACAGACAAACACACAGACAGACACACAGACCATCGCTAGAAATATGATTTTCGTATTCAGGGGACCTCAGAACATATAACTATAACAAAATATCACGTTCGAAAATTTCACCATAAAATAATACTTTCTCGACCCTATGGGTAATAGAAAGTTAATAATATGGTGTGTCACTCACACAACTTTCTCTTACCCTGAAATTTAATACTTTAAATGTAGGTTGGAGATTAAGACGTAAGATAACGATGTTATGTAAACCTCTGTTAAACAATTCAAATTAGGCTTCAGAAGAGTTTTATATGATAATTAGTTCTTCATTAATGCGCCTACATTTATATAGAATTTAATAGAAAATAATTCTGTTTTTAAAAAATAATTTATTAAAATTATTATTTAAAAAAATTATCTTTTATGATAATGCCCATGATTTCCATATTAGAGAAGTAGTATAACAGTAAATAACCAAAAAAGTGTCCATTTTATTTTCAGTATTAAAAAAAAAGAGAAAAAAAAAAAAAAAAAAAAAAAAAAAACGATTTTTTTTCTAAGATTTTTTTCGTTAAAAGTAAAAAAAAAAAAAAAAATCGATAACTTTGTTTTAAATTATCACAGATCGATGGTTCAACCATTCGTTTTAAAGCTATTGGCGAGCTCTTTTGAAAGATACCCATCATGAAAATTTCCTCCCCTCGAGGGGTACTCCCCCCCCCAGGGGGGAGGCGAGGCTCCTGCATGCACAAAATATTTTTCTCAGTTGATTATCTCTATTACAAAAATTATATATTCGTTTCATTTGGTTTAATGCAGTCAATAGATGTTAAACTCGACTTACATGCAATTTCCCCCATAGACATAATGTATTTGAATACTTTTGAGTGTCACTGTACACGAACCATTCGCTTCATCTCAACAAAAAGCTTAGTGTAGCATCCCTATATGATACACATTTAGAATACTAAGTTTGATCTCTCTGTCGTAGTTTGATTTTGAGAAATTCTGATAACATACAGACACACACAGAGACACACACAGAGACACACACACAGACATACACACAGGCCATTTGCTAAAAACATGGTTTTCTTATTCAGGGGACATCAGAACATGTAAATATAAGAAAATCTCACTTTCGAAAATTTGACCCCAAAACAATACTTTATCTACCTTATGGGTAAGAGAAAGTAAAAAGAGTGTTATCGCTTAAATATTTGTAGCCATGTTTATCTTTTGAAGATTATGTACAAACCCCATGGTTGAGCTAAACATAATACTGTGCCCTGTGACAGAAATTTACTGTGCTTTCTGCGACAAGCCTCATCAACACCAAAATCTTTCTGCAGGAATAGTTTGTGAAGTTAACATTTACGAATTCAAAATAAATTATTTTTAAACAGTAAATAATATTCAGTATAACCAATGTAATTAAATTTTAACAAGGCACAAATGCATATATCTACACACAATTGCAAGAAAATACTCTTTTTATAATTAAAAAAAAAAAAAAAAAAAAAAAAAAAGTTGAAAATATATCTATTGATCTCAATTGCTTCAGATTTTTTGTTCACATTAATATACAATATTGTTTATAAAATATTCACTGAATTCAAACCATAAAATGAAGTAACACGTCAAAAATAATCTGCAAATTTTTTTAAGGCATTTAAATCATGAAATGTCTAAAATAAACAAATGTTACAAATACTTTTAAAATTCATTACTTTTTTTATATTAAATATGTATATTTAAATACACAAATGCACTTATTTCATAAGGTGCAAACCAAACAACATAAAATATAATACAGAACTCAAAATTAAAATACAAAGAATTAAAAATAAAAATTTATATAGAATACTGAATATTATAATGAAATATAAATAATTTACAACGTTTAGAGTTTTTGAGATTATTAGAAAGATGCACGATAACATTCTAATACACAAGATTCATTTTTTGTATTATATACAAATAGCATAAAGATGTGTATTTGAAATCTAAAAAATGTAATTTGACATTAAAGAATTCAGAATGTATAATTATACCATCATTTAAATACATAAAGTAAATACAGAATACAAGATCTAAGTAACACAATTATAGCCAAGCATAAACAAAATATTTTCATAAAGATTGAGGCAAGTGAAATATTTAATTTTTAAGGAGATATTCAAATTTGAAATGTAAAAGATTTCATGGATAAAGTCTTTAATAGAAAATAATGATTACAGATGAATGAAATATATGGAAATCAATTAAAAGTAATATTTGATATTGATATATATGCAAATAAGTAAATAAAAGTAAATAAATAAAAGCATTTGCTGTTTAATTAGTATTTATTCAAAACAACTACTATTAGATAAAATTCCTTTTGCTTACAATATATATATATATATATATATATATTCAACAAAACCTTTAGTTTGATTTTTATTAGAAATAACTATTTAATTTGCAATATTTCAATTAAAAAAATAAACATTTTTTTTAAAAATTCAAATGTTTAAATATGAAATGAACAAGCTGTAGAAACTAATGATAAGAGTATTTTTGTAAAATAAATTAATATTTTTTTTAACGACTTCATATGCTTAAACAACACAATTTAAAGCTATGAATTTTAATCGCAATTAAAATAATTAATGATTAGTAAAGAAAAAAATTATAAAACTACCAATTTTATAACTTAAGACACCCATTAATATTTATTGCTAAGATGTATTACTACATATAAAATGCTAAATATCAACAAAGTATTTTTAAGATTAATTTCTTAATTTTCTATTTTTTGAAGCAAGGTTTGAAGCTTCAATTTTATTTTGCGTATAACTACAGACATTGCAAATTTCTCAATAAACTTATTTCTGTATATATTTGTAAAATGTATTGCATAGTTTGAACCAAACATTAAAATTAACGCAGTTTTAAAAAATTTACGTGTATATACTACCACGCACGTATGCACGCTTCGCATACATTAAAGAAAAAAAATCACTAGATGCAACTAATTTGTCGTGAGTATATCAGAAAATGTATGAAAATCGGTACAGCAGCAATCACGCACTTAAAAAAAAAAAAAAAAAAAAAAAAAAAAAAACAATGGATGCAGCTATTTTGTTATGCATGAATCTGAAAATGCATGAAATATGAAATTCGGAAAATGGTCACAAAGCCACATTCTTTCGAAAAAACACTTTTTGCAATACAATAAATACACAACGACACGAGCGGCAGGCGCGGTGCGAAAACAAAGTTTCGAGACACGAAAATGAAGTTTCGATGCGAAGAGGTTACCAGTGAAAAGTGTTGATACACCGAATCATATCACCTCATCACGAATCGCTAATGCATGCCGTATCAAAGCTAACCCAAGTGAGTTACACCCGCTTTATCTCCGCTCCTTATTCAGGATTGAGATGATCGTATCTGCAGAAACAACAATTTGTTCTGCTGAACAGTTTATAAACTATTCTTTGGGGTTTTTTCTCTCTTTCTCTTTTTTTTCTGTCTCTCTTTTTTTTTTTAAACACAATGACAAAATTTATTTGACTTAAGTAAAATCTTTCTGCAAGAACATTTCTGTTTCTGCGACATTGTCGCCGTGTCACCGTGTTTCTGCCACGGTGATACTGTGGTAATAATACACGACATAACCTGAAATTCACTTCCACCAATTTTCAACTATGGTCGCACTAAAATCTACTCATTTTATGTACCCTGTAAACGAACAGTGAATGTTATCTTTACCATATTCTGCATGAGACCTGTTTTTACGCATATAATATATATATATATTAATTTCATTTGGTTTAGAGCAGTCTATAGTGTTTAAACTCTACTTACCTGTAATTTCCCCCATAGACGTAAAGTATATGAATTCTCTTGGGTGTCCCTGTACACGAACCATTTGCTTTATCTCAACGAAAAGCTTAGTGTAGCATCCCCATATCATTCACATTTAGAATACCAAGTTTGGACTTTCTGCTACCATTTGTTCTTGAGATATTTTGATAATACACACACACACACACAGACCAACCGCTAAAAACATGATTTTAGTGTTCAAGGGACCTAAAAACCTGTAAATATTAAAAAAAAAAAAACTCATTTTCGAAAATTTAACCCAAAAACAATACTTTCTCTACCTTATGGGTAAGAGAAAGTAGAAATGAGTGAAACCTTCCAGCAGATTTCTAGACTATAATTTTTCAATTATAATTTATTGGACTGTTTTGTTTATATTTGTAGCTCGTTAATTTTGAATATATATTGTATTTTTAGAGCAAACTTCAATATCCGTGTTTTAAAGACTCCTGTCCAGAACATCAAGTAAGTTTTATTCTTAGCATTGTTCCTGTAATGCTTTGTACATTTAGTAAATAATTCCATATAAATGGATTTTTTTTTTTTTTTTAACATCCTTTTGAAATGATCCATATAAATGCGAAGAAAAAATAAAATAAATTGTTGTAATAAACATTCTAAAACTTCGCCTTTTATTATTCGACAACAGTTTTGGGTGCATTCCTACGCCACATTTTTTCTTAAGTATATAAAGGCGATCTCTGGTTTATATACATGGTGATTATAAATAAAGTTACGATTTCAAAACGCTATAATTTTGAAACTACACATGAGAGCGATTCGATATTTTACCAGAGCAATCGTGAGAGAATGAAATTTTGTTTGGCAAAAGAGAAAAAAGAAGAAGAAAAAAAAAAGTTCCAAAATGTGCCGTTAATTATCTGTAAAATATTTGTTTGATGAAGCTTCTCTTTTCTCTTTTCACTATGACTTTTTCCGCTGAAAACACGTATTCTTGTCTTTTGCTAAAAAAAAAAAAAAAAAAAAAAATGTAGTAAGCCCTTGAAGTCTATTGTTTCTTGCTATTCCATTGTGTTGCTAACAAAATTCCTGTGTATAATGAGTCCATTTAGATGTTTCCCCTGACATTACCCTGACAGCGCCTTTTATAGGAATATGTTGGAACTACTTTTTTTCCTCCCCAAACAAAATTTTATTGCCTCACAATTGCTCTGGTAAAATATCAAATCGCTCGGATGGGTAGTTTTAAATTTTTAGTGTTTTGAAATCGTAACTTTAATTATAATCACCCTGTATTAAACCATTGCGTGAGTTACGTAATGGAACACCAGCATTAAAACAGACGATATTCTTTTTCATCTTCATTTAAAATCTTTAGATAAAGTTTTGTTTTCATTTTATACCGTTAAATCGTATAAAACGTAAAACTTAAAATGTTTAAAACTTAACATTAAAAAAAAAAATGTAAACGTGACATTAGTTCAAATTTTTGTTGTTATTTTGGCGACATATTAATATGGTTATCGCAATTGCGTAAATAAACATCTTGGTGAGAAACGTCCGAGCTAATTCGTTTGCCAAATTCTATACTGAAGCCTTTCTATTTCTTTTGCACGATTTTTCTGAAATCCATTTTAATCTCGATATATTAAAAAAAAAGTTACTGGCACCGTCATACAACTTTTTCGTCTGCGACCGTATCTCCTCGAGAACAGGAATGTCCTCAGCGTCATGACAGGTACCCACTGAGCTGAAGAACAACTGAAGCAAATGCTTCCAATACCTTTACACAGTGTTCGTGCGTGCCAGTTTTCCTGCAATTATTTGCCGTACAGAGACAAACCTTGCACGGCAGGCAACATTTGTCGGGTCATCTATTACTATTATATTCTTTAAAGAATTAAAAATTAAAATTGTAATATCATGTTTAGCATATGGTTGTTCGAAAAGACTTTACACAATTTTACTTTGAAATATAAAGATATCAAATGCTTTCTGCCGTGCTACGCTCAGAAGACAAACCTTCCAAAAACGGCACGCAAAAATCGGTCTACAGAAAATACAGAAAAAACCTCCAAATTTCTTTCTTTTTATTTATTTATTTGTTTATTTATTAATTTAATGTAAGATATTTTCGAATAAATTATTCGGCGAGCATTTCTTGTGGAGAAGATGGGGGTAAAATTTTAATATTTTAAAAAAGAGTAAAACCCCATCCAGCCTCGAAAGGTGGTGTTATTGCTTTTTGGTGCAAGGAATCAATTTCAGATACTTTTGAATGTATGAAAACGTTTCGGGGATATTACTTGAACGGGCAAATTGAGAGCCACTTTTTTAAAATAGAGTCTCGAAACCTTGTATTTTTCGGTTTTGGGTTGTGAGGTATAAACTGCATATAGTTTGGAATGTTAGAATACAGATAAAACCTCCAAATTTCTTTCTTCTTATTTATTTATTCGTTTATTTATTTATTTAATGTAAGATATTTTCGAATAAATTATTTGGCGAGCATTTCTTGTGGAGAAGATGGGGGTAAAATTTTAACATTTTAAAATAGAGTTAGAGCCTTGAAAGGTGGTGTTATTACTTTTTGGTGCAAGGAATCAATTGCAGATACTTTTGAATGTATAAAAACGTTTCGGGGATATTACTTGAACGGGCAAATTGGGAGCCACTTTTTTAAAATAGAGTCTCGAAACCTTGTATTTTTCGATTTTGGGTTGTGAGGTATAAACTGCAGATAGTTTCGAATGTGTAAAATTATTAGTGGGGTTAGAGATGGCTTGTTGGAAAGACTTGGTTGGAAAAACAGGTTTTTTTAGGTTTTTCTGGGGGGGGGGACGAATCAACTGCAGATACATTTGAACGTGTAAATTTATTAGGATCGGTAGAGGGGACGCAAGGGCAGAAATGTAGAAATGGAATTAGAGCCTTGAAAATTATTATTGTTAGGGTAAGGGGGGAGGCGAAGAATAGACTGCAGATATTTTCGAAAGTATAACATTTTTACTACATTGGAAATATATATAGAGTATTACATATTGTCCTAAATTAATTAAAAAATGCATTACTAAAAAAGTACAGGCATTGGAAAAAGTAGGTACTAGATTCTTTTAAACAAACACTTGTACCAAAAGTTCATCTCGAAATACTGACAAAATTAAAAGTCGCCAACGTATAGTAAAGCAGTAACGCTAAATTATGATCTAGATATTACAAATTTCTGTGTTTTGTAAAAAAAAAAAAAAAAAGTGTTAAATCCTGTGTATTTTAATTTAATATCGAACATGAGAATTTCTCTAATATTGTTTTGCCTTTTGCTTTGTGTTATGCCTTATTAATGCTCCTATTCAAAGCAAAGCTGTGAATAGGTGGATAGAGCTCAGCAAGAGTTAATGTACGGGTCGGAACAAAACCTCTCTCACATTCGTGAGGGTACGAGCAGCGTGAACAGCTCCCTAGCTGTATAAAGAAACTATTTGCACTTTATTTTCTTTCGCCATAAATGATATACATTTATATTTTATTTATTTATTTATTTATTTTTTATATCAATTATTATTTTTTCTTTTAAAAAAGTATAAAGTTAAAATTGGGATTTCATTTAACATCTTTTGAACAAATTATCCGATATTAAAGTAAGAAATACAGCGTTAGCAAGGTTTTGTCCAGATTATTAAGTGTACCAATTTTTAATAAAAAAGTGTACCAATTTTTGATCTAAAAAAAAAAAAAAACAGACGCATACAATTACAAACTTTCAACTTTATAAAAATAAAAATGTTTGTACTTTCATTCAAGATGATAGATAAAAAAAGGTAACAACGAAAAATTGCTGCCCTAAAGAAATAGAACGACCCGTCCTATTAAAAAAAAAAAAAAAAAAAGAAAAATAGAGGATAATTTAAACATTTATCTTTTTTACTTTTATTTTATTTTATTTTTTGAGTTTCAATTTATAGATGCTTTCAATTTTCTGCTTTTTTTAATCACAAATAGGATATTTTTGTTGACACACATGTGCAGTTTTTAAAGAAATCTTAATTCTTGAGTTTTATTTTTAAAGAATTTAAAAATAAATTTTATGCATGTAGCTATTCATATAGTACCGTGCAAATAATTATAGCTCTGTATTAATATCTGCAACTTTTATACAATAACACACGTAAACTTTAAACAAGATTTTTTAAATTTTACTATTATGTATTTATTATTTATTTATTTGCTTGCTTTATTTATTTATATGCTTGCTATTTATTTATATAATTTCTTATTTCATATTTTTATTTAACTATTTATTTATGCAGTACGTTTCAGAATATAATATCGAAATGCATTTGCAATACAATAAATTTACTCTAATCAGTATATTTAAAAACAAAAATCAATTTCAAAATATTAAAAATTGCTTTTATCTGACATATTTCAAGATCATTTACTTTCTTTGCTTTTTCAGAATACATCATGCGCAAACGCGATTGATGAATCTGGATTATGCTCAGGCAACACATATTGTGTTCTGCCTTATCCTTGCATCACACAAGAGGCGTTTGATTTGGGCGAGTGTAGAAAGCCAGCACAGAAAGGCAAGTGTAGTAATTCACACTATAATCTATAATTTTATTACATTACATGCATAGCAAAATAGTTTTTTAAAGATATATTTTGAAAGCAAAAATATTCTTTCAATAGCTACGCGCAAACATTCAGATAATACTATGTTTTCAAAGATATTTAAAATAGGATTTGTTTATAGATACCTACTTTATACAAAAATATGTATAGATTTATTAAATAATCCTTTTAAAACCTTTGTTATGTATTGAATTGTCTCCCATACAAGGCGGGGGTTACTAAATGAATACAACAATTTTATTTTTTAACAGCACTAAAATTTTAGAGTATCAGAGTATTGGTTCAATTACATCTGCTATAGTTCTTATATACAGTAGGTGTCGCTTAATGTGATCGCGGATAATGTTATAATTCGTTTAATGTTGTCAGAATCACGAAGTCCCGAACGCTTGTAATTAACATACACTAAGCGACAAAAAAAAAGCCGCACTGCAGAAAAAATGACTTATACCTTTTTTATTTGTAATAATTTTAAAATTAATGTTTGAAACAAATAAAACTGTCTTGTTTGCATAATACGAAAGGTATGAAATGATACCTATGTATATTTTCGATTTAATAATTCGCTTTATTGCACTTTACGAAGTACTTTTTAAAAATCTGCATAAAACTTTCTTTTTGAACATAATGCAATAACTATACACTTTGCATTCTATTATGATTTATTATGTGAAATAAACAAGTTATATTTTAATTTGTGAAATAAAACTATTTATTTGTTAGATCTAAGCAATTGTTTGTTAAAAATACGTATTCTGCATTGGGTTAATTCCACCTTTATATGGAATTACTGCATTAATGCGCAATGGCATAGTTTTATACAGTATTTTAATATAAATCTCAGAAATTTCAATGTGCCAAATATCACAAATAAATTTTTCTAGTTCTGGCAGAGTTACAGGCTGCAAATTTCGAATCCTCACCCCTCTCCCCCGCCTTATTATAGACGAAACATTTTCGTGCGGATCGCGATTTTGACCATTTCCATGTCTGGTAAAGAAGAAATTCTACTATATCCTTTGTGGTATTTAACTTAAAGTGAAAAAAAGTATGATGACTTACAGAATTATAGGTTCTCATGGGAATGTATAAGAAATTTTGACAATTTGAAGTGAATAAACTTACCACAGACGCCGTGTAGTAAGGTGCCTTATTATCTTCAAATGCTCTTTCCGGAAATGTCTAAGATACCTCCAAAATAGTCGGTCAGGCACCACTTTTATGCAGATTGTGTTTTATTTCGAGTTAATTAAACTCTTGAGCATAAAAATTTCCCCGAGTGTTTGAAAAGTTATGCACCTCCGTACCATAATGTAAGGAGAATGTATCACTGTTTTAAAAGTGCGATTTTCATTAAGTCGGTCACATTTTCGTCTTCATTCTAGCTTTTTTCAACTACACGAATTAAAGAAAACTTGATTCATTAGAGAAAACCAGTTCAGCCTAATAATTAACTGATAATGTTTTTAAAATTTGGTCAACTAAAGTATTGTTTTTCCTAATTCTTTTCCTTAATAATGGCTTTTTTCGCAGATCTTCCGTTCTTTAACCCGCTTTGTTTAATTGTTCCAGCATTGTTTTTGGAGAAAGTAATTTACTATACACTTTTTTAAAATCTTTTTTAAGTTATGAACATGATACAAATCGATTTTTTAAACATTCGCATTTTAACTTGCGGTTATCTTGCTTGGATGAGAAACATGACCGCGTAAAGCCAAATTCCCAGTTTAAACGACCAAAAAAATTTATATTTTGCTAAAATTCATTTTACCAATATTTCGTTAGCATTTAGTTATTTTGCGATCTCATGTATTAAAATATTTTTTGATTTTCATTTAAAAATTAATACTTTTTGTGGCATCGTTAACTGCCTTATTCTTACCATTTTTGAAATAAATTCTAAAATTACAATTTTCCTGACAATTGCATTTTGTTTTTAACACTAGACTCAAAGCTAAAGTGTATTATGAGGACAACATAGTAAAATCTGTTCGAAATTTTGCTTTTTAAACGATAAAATTGGCGGTTGTAGAAGGCGAAAAGGAAAACATCCAAGTGCGGCTTTTTTTTTTGTCGCTTAGTGTATGTTAAAAAAAACGGTTATTGTAATCAGCGCCTTCGTTTTTTGTTATCACTTTCAAGTACCATTTTCGATTTCTTTTTCTTTTTCTTTTCATTCAGTCAACAAAAATTTCAAACTATAAAATCAAAGGGAAAATCCCCAGAAGAATAGAAGGCCTCTCTGAAATTTTTTTCTCTTCCCATTTGCACTCATAATCCAAGCATTTTAGCTATGGAAAGAAAACGCAATGGTTTAACTCTTATGGACAAAATTGACTTTTGAAACGCTTTGATAATTTACCCAAGATGAGTCAGAGAAACACTGCTGCTGTACAAAAATCTCTCAGCTATTACTCTGTAAAATGATAAAGAATCGCGACGAGATTGACAATAAAGCGAAGATGAACACAAATTTGACCTGTAAGCGAAGACGCACTGAAAAAGATGGAGAAGACGAATCTGCTTGGAAACTGTGGTTTGCCAATGTTAGGCAAAATGATGCGCTTATAAACTGTCCTTTAATGAGGCAGAAAGCTGAAGATCTTGCTTCTAAAATGGGCAAAGGAAATTTCGTCACAACAAACGGGTGGCTTAATCGCTAGCGAAAAAGAGAGGATATTGTGTTCAAACGTACCCATGGAGAAGAAAAAGAGGCTGATTTTTCAGCTTAAAAAAAAAAAAAAAAAAAAAAAAAAAAGGATTTCCGAGGAATGACCGAAAATAATCGTCCATTATTCACCCAACAGCATCTGCATTGCTGATAAAACCGCACTTTATTTTCGTGCCTCGCCAGAACACACGTATATCTGTCCAATATCGTGGGATAGAGTGTCAGAGGAAACAATTAAGAATTGTTTCTCGCAAGGTGAATTCGGTAAAGCTGAAGAAGGTATGAACATACCGGAATACGACGAAACAGTACTCGTACCATCAAACATGACTGAAAATGACTTTGCAGAATGGATGTCTATAGATGAGAACTCCCAAGTGACTACAACAATGACTCATGAAGACGTATGCCGAGCTGTGTCTTGTTCTATCAAAATAAAACGATGAAAAAGAATCAGATAAAGATGATGACGATGTTGAAAACATTGTTGAGAATCATCCGGTACTGAAATGAGACAGGTTGTCCATGTCTTGGGACTCGGAGTGCAAAACAAGGACACTGCTGAAGCCTTTCGCTAACATTACAGGTATGAAAGTTTTATCAATATATTGCTGACACAAAAAACAAGGCAGACAACTTTGGAAGACTTTTTTTATTTGACCTACTTTAACGATTTATTCAATATAGCGTTTAAATGGATTATTGTCTTTTATTTGTATCTCCAAAAATGAATGTTACGTACGTAGTAAAATTAAAATTTTGTATTCCTGATACTTTTCGTTTATTGTTATCAAACGGTTATTCTTATCAAATAGCATCTATCCCAAAGTGATCAGATTAAGCGGCACCTACTGTAAATCGGTTTCGTTGATATAAAATTAGTAGGGTTAAAAAATAAAATTGTAGTATTCATCTGACAGTCTTACCCCCGCCGTGTACGGGAGTCTACTGTACTCTTACCTTAAGGGGGGGAATGTACCTATGAACGTAGAAAAAAAGATTTTTCAAATTTTTTTTTTTAAATAATCAGGAATATTTGGAACATTTTAAAGAAGACCGCATTGAAATCAAATGAAAATTACGCCAACCGCAATAAAAAGCGTGAAATGACATCTATGAATGCAAATACCAAAAAGCAGTAACTGCAGAAAATGTATCTACATTCAAGCATAGAAATAAGGTACCAATAGCCATAATGGATGAAAATACGCCAGTATTGGCTGAACTTTCTTCTATAAAACTTATTAAAAAATATGTTCGCGGAAAAATTCATAATGCAAACGAATTGTTCAGTGCTGCCATTTGGAAGTATTGTCTTATAACTCCGTCATCTTAAAACAGTTACAAATATTGCTGTAAACGAAGCAGTAGTTATGTTTAATGTCGGGGCCTGATTTACTCACTTGGAGGCCCAGGGCACTCATGTTTAATGAGGCCCTTTTCCTCGTACTTTAATATTACAACAAACAAAACAAACCGCATATTTTTGATTCACATGTCTAAAAATTCTCTCCTCTTTTCATTTCATTGGTAAGACTTAATTAGGTCTGATGCTTGTCTATCGGATCAACGTACATCGTGCCTGTGTATCTGCACTGCGGTGAGTGCCTCGAATTTAGTTAGCATTAGTAAGAGTTTGGAATGCAGTATCAATAGTAATTAGTATGCAGTTGTACTTGCGTTTAGCGAAAATATTGCAATTTTTTCAATGAGCTGATAGTTTCCTTGAAAGATCATACCACCGATTTATAAAATAGCGCAGTAATATCTCCATGCATTGACGAAAAAACAAAAAACAACGATCATTATAGCAAAATTTAGAAATTTTGCATTTTAAGTATTTTTTTAAATGTATGATGGAATTTCTTGGACGCCCCCTCAGTGTGAGGGCCCAGGGCACGTGTCCCTAATGCTCTGGCTTAAATAAGGCACTGTTTAATGTGGGAATGATTGTGCATATATATATTATGGAAGCTCTTGCATGTAAAATAGGACATTTCTCTGTAACTTCATTATTTCAAACCAACTATGTGCTTATAAGAAAGGCTGAAATTAAATTGAGGTCTTGAATACTAGAGGCCTTTAGGGCTAGGAGTATGAGAGAAAAAGAAAAATACATCAACATTTTACTGAACTATAATGACGAACATACGAATCAGGAGCGTTTACAGCTTTGTTAATTGTATATTATTATTCATATTAAAAATTAAATCTTTAAACGTGATTCTCGCATTTTCTAGTTTTTACGCTTTCCTGAAAGATTAGAAAAAATAGTTTTGAGTGTAGAGATACAAAACTCTGCATGCCTTTTCTATTCATAAATATCTATTCTGTAAAGCTCAATTATATTAAACCAATCATCGCATTTTAACAAGAAACGAAAGTCTGAAACATGAAAAAAAAACATTTTTTTACACTTCTTTTCAATTTAAAAAATACTGAAATATTACATATCTATAAACTGTTCGATTTATAGAATAAAGGTATTATTTATCTTTAATTGTATGTAAAAGTTCGTTTTCTAGAATGTATATTTAAGAAAATATCATACGGAAAATAAAGGTAAGTAAAATGACTAATTTTTAATTTTTGTGTTTGTACTTCCAGTTATTTAAAAAATATATATTCATTCAAATATTTTAATTGAGTATTTTTTTAAGTTAATACTTTATACAAGTTATCGTGAAAAATTAATTTTTAAATATGCCATACGTATTGACTTATGAAGTGACGTAAAACATATGTGTTATAATGAACAAATTGTGGCTCCTAATCCTAACAGCTTATCTCCTCCAAAAGACATACTCAGGATGTCCATATGGATGAAGAGACATTCTGCTGATATCATCAGGATGTATTATGGTCAAGTGTGCTGAAAAGGAAAGTACTATTTCCCCTTAAAGTTTCAACCAATAACAGTGAGGATTACAACGTATGGTTAGGACGTATGGGGTGCGGCGTCATTAAGGATTTAAATTTATCTTATTTTTAAAATTTTTGAAATAATATTACTTGTTATTTAAGTACCATTATACGGTGATTGTCACAAACTGTTTCTTACGCATATATATGATAGAAAAAATATTGCTTTTCTGGGTCAGATTTTTGAAACTCGGTTTTTGTTTTATATACACTTTTTGAGATCTCCTGAATCCAAAAAACAGCTGTTTAACGGTTGGTCTGTGTATGTGTGTGTGTACGTCTGTTATCAGCATATCTCAAGAATAATTAAGAACAGGAAGTCCGAATTCGTTAATCTTAATATGTATACATGGATGCTATACTAAACTTTTCATTGAGATTGAGCAAGTGATTCCAGTACAAGGACATGCAAGAACATACAAATACATTACGTGAATGGGCCAAACTGTAGTTAAATTCAATTTAACGTATTCAATCTGTATTAAACCAAGTGAAACGAGAATATACATTTTATATCATAAAAGCAGATTCAGTGCAGAATATGGTTTGAAAGTCATTGGTTTACACGTCTTCCGAAAAGAATTAGGATGTAGTGGGGCTCTAAAGTATTTATGGACGGGCACTGCCGGTGTTTATATCTGTTTTAATAAAGGATTATATTTAACCATCTGACTGCCGCTGACTAATATACCCCGTCACTGAGCTGTTATTTTTTCTGCACTACACTTAAAATTCAAAATTACGTAATTATTAAATTTTAACTTCTTTTTAATATTTCCGGTCACTGAGCTGTTCCTTTTTCCGCACTATACACTTAGAATTAAAAATTACGTAATTACTAAATTTTAACTTCTTTTTAAAATTTCCGGTCACTGAGCTGTTCCTTTTTCCGCACTACACTTAGAATTTAAAATTACGTAATTATTAAATTTTAACTTCATTTTTCAAATTTGAAGGTTTTAAACATTAGTAATGAGGACTATAATCATGTGCACGGTTACATTATTCATCTGAAGTTGAAAAAGAGTATAATTTAGTGCATTGAAAAAACTATGTAGTCAACAAAATATTACAATTTTGCCATTTTGATAGCAGTCAGATGCGTACACAATGTAGTATGCACACAATTTTTAGGAAACATACAGGTCTTCTAATGATAAGCGAAAACCATTGAATATAACTGGTGTAAGTGCTTTATTATATGTTTTGCCATGCCCAGGAAAATTGCTCGAGATTAAAGTATTAGTTTCGCATACCCATATAGTAAAAAGTATTTTTTTAAAGTAAATTTTCTGTGCTTTTAACAATAGAATACTAGTGTGTTCATATCACTAGAGATACGTAAAATTTACGTGCTCATATAAAATCATGTAAAATTAGATTTATTTGCTTATATTGCATTAATATTGTTTTAAATATGTTTAATTATTTGCTATTTTACCTAGTATTTCTAATTTTTCATTAGCCAAATAATTATTTGTATTTAATAATATATTTGAAAAATAAAAAAACTGTATACCAACAAAGGAAGACCGCACGTAAAATGTACGTATCCTAGTGTTCTAGGGTTAAATTACACTTTTTGAGACTCCTTGAATAGGCAAGATTTAAACGTTTAATATTTGCCTATGTCTGTTATCAGGGTAACATAAAACCAAATAATTGCTGACAATTCAAATATTTTACTATGCCAGTCCATGTAAACAGGTATTTTTTGTAGCTGCTATCATAATGCAGAGAAGCTCTGTCCGTATATATAGGCCGAAATTATAAGAAAAAACTATTGTATGTCCCTGTACACAAACCATAAACAGAACGCGCACCTAAAACCACACAATTATTTCAGTGTGGCTCATGAAAATATGTAACAATTTGCAAGTCTATCGGTTGACTCTTTCGGCTGTTATTGTGGCAGAGCGAAATTCCCTCCATATGCTGTAATTAGAATAAAAATTTTGGTGCATGAACCAAAATATATAAACCAAATGTACAACAAACGACTAAAACTATACAGCTGATTCTATGTGGCTCATAAACATATTCAATAATTTACACGTTAGTAGGGCGATTTTAAGAGCCGCAATTGCGAGGCATTTACATTTTAATTTATTCCGGAGTATTCTTAGCCACACCTTTATTTCGTATCTCTTTATTTATACATAAAATTTCTGTAATATATACCTTCGATAAAGTGGGAAATATTTACTCTTAAAAAATAAGTAGTATGGAATAAAAGAGGGGCAAATATACTCCGGAATAAATTAAAATTTTGGCAGTTATGCATACACACAAACAGACAGAACCCAAAACCTTTTTCAATATCTACATGGAGGTCTCCACTGGCGATTCGGCTGTTACGTTTGTTATATATAACTGGGTAATTTTCTGCTTAATTTATATAATTTTCATTAAAAGTTTGCTCTTAAATTTCTGAAATATGCATAGGCAGCCGCATTCATTTTCTATTAAACATTTCCCTTGAATAACAAATTGTTTGATATATTTAACATTTCAGGTTATTGAAATTATATTGAGTATTGTTTTCACATCTATCCATCATGCATGATTTTTCTTTTTCTAGGGGAAGCTTGTTTCTCCGAGCTATCAGAAAGTTTTCCAAATGGATATATCTTACACTGTTACTTCCCACCGTGTGACTTTAAGTTAACCTGTCGGAGAGTAAGTTTTTTTTTTTTTTTTTTTTTTAATTTTTTTTTTTTTTTTTATTTATTTATTTATTTATTTATTTTATTTTTTTTTTTTTTTTTTTTATTTATTTTTTTTTTTTTTTTTGCTTTTCGAACATGTTCTATGTAAGGAAAGTATTTAATTTTGAAAGACTGAGCTACGAGAGTTTTAAAGAACTGTGTGAAATCAATATTTAAACATTAAAAACTTTTCACACATCATAAAATTAATGGAAGCACCGTCTTTTTCGAAAATATGTAGCCTCTCTTCCTCACAAAGAAACATCCAAAAAATATTGAAAAAAATATATGGGATTCTACTCTTCATAAAACACTAGAAAGTGAAAAAAAATTATTGGCTGAAATGGATTACAGCGTTCACAAAAAATTATCAAAATTAAGTATTTTTGGCGATTTCATACGGTTAGGCGATTGATTTTGAGTACTTGGCGGAGAAGCAAAACACGGTTCTGTTCGTACACGAAAATTTCGAACTTATCGCCTAATAGAGCTAAATCGCAAAAAATGCTTAATTTTGATAATTTTTTGTGGTCGCTGTAACTCCTTTCAGCTGATATTTTTTTCACTTTCTGCTGTTTTATGAAGAATAGAATCACATATATATTTTTCAATATTTTCTGAAGACGACACCTTTTGAATGTTTCCTTTTCAGATGTAAAATATGTGCTACTGTCTTGGAGGCAAAAGACAGACTGATAGTAGAGCAAAATCCAAATGGGGAGGAGCAACACAACACAGATAATAGGAATCAGCCTGTAAAACCAATCAGACAGGAATACAACCAAAAACCTTGAAAAATCGAAATAAGCACAAAATATGTAGGGAATGGATTTTTAAATAGCTTATATTTATTTAAATAGCTAATATCTAATTTTATTTATTTATTTTATTTATTTATTTATTTTTATTTTATTATTTTAATTAATTTTCATATATGTATGTATATATATATATATATATATATATATATATATATATATATACAGGGTTTAACCTGGCAAAAAAATTACTTTAGCATTTTAGCGAAAATAGGCAAGCACTATTTTAGCTTTTTCGAAAGTTAATTCTTTGGATACCATTGATTTCTTTTACTTAGCTTTGTTATCCTCAGTTTTGTTTTCTGTTCCTTTTGTTCATTGATGATTTTAACCAAGCATCCATATTCGTGACTATAAAAATATGAATCAGGGAAACTATGTTTTGATTTTATCAAATGAAAAAGAGATATTCATATCATTTGTCTAAAATGAAAAAGCAATTTAAAAATCAAGTAAAGTGTCGTGGTAGATAATCCTGAAATAGTAGTGCTAAAAATGCTTCTATAAAGCAAATTCTGAATTCTAACATACTTTTAAATATTTTTGCATTTAAATTCAATCATTGAAAATTAAAAATAAATCCAAATGACTATATAAATAAGGATTCCCAAAAATTTCAGTCCTTTCGTAGTTTTTGCCTGCAAATATTACAAAAAAAAAAAAAAAAAAAAATACGTGTGGCACTCGAGGACTGCCGCGGTAAAGCTATTGCATAGCATTTTTTATCAACTTATGCAATTATAATTATTTATTTAATTTATTTATGCAGTATTTTTTTTCTTTGATATTAATTCAAGTTACACTTTTTGAGCGTGGTGACCGATAAGAAAACAATTTTTTTTCTTATTGAATAAATGAGAATGTATCCGCAATGAGAATATATCAAAAATATCCGCAATCGATTTGTAGGTATTGAAAACCTCGATGTACCAAATTTGAATGATCTAACTCTATTTTTTGAGAAAAGGTATTTTAATAGGTTTTTAAAGGCCTGCAAGTCGAATGGGGATATTCAAATTTTTTCTTTGATATAATTTCAAGTTACACTTTTTGAGCGTGGTGACCGATAAGAAAACAAATTTTAATAGAGAAAAGGTATTTAATAGGTTTTAAAGGCCTGCAAGTCGAATGGGGATGTTCAAGTTTTTTCTTTGATATTAATTCAAGTTACACTTTTTCAGCGTGGTGACCGATAAGAAAACAAATTTTAATAGAGAAAAGGTATTTAATAGGTTTTAAAGGCCTGCAAGTAGAATGGGGATATTCAAGTTTTTTCTTTGATATTAATGAATAAGATAATAATAATGATAAGAAAACAAATTTTAATTGAGAAAGGGTATTTTAATAGGTTTTTAAGGCCTGCAAATCGAATGGGGATATTCAAGTTTTTTCTTTCATATTAATTCAAGTTACACTTTTTGAGCGTGGTGACTGATAAGAAAACAAATTTTAATAGAGAAAAGGTATTTAATAGGTTTTAAAGGCCTGCAAGTCGAATGGGGATATTCAAGTTTTTTCTTTGATATTAATGAATAAGATAACAATAATGATAAGATAACAATAATGATAAGAAAACAAATTTTAATAGAGAAAAGGTATTTTAATAGGTTTTAAAGGCCTGCAAGTCGAATGGGGATATTCAAGTTTTTTCTTTGATATTAATTCAAGTTACACTTTTTGAGCGTGGTGACCGATAAGAAAACAAATTTTAATAGAGAAAAGGTAATTAATAGGTTTTAAAGGCCTGCAAGTCGAATGGGGATATTTAAGTTTTTTCTTTGATATTAATTCAAGTTACACTTTTTGAGCGTGGTGACCGATAAGAAAACGAATTTTAATAGAGAAAAGGTATTTAATAGGTTTTAAAGGCCTGCGAGTCGAATGGGGATATTCAAGTTTTTTCTTTGATATTAATTGAAGTTACACTTTTTGAGCGTGGTGACCGATAAGAAAACAAATTTCAATAGAGAAAAGGTATTTAATAGGTTTTAAAGGTCTGCAAGTCGAATGGGGATATTCAAGTTTTTTCTTTGATATTAATGAATAAGATAACAATAATGATAAGAAAACAAATTTTAATAGAGAAAAGGTATTTTAATAGGTTTTAAAGGCCTGCAAGTCGAATGGGGATATTCAAGTTTTTTCTTTGATATTAATTCAAGTTACACTTTTTGAGCGTGGTGACCGATAAGAAAACAAATTTTAATAGAGAAAAGGTATTTAATAGGTTTTAAAGGCCTGCAAGTCGAATGGGGATATTCAAGTTTTTTCTTTGATATTAATGAATAAGATAACAATAATGATAAGAAAACAAATTTTAATAGAGAAAAGGTATTTTAATAGGTTTTAAAGACCTGCAAGTCGAATGGGGATATTCAAGTTTTTTCTTTGATATTAATTCAAGTTACACTTTTTGAGCGTGGTGACCGATATAAAACAAATTTTAATAGAGAAAAGGTATTTAATAGGTTTTAAAGGCCTGCAAGTCGAATGGGGATATTCAAGTTTTTTCTTTGATATTAATTCAAGTTACACTTTTTGAGCGTGGTGACCGATATAAAACAAATTTTAATACAGAAAAGGTATTTAATAGGTTTTAAAGGCCTGCAAGTCGAATGGGGATATTCAAGGTTTTTCTTTGATATTAATGAATAAGATAACAATAATGATAAGATAACAATAATGATAAGAAAACAAATTTTAATAGAGAAAAGGTATTTAATAGGTTTTAAAGGCCTGCAAGTCGAATGGGGTTATTCAAGTTTTTTCTTTGATATTAATTCAAGTTACACTTTTTGAGCGTGGTGACCGATAAGAAAACAAATTTTAATAGAGAAATAATATTTCAATAGGTTTTAAAGGCCTGCAAGTCGAATGGGGATATTCAAGTTTTTTCTTTGATATTAATTCAAGTTACACTTTTTTAGCGTGGTGACCGATAAGAAAACAAATTTTAATAGAGAAAAGGTATTTAATAGGTTTTAAAGGCCTGCAAGTCGAATGGGGATATTCAAGTTTTATCTGATCTACTTTATACACAAATTTTACGCGTACAGCTATTCACTGTTGTACATAAATGATAGATACCTACCTATACACCTATATACTTTCTCACAAACAGCTGCTTACGTATTCTTCCGATTTTGGAGCAGCTCGTCTCGATCCGTGCGAGCTTCGTACAGCCGAAGTCTACCGAAGTCTGCCGAACTGATTTAGGTTTTTTTTTTCGTTACGGAATTTTTTGATTCGGTCGCCGCGCTCAAAGCCCGCGATAAAAGCTATACAATAGCTTAAAAAAAATCTGAATTATTATATAGAGATATTTTATACAGTTATCCAGTTTTAGCTTTTTAGCGAAATTCTGACCGACTTGTTTTAGCAAAATATGATACCTTTTAGCAAAATGCTAAAAACACTAATAGCAATTTAAACCCTGTATATCTTTATATATATATATATTTATTATATATATATCTTTCATTATATATATATCTTTATGTATTTCTTCTATTTTATAATTACTTTTCTGTTATTTCCTTACACGAAGTATAAGGAAGTGCAGTAATTTCAATTTGCAAAATGGATTTTGTATTTCACAGAGTTTTAAAAAGGATGATCGTAGAATGTCGCAAATTTATATGCGTGACTGTCACGCTGTCTAGTTTTACATCTGCAACTTAGTTTTAATACAAGCTCCTATTTCACAGATAGCAACGACTTTACACGAAATTCCATGACATCTGCATGTAAGTATGTGTGTGTGTATGTGTGCGTAAGTGTATCTCACACAATTCAAACTAGTATGTTGTGGCCACCACATGACTTTCTTCTATATTTCCCTATACAAATGCCCTCAGTAAAAATAATTCATTAAAATTATTATTTAAAAAAAAATATCTTCCATGATAATGCAGACTACTTCCATATTATGGAAGTATTGCAACACTAAATATCCAAAAAAAAATCCATTTTATCTATATAAATAAAGAGAAGTGTGTGTGTGTGTGTGTGTGTGTGTGTGTCTGTGTGTGTGTGTCTGTCTGCGCTCTGGTGATCACACTACTGATCGCAGAGTTTCCAAATTTGGCATATAGGTACCTGGGAACCTGCATGTGTGCGCCTCATCGAGATTTTTTCGAATTTCGAATTTGAATTTTTTAAATTAATGTTTTTCCGATTTTAAATATTGGCTTCTTTGTTTCATTTTTTATAGATTTATTCTTTTGCTTCAATCGTATGCGTATCTTAGCAACGGCTATTACGCAACCTATTTTTATTTAGTACGTTCATTTAAAGACGATTTTTTTTTTTTTTTTTTTTTTTTTTTGTTATATTTACTGAAAATAAAATCGTAATGCAGTAGAAAAAATTAACTATAATTAGTTTTAAATTTAAAAACATATTTATAGCAGTTATGTTTAATTTTTTATAGTAGAACAACTTCTTATTTTTCATTTTTTAATTAATTCCTTTAAAAGAAAAAACTTTTACTCATTAATTTTTTATTATTATTATTTACAGTATTTATCGGGAAAAATTGTAGTATATGCATAGTAAAAAGGATTAAATTGATTATTTTTTTTTGTTTATATATATATATATATAATCTACTTTTTATTTTATTTTATTTTATTACATTGGTCGGAATCAAATCGTACTATAATGTAAATAGCATGGGCTATAAAATACATGGTTCAAAACTAAAATATTTAATACATGCTGAGATACAGTCATCTTTAAAATCGTAGTTCATAAATAGCTGCCGTTACCCGAAGCGAGGTTTGGAGCAATTTCAGTTTCTTTCTTTTTTTTTTTTTTTTTAGTTTTTGTCTATAATGTGGTGTAAAAAATAAATATTAATTCAATTCTTTCGAAAATACATTTAAATATAGTGACCAGCGAAGCGGGCGTAGCCTGCAAGTTCTCAATATAAAAAAAAAAAAAAAAAAAAAAAAAAAAAAACTAGTATGTTGTGGCCACCACAAGACTTTCTTCTATATTTACCTATACATATTCAATCAGTAACAATATTAAAAAAAAAAAAAAAAAAAAAAAAAAAAAAAAGTACGATTTTTTTTTTTTTTCAGTTTTTTTTTTTTTTTTTTTTTTTTTTTTTTTTTTTGTTAAAAGTGAAAAAAATCGATAACTTTGTTTTAAATTATCACAGATTTATAGTTCAACCATTCGTTTTAAAGGTATTGACGAGACCTTTCGAAAGATACCCATCTTGAAAATTTATCCCCCCGGGGGGATACTTCCACCCCAGGGGGGGAAGCGATGCCCCCCATGCAGAAAATTTTTTTCTTAGTTACATACTACTATTATCAATAATTCATATTAATTTTACAATCACAAGTTTAAAACAACTCTAATTATGCACATTTATACGAATTTTTGTCCTATGCTGCCATGTTAAAAATTTAGATAAAATGCTATCACAGCGCCACCTGTTGAGCTATTGATCCCCAAACATAATCAGCACCAGTTTATGTCGGGGACCAACTAAATACCAAGTTTGGTTAAATTTCGTTAAAAAAAAAAAAAAAAAAAAAAAAAAAAAATGGGTATCTTTCGAAAGATACCCATCTTGAAACATTGCCCCCCCTGGGTGGGAACTTCCCCCCCCCGTTGGGGGGGCAACCGATGCCTCCACATGCACAAAAATTTGTTAACTATTACTATTATCAACGAGACCTTTCGAAAGATACCCATCTTGAAAATTTACTTCCCCGGGGGGGGGAACCGATGCCCCCCCATGCACAAAATTTTTTTCCTAGCTAACTACTACTATTATCAATAATTCATATTAATTTTACAATCACAAGTGTAAAATAACTCTCTTTATGCCCATTTATACGGAATTTTGACCTATGCTGCCATGTTAAAAATTTGCATAAAATGCGATCACAACGCCACCTATTGAGCGATTGATCCCAAAATCTAATCAGCACCAGTTTATGTCAGGGTGCAACTAAATACCAAGTTTGGTTAAATTTCATTCATTGGTTCGTGAGATAAAGCGTCCACAAAAAAATGATACAGACAGACAGACAGACAGACAGACATTTTCTAAAAACTATTAATTCGTGTTCTCCATATCCCAAAACATGTAAATCCATCAAAAAGTGGACTTCGAAAATTTTCGCGAATCCAATACTTTCTCTATATTACATATAGAAGAAAGTAAAAATGTTAAACGTAAAAAAAAAATCGATAACATTTTTTAAAAATTATCACAGATTTATAGTTCAATCATTCGTTTTAAAGGTATTGACGAGACCTTTTGAAAGACACCCATCTGAAAATTTACTCCCCCCCGGGAGATCTTTCCCCCCAGGGGGGCACCGATACCCCCACATGCACATTTTTTTCCTAGTTAACTACTACTATCATCAATAATTCATATTAATTTTACAATCACAAGTTTAAAATAACTCTCATTATGGACATATATGAAATTTTTTCCTATACTGCCATGTCAGTCGTTTAGAAAAAAATGCGATCACAGCGCCACCTGCTGAGAGATTGATCCCCAAATCTAATCAGCACCAGTTTATGCCAGGGTCAAACTAAATACCAAGTTTCGTTAAATTTCATTCATTGGTTCGTGGGAGACAGTGTCCACAAAAATCGTGATACACACAGACAAACACACAGACAGACATACATTTTCTAAAAACTATCTATTCGTGTTCAGGACATCCAAAACGTGTAAAACCATCAGAAAACGGAGGTCGAATTTTTTCACGAATCCAATACTTTCTCTATGTTACATATGGAAGAAAGTAAAAAGAAAGTTGGAAATTGGTATATTGATTTGTTATAACATCTAGTCTTGCACTTCCCTTTTTTGGGTTCTATGATTTTCTATTATGCAGATATTTAGGAAAATTTTATTCATAATGACTAATAAAAGAAAGGTTTCGGCAATTATGTATATGACCTACCATGATAAAGATTTCAAAAGAAGCTAACGGTACAGACAATAATGATATTGTTATTAAAGTTGAAGACATTTTCTGTGTACAAATTTATGATTAAAGACAAAAGCATGTTCTAGTCTACGAATACATTTTGTTTAATGTAAATTCAGCCATAGCTAGAGCCCGTAAGTATTATGGAAGTTGTCGACATTTTTACGTATAGAGAGTAATTTCTTAAAGCCATAAACAGGTTCGTCTCGACGAATGCATTTTATTTAATGAATATCCAGCCCTTAAATGGAGGATGTAATGCTATTGTTGTGAAATTTATCGACATTTTCGCTTGTATAAATTTATTCTTTAAGAAAGAAGTAGGTTCGAGTCGACGAATGCATTTCATTTAGTGAATACTCAGCCCGTAGATAGACTTTGTAATGATATTGACTTTTGAAAAAAAATTAACATGTTAGAATATAGAAAGTAAGACTTAAGGACACAGACAGGTTCTAGTCGACGAATTCACCTTATTTACTAAATATTCAGCACTTAGATAGAGCCCGTAATGATATTGTTATACAAGTTTTTGACATTTTTATAAGCAGAAAATAATTCTTCTACTCGTCATATGCACTTCATTTAATGAATATTCAGTCTATAGACGGAACCTGTAATAATGTTGATAAAAATCGTTGGAAACATTTTATCGTATAGAAAGTAATTCTTAAAGAAATAAGCAGGTTCTAGTAGATGATTGTACTTTATTTAATTAATATTCATCAAACAGTTGAATAAACTTCTTTTTTGTGCTATAAAAAATAATATTTTTTAAACAATCCAATTAATTGGTCATTTTTACTACAGAAATCAAATAAATATTGTAACATATACCATAGAGCATAAAATTTGCTAAATCAGAAATAACCGAATATTTCGACGTCTGAAAATGCATCATTAAAAATTTTCCAGAACTGGATTCTTATTGATGAGAGAGTTTCCAAATTTTGGGAATCACTTACTATCATTCATTTTTCGCCGCATTTGAATGCCTAATTCGTCGCTAATTCAAAGTCCAAGTTCGTGAAAATGAAAAACCTCGTCTGTTTCCAGATTTACCGTAATACCGTACAACACGTACAATACCGTAACACGTAAAGATAGAGGCAAGTTCTAGTTTTTAATCATCAACAGATTTGTGAATCATTTATAGAATTTTCGAAGAATTTATTCTGTCTATAAACTTATGAATTTTTTTGGAATATTCTAGAACTCTGTTCTTGTCGGAGTTAGAGCTTCCAAACTTTGGCAACCATAAACTACAAATTTTCTCCAAATTCGGTCGCCAAGTTGATAAATTCTATGCAGAAACCAAAAATATACGTGTGGCTACTAATTTGTGGCTTGGAAAGATTAGCGATAAAATTTTGCAGCAATCATTGTTTCAGGATAGCCAGGATCCCTTTCTCAGTTTTAACTGATTTAATTATTTTGGTAAAATTTATCATTTCTCGCCACCAATTTTTGCCAAAGAGAACAAAACTGAGCCATCTATAATCGAATATTTTTTATTGTACTCCAAGTTGCGCATTTACAATGAGATATTCTGTAATAAGACTTGGAGAGCTATTCCTGAAAACACTACAGTGTTTGTCTCTGCGATATATGTAATCGTATTATCGTAACTTTTTTGTTGAAGTAGCAGTTTAAGGATTGTAAAGGATTGTAAAGGATTGTAAAGGATTTTTTTTAAGGATTGTAATGACACCTGCAATGGCAACTCAGTACCAATTTTTATATGTAGTTTTCTCTCCTAAAATATTTTTTCTAGAGTAACTTCTAAGAAATTGTTTAATATGAGTTTACAAATTACTTCCGGTGTTAAAATGATACAAAATTCCATTAATGATTTGATTACAAACATGTCATTCAACTTTACTATATATTAGGTATACCAGAAAGTTATGTCGTTTTGAATTAATGAAATGAAACCGGAAATTTTTGTTTAACATTGTTTGCATGGTACTTTACAAATAACCATCTTATAAGTTACCTAAGAATATCTTAAATTTTATCCAGGATAAATTTCCGATGTCAGAATTTTAATTCGAAACGACAGAACTTTCCGGTACACCTAATACATGTACTACTACGCGCAAAAGACGAAAAATAAAAATTCCCCCTAAACCATTAAAATCCTTTCTGTTTAAAAATATTCCAGTTTACCACAATTTGTACAATTTCCTGAGAATTTGATTCAATTTTTTATTACATATTTTAATTTATTTTCATTATCACATCAAGTTTACATATCTTTTAAATAAAATCTTTTTCTTTTTTCAGCAATCTTTCAGCAAAGGAAGTTTTGAATACAATGGAGTTTGTGAATGATCAGTACATACCCCCTGTAAATGTTGAGACTTTCTGTAATTTTTTCTTGATTTTTAAATACATTTTAAATATATCATGCACCTGTTTGTCTTAAATTTACACAAACCACCTATTGTAGCATTAATAACGAACATGTTTTTTTTTCAAATGATTGAACCTTGATTTGTATTGCTTGATGTAATAACGAATAAATATATTTTAAACAGGAAAATGTCTAAACATGTTATTTATATATTTAAGTTTACTTAAAGCTAAAACATTAATAATGCAAAAACTCGTTTTTTTTTTTTTTTTTTTTTTTTTTAAATTTATTTATTAGAATGTCAACAGTGTAGCGCATACTTGCCAACCATCTCATTATGAACCGTACAATTCTTAGTACACGCATTTTTTTTTTTTTTTCACCAGTCAGTTTTTAGGGTAATTTTATTCTTATTTAATCGTAACAACATTTGGAGAGAATTCCTCTAAAAATAAAGTGGTGTGAAAACAGGAGCGTTTCTTCAAGGGTTGTTAACAATTGTACGGTTATTAATGAGATGGTTGGCAAGTATGGCAGCGTAAAATGCCTGTTCATCACTTGCAATACGTTATCTAGAGATCTCTGCTTCTAAATACACCTTGGACTTTTGTAGAGCGTAGAAAGATTGTATCACTTTTTAATTACAAAATCACGAATGCCAATTAAAAACATTTATAATTTAAGAAAAGGTTGATTTTTACAATTTTAATAAAGGAATAAAAACAGTTTTGAGATTTGTGTATCTATTACGATATCCAAAAGAAAAACATTTTTTGATAAAGGATGCTACTACATATTCATCTTTCAGTGATAACCATTTAAACGCAACCATTCTACAATTACAAAGACCATCGACTTCTAAAAATACTCTGATAAAAATTGTTTCTCTCAAATGAGAAAAATTGTGTCAAAATAGCTCCGAAACAATGTATACTTAAATTTGAAAATTCATGTACTCATTTTTGAGAATATTCACATGCTCAAAAATGATATTGTGACTCTTAGTGGTCGACCCCATTTTTGAGCATGTCAATATACTCAAGTATGAGTAAATGGGATTTTCAGATTTAAGTATATATTGTTTCGGAGCTGTTATGAGATAATTTTGCTCATTTTTGAGAAACCATGTTTAGCAGTGTATCATTAGGATTTTAGCATTCCATGCTGATGCATTTCAGTCCAATTCAAAATTAGCCAGTCTAATGAAAACTAACCACTTAAAACCCTTTTTATAAGCATTTAAAATTTGCACGAAAAATTACAAAAATTTAACAGAAAGCAGTTTCTTTACTTATTAAGATATTCGTATACAATTTCTATAATGATAAGCTTTTGGCAGTGCATTTGTATACATCATATACATCAAACTTAAGGCAATATAATTTTTGTTTGTAAAAGTACGAAGATTATACGTTTTAGTATGGATTATTTAAATAACTAGAAAATACAATACTATTTTCCGATTAATCTAAAGGAAACACGGTTTTTTAAAAAAATGCCAGTTGGGGCCTTCGGGGGAAAAAGTTTGTTTTATTTAGGTCTTCTTAGAGATTTATTTTTATGACGCATACAGTTGTATATTAATATGAAAATAAATTTATTTTAGAAATTTCCCATATTTCTTATATTTTTTAAAAAGGAAAGAAGAATCATTCCGTTAAGAAAAAAACACCTTGTTAATGTTAGTTTCAGTAAACATTGTGTATTTTCATCAAAAACAACTTTCAAAAACAGCAAAAAATTTCTATCCAATCTAAAAGATGTGCTTAAGGACTTTAGGTAAGAGCGCCAGTAGTGGACATTTTTAACCGACTTCAAAAAAGAGGAGGTTCTCAATTCAAATAATATTTGTTTGTTTGTTTGTCAGCTTATAACTTCTGAACGGAAGCTCCGATTTTAATCCCTTTTTTGGTGTTGTTGTAAAGATCTTGGTCTCAAATAGGTCTTATTGTATAATCTTTACGATCTAATGAAAATACAGGGTTACCACAAAAGTCAGTCCCCAATCTTTTAACTGCTAAATGGCTGCAACTATAGTCAGAAAAGTGGTTTGTAGGTATAATAAAGTGGCTACACGCAACGATATTCAACCGCTTACAGCGCCACATGGTGGAAAACAACGGATTTAGCATTTCTATCTTGAAAACAGTTCATGATAGGGGAAAAGGGAATTACAAAGTTGTCGAGCATTGTCGATTTAGTACGAAATGACAGTTAACAGACTTTAATGCTGCAATTAGAACGCTTAAAACGTGGATTTGTTTGTTCACAATTTCTTACACTATGCACACCTCAACTACATTGCACAAATTACACTGTAATGTAACGGGTGACATGTATGCATGCAAATTTCAAAGTACGGTCATTGTAAGCGGTTGCATCAGTTATCGTACAGTCGTTTTTAACCGACTTTATGAAAGAAAACGTTCTCAATTCAAACGATATGTTTTGTTGTTGTTTTAGTTTTTAAGCTTATAACTTTGTAACAGACTCTCCTATACTTATGCTTTTTTGTTGTAAAAATCTTATCCTGAAACAGCTCTAATTATGATTTCATTAAGATCTAAAGAAATTACAGGGAATACAACAAAGTCCGTTCTAATTTTTTTTAACAGCTGAACGGCTGCAACTACATTCGTAAAAGTAGTAAATAAATACAGTAAAGCAACCGTGTGCAATGAAATGCGTCCGCTTACAGTGGTAAAAAATAGTGGCGTTAGCATTTGTATCTCGAAAGCAGGACGGGGTACAGAAAAAAAAAGTTAATCAGTATGTTTTAGAGTATCATCGGTTTAGTACAAAAAGACACCTTGCATACATTGACCTTTAAAATGTGCATCTGCTTGTTCGCAGTTTCCTACACTATAACCTGCCCAAGCGATCTTAGAAATAAAAAAGATCTTTATTTTGATGCTTAAGCTTCTGTCCGTCAGTTGCAATTCATATTTGGATCCTCGTTTGAACTTTACGCTGCGCACATTCTAGCGTAGCGAATGACACGCAATATCTGCAAAATACAATTAAAATGAGGATAGGATATGCATTCATTTGACGTTATCGTTACATCGTTTCTGTGTTTGTTTTAATTTATTAAAGATATACGCTGTAATTTTTTCTAGAGCATCATTTGATAGCATATTATGAATAACAGAGAATCATCGATTCTATTCAAGCTGCTTCTCTTTTGAAAGTCTACATTTCATATATTTACTGGTACTGGATACTTTTACAGTGCCTAATAGGATTTTTGGTTACCTATGCAGCAATTCGTTCTTAACCCTACAAGGCTCAATTTTTTTCAGTGCGCGACAAAAATATATAGGTGTTAATTAGTGATCAGAAGATAGGAAAAACTTATAAAAATAAAAATAAAACCATATTTTACGGAAAAAGCAACTTTTTAGCTCAACGTACTGTATGTGAAACATACATAAAAATATGATTTACTAATACGTTTACTATTGTAATATATATAAAAAAACTTACCTCTGCAAAATATACACTTCGTTATAACACACAGTATTTTTTTTTTTTTTTTTTTTAATTCAGAAAAACAACTAACGTATCACTTTCATTCAAATTTCACACTGAGTGCACTATATCAAAATCAAAAACACGAACGACCTCTTTAGGTAAAGATTCGTATTACTACATTACTAAATGTCAGTAGCTTCTATCAAGATGTCAAGAGATGTCGCTACTAATAGTTGTATAGCTATAGGAACGATTAAAGTCAGTGTTCCACATATGGAACTGGTTGCCTTGTAGGGTTAACACTTCTGAATATTTTTAATTTAATATATGTGGATTCAATAGACAGGTTTTTTTTTCATATCATATAAAGGCAAGATAGGTGACACAACTCAAGAATACAGTATTTGAGATAAGGCATTCACTAGAATAAAACTGACACAACTGCCTTTTGGGTGGGTAATTTTCGGGATGGAGTCTTTTTTGTGCGCATGGGAGCACTTTACACATGTTTAAGTGACCTAAACTCGAAATTTCCACTTTTTGATTTGTGACATATTGCTTGCGGGTAGCGTTACGTGAATATGTCTTCTCGTGTTTTACTTTTTTAATGCAATTTCACTGAAAAGAAGAAAAGAAAATATTTTTGTAAAAAAATAAAACTGACTCCAAAAAGCAGCCATTATTCAAACAACTAAATAAAACGATAAATATCATAAAATGAAATTGTAAATTGCACCTAGAAGTACAAAATAAATTCCTTCTAAAAAAGAACATAAACACTATTAATTAATCGTAACTTTTGAAGACGGCGCAAAATTAGGTAAAAACTGGTACATTTAGTCAATGCAAAATTCCAATTCTATTCAAAATATATACATGTCTTTTTAACATATGTAAAACACAGCCGAAAACAACTTTGATTCAAATAAACAATTAAGATTTTGTATAAGCTGCAAGAGCTTGCAAAGAAAACTTTAGTGACATGTATATCGAATTGCGAAAGTAGTTCACTGTCCTATATACAGTCGGCTGCAAAATTATTCGAGCACTAGCCAATAATTCCTATGTTTAAAAAGTACACATAAGACTGTTTTGCTAAGTAAATCCTTGTCGAATCATGTTCTTAGACTGATTAAGAACATGACTCGACAAGAATTTATTTAACAAAGCTGTATTAAGTGTACTTTTTTTTGGCAAGGATTACTGCTAGTGCTCGAATAATTTTGCAACCGACTGTAAATGCTATTAATCGACTCATTGCGTACAGTGATATATTAATAAAGGAAATTATGATGGCGGATCATTCGAGACAACAGCGTTTGTAGCTATCAATCTAAATACAAATCTGTAAAAAATGAACCAAATTTTGTGTAATTTTTCACCGACTTCAAAGGTTATGATTAATTGGTAGTATTTATGATCTTTTGGGCAGGAATTTACTTTATACATTTAGGCGCAATTTACAATTTCATTTTATACCAATATATTTAATTATTCCTAGTTGTTTGAATAATATTTGCTTTTTGGTGTCAGTTCTATTTTTTTAAAAAAAGATTTCTTTAAATTTCAACTGTGGAAAAAAGATTTTAATTATTATATATATTTAAGCAGTATTCAGGGTTGATGTTACTTTTATGTATTATTAATACCCCAAACTATAAGCATTTCAAACCATCAAATTTAGAATATCTTTAGTTTAACGACAAAATCTAGTTGGCGTAGGTGGACTTTGTTCAGTTCCCCATCATATATATGTTCTCATAAAGTTCTAGTGCAAGACATTTTATACTCATGTTAAGAGAAATGAATTTGACCAAACACTTGACACAGCGACATAATGGAATCTCCGCCTAATAGGCTATCCACGGTTTATTTCGATATATTTATCTTACCCTAATCTAATAGTTTATTTTATTAGGGTCAATTTCGTAGTTTAGTTTTCATGCTACTATTTCCAATGCAACAATCCTCAAAATGTATATTTATATCGAATATCACCAATTTTACTATGTTGATAAAATATTAAATTACGAATAAATTACGAAATTTTCCTATTGGAATATTTGTAGTCAGTGACGTAGAAACAAGTATCATAAATGTTATTTTGAAGTTGCCTGATACATTTATGATCCTCAAAATGGGCGTTTCTGCTCAGTTTTGCCCTATTCTGCCATATTAAGTAAATCGTAAATTCCAAATAACTTACTACATTTTTAAATTACAAAATTCATAGTCAGGAATGTTTATGCCTGTATCCAAAATGTTATTTTGAAGTTGCCTGGTATATTTATGATCCTCAAAATGTACGTTTCTGCTCAGGTTTGCTGTATTCTGCCATATTAAGTAAATCGTAAATTCCAAATAACTTACGACATTTTTAAATTACAAAATCCATAGTCAGGGATGTTTATACCTGTATCCTAAATGATATTTAAAAGTGTTCTGAGACCTTTACGATGAAAATATCCTTCAAAATGGACGTTTATGCGAAATTTTGTCGTATTCTGCCTTATTAAGAAATTCGTAAATTTCTATTAATTTGCGAAATTTTCAAAGTAGCATGTTTATAAGGTTAATGATGTTCATCCCGGCATCAAAACTGATATTTAAAAGCTGTTCTTACATGTTTACGATAAAAAATATTTATTTTCTTCCACCTTTTAACCCTTTAACGCGCGGTGGTATAAGTGGGAAACCACCTTCCAGCTGCAAAAACTCATCTCAGAATTTTTTAGCTAAAATTTACGTTTATAAAATTTACGCAAAAAAAGACTTTTTTTTAGACTTAAAATGTAAAATTTCTTGTAATTTAATTTTGTTCGTGAATTCCGGTGGCAGTATAATTTAAATGATCCGAATTACCTTGCTCCGCAAAGGGTTAATTCTCCCATGTTAAGAAAATCGAAATTTTAAATAACTTCTGAAGTTCTTTAATCAGAATGTTGAAAATAAATAGGGTTCTTGTCAGTGACATAAATAATATTTCAAATCTGCTCCGACTTCACTGCGTTCACCAGTTCGTGAGATATCTTGTACAAATATTAACAAACTAACCGACTAACGGGCTAACAAACCAACAGACACACTGCAGACGGACACCATACCCATTTTGATATTTTCGTATTCCTCACAACTGAAAACGTGTAAAAAAATTTAAAAACTCAGGTCGAAAATTTTCACGATAACCTAAGTTCAATATACCTATAGTATGGTGGGGAATTAAGAAAATGAACATATTGTAAATTTTCTTTTTATTCTTGTAGTTCCGAATAAGGAAATACAATTTTGTTTCCTTTGTCTCCGCTTATTTTTAACTCTTTTTTTTTTTATCTGATTTATTTCTGTATTTTACTTTCAAATGACTAAGCGAAATATGCAAAATTCCTTTATCATGCTAATTTTACTATGTTTTTATTAACTTCTATTCTTGTTTGTTTGTTTGTATGTATGTATGTATGTTTGTTTGTCTGTTTGTTTGTTTGTTTGTTTGTCTGGTACAAATCTTGAAATCGAATTTTCACTAACTTCCCTACTAGCTAGACATATCAAACTTTCACAGTAGCTCAGAGCCCAGTAACAACACAATACTTCGAAGTCCTATTTTCGAATTTTTTATTAGTTTTCTTATAATTAATTAAAATATGAAAACAATAACATCCTAAAAGTGTTAAAACAGCCATTAAAATATTAGCTATAGTTTAATTGTTGCCAAAAAAAAATTACGAGTTCATTTTCTTTCGACATAAAAATATATACATTTAATTAAACGTGAACATTAAAAAATTATAAAAAGTTAAATTATGCATCTCAGAAAAATTGACGTTATTATTATTTTAAAACTAGTGTGGCCACCACGAGACTTTCTTCTATATTTTCCTATACAAATTCACTCAGTAACAATAATAAAGGGAAAAAAAAAAAAAAAAAAGTGGGACTTTGACAAAATTTTGGGTAAAATGTGAAAATTATTCTAAGTTTGTCAAAACATTGAAACCGTGGGACTTTGACAAAATTGGGGGAAAAATGCAAAAATTTTTTAAAGTTTTTCAGAACACGGAAACCGTGGGAGTTCGATAGAATTAAGGGGAGAGGAAAAAAAAAAAAAAAGTGGGACTTTGACAAAATTTTGGGTAAAATGGGAAAACTTGTTAAAGTTTGTTAAGACACGGAAACCGTAGGACTTTGACAAAATTAGGGGGAAAAAGCAAAAATTAGTTTAAGTTTGTCAGAACACGGAAACCGTGGGAGTTTGATAAAATTAAGGGGAGAGAAAAAAAAAAAAAAAAAAAAAAAGATTTTTTTTCTAAGTTTTCTTTCGTAAAAAGTAAAAAAAAATCGATAACTTTGTTTTAAATTATCACAGATTTATAGTTCAACCATTCGTTTTAAAGGTACTGACAATACCTTTCGAAAGATACCCATCTTGAAAATTTTTGCCCTATATCACCCTGTTAAAAATTTAGAAAAAGTGGGATGTCAACGCAACCTGTAAGACGATTTTTACCAAAAGTTGATAGGCACTATTTTATGTCAAGGTGCAACTACATACAAATTTGTATGAAATTCTGTGCAGTAGTTCCAGAGATACAGTTGCCACAAAATTTTGTCACACACACACACAGAGACAGACAGGCAAACAGACATTTTCTAAAAATGGTAAAATCGTGTTCTACTGTTCTCAAAACGTGTAAATCCATCCAAAACCCGAAATCGAAAATTTTTACGAATCCAATACTTTCTTCTATTGAAGATAGAAGAAAGTTAAAATTATGCACATTGATAAGAGCTCTATGACTCATCAGAAAATTTAAAACATGGTATATAAAAAGTTTTTTTTATCTTTTAATTATTTTAATTTTTTATTGTCATATAACATTTTAATGAGTGTCCACTGCTGATAGCGCAAAATGGTATCATGACCAGTAGTAGACAGCCTGTAATCTTCTAGCTTATTTGAAATTTAATCAAGGTCAGGAATGGATGCAACAAAGTAATCTTACAATATTAGAAGACCGAACGGAAAGGGTGAGAAGCTACACGTTGGGCGATTGACGACAATCTGAAATTCATACCTAGATTTCAGAGATATCGATTTTTGTCATTTACGAAAGACAAAATTCAATAATAATCTGGGTGAAAACTCTTAAATGGTCTATATATACCTCAACATTTTAAGTAAATTTGGACTTAAATACGCTTTTTACAATGAGAATTTTAATTTTCTAGTGACCGAAACCTCAAAACAAAATGGAGGAACAAGTTACCCAGGGAATTTATCCAAAATTTCTGTAATATAACTCTTTTGTTCATTTTTACTTTCTTCTATATGTAATACTAGCAGGCTTTGCCCGCTTCGCTGAACGTTAAACTTAAATGATTTGTCAAAATGCCATATCTTTATTAATAACCTAAGTTCTCGCTGTGATTGGTAGAGGTTTTCTCGCTCCCAGTGTTAGGAGTCTGGGTCCCCACTGTCTTCGGCACAACTTCCCCACTTCTTACGTCCCCACCCTCAGCGGGTGAGTTCGAAGTTTTGCAAATTCCCACTAATGTACATAATGCGTACACTTAATCAATATCCACACACCAAAATTCGCCATTCTAAGATAATTCAAAGCGAAATCAAACGAAAAAACATGTTTTTACACATGTTTATTGCTATCCGACTCCGAGAAAGGGGGGGGGGGATTTCGAATTTCGTGAAATGCAGTTACAATAAGTGCCGGATGCATACAAACAATTTACGCACCAAATTTCGTGACCACAGAAGTCTTTAATAGACAGTATTATAAATAAAAAAAAAATTATAAAAATAAATAAAAATTATACAGACACGACATTATTTCATTATTTAAAACATGAAAATCTGATATTAACAGATTTTAATTTAGTGCCAGAGGCCTACTGCTAAACTTGTTAATATCGACAAATTCTTCTTTAGTTAATTCGTGACGATCTAAATTCCATGATAAAGTTTTCATTTAATCAAATCAATGTGTTTCAGCTGCAGATATTGTAACAAATAACGTTGGAAGTCCAAACTGTCTTATAGCCGCAAAACAACGTTTTTTCTCTTTTTCCCAATGAGGGGGAGGTGTGGCTTGAGGGGACTCATGTCAAAGGTGTGCCTTGGGGGGGGGGGGGAACTCATGTCAAAGTTGTACCTTGGGGGGGACTCATGTCAAAGTTGGGCCTTGGGGGGACTCATGTCAAAGTTGGGCCTGGGGGGGACTCATGTCAAAGTTGGGCCTGGGGGGGACTCATGTCAAAGGTGTGCCTTGGGGGGGGACTCATGTCAAAGTTGTACATTGGGGGGACTCATGTCAAAGTTGGGCCTTGGGGGGACTCATGTCAAAGTTGGGCCTGGGGGGGACTCATGTAAAAGTTGGGCCGTGGGGAGGGGACTCATGTCAAAGTTGTACCTTGGGTGGGACTCATGTCAAAGTTGGGCCTGGGGGGAACTCATGTCAAAGTTGTGCCTTGGGGGGACTTCATTCAATAAATCCCCAATCAATAAACCGACTGAAATAGGCCCTTAGCACTAATAAGAGTGTATTATAAAAATTCGACAACGCTGTACCGATTTAAATAGGCGTACCTTGGGGGGGACTCATGTCAAAGTTGTGCCTGGGGGGGACTCATGTCAAAGTTGTGCCTTGGGGGGGATTTCATTCAATAAATCCCCACTCAATAAACCGACTGAAATAGGCCTCTAGCACTAATTAAGAGTAACCTATAAAAATTCGACAACTGTACCGACTGAAATAGGCCTCTAGCACTAATAAATACAAAAAGCACAGTTAAGTATCGGAACCCTTTGGTGACTTTAAATATTTTAAGCCATTTTTGCGATGAACTGAATTGGCTATCTCAATTGTGCAATTAAAGATCTTGGCGACAAACGTCCGAGCTACTTCGGTGCCGAATTTCAAATTTTGCCAAAGAGATCCAATACTAAAGCTGTTCCATATCGAATCTGGGTTGAAAACGGAAAAAGGGTAAAATAAATTAGAAATATCGGACCTATATTTATAAATTTGATACCGAATGAAAGGGGCCATTTTGCTGAATCCAGGGGTTCAAACAGTTTTTCGATGCGACAATTAGATTTTTTAAAAATAACTAAAGTATGAAATTTAAGTGGCAACGGAAAAACGGATAAAGGGAAAAATAAATTAGAAATATCAGACCTATCATTACAAATTCCGTACCAAATGAAAGAGGTGATTTTTCTGAATCCTGGGGTGTAAACAGTTTTTCGATACGACAATTAGATTTTTTAAAATTAACTAAAGTATGAAACTTAGATGGCAACACTTCATTTCAATCTTTTCATAATTTGTAGTGAAAATCACGCGAATACAAAAGTCCTTAACTTAAAAATTTATTTTTATATTTCATTTTTTCATTCAAAGCATTTTAGTGAAAAGATATTTATGACGCATGCGCAGGCGTTTTTTACCCAGAATTTAAACACTAATTAAAATTTTGAAAATTTCTATATATATAATTTTAAGTTAGGTGAAGACCTAAGTTTCTGCCAAGCGCCGTTGAATTCCGTCCAGCCGTTCTCGAGTGATGCCCGGACAAACGTGTTTTAATTTTTACCCCCTAGGGGGGAACGGAGGGGAATTTCCAAAAAGTTGATAGATATAATTTTAAGTTGGGTGAAGACCTAAATTCCTGCCAAGCGTCGTTGAATTCCGTCCAGCCGTTCTCAAGTGATGCCCGGACAAACGTGTTTCAGTCTTTTACCCCCTAGGGGGGAACGGGGGATAATTTCCGAAAAGTTGATAGGTATAATTTTAAGTTTGGTGAAGACCTAAATTCCTGCCAAGCGCCGTTGAATTCCGTCCAGCCGTTCTCAAGTGATGCCCGGACAAAAAAAGCGACATTCGGACACGATGACACACACACACACACACACACACACAGGCAAAATTTTCTGAAGTCATTTTCGGCTTTCATTGGGTGTAAAACGTGAAGATATCGCAAAAATTTTCGATTCCGACAAATTTACAGACAAAACTCTGATTTTATTAATATAGATAAAGTATTGTAATCGTGAAAATTTTCGGCCTCCGTTTACACGTTTTGGGATGTCCTGAACACGAATTGATAGTTTTTAGAATATGTCTGTCTGTCTGTGTATGTGTATCACGAATTTTGTGTCCACTGTATCTCAGGAACCAATGAATGAAATTTAACCAAACTTAGTATTTTGTTGCACTCTGACATAAAATGGTGCTGATTAGATTTGGGGATCAATATCTCAACAGGTGGCGCTGTGATCGTATTTTTTCTAAATTTTTAACATGGTGGTATAGGACAAAATTTCGTAAAAATTTACATAATGAGAGTTATTCTTAATTTGTGATTGTAAAATTAATATGAATTTTTGATAATAGTAGTAGTTAACTAGGAAAAAAATTGTGCATGTGGGGGCATCGGTTCCACCCCTGGGGGGAAGGTCTCGTCAATACCTTTAAAACGAATGGTTGAAATATAAATATGTGATAATTTAAAACAAAGTTATCGAATTTTTCTACGTTTATCGAAAAAAAAAATTAAAATCGTATTTTTTTTTTCTTTTTACTTTCCAAACACTATAGTGAGGAAAGTATTGTAATCATGTCAAAAATCCGAATTTCAGATTTTGATGTTTCTATACGTATCGAGGTCCAATGAGTCCGTTTTCACTATTTTTGCGATGATGTATGTATGTGTGTGTGTATGTGTGTGTGTATGTGTGTGTGTATGCATGTGTGTATGTATGTATGTATGCCTGTGGGTGAACACGCTAGCGTCTAAACGCTTTGTTTGAATAAGCTGAAAGTTGGTACGTATATTGTATGTCACCATAGTACGAACCCTATTGATTTTGGTGAATCTAGCACTAATAGGTTTATTACAGGGACACAAAGAAAAATTCTTTATCATTATGGCCTATGGGACAAAAATCTTAAAAGTGCGATAGCATTTAAATGCCTTATTCAATTGAGCAAAAAATTTATGCACATATTATAGGTCACAGATACTCAATCTGTATAGATTTTGGGGGATCTAGCACTTATAGGTTTTTTACAGGGACACAAAGAAAAATTCTTTATCATTATGGCCTATGGGGCCAAATTTTTAAAAGTGTGATAGCGTCTAAACGCCTTATTAATCTGAGCAAAAAATTTGTACACATATTATAGGTCACAGTTGCACCAACTGTATAGATTTTGATTAATCTAGCACTTACAGTTTTTTTACAGAGACACAAAGAAAAATTCTTTATCATTATGGCCTATGGGACCAAATTTTTAAAAGTGCAATAGCATCTAACCGCCTTATTCAATTGAGCTGAAAATTTATATGAATATTAAAAATCACTGATGCACTAACTATAAGCATTTTGTTGATTCTAGCATTTATAGGTTTTTATAGGGACACAACGAAAAATTCTTTATCATTATGATTTGTGGGCATTTATGATCAAAGTTCAGTAGCGTTAAATAAAACATCATTGTGTAATATAGGGAGAAAAATACTCAAACACTCTATTATGGTTTTTCTCTCTATTTTTTGTTTAACAACTCCTCTTTCTTTACTTTATCTACAAAACTGTTTATTACTCAATATTCGGAAAGTCGAGTGGAGTCACTCCAGATTTTTTAATATTGTTAATGGGTGAATTTGCATATGAAAATATAGAAAAAGTGGTGGCCACAATATACTAGTTTTTTTTTTTTAAATTAATAGTAGTAAAATATAATAAAATGCGCATAAAATTTTACGATACAAACCCTGCGACTTACTTGTGATTGTTCAGCAATGTGGTTAGTCTTAAACATTTTTTTTTTTTTTGAAGCAGTAAAGTTCACCGAAAATATATATAAAGTGATTGTGTACTGTCGTCACTTTCTACCGCATGTGAGGTCATAAGTTAATACTTCTCAATTATTCCTAAAATTAAAAATATATATAAATATTTAAATAGGATTTATCTGCCTACTCAATGACATCACATAATAATGTATTTTTAATCTATGAGGAATAGTAAAAGATCTCTTACTGAAGTTAAACTTTTTGTAGTTGAATATTTAATTTCCATTTCGATATTCATATGTTAGATTGACTAAAAAAAAAAAAAAAAAAAAAAAAAAAACTAAATTAATGTCGTTTTTGCTGACATATAGGAACGTGATAAGGTGCGAATTTCTTTGCTGGGCCTTATTACTGTTTGCTGATGAAACGTATTTTTCATCAGTGTCTCCAAAGTATAGTTCGCTCGATTTATGGAAGAAGACTAGTGATAAGGAAAGGGTCTTGATCTACGTTGTCATTCCATTATATGTACGATTCAATACGATCGTAATAACAGCTAAAAATATTGGTAAAAACCCCTGATCAGAAACCTTATTTTTAAAAAGAAATCAAATGTAGTTCATTCTATCGTGCACGACTTTTTGAATTTATGAAATACTTGTTTCGGGTTTTAACATAAGTAGCACAATACTTTTGGCTATCATATTATGCGAATGAAATTTGTTAAAACTTGCGCATAACTAGTTAAAAATTATTCAGTGAAAATGCTCACATTCCTATGATATTTAATATTTTTGTATCAAAAATGCAGTATGCTGTGTCTAATATAGTATGTCAAATTTCCTAAAAATGGGTTTGTGTTGGGTTTAATACCCTTCGTGTTATAATTCAAAATGAGGTATTTTTTACAATTTTTTAAGGAAACATTTATATTATAACATATTTTCTTCTAAAGAAACTTTCTCATGATACAAATACATGTAACAACCTCATAAAAATTTATACAAATATTAAGAAGATGTCTCATAATCCATAGTTGCGAAATTTTTCCAATTTTCGGGAAGAATTTACACCAGAAATTTACGGCAGTGAACTTCGTGATCTTAAATCTCCGAAAAATAACGTAAGATGTTTCAATGAAGATATAGTGGTGATTTTCTTTATTTTAAATTTAAAAACGTTGGGAATAATACATGACGAATGCTATCCCTAAAAAGTTTTTCGTGCATTACTTTTTACAGGGTGATCTAAAATATTTTCATTATCTTTAATTTTTTACTGCCCCCTTTTGTTTTCGACACAGAACTTTCATCGGAATATATAAGGTGTAACATGTCCTTTTCACCCCTGAAATTTCAAAATAATCGTCGAGTACGTTTTGTGATATTTCACAAAACGTCTAAAATAGAAAGTTTCAGGTGAATTATGGATAGGTAGTGTACATGGGAAACTTTATATAAAAATACACATTATTCAAAATAATATGGTATGGCATTTACGCGCCTTTCTTGTTCCCTGCATCTGAATACTATAAAATCAAGTTACAGATTACAATTTAAGATTGCATAAGTTTACATTAAGTATTACATATTAACAAACTTCAAATCTGTTGAAATTAGTTTTAGAAACAGTTATATTTGACACACACACATGTATATATGACAATATCTGTGTGTCTGTCAGTGTTCACCGTAGCGAAAAGATGGTAGCTCGGGCAGTCAGGTGATTCGACTCGAAAATGTCCTCCGAAGGGTTCTAGTCAGTGTTGCCTTATCTGGCGGATTTTTTGTTAAATATTTCCCTATAATTTTGAGAAGTTGTATTTAATATATATTAAAGACTATGAATCTTTGATGTGATTAGGAAAACATTACAATTAAAAATTATTGGTGATTATTGAATAAAAAATCCGACAGATCTCGCAACACTGGTCCTAGTGCACATCGCAACTCAATTTTAAAATTTTTAATTTGTTTCTTTTTAATTAATTCAAATGTGAACATAATAACCTCATAATAGCTTTAAAATTAGTCATTTTAATCTTAGCTATAATTTAAGTGTTGCCAAAAACTTTGCGAGTTCATATTTTTTTTGGCATAAAAATAAATACTTCTAACTAAGCGTGAACAATAAAAAAATATAGAAAAATCAATTATGCATCTCACAAATATTGATCATTTTTATAAAATCATTGTTTAACTGTTCCGGAAAGGTAGAATATTACGTTTTCTGAGCGCATTTTTTCTTCCCATTTGTTCATCCATGTTGCAGGTGGCAATACGTTGAAAGTCCTTCCATCCACTAGTATCTTTTTAAGTCGTCTCAGAAAAAGATACACGGATTTATAGGTAGCTGACACGTCAGGATTGGTACAGTGTACACTTTGGGCTTTTGTTTGGTTTCGTACGGCGACTTTTTGAATTCCACGAGGATTGAGAAGATTCTCAAACTCTTGGCGTTATCCTTGCAGCCGTTTACTTCTGCGTAGCGCTTCCATTACTCGTTGTATACGTATCGTTATTTCGTTATGCATTGTACATACCTGGCGCATCTACCAAACTGTCAAACAGATTAGATGAGTGCAGGCTTTAATAACTAAAGTCGAAATAACAAAGAGAATGTTAAACTCAGCTCGAGATATTATTTTCCAATAAACTGAGGGTCCTACATAGAACATATCGAAGTCTTTCGATGGTCTAATGTTACATCATGTTGACGTAATATTTGTTAATATTTTTTTATGTTTTAGTCCTTTGGTACTCTAGAAAAATGTTACTTCATTAAGCATGTCCAAAATTTTGATGTAGAATTAACGAGTGTTACTGCTCTTATGATATCTTTGAATTTATAATTTTTGAAAACATATTTGTATGGCACTATGCGACGATCGAAACGCTTAGATGTGTTCGATGTGTGGGTAGCAGTCTAAATTCTACATGAACTTATGTACAATTGATGAACATCCTCGAAGAGATTATTCCAGAAATTGAAAGTTCTAGAAATTGAATAACATTAACTTTACAAGTTTTAAAATTTTAGTCAATTTACCGGTCTCTTAAAATGAAATCGCGTTTTATTTTCAGAAATTTTAAAAGCTTTAGTTTAAATCATCATTATTTTTTGACTTGCTTCATAATTTAGTCTAGAAAAGAGTTAGTTTCCGCTCAGATTCAAATTTGAGAAAATAAATCATTCAATTCGAAAGCACTAAAAATAAAATAAAATATATTACAAAGCGAGAAAAAGTTTCATGCAGTTCTGAAAGGTTATAAACAATTTTCAACTGTACACATCCGTCGAACAAATTAGATTTCAATGTATTTTAACTCTGTAATGATGTTTTAAAGAAGGTTTTTTTTTAGTTATGAAGAAAGATATCTCGCAAGAATTATTTTTGTACTCTTTACTATATTTTTTTAAGTAACATTTAATAGGTTACTTTTGTACAGCTCCCACATAGTTATCACCTTCCTAAGTAGCACCGTGATGTCCTATGGATGTCTATTGACAGTTGCAATAATTTAAACACCGTGTTCCGTGTCAGAGGAAAATTATACCTCCGGGGGTCATCGAAGCGGGAGAGCCATCTCCTTCCGTGGAGGATCAAAATTGTGATGGCATATTTCCGGACCAACTCTAGGGGTGTGTCCCAGACCGTCTCCAATTGTCCATCTGCGCTGCACTAGTGCGACGTAAAAACCCAACCAAACCATCAACCATGTCAGAGGACATTTTTTAAACTTTCAAATATAGTATTACTTAGAATGTTTTGTAAAGATGTGCTTTATTCCAACTAAGCTTCTCCGAAATCTGCTAGTGCGTAACTACTGGCTAGGACCACTTAGAAAGACCTCCACGGAAGGCCCTCCCCCTCAGGCCTAGGACCCCAGTGTTGTCAATCGGCCTTAATCCCTAACACCTAACTAACACCGAAATCTGCTAGAATGGGCAGGTGTTGTGAGGTCGAGACCGTAGTAGGTCACCACAGGTTTGGTTTGAAACTATGCTGGATCCAGCAAAGTAATCAGTTGGGATAGTTAAAATGCTTCGGCGCCAGTAACTTATCGAATTTTTAGGTCGGAATAGTTTTGTGTCAACATAGCGCTGCAGCGAATAAAATAAGTTGCGAAGTGTGGACAAATGTAAAGCGGTTTTAAAGTTTGGTTGAAGGGAAGAGAAGGGAAGTTGGTGGAAGGAAGTATAAGTAGGAGAGTATTTTCGTAAAGTGTGTGGTGTGTAGTGGAGTTTTGTCCGACATCTGTCTACGCTTAAGTTTAGGTCTTAGCGCCTGGAGGAAGTTATATTTAGATAGTTCAGATAGAGTTTTACTAAAGTTAAGTAGTTTGATGAGTGTTGATGTGCGTTGGTGCTAGTATTCGTGAATAGAAAAGTGAATCAGCCGGGAATCTGCTGATTTATTTGAAGTCACGGCAGCTAAGGAAAGCGCAGTGCACCCGTCGTTACAACTTCTACTGTATTCTATGGTGAGGTATTTGAAATTATCCAAATTATTTCTAATATATATTTGTTAAAGTATTTAAGTGTGCTGATTGAGTTACGTTATACCAGGTCAACCCTCCCTTTATTCTAGTTGAATAAATTCTTAGTTTCACTTAATATTTGAGTCTTGTGCTTCTTATACTTAGTTACTTAAGTTAAAGTGGGGTCTGCGGCAGCGCAAACAAAACAGTGTTATAAGAAATGTCACCGATTGTACCTAGAACTCTGTTTGCGACATTGCCACTTTCAGATTTGGACGATAATTTTGCATTTTTCACCTGTTTTAGGTCTTGTTTATCGCCATTTATTCTAAATATTTTAATGAGATTTTGCCATTTTATAGGCGTTTTTTCTTCCTTTTTTTTTTTTTTCTAATAAATGTTTGTATTTTTAACAGCGCGTATGGAAACTTAAGAAATTCTGGATTTTTTAAGATTTATACCATTTTTATTCTGTCTACAGCAACTGGCGGACGGTTGGAGATAGAACAGATCGTCATTTTTTCGAAATATTTCTTTTTCACATTAAAAGAGTAGAAAAAGAACTTTGTTAAATTATACACAAGTAATTTTTAAAAGGATATTTGTGAAAAATTTTGGTAAATAATACAAACACTTAAAATTATATTATAAAGCATAAATTCTTGTTTTTTAGTTGGACATTTCATTTGTCATAGGTGGCTATCGTTTATATTTTATTTTTGTGTAATTAAACATTTGAAAAAATGTCGCTTTATTTAGTTGAAAAAAAATGTTAGACATTACAAGAATATAACTTTTTATATAATAAGTGCTTTGCCTATTTTAATGGTATAACGTTATTTATGAAACAAATCTTGCATTCATACAAGTAAATCATTTGATTTATAACAAGCTTTTATATTCGTAACAAGCCTTTATTGTAAGGAAAATACCAATACTATTTAACTAAAACAATGCCAAGTACCACACTGATCTTTTTGAAACATAAATCATAAACATCAAACAATGAATTTCATTATCCATCAATAAGCAGTGATGATCTGATAAATATATAAAAACATGATCTAGTATTTTTATATCTAAAATAGATACAATATTTACCTATGTGAATTAAAAATAAGAAGTGAAACAAATTTTAATATTGCAAGAATTGTGTTGTTGTGAATTCTGTACACACACACACACACACACACACACACACATATATATATATATATATATATATATATATAACAACGGTTTAGGTCTTGCAACAACATACTGCGTAATTCATAGTAAAAAATGACATATTAATCACCTTATATAAACCAAATTATTGGCTGAATCACACGGCAATATCTTTTTTAAATAGCCTACTGAGCAGTGTTGCCAAATTTAGAGACCTTTTTTTTATATTCAGTTATCCCCAATAATTTCGAGGAGTGATATTTGTCATACGTAAAAGACTCTTTAATCTTCGACGTGATTAGGCAACCGTTAAATTGAAAAAAAAAACATTGTGTATATTGAACAAAATAGTCTCTAACGTTGGCAACATTTCTTCTGAGTATGCCGTTATGAGTTTCGAAAAAAAAAAAAAAAGAAAGAAAGATAGAAAATAGAAGAAAATATAGGTATAGGGGAGATAAAGGTGCTGAAGTGATAGTAAATTGCAAAGTTCTTAGTGGTGGGGAAATTATGGTATTTTAGCCCCTGTATTATCTTATACAGATAAAATTTTAAAACATTAAGCAACATTCGCTAGAGTTTTAAATAAAAATTATTCAAATAGTAAGAATATTGCACACGAATTCTTGAAATACTGTTCGCTCTCTACCAATATCACGTGCATTCGTCGTTACTCGTTAAAAATTACAGTAGCAATTTCTTCGTCTTTCAGCATTCTAGATAGATAGCTTATGGTATCAAACAAACTTTATAGTGAAAATTTCATCATTTTCGAAACGTATTATAAGTCACCGAAGGTTTCTAAAGTAGAAAAGATCTTAACACAAACTTTTATCATTCCAGATGTCTTGACAGTTATAGAAGTCAGTAATTTCATTCTTATGAGAATTTAACAAGTAACGCTGAATCTGGTAAGGTAAAGGGATGATACGACCTTCTTCCTTATTCAGTGAAAAAATCCTTTGTACACTTTTAGATAGGCTGGCAAAGCGAAGTACGTTACTAGTCCAGTGATTACTAGTCCCGTTGAATGTCATTTCCCCATTGTTGGAAAAAAAAATCATGAACATTTTAAAAACCAAAACCCATAATCTTTTGAATATGTGTGCAAATAGATTTGTTCTTTTTATTATTTTTTATATGGATGAGATTCAAGAGCAGTTTTTGCATTAGGATGTGCTAAGACACTTCTTGCTTAAATCGCAACCCCCGGTAATTTATTTTTAGAAGCTTTATGATGCTACTTTAAATTCATAATGGTTGATTGGTTGGTTGTAGGGATGAAGGCCTATTGACTGCTCTAGAGTCCTAGACCTGAGAAGAAGTGCCCTCCCTGCGGATCTTTCTAAGGGGTCACAGCCCTTATTTACAGAAGTTTCGGAGAAAACCACTGAAAAATCCGAATGACTAAGCCGTCGAGCAAGGCCTGAGATCGAACCCAGCACTTCACGTCTACCATGTTTGAGGGCAGAACTGCTCGGCCACTGGTGGGCCTAAATTCATATTGGAGGCAATACTTACATATTCCATGCAGGAATTCACATAAAAGATATTGGTACTTATAACATATCACTTTTAGCATATTATTCCTCATTCCTAAGAGAAAAATTGTTCGCAGTAATTGTTTTTCAACATTTTGAAACACGATATATTTATATGCAATAATGTTTTGAAAATGAATCTTATATTTACTTAATTTTGATATAGCTGAGATAGTTTTTGCATAGTAAGTGTCAAGACACCTCGTAATCAATTTGAATCACCTAGCGATTTACCAAAGGAGCTTTATGATGGTATATTAAATTCATAATAGAGGCAATGCTTATACATATAATGTAGGAATTTACTTAAGAGCAATACTAATGAATAACATATCATTCCTAATTCCTAAGAGAAAAATTGTTAGCAATAATCATTTTGAAACATTTTGAAACAAGATATATTTACGTGTAATAATGTTTTAAATGTGTATCTCATAATCAGTAGTTTAATATGCATAATTTTACACCATTGATTTTGTTTCATAAAATATCAATGGGATATTTATAGATAACAAGATTTTCAACTTTAAATGGCAATGCTTTAAGTTTATTTTTACACGAAGGGTAGCATAAAGTTCCATTGATTACAAAAGAAATTATCAAAATGGAAACTTAATTTTAATTTGTTATTCTTCGTAGTCAACATGAAGTGGTTTTCATTTTTCAAGCACTTCTTGACATTTTGAAGATCTTCACATAACGTTATTTACCTCAAAATATGGTTCCCTTAAATCAAATAGATTGGCAGCAACAGCGGTATTTTGCATCATTATCTACATACGGATTTAAAAAAAAAAAAATGCGGATTAAATGTTATATATATATATACATAGAAAGTTTGTATATCACAAAAATATTCCGGTCACACACAAATGGTGCACGTGCAAATGCTAGCGAAGGTGTTAATCTTTAAAATGCTTTGAGAGTAAACGAGTGGCAAAATTTTAGTACTTTGAAGAGTGGTACTTGAATAATATTTCAAGGAAAAGTGATATCAATGCTAAACCGTATCCAAAAATTAATACAAGTAAAGGACCTTGGAGATCACTAATAAGTAAAATTTTACGGGTACCTTCATCATTTTCATAAGGATGTTGTATTTTCAATTCTAACTGAAGATTATACTCCTTGAAAAATTTTAGGAATATACCCCCTTCAAAAAGACGCTTGATGACTTTCTTTAGACGATCCTGACAGCTGAAATTTCTTGAAAATGGTATGCCAAACATAGTATTAAAAAATGAATCTTTTGAAAGGAAAAAATCTCTTTCATACACAGACATAAAATTATCTCCGGTAAAGAATGCTTTTTTGGAAGGAGCTTTCATAAAAACATCTTTTGCGTCTCCGAATGAATTATTGCTTCGAACCAAGCATTTTCCAATAGATCGCCAGGCTTCAAACTCAGAATCGAGAAGTAAATTCGAAAATATACTATCGCTATATGTATAACAACTGATTGATTTTTTTTCTGCTGCTAAAGCTAAATCTTGAATATTTCGAATTCCAGTGAGAGGAGGAAATGAGAGAAACGACAGTAAAAGAGCTTTGTAACTATTGGTGAGGATAAAAGCAGATATTAACCATGCACATAGAAATAAACGCAATCCAATGCTTAATTTTCGCACTTTCAAAGAGATTTCATTTTCCAGCAAACTTCCAAACATCACAAAAAGAACATTCCCATACGATTTTTTCCTCTTTGTTAAGAGAAATAAAACAAGTGAAGCCACAAAGGTAATTACCATGATTAAAATCCATAGTTTTAATGAAAATGGGTACAATAACGCTAGTTCTGTGGATAACGGCTTTAGCTTATCCGTCATAAAAGACATTTTAGTATAAAAGTGAGGGTAAGTGTAGTTTACTGCCTGAAATCTGTCTTCAAACACCCCAATGTAGCCTACTGCCAAATCGACTTCTGAACGTTGCACCATTCCAATTGGTCCAGTCCAATTTCCATCAGATAAAGGCACACTAAGTTCAGCACTAGGTATAACTCTATAGGGAACTCTGAAAACCTCTGAAAGAATATGTATAATGTATGCCTCCAAAACATAAATAATTTTACCCTCGTGCAAAATAGAATATATCTCTAATTTAGGCCCGAGATATGAAGCAACAGTAATAACGCCTGATGTACTACAGTTTTCATTCATTTTTCAGACTTTAAACGTTTCAAATAATTTAATTAAAAATTGTGGTGGCTGTAGTCTTTTTTACGTTTGCTGTTAAAATTTGATTCTTTATAAGTTATAATAAAAACTGTCAAATATGAAGGTGGGAAATACGTAAATATAGTTCAGAAATTTGAATGTCCTGTCGATATAATATTTTCTCTCTTTTACTGCTTTTTGAACTAAAATCACACAGTTGATTTCTTATATGTTATATTAAAAACTGAAAAATATGAACGCAGAAAATACGTAAATATAGTTCAGAAATTTGAATGTTCTGTCGGTGTAATAACTTCCCTCTTTTACTTCTCTTTTAATTAAAATCACAAATTACATTAAATAAGGTGTTACTGATTTTTTCTTAATATACTAATCATGGTCTGAACATAATTGCGTTCATTGAATTGAGTCGAAATCAATTTCAGCTTAATTTTTTTTTTATTATTTAATTAATTGTCAAATTAATTTTTCATTACATTTAAATCTATCTGAAATAGTTCATATCATTCAAAATAATGTTTGGTATTTCGATAATCATTGAATAAGTTGTTTATAATTAAAATCGTTAATCATTAGTTTAATATATTACTCATAAATATTTTTTAGCTTATAATTAATATATTAAAACCACTTTTGTAAAATACAGAAATACAATACATTAAAATTTGTATACTGTAATTCTATAAGTCTGCCATATATCATAACTTGATTTCCCATTTACGGAAATGTTTTATAATATTGGAACTTTTTCTTTTTAAATATTTTCTTATTCTTTCATTAACAATTAAACTATTGCTTCTAGTATAAAGTATGGCTTATATTATGGCCATACTAATAGAAAATCAGATTGTTGAAAATGTATTACGTTATGGTCGTTGTAGATTTTATGAAATAAATTAGGACAAATTTTTTCTTAGTACACTTTTGATGTAAAAGTGTTTATTTAAATGCAAAATGTTTTAGGAGCATACTATGCATACATTTTACAGTACCTCTCTACGAAATGGAAAATTAATTGAAGTAATGTTAATACTGAGAAGCAAAATTTTTTTTAATTTGAGTTTTAAATATATATTTTTTTAAGAATCAACAAGTGTTATATGATACAAAATTTACAATACCTAAAAAAATCTGCATCAAACTCTGTCAATCTGTCTCTCTCTATTTACATAAAGTTTGTCTTGACTTTCGAAATAGGAGAATATTAAAACATTTTTCTTCTTTTCTGCAACTTATAATTTTTTGCTATGGTTAATGTCAATATTTTTTCAAAAAATACTGCACAGATAACGATCACATTATTTTAAAATTATATGAATTATAAAAACTGATATCTAAAGTTGTAATTTAACAGAGTTTTAAATGTTAATTTATATTTTAACACTCTGTCGCAGAGTATATATATATATATATATATATTTTTTTTTTTCGTAAGCATTATATAAAAGGAATTTGCAGCATGCATCGCGCAATTATACTAAATACCGGTAAAATATTTTTTTCCTATAAAAAATACATCAGTAAACACTGTTCAAATAAAATGATTTTTTCTATAGATGACAAATTAACACCTTTGTAACACAACATATGCAAACTTTTTCGTAGAAAACATAATTGCGATTTTATGAATAAAAAATGACATTGAAAAACCGATAGTTACAGAAGGAATGGACGATAAATGCTTAATATTGAACGAGGAGAAAAAAGTTTACTTTTATTTTTCACTACAACCAAGCTAAAATACGATGGTTATTGAATATTTGATACAATGTTTATTTTTCTTATAATAGTTAGCTAATTGCACATAAAATTGAAGCTTAATTTAAAATTTCGAAAATATTTGTATCGTTTTTCTTTTATTTGTTGAAAATATGTAATTAAAGTTTCATTCGACATTTCATAAGTTGACATGCAGAGATACATTTTCTGATATTTAATAGAGACTAATTTATAATGGAACTTATAAACACATTAAGTGACGCGTGAATTTAAAAGGAAAAATTTCTGTTACTCCACGCGGGATTCTTAGAAATAAATTTTAAATAAAATTTAAGTAATTACATAAAACAATGTGTATATTACTTCCATTACCGTACAACCGTAGGTAATGGAAGTATTGTATTCGGTCCAAAAATTCGATGTGGAGATTTCACCTGATTTACACGTTTTGAGGCCTCATGAGTCCATAAAATTTGTCTTCGGCAATTGGTCTGTGTGTGTGTGTTTGTTAGACAAAAGGGGGCCATATCCCAGCTATACAGTGGTTTGGAGCAAATTTATGCCACCCTCGTAGTTTATTACATTGATAAAAGTGTGTGGAGTGTCACCGAATTTTTAACCGACTTCAAAAAAAGAAGGAAGGTTCTCAATTCAAACCGTATGTTTTTTTTATGTTTGTTAGCTCATAACTTCTGAACGGATGCTCCGATTTTGATACTTTTTGTTTTGTTGAAAAGGTCTTGGTCTGCAATAGGTCCCATTGTAATATCTTCACGATCTAAAGAAAATACAGGGTGCCCAAAAAAATCAGTCCCAACTCTTTTAACTGCTAAACGGCTGCAGCCAAAATGATAAAAATGGTATGTAAGTATAGTAAAGTGGCCCTGCAGTACAAGGTTAAACCGCTTGCTGCGCCACCTGTTGGAAAATAGTGGAGTTAGTGTTCCTATCTCGAAAACGGTTCTAGAGAAAAAAAGTGAATTAGAAAGTTGAAGATTATCATCGATTTAGTACAAAAAGATAGTTTAGACATTCATGCTAGCGTTTCTATCTCGGAAACGGTTCAAAACAGGGGAAAAATGTGAATTATACGCGATTCAACAACCTAAAGCGCCACCTGGTGGAAAAGAGTGGAGTTAGCGATCCTATCTCGGAAACGTTTCAAGACAGGGGAAAAAAGTGAATTATAAAATTGCAGAGCATCATCGATGTAGTACGCAAAGGTAGTTTAGACATTAATGCTAAAAACAGAATGCTTAAAACGTGCATTTGGTTGTTCACAATTTTCTATTTTGTGCACACTTGAAAAACATTCCATATGTTGTAGCGTAGCGGGTGATATTTATGCTATGTAAAATTCAAAGTATGGTTATTGTAAGCGGTCACATGGATTAACGCATAGGCGTTTTAAGCCGACTTCATAAAGGAAGAGGTACTCAATACAAACCATGTTTCTCGTTGTTGTTGTTGAAATTTGTTAGCTTATAACTTCGTAAGAGATGATTTAATTTTAATACTTTTTTTGTTGTCGTAATGATCTTGGCCTGACATAAGTTTCATTAGGATTTCATTAAGATATAAACAAATTATAGGATACTGAAGTCTGTTCTCACTCTAACTGCTGAACGCAAGCAGCTACACTGGTAAAAGCAGTGTGTAAGTATCGATGTTGAAACTTCTGTCCGTCAGCTGCAATGCATATTTTGCTCTTTGTTTGAACTTTACGCTGCGCAATTTCCAGCGCAGCGGGTGACACGTATTTACTGTAAAGTTCAATATATATGCCTAACAGAATTTTCGGTTACGAATACAGCGTGTCCTTTCTTTACATTTCTAAAGACTTTTTTAATTTAACGTATGTTCGTTCAATAGATAATTTTTTGGTCATATCCGATAAACGCAAGAAAAGTGACGCAATTTAAAAATGCAGCATATTTGAGAAAAATCAACTTAAAAATAACTTCACTAGTATAAAACTGGCACAACTGTTTCTCGAGTGGATAACTTTCTAGATGGAGATGTAACTTTTCTGTTCACATTGGGTGCATTTAACGTATTTTTCAGTGACATAAACCATTTTTTGAGTAATGTCACTTTTCTTGGAAGTTGTGATTTGTGAAACTTCCATCGAACGTCTTCTGATGCTCTGCTATATAAATAAGTTTTCACTGAAAAGAGAAAAATAAAATCTTTTTGTAAAAAAATAGAACCGACTCCAAAAAGGAACTACTATTCAAACAACTAAAAATGAAAGAAAATTGGCAGAAAATGGAACTGTAGATTGCGCCTAAAAGTATAAAATAATTTCCTTCGCCAAACAACCTATAACACTACAATTAATCATAACTTTTGAAGTCGGCGCAAAATTAAATAAAAATTGATACCTGTATTCAATACAAAAATCAAATCCTATTCAAAATACACGTCTCACATTGTTACCTGCAAAACGCAGCCGAAAACTACTTTGATTTAAGAAAACAAATAAGATTTCGTAAGCAGCAAAAGTTGGCGAAGACGCTGGTATCTGACGTCCTTGGTGAACGAAAAATCGCAAAATTATCTGGCAAACATATTTAATTTTTTGGGGATATCATGATTAATTTAATAAGGTATATCAAGTGAGTAATCAAGAATATGAAACAACACATCGTACAATATATATTATGAAAATATACATCTTGCGTGTATATTTTTGCCTTACGTTTTATCGCCAAATTCAAAAGCCATCAAGGATGATTTAACTTCGTAGAAGCATAAATACCGCATTGTGAAGAATGTTCACTGTTCTATGTAGATGCTACTAATGGACCAATTGTATACAGTGATAAAATAATAAAGGAAACATGAAAATGGATCATTCGAGACAACAGCATTTGTTGCTACTGATCTAAAGACAAACCTTTAAAAACTAAATAAATTTTATTTAATTTTGCGCCGACTTCAAAAGTTATCATTAATTGTAGTGTTATAGGTTGTTTGGCGAAGGAAATTATTTTATACTTTTAGGCGCAATCTACAGTTCCATTTTCTGCCAATTTTCTTTCATTTTTAGTTGTTTGAATAGTAGTTCCTTTTTGGAGTCGGTTCTATTTTTTTACAAAAAGATTTTATTAGTAATATCCCCCGTGACAAAGGGTGACATGGAGGCATAGGTTGTGAGGTTTGCGTTCACGCAGATCCCATCTTAACTAATTGATTAACTTAATTAATTTAACTACTTAAGTATTAGATGTGAAATTAGCACAGATACTCATATATAAAAATAAAACTAAGAGTTTATTCAACCAGATTAAGGGGAGGACGATCTGAAATTGCGGTAGCTCAGTCAGCGTATTTAAATTCTTTATCAAATAAATGTATAATAACTAATTTAAATAAATTGAAATATATCACCCCATAATAGTAGAAGCTATGGACGGATGCACTCCTTTACGTAGATATTGTGACCTTGCAACCGGTTCGTGGATTCCCGGACGAATCAGTTTCCGTTCACAGATTCTCGCACTGAAGCATAACAATACTCTTCAAACTGCTTAATTTAAGCAGCACTTAAACCCAACTACTGAAATATAACTTTCTCCACACTCTACTACTTAGCCGTTGTCTTACAGAAAAGGCGGAAAAGACTCCACTACTCGACACCTTTTACGAAAACCATCTCCATCTTATACTTCCAGTAAAATTCCATTATATTTAATGGGTGTGTAACCATGTTAAAATACACTTTTAAGAAATACCGACTATAGAACGTAATAGTACGAAATTCTTTTATGTATCCCAGAAAAGTAGCCACGATTATTATATACAGCAATAATAATAAGATAATTTTTCAGACTAATTTGACATCATTTGGATGATTACAGTACGTCATCGGAAATATTTTGTGTGGTCCCATAAATAAATTATTTAGTCAATACATATATGTTTTCAGAGTAAACATGCTTAAGCATCCTTATAATGTATGCTAATTCCATTCTTTTCAATGGAGCATAAACACATTAACATCCGCTTAAATAGAAAACTGTCCATAGGCTCTAATTTCACGAAATTCTTTTATGTGGTAAGCGAACCAAAACCATTGTATACACCAGTAACAACTATTCAGCTTAATCTGTGTTTTTCATTAATAATTGTTCCAAATTTAATATAATTTGGATGATTACGTGACATTGTTAGAACACTTTTGTAAGGTCCTGTACATTAATTAGAAAGCCTAAGAGCACATATTTTCTTCATACAGCATAAATTTAAGCATCTTACTCACGTACGCTAATTTCATTTTGTTGATTGGAAAGTAATGATGTTAAAATGCGGTTAAACGAGATTCACCCCGCACGTCGTAATGTTAAGAATTTTGGCGTGTCCCTGTACACAGTTTATAAACAATATAGCCATAAAAAAAGATACAGCTATTTCTATGCAAATCTTGAACGTGTGTGCCAATTTGCAAGTCAATCGAAGGATTTTCGCGGCCGATATTGCGGTACATACAAATTCTTACTATAGGCCGTAATGATAAGAAACTCTTTGGCATGTCCCTATACACGAATGACAAATGGAATACACACCTAACACTATACAGCTATTTCTGTTGAGCTCATGAACATGTGTACCAAATTGCCAGTGAATAGTGTGATTTTTGCGGCCACTATCGTAGTACAAACAAATTCTTCCCGTAGGCCGTAATGATAAGAAAAACTCTGGCGTGTCCCTATACACGAACCATTGGCGGTTCGTGAACCGAAAATAAGTGAAGAGCTCAAAAATATCATTTAAGTATTTTTAATGCATAATTTTTATTAAGCATGGTCTTAACTATAATTAACTAAAAATACTTATTTAAATGTAAATTTATATTCTGTAAATGAATGTAGTGTAAAATACAGTGTGCCTCTTCACCTGTTTTCGTTGCACGAGCCGCCAATGACACGAACTACAAATGGAATTCACACCCAAAACTAACAGCTGATTTCGCGGTGATCATGAACATGTGTACATATATTCATGTCAATAGTGAGATTTTTGCGGCCGCTATCGCGCGACAGACACACAGACAAACAGACGGAACCCAAAACCTTTTTTGAGTCTCAACAGAGAGCCTCCAATGACGTTTCGGAAAAAACTTTAAAAGTGCCTGTTTAGTTAATGAGCAAAAATTGAAGTTTCAAACTTTAAGCAATAACTTTAATTTAAAAATGTATTTTCATAAAATGTTAAATATATATATATATATATCATAATAAAAATAATCTGGTGTGTCACTCACACGACTTTCTCTTACCCTGAAATTTAATACTATAAATACAGGTTGGAGAATAAGAGGTAAGATAACGATGTTATGTAAACCTATGTTAAACAATTCAAATTAGGCTTCGGAAGAGTTTTATATGATAATTAATTCTTTGTGAGGGGGGCTACCGCCCCCTCAGTCCCCCTTTTCATTAATGCACCTAGATTTACATAAAATTTTATTCGGTTATTAAGAAATAACTCTGTTTTTAAAAAATAATTTATTAAAATTATTGTTTAAAAAAGTTATATTTTATGATAATGCAGATGATTTCCATATTAGAGAAGTAGTATAACTCTAAATATCCATAAAAAAAAGTCCATTTTATTCTCAATATAAAAATAATAATAATAATAATAATAATAATAATGATGATTTTTTTTCTAAGTTTTTTTTTTTTTTTTTTTTTTTTTTTTTTTAAGTGAAAAAAATCGATAACTTTGTTTTAAATTATCGCAGATCGATGGTTCAAACATTCGTTTTAAAGGTATGGGCGCGAGCTCTTTTGAAAGATACCCATCATGAAAATTTACTTCCCTCGAGGGGGGACATCCCCCCAAGAGGGGAGGCGAGGCTCCTACATACACAATTTTTTTCCCAGTTCACTATCTCTATTACAATATACTAGCAGGCTACGCCCGCTTCGCTGGCCACTATATTTAAACGAATCTCCAAAAGAATTGGATCATTATTTATTTTTCACATCACATTATAAATAAAAACTAAAATAATTACATTGGAATCGCTCTAGACCTCGCATCGGGTACTCGCTGACTACGGCAGCTCTTTCTCTGCCCGCACTGTATCGGGAGCAGGTTCCCACTGCCTGCAGAAATATCTTTCCTATGTGTTTCAATGTGGGTATTTATTGACGATAAGTGGGTCTGCCATTATTTAAGAACTACGATTTTAAAGATAACTGTATCTCAGCGTCTATTAAATATTTTAGTTTTTGAACCAAGTATTTTATTGCTCATGCTATTTATACTGTGTTACAATTTGATTTCGACCAATGTAATGAAATATTGGGAGTACAAATTAATTCGGTCCGTTTTTTTTCGTTAAAAAAACATTTTATTTATTATCAAAATGAAAAAACATGTTATTCAAAGTATTGTCCATCGGTAGCCACAACTTTTGTCCACCTTTCTGGCAATTTTCGGATTCCATCTCTGAAAAATGAGTCCTCTCTGGACGCAAACCATGAATCGAGCCATTCTTGAATTTCTTCGAAAGAAGTGAAGCGGTGTCCAGCCAAATCGTGATGCATCCGTCGGAACAACCAATAATCAGAAGGAGCAAGGTCTGGCGAATACGGCGGGTGGGGTAGGACCTCCCATTTCAACGTTTCCAAGTAATTTTTAACGACAATTGCCACATGGGGCCATCAACGTCGCGCGGTTTCAACTCGTATGGGACCCAATTTCCTTGCTTTTGAACCATTCCCATTTTTTTAAGCGCACGGAAATTGCTTGCTGAGTGACTCCCAACGATCCTGCAAGCTCTTGTTGCGTTTGGCACGGATCTTGATCGAGCAATTCCTCCAATTCGGCGTCTTCGAACTTTTTCTTCTGGCCCGGGCGCTCATTGTCTTCGACACTAAAATCACCATTTTTGAAGCGTCGAAACCACTCTCTACATGATTTATCAGATGGCGCAGATTCACCATAAACTTCCACAAGCGATCGATGCGCTTCAGCGGCACTTTTCTTCCAATTAAAAAAGAAAATCAAAACTTCCCGCAAATGTTCTTTCTTTAGCACAAAACTCGACATATTGAATGCTCAAAAAACCAATGTTGCTGTATAAAATTCGAAGCTTCGTTGACTGAATATGGTTGACAAAGGTCAAACCTTTCTAACAATGCCAAAAACATCTATCATTATTCAGTAAACAAATCAGCCAGAGCCATCTATTGAAAACGGACCGAATTAATTTGTACTCCCAATAAAATAAAAAGTAGATTTATTTTAGAAGGAATTAAATACATAAAAAACAAATAAATTCCAATCAGTTTAATCCTTTTTGCTATATACTACCATTATTTCCTGACAAATACTATAAATTAGGAAAAAAAACTTTTAAAGAAATTAAATTAACAAATGAAAAATAATTGTTGTTATACTACAAAAATTATACATAAACATAACTGTTATAAATACGTTTTTAAATTTTTAATTTAATATATTTAATTTTTTCTACTGCATTACCATTTTATTTTCAATAAATATAATAAATTAAAAAGAGAAAAAAGATTCGCCCTCAAATAAATGTATTAAATAAAAAATAAATTGCATAATATAGCCGTTGCTAAGATACGCAGACGATTACAATCGAAGAATAAATTCATGAAAAATGAAACATAAAAGCCAATGTTTAAAATCGAAAAAACATTAATTTAAAAAATTCAGATTCGAAATTCAAAAAAATCTCGATGAGGTGCACACCTGCAGGGTCCCAGGTACCTATATACCAAATTTGGAAGCTCTGCGATCAGTAGTGTGTAGCATTGTTCATGTTTAGATAAATGTATTTATTTTCCTGTTGGAAAAAAAAAAATAAACTAGTATTTTTTTTTTTTTTTTTTTTTTTTTTTTTTTGCAACAATAAAATTACGGATTAAATTTAAATGACTAATTTTTTGCTATTATTAGCTTATTATTTTCATATTTTTATTAATTAAAAGAAAACTAAACAGAAATTCGAAATTCTGACTTCGATGTGCACAATGATCCTTCGGGGGGCACCCTTTGTGTTAAATCTCGTGACTGTCCGAGCTGTACCGTTTTCGAGAACAGTGAAATATATATACAAATATTGCTCACTTAATAGTAAAAGATATATATATATTCGTTTCATTTGGTTTAGTGCAGTCTATAGACGTTAAACTCTACTTACTTGCAATTTCCCCCATCGACGTAATGTATTAGAATTCTCTTGATTGTCCCTGTAGACGAACCATTTGCCTGATATTAACAAAAAGCTTAGTGTAGCATCTATATATGATACACCTTTAGAATACCAAGTTTGGAATGCCTGCTATTATTTGTTCTTGGGATATGCTGATAACAGACAGGCACACGCACACAGACACACAGACCATTTGCTAAAAACATGATTTTCGTATTCAGGGGACCACAAAACGTGTAAATATAACAAAATCTCGCGTTCGAAAATTTGACCCAAAAACAATACTTTCTCTACCTTATGGGTAAGAGAAAGTAAAAAAAATTATTATTATTAAAATAAAATAAAAAAATGATTATTTAATTGCTAAATAAGTTATTATTTTTAGTATAACTCGGAAAGTGTCAATATCATGACATTTTTCTAGGCATAATTAACATGAAATTATGAAATGCAATTATGTTATCTACAGAGATTTTTTTTTTTTTTTTTTTTTGCTATGAAAAAACATTTCGTGCACACTAAATATATATAAATGTTTATTCAAATATACATCCTTTTAAATAAAAAATAGCCGTTTATTATAGAAAATACGTTATCATGTATTACTTTTCCGAAATAATCTACAATATATGTTCATTTTATTGTTGCTAAGAAACGTAATTGTTATTCAAACTAATAATTAACTAATACAGTAACAGTTATTTCTTGTAACTATAGAGTTTATTTATTTTTATATTATTATTATTTACTAGTATATAACCCCGTCAAAAATGACGGAATGTGAACGATAAATCTTGAAAACAATGTTTAGATCATGAAGATTACCACATGCTCATTCAATTGTATTTTCAATTTTTGTTTATAAATCAAATGTGTTTCGATATTTTCTAATTTTCGTTCTGAAATTAAAAAAATTCTACCCGATCAATAATTCTGAATGACAATAAAAAAACTGCTGGTGGACAAAAAATATAGGCCCGAAAACACAACAGCAACAACACATCCCAGTGTTCCGTTAAGTGCTCTATTTAAAGCCCTCATAATAAGAATAATCTAGTGTGTCACTCACACGACTTTCTCTTACCCTGAAATTTAATGCTATAAGTACAGGTTGGAGATTAAGAGGTAAGATAACGTGTACTGTTATGTAAACCTATGTTAAACAATTCAAATAAGGGTTCGGAAGAGTTTTATATGATAATTAGTTCTGCCCCCCCTCAACCCCCCGTTTCATTAATGCACCTACATTTATATAGAATTTAATTCGGTTATTAAAAAATAATTCAGTTAAAAAAAAATAATTTATTGAAATTATTATTTTAAAAAGTTATCTTGTATGATAATACAGACGATTTCCATATTAGAGAAATAGTATAACACTAAATATCCAAAAAAAAGTTGAATTTATTCTCAATATTAAAGTAAAAAAAAAAAAAAAAAAAAAAAAATGTTAAAAATGAAAGAAATCAATAACTTTATTTTAAATTATCGTAGATCGATGGTTCAATCATTCGTTTTAAAGGTATTGGCGAGATCTTTTGAAAGATACCCATCATGAAAATTTACTCCACTCGAGGGAGGACATCTACCCCAGGGGGTGAGGCGAGGCTCCTACATACACAAAAAAATTTTCCCAGTTTACTATCTCTATTACAAAAAATATGTATTCGTTTCATTTGGTTTACTGCAGTCTATAGATGTTAAATTATACTTACCTGCAATTTCCCCCATAGACGTAATGTATTTGAATACTTTTGAATGCCCCTGTACACGAACCATTTGCTTCATCTTAACGAAAAGCTTACTGTAGCATCCCTATATGATACACATTTAGAATACCGAGTTTGGAATTTCTGCTACTATTTGTTCTTGAGATATGCTGATAACAGACACACAGACAGACACAGAGACCATTCGCTAAAAACGTGATTTTCGTATTCAGGGGACCTCAGAACATGTATAACAAAAACTCACGTTCGAAAATTTGACCCTAAAACAATACCTTCTCGACACTATGGGTAAGAGGAAGTAAATAACGATTCACTTCATTTTACCAAAATACATTTTTTTAAGACTATCGAAGATCCTGTTTCCAAATATGTAAGCGAAGTGTGACGTCACTGACCGTCCCGTGGATGCAAGAAATGATTCCCTATGTTAATCGTCCATTGTATTTTTTGTAAAAAATTATTAAAAATCGAGAAAAATTATTTTCCGATTTTAATACCTGTATTTGGGTATAGGTATGATATCGTATTCATCTGTTAGATTGAGTTATTTTGCTGTCAAATTGACAAAATTTTAAATTTCAAAACTGTGTCATCTTTGGCGTTTTTTGTATTTGGCGATTAAAAACATACTACGAAAATATACATGCCAGGTGTTTATTCTCGTAATATGTATTGTACGATATATTGTTTCATATAATTCAGTTAAAATAACCATGATTTTTGAAAGGAATGAAATATGTTCGCCAAATAATTTGGCGATATATTTTTTCCGCCAAGGATGACAGATATATTAAATCTATTCCGCTGCAACATATGAGTATCTTATATCAGACACTTTATTTAAACATTTGAAAACAAATTTGACTTCAAATTATTAATATATATAATGATCCTCATCTGTCATGAACGAATCCGGTTAGTATCGCTTCAAAACAGAAACATTTGGCAGCCATTTTTTTTTCCGTTTGTTTAATTCAACTTGGGAAACATACATATCATTTTCATACATGTTTTGTATCGCACATATTCTTATTTCCTATAAAACCTTGAAAAACTATTCAATTGTAATGTTTAAATGTCTGAATTAAGTATAACGGATCACTAGCTATTATAAACATGAACCTATAAATAGAATTATGTAACTTCATGATTATAAACAAAGCAAGACCAAATAAAAACAAACCAAAACTGTTGCCATTCAGAAAATACAAATTCCAAATGGACAACTTTTTAATTCCGAATGAACGACTCTTTGACTGTTTCATTAAAAAAACGCTTAAAATATTTCTAAAACATATTAAAGCCTTAAAAATCTTAAAATATTTGTAAAAACGCATTAAAGCCTTTAAATATTTTTAAAAAACTTTATTATTTGTTTACATTGCAAGGTATGATTGGCGCCGAGTTTAGTACGTAAATGCCGCCAGTTGATTTTAGTTTTGAAATTAGTGTAAAATGATAGTTGGGATAGAATGTTTGATTGGGCAAGTAAAAGTCACCAGTTGAAATGAGTATTGAAATTAGAGTTGTCTAATGTGATAATGTCGAGTCAAGTTAAAATGTTCGGTTAAGAATGAGAAAGTCCCTAGCTGGATCCTGGATATTTTGGCGATGTTGAGGGTAAGATAGCTGGTTGGAGGTATCGAGTAGAGGTGAATTTGGGTTAGCATGGAGTGTCTGTAGTTATTGGATAGTTAGTTAGAAAATTTGAAAACAGGATCTACGATAGTCTTAAAAAAAAGTATTTTGGTAAAATGAAGTGAATCGTTTTTTCTTATTATGAGGACTTTAAATACTAAGGCTCCTATATATACGAGCTGGCGCATCAGGCATTTTGTTGCCTTAGGGTTGCTACATGTACCCAGTGCGTTTCTCTGATAAACAAACGACAAACATTTTTTTTTTTTTTTATCGTCTTACGTTACTTTAGAGTAACTTGTTTTATTATATTTCATAATTTTAGCTAAGCAAACTATGATATGGAAGTTTGTTTAGCGATAAACTGCTACAATCATTCAAGAAGTGAATATAAAGTGTTCTCAGACCTTCTATTACTGTGTATTTAAGTTTTAGCGACATTTTGTAAAAGAAACAGCAACTGCCCTAATAACACATCTTACCCCAGTGCATCCATAGGATATCCTCAGAATAAAATGACATCCTGAGAATGTACTGTGAAAAAAAATGTGTTTTTAGGAATATTATTGTTGCTTATTGCTCTTATCTTGACCGGATTAGCTTCAGATGAAGATTTCTTAAAATCATTAGGGAAGCGATAAGGACGCCAAGAGGGAATGCTGTCCTCTTCGGAGGCAAAAAAAATGGCGGTGATGCGCCGGCCTATTATTTTTTTTAGGGGCTCTATTAAATACGCAAGCGAAGTGATGACGTCACTGGCCGTTCGTGGATACAAGAAAAATATTTCCTATATGAAACGCCCAATGGATTTTTCGTAAAAAATTATTAAAAATCGAGGGAAATTATTTCCCGATTTTAATCCCCATATTTAGGTTTAGATATGTATTAGTTATCATGTGCATGCGTTAGAATAAGTTGTTTTTGTTCTAAAATTGATAAAATTTGAATTTTAAATTTCAAAACTCTAGATTTAAAAAAAAAAAAAAAAAAAAAAAAAAAAAAACTTCCATATTCCATTGAAAACATAAACATTTTTTTCAAAGGATGATATTACACAATAAATATCCAACTAATATACTAATTAAAAGGAAAATGATAAATATTCTATCATAATTTGAAGTGAAATTTGTTTTCAAATGTCTAAATAAAGTATCTGATATAAGATACTAATATGTTGCAGCGGAATAGATTTGATATCGGTCATCCTTTGCAGAAAATATATATATACTAGCGAGCTTCGCCCGCTAGCGGGTCAGTATTTTCAAATGAATCACTAAAATTAATGAATCACTAACAGTAACTTTTAGTGTTAAGAAAAGAAATTAAAAAAAAAAAAAATCATTTCTGATTGGGTAAAAAGTCGGCCCGGGTCCCCACTGCCTTCGGCATCGCTGCACCGTGCGCGCTGTATGCGCGTATTCCTTACCTGACCCTACGTGCCCCCCCCTCAAAAAAAATAATTTCTGATCGGGTAAAAACTCACACCGGGTCCCCACTGCCTTCGGCAGCGCAAACCCATGCGCGCTGCGCGCGCACGTGTGAGGGCATACGTGCGCTGCGCGCACATATTCCTTCTCAAATCAAATTTTTATTAAGAAAAGAAAAGAAAAAAAATCATTTTTCATCGGGTACAAAGTCGGACCGGGTCCTCACTGCCTACGGCAGCGCAGTCCCGTGCGCGCTAGGGAATACACGCGCTGCGCGCGCGTATTCCTTCCCTGACCCTTCGTGCCCCCCAAAAAAATCATTTCTGATCGGGTTAAAACTCACACCGTGTTCCCACTGCTTTCAGCAGACCCATAAGCGCTTGGCACGCACGTGTAAAGATATACGCGCGCTACGCGCACATATTCCTTCTCAAATCAAATTTTTATTCTTAAGAAAAGAAAATGAAAAAAAAAATCATTTCTCATCGGTTAAAATGTCGGACCGGGTCCCCACTGCCTTCGGCAGCGCTGTCCCGTGCGCGAGGTGCAAGCCTATATCTTCCCCACCCTTTCAGCCCTTCCTAATTAACCTACATATACCAATTTTGAACGGTCTAACTGAATTAGCTGAGATGCAAAAGAAAACCGAATCAGGACACCTCAAAACGTGCAAATCTGGTTAAAATTTTCGATAATATAAAAGTACTTTTCGAATGATGTACTAAAAATAATTTAATCATAGTTAGAATTTGAAATACGCGTATTATAATAACATTTAATTTGCAATTAAATTGTACATTTTTTATTTAGTCTCGAAACCCGATGATATTTAAACTGCAACTTCGTCTTGTGATGTTAAAAGTTTGTAGCAAGATTGAAATAATTTTGAAGAAAATTGAAGCATTTTGAAATTTGCAATTTTTATTTCCAGTACAAAATCAGTAAAGCAGGAAGTAAAATCTATTTATTCTTTCGCCCGGCGCCATGGTAACCGAAATACGTCTATTGCGAAATTAATAAAACTCTTGTGATTTGTTGCCACCTTTTTTTCATACTTTAGTTAATTTTAAAAAATCTATTTGCCCTATCGATAAGCTATTTAAACCATCGGATTCAGAAAAATCGGACCTTTCATTTGATATCTTATTTGTAACGATACGACTGATATTTCTAATTTATTTTCCACTTTTTCCGTAAAAATGTCGCTTTTTAAGCATTTAATCATGAATTCTGGGTCATTTTTCGGTAGATATGGGTCGACGTTTTAATTAATATCTCCGCTATTTAGGGTCGCATCGCTTAGCGAATTATCGCGATGTCGAGATGAAGAAATTCTGCGTCTGTCGACACCGGTTTCGAAAGGCTGCGACCATTAGCACCGGAGCTTTAGCGGTCACAACGCATTTCTCACAGACAGACAGACAGACAGACAGACAGACAGACAGACAGAAAGACAGACAGACAGACAGAAAGACAGACAGACAGACAGACGTGCACAGATTTTAATAATATAAGGAGATATATATATATATATCGCCAAATTATCTGGCGAATGTAATTTAATTCCTTTCAAAAATCATTGTTATTTTAAAAATTAATATTAAGAGAGTAAGGAATAATATGAAACAATATTTCGCACAACACATATTACGAAAATATACATCTGGCATGTATGTTTTCGTAGTACGTTTTTGATCACCAAATACAAAAACGCCGAGGACAACAGAGTTTTGAAATTTAAATTAAAATTTTGTCAATTTGACAGCAAAATAACTCAATCTAACATATGCACATGATAACTAATACATATATATACCCAAATATGGGGATTAAAATCAGGAAATAATTTTCCTCGATTTTTAATAATTTTTTACAAAAAATCCAATGGGCGATTAACATAGGAAATCATTTTCTTACATACACGGACGGTCAGTGACGTCACACTTCGCTTGCGTATAGAGCACTTAATGGAACACTGGGATGTGTTGTTCCTGTTGTGTTGTCGGGCCTATATTTTTTGTCAACCAGCAGTTTTTTTATTGTCATTCATATTTATTGATCGGGTAAAATTTTTGAAGTGAAAACTTTTTTAGGCGCGTTGAGCACTTTTGGGTGAACAAAAATCGTTGAACTCCCGTCATCGTCAGCTAACGCTTTCCATTTGAAGTGAAAACTTTTGGGTGAAGAAATATCATTGAATTCGCGTCATCGTCAGCAAACGCTTTCCATCCTTGTATGATACAAATAATGTATCACACAATTAACTTGCTAATGTGAAGTTGTTATAATTATATACTGTATATTGTTTTAAAACCTGGTGCGGCGTTACACGACTTCTCTCATCTCCGGGCACTGTCTCTATTGCAGTTAGACCTCACAATACCGTGAGAAAGCCCAAAGCTGCCATTTTTCTTACGTTTTCACAATCTGGTGCGGCTCTACACGACTTCTCTCATATCCGGACACTGTCTCTTAAAGATTGCAGCCGGAAACGTTGCAGTTAGGCTTCACAGAACCGTGAGAAAGACCAAAGCCTCCATTTTTCTCACGTTTTTACAATCTGGTGCGGCTCTACACGACTTCTTTCATCTCCGGACACTGTCTCTATTGCAGTTAGACCTCACAAAACCGTGAGAAAGGCTAAAGCCGCCATTTTTCTCACGTTTTTACAATCTGGTGCGGCTCAACACGACTTCACTTAACTCCGGACACTGTCTCTTAACGATTGCATCCGGAATCGTTGCAGTTAGACTTCACAGAACCATGAGAAAGACCAAAGCCGCCATTTTTCTCACGTTTTTACAATCTGGTGCGGCTCTACACGACTTCTTTCATCTCCGGACACTGTCTCTATTGCAGTTAGACCTCACAAAACCGTGAGAAAGGCTAAAGCCGCCATTTTTCTCACGTTTTTACAATCTGGTGCGGCTCAACACGACTTCACTTAACTCCGGACACTGTCTCTTAACGATTGCATCCGGAATCGTTGCAGTTAGACTTCACAGAACCATGAGAAAGACCAAAGCCGCCATTTTTCTCACGTTTTTAAAATCTGGTGCGGTTCTATACGACTTCTCCAGAGCTTCCAACCTAATCCGGCAAATTGTTAGTACCGCCCCTTTTTCTTCACCACTTAATTTTTAGAGTATTTTTCTTCTTAATTCATTGTAGATACATTTGAAGAGAATTTCTCTAAAAATTAAGTGGTGTAGAAAAAGAGGCGGTACTAACAATTTGCCGGATTAGGTTGGCAGCTCTGCTTCTTTCATCTCCGGACACTGTCTCTTAAAGATTGCAGCCGAAAACGTTGCAATTACACCTCACAGAACCGTGATAAAGGCCAAAGCCTCCATTTTTCTCACGTTTTTACAATTTGGTGCGGCTCTACACGACTTCTCTCATCTCCGGACACTGTCTCTTACAGATTGCAGCCGGAAACGTTCCAGTTAGACCTCACAAAACCCAGGGATGGAACACGGGCGCAGAATTCATACCGGAATCTGTTTACGAAATTTCTGTCCTTATAATATCGTTCATTTAAGAAGTAGAAAATTTTCTTACATCGATAATGGTATGAATCCTGCGCCCGTGTTCCATCCCTGCAAAACCATGATAAAGGCCAAAGTTGCAATTTTTCTCACGTTTTTACAATCTGGTGTGGCTCTACACGACTTCTCTAGTCTCCGGACACTGTCTCTATTACAGTTAGACCTCACAAAGAACGAAAATTATAAAATATAGAAACACATTTGATTTATAAACAAAAATTGAAAACACATTTAAATGATCACGTGGTAACCATCATGATCTAAACATTGTTTTCAAGATTTATCGTTCACATTCCGTCATTTTTGATGGGGTTATATACTAGTGATAGAATATTTATCATTTTCCTTTTAATTAGTATATTAGTTGGATATTTATTGTGTAAATATCATCCTTTGAAATGAAATGTTTATGTTTTCAATCAAATATTGAAAACATGTTTGCTATTTTATTTTTCTAAAGTTTTGAAATTTAAAATTTAAATTTTATCAATTTTACAGCAAAAACAACTTAATCTAACGCACGCACACGATAACTAATACCGAAAATATGGGAATTAAAATCTGGAAATAATTTTCCTCAATTTTTAATAATTTTTTACAAAAAATCCAATGGGCGATTAACATTGGAAATCTTTTTCTTGCATCCACTGACGCCCAGTGCCGTCATCACTTTGCTTGCGTATTTTCTAACTAACTATCTAATAATTACAGACACTCCATGCTAACCCAAATTCACCTCTACTCTATACTCCCAACCAGCTATCTCACCCACAACATCGCCAAAATATCCAGGATCCAGCTAGGGACTTTCTCATTCTCAACCGAACATTTTATCTTGACTCGACATTATCACCTTAGACTTCCCTACTTTCAATACTCATTTCAACTGGTGACCTTTACTTGCCCAACCAAACATTCTATCCCAACTATAACTTTACATTAATTTCAAAACTAAAATCAACTGGCGACATTTACGTACTGAACTCGACGCCAATCATACCGTACTATGTAAACAAATAATGAAGCTTGATAAAAATATTTAAAGACTTTAATGTGTTTTTACAAGTATATTTTAAGATTTTTAAGGTTTTAGAAATATTTTAAGCGTTTTTTTTTTTTTTTATGAAACAGTCAAAGAGTCGTTCATTCGCAATTAAAGAGTTGTCCATTTGGAATTTGTATTTTCTGAATGGCAACAAATTATGTTTGTTTTTATTTGGCATTGCGTTGTTTATAATCATGAAGTTACATAATTCTATTTATAGGTTCATGTTTAGAATAGCCAGTGATCCGTTATATTTAATTAAACATTTAAACATTACAATTGAATAGTTTTTCAAGGTTTTAAAGGGAATAAATAACAATATGTGTGATACAAAACATGTATGAAAATGATATGTATGTTTTCGTAAGTTGAATTGAACAAATGGGGAAAAAAAAAATGGCTGCCAAAAGTCTCTGTTTTGAAGCGGTGTAAACCGGAATCGTGAATGACAGATGAGTGTCATTATATATATTAATTTTTATTTATTTATTTTTTTTTATGTTTAGGTAACACTATGTATCAATTCTATTTTTAAACTAAAAGTTGACGCATTTTGAAAGAATTCTGAAAAATCCGATCATTTTTCTGTGAGACTTCGTTTTATTCGACTTGTGCTGACAATAGTGAATGCATAGGATATGTGCACCAGTGGTTGACACATTTATAGCAATCTTTGATGCTTTTAATGCTCTAGTCATCAGAAAATATTTTTAAAAATCTTAAGTTAATATATATGGTATGAAAGACATTCAGAACCACATATATATTAAAATATATACATTTGTTAACAATTATTATTATTTTTTAATGAATTTTTGACACCCACTCAATCTTCCAGTAATTCACACTGCCAGTTTTTTTTAATAGTAATTGGCACCCTATTTTCCAGTGTTTGACACTGCTAGTTATTCATTTTACCAGTTATTAACACCCTATGCTCCTGTGTTTGGCATAAAATGTTAAAATTCTTATATGTAAAATATATGATTTTATTATTTTTCTTATTTATTAATTATTTCGGGATAGATGTCAATAACTGGAGCATGTCAATCACTGGAGCACTTACCCTATGACAGAAAGTGTAATTGTACAATTAGAAGATTTTTTTTCGCTTCGCTAGTTACAACATCTTAATAATTTTTCAAATGATAATACTAATAGTAATAACTATTTTACGTCACTTTATAAGTAATAATAATAGTAAAATAAATATATTAAAATCACACAAAATCTTGCTTTGAGTCCCTGCAGTGTTCGGCAGTGTCTTTTCCGTCACATTTTGTCGTATCCAAGACTCCAATGCCATTTTAACATCTACTTCAATTTTGGATATTATCGGATGACGTATGACGCTGCTTCGATTTTATAAATAATTATACCTCAGTATCTATTGAACATATTAGTTTTGGCCCCATCTATTAGAAAGACATAATAATAATATTTTTAGTAGTAAATAAAATAGTAAATAGTAAATAGTTTTTTTTCCTCGCTCTGGTATAAGTAAAATAAAATTATAATTGTATTAATACTTTTTTATATTAAAATATTATAAACTTATCTGTTACGAATTTTAATTAACTTAAAAACTTAATACGATTAACTACTTTATTGCATTACCAATTGATCACGATAGAAGAAAAATTTAAAATAAATCCCTTTTAAAGGAATATTTCTCTCTATATATAAACAATTCTTTTGAAACTGTAACGATTTTAAATGAAATATCACATAGCATTCGATTAAAAAAAAAAAAATATATATATATATATATATATGATATCGGTTTTTTTTAAAGAGATATCACCAGATTAAGAAAAAAAAAAAAAAAAAAAAAAAAAGCCTTAAAAAAAAAAAAAAAAAAAAAAAAAAAAAAAAAATCGTGATTTTCTCTAAACTATTTTTAATCACATGACATACTATGAAATAAGGAAAAACAGGTAGTACTGTAACCGTTGCTACAGAGCGCATACGACTAAAATGAGAAAATAATGGAATTTCAATAAAATTATAGATAATATAATAAAAATTATACAGACACGACATTATTTCATTTTTTAAAACATGAAAATCTGACATTGACAGATTTTAATTTAGTGCCAGAGGCCTACTGCTAAACTTGTTAATATCGACAAATTCTTCTTTAGTTAATTCGTGACGATCTAAATTCCGTGATAAAGTTTTCATTAAATCAAACCAATGTGTTTCAGCTGCAGATACTGTAACAAATAACGATGGAAGTCCAAACTGTCTTATAGCCGCAAAACAAAGTTTTTTCTCTTTTTCCGAATGAGGGGGAGGTGTGCCTTGGTGGGGACTCATGTCAAAGGTGTGCGTTGGGGGGGGGACTCATGTCAAAGTTGTACCTTGGGGGGGGGAGACTCATGTCAAAATTGTGCCTTGGGGGGACTCATGTCAAAGTTGGGCCTGGGGGGAGACTCACGTCAAAGTTGTGCCTTGGGGGGGACTCATGTCAAAGTTGTGCCTTGGGGGGGACTCATGTCAAAGTTGGGCCTGGGGGGTACTCATGTCAAAGTTGGGCCTGGGGGGGACTCATGTCAAAGTTGTGCCTTAGGGGGGACTCATGTCAATGTTGTACCTTGGGGGGGGGGGACTCATGTCAAAGTTGTGCCTTGGGAGAATTTTTTATATTTTTTAAAAACTTGTAACCTTCGTTATGAGTAATCAAATTATCTACAAAATCTTCATTCAATAAACTGACTGAAATAGGCCCTTAGCACTAATAAGAGTGACGTATAAAAATTCGACAACGCTGTACCGACTGAAATAGGTCTCTAGCACTAAAAACAGAAAACAAACGGATAAAATTTTAAAAGAAAAAAAAAAACGATTTAAAAAATTGAAATGCAAAAATAGTAAAATTCAAAAAGTATTGTCACGTCATTTTTACCTTTTTACCAAAAGTTTTTAACAAGTGTAAGTTTAATTTTTCGTAAAATTATGTTTCAGTTTTATTATTCTCATGTAAATAAATCTACTTCTTTTTATATAAAGAAAACAAGAACAGAAAATCATGCGATTCGTATAGTTCATTAACAATTTACAACAGTACGAACTCGCAGCATTGTTTAAATTTCAATGTATAAACGAAAAAATCAATTCCATTTATTTCCAGTTGTAGACTTTAATGTATCTGAATATTTTAGTGTGTTCCTGCAAATTTTAACGTTAAACCTACAGTATCTATTGAAAACTTGAAAACAATAAATGCTATTTATGCGGTGTGAAATTACTTAAATATAATTTATGAAAATGCTTCTCTTAAAACACAATATATCGGCATACATTTGAATGTCACTGTACACAAACCAGATGTGGTATTTGCATCATTTTAATTAAGAAAATGTCCTAATGAACTGGAATAAGGTACATCATTATAATTACATAGAGGATGTACAATGTTGGTCAAATTATTAGTTTTTTATTTTATTTTATTTTATCTCTGTTGTAATTTAAAACAACAGTAGTAATAAAACCAAGAGAGTTATTTTGAGCAATCACTTCTTCAAGGGCAGGAATGATTGCACACATGGGTCGGAGAGATTGCGCTTAGTTGTAACTAATATCACATTATCAATAATAGTAATTCATTTAAATGACATTTTTATAAGTTATTTGTAAGCAAATAGTTTTGCGTTGGGTTGTGTTGGTTGGTTGGTTGGGTTTTTATGTCGCACTAGTGCTGCGTAATGGGCAATTGGCGACGGTCTGGGACCCACCCCTATAGGTGGTCTGGAGACATGCCATTACAATTTTGATCCTTCACAGAAGGGATAGTTTTGCATTGGCAGTGGACATTTCAATTCAATAATAAAAAAATAAAAAAAATCGGAAAAATAAATGAAATTTAAAAAGAACTACAAAAATTAATTTAAAGAAAAAATATTAAAGAAAAAGAAAAAATACAAAAATTAGATAAAGAGCAAGACCAGAAAATAACATTAAGTTACTAGTTAATACGTTTAACTTAAAATTAGTACATTACCTTTTAAGCTAGGATGGTTTCTTGTTTGCGGACCGAATCTGTCGTTGTCCACAATCATTGCACATATTATTGTACATGTAAAGTTATTGTGCAACTACCTGACATAAGTGAAACTGTTAGAGACGGTATATCCGTCTCGAACAGGCATTTCTGAAAAAAAAAAAAGTTAGCACACCATTTGTGCAATGACACGGAACTAGTCCCGCCTATTTTTAAAAGCAGAAGACGCCCGCCATTTACTATTTATTAATTTTTTTCTTACTCAAAATCCCTTTCGTTTCAAATTACTTTATGCTTTAAAATACTTTACGTCCATTTTATTTATTTTATTTTATTGAAATTTAGACGATTACATTCCTTAAAAAGAAGACTAAGTAAGCTGATATTTTTTTGCGTGCATTTAGTTTTATCTCTTCCATTTAAGCAGCCGACAGCTGCACAAAACTTGAGCACCATACTGGAAAGTATTGCAAAACTAAATAGCATTTAAATCGTTTGCGATAAATTTCTCATAGGCTAACAGCATTCTAGAGGCAAATCCCACCAGAGGTGTGGCTTTTGTGTCGATTGTGCCATTCCTGAATAATGTTCAATTATGATTCTGTGGATAGTCTCCATAAAGATTGTGCGCCGTCTTGAACGGTTTGAACTAGTCCAAACACTTGTCGAAGTTAGGTTTTGGTATAGTCCCAGGCAATGAACAAACTCGTCGTCATTGTCTTGTTATCACCAATAACCTTCGAAATATCTGTTAGTATAGAATTTTAAATGCGCAATCTCTCATAACCCATTTTGGTAAGAGAGATTGCGCAGTGTTTTATTAAATAATTACTCACCTTTAGAGGAAATTGTGGTGCTTATACCGTTAGTCTAAGTCAGTAGGTTATTAGAAACTGTTTAATTAAAAATATTTTGTACAAATACCATTGTATTGAAATTCTTAAAAAGGCTTATGAAAATTCTAGCAATTATTTTCGAGAATGAGACAAAATAACCACGTTTTACCTTAAACTCTTGAAGCAATTAATATGCAAATTCAAGTCGGCACTTCACTATTGATGTTGTACAACCACCTAAAATTTCAACGCGCCAACTCTACTCTTTCGCTCCGATCCCCTATGTGCGCAATATCTCCAGCAGCGTGATCTCTCCTATCTTTACCTGATATATGTATGTGTATGTATATATATATATATATATATATATATATATATATACGGAATAAATAAAAATAATTTGTTGAATAATGAGTGAGGAAATTGCGACGGTGAAGTTCCTTATCTGCAAATCCACTAGTATGTATATTTTTAGAGGGTATAGTTGATATCATTATTATCACTGAGCCGGATTTTTTAATATGATTATTAAATACATGGTATACTTTATATTTAACGGGTGTAATGATCCTTGAATATATTATAAAAAATGCAACAAATTAAAATTTTTCATTATACTCAAATTTATGATTAGTGTTTTACAGATAAAGATTTATGCTACGCGTAAATTTTGGAGAATTTCATATTTTACTGCATATGTAGAAAAGGACCCTTTCGGAGACGCCGAATTTCATATGTAGGTTGGTATCATCTTGACAGTCATACTCACCTCCATTTCTTCCAGGTATTATGATCGATTGTAATCATTGTCAAACTTAAAATAACCCTTTGTTTAAGAAAATGCTTTAAAAGTGCATTAAAATTTAAAAGTTTAATTAACTTTGTTTAATATGTGATAGAGTCAATAAAACTATTAAATTTTGTTGTGCTCGTAGTTAATAAATCTAAAATCAAATATTTACAGAAAAATAAATCTTCGTGCACGCAAAATAAGTCATCTATTAAAATCAGAGAAAAACGATTTAAGTTCAATTAGATTTTAAATTATTCAAAGCTTGTTCGTTTTTTGTTTCACCTAAACAGCATTAGAAATCTAAGTATTCGTATCAGATTTTTTCATCTAGTTTCTATCTAATTTTAATGCTGCGATAAAAAGCAATTATATTTGATTGTTTTTCAATAATAAAGTAAAGATTTACCTTCCTTCAAAATGACTAATATCGACTTTTTTTTTTTTTTTTTTTTTTTTTTTTTTTTATAGTAATCCTGTGATTTATTTAAATGTCTATTTGTTTATTTTATTTATTATATTTTTTCTGTGAAAACTTCACTTTTTCATCAATCTAATAATCATTTTATTTCGCATGTGATGATGATGTTAAGTGCATTTTTAGAAGGAAAAACATTTCGTTTTTATGGTATGTTGGATTACCATAAGTTACTAACTGAGAGCTCCATTTGCATGGTACTTCTAAATTCTCAGTGACAATAATCATATTTTCTAAATTTATCTTGAAAAAAAAAATATATATATAAATAAATTTGGATATAAACTACTTAAAATGAGCTGTTAATATATATATATATATATATATATAGATAGATAGATATTATTCTTACAATTTTATAATGTGATGGTCATTATATCAAAAAAAAAAAAAAATTGTAGAGAACAGATATTGAAAAAAATCACATAAGCAAGAAGAGAAAACTATATAAATGTAGTATGTTGAATTATTCTTTCATATCAAATACTTCATGCTTTTAAATTAACACACATGAATTCGTATTTATCAGTGAAGTTTATGCATTTACGTATTTATGTTTCTGGATATTATTGAATAACGTTGCTTATCAATATCACGCAGTGCAAGGGTTCATTGAGTACCAATGCACAGAAATTTACCAATAAATGTATATTTTGATTGTTTACAATTACAAATAAAAAATATTTAAAAAATAAATAAATTTTTGTGTTTTAAGCAGCTTGAAAACATTTACATTAAGAATATATTGAGCAAAATTTCGTTCAGAAATATAATGATATAGATTTTCATTAATCAAAACGCAGATTTAAACAAATTCCAGCAAGACATATGGAGCATGTGTGTGCAATCAGAAGTGTTCAGACAATTAATTTCTATTATTGAACATTCTTTTATAACTATTGCGTATATGCTTCATATATCTATATATATTATTACCAAACTTTTAATATAGAATGCAAGAATCTAACACTGCACATTTCTTGAGACAGTAAAACAAAAATTCACTTATATCATTTTTTTGTGATAGTTGTACTAAATATATAAAGCAGAAATTATGGAAGAAAACTGTACACTAGGGGCTTTTACTGTTGCTTCACATTCTATGCCTAAACTAGATGTGTATTCTCTACTGCAAGATGGAAAAATTATTCATGTTTTAGATGCTTTTTTTATACGTATTATTTCAGACGTTTTCCGAGCTCCATATAAAGTAATTACACCTCATGATGGCGAACTTGGTAGGCGCTTAACAGATGGAAACTGGACTGGACTAATTGGTATGGTCAATCGTTCAGATGTCGATTTTGCAGTCGGCCGACTTTTAATAGATGAGGAGAGATTTCATGCTGTTTGTTTTAGTTATCCATATTTGTATTCTGAAGCAACCTTCATAACTAATAAGCTAAAACCATTACCTGCGAAATTAGCTTTGCTATATCCATTTTCCTTTAAATTGTGGATTACAATCATGGTAATAATTTTTTTTATTTCTTTTTTCTTCTTTTTTTTAACAAACAAAAAACAAACGTATGGAAGTATTTTATTTATAATAATCGGAAGTTTGACAGAAAAAGCTGTCCATTTCAAAAATGAGAAATTGAGCTTTAGATTGCTTCTGTTAACATGGCTAGTTTTTTCTTTTATAATTGCCAATTGTTACAAGGCTTTGTTATTATCATTTCTCTCATTTCCTCCACTTACTGGAATTCGAAATATTCAAGATTTGGCTAAAGCTGCAGAACAAAGTTCTGTGAATTGTCATGCAGAGATGGGCAGTATATTTCAGCACAGCTTTCTCGAATCAGAGTTTGACACCTGGAAATCTATCGGAAAGTGCATAAATCGAAACTTAGACGAATCTGCTAAAAATAAAGCGCTTTCCAATGAAGCATATTTCAATATAAAACTTAATCTCATTACATATGAAAGAACATATTTTATCTCAAAAGATTCGTTTTTTAATGTTATGGTTGCTTTGCCAATTTCTAGAAATTTCAGTTGTCGGAATCGTTTGAATAAAGTCATCAAACGTCTTTTTGAAGCAGGTATATTTTTAAAACATCTGAAAGAGGAAACTTTGCAAAAGCAATTTTACCTAAAGCAATTTAATAATAAAGTTGAGGAAAATGCACATAAAGTATTACGAATAACCGATCTTCAAGGTCCTTTTCTAATTTTAATTTTTGGGTTTAGCTTACCATCAGTTACGCTTTTTATTGAGATAGCCATAAATCGCATTACTAATAAAATAAAATAAAATAAAATAAACAAATAAACAAATAAATATCGGTTTGGTTTAGTTGATAAAATTTTACGTAAGAAAAAATGAATTTAAACATTAAAAATCATACAGTTAACAGTAACGAGAGTAAAAATTCCCATACCTTCAGATAACTTGTGCAGGAACAAATTTAATACATATATTTAAACTTTATTTTTTATACTGTAGAATATAAAAACATTAAATTCATAGAAAAATGAACTATAAAAATTAGTAATTTTATAGATATTTAGCAAAGTGCTGCTAGGGTATAATTTCTCGCTTATCCTTCCTCTATCATCCGATTACCAAATTTTAGTTTATTTAACGACTTACAATTAGATAAGTTCCCACCAAAAAAAAAAAAAAAAGCTAGAATAACATAAAATCTATAGAATTTTATGAATATTTATTTATGTTTAACCAATACTGTATTAAAATTGACTGAAAATTAAAATTTAGATAAAAACACTTATAGTTATTTTTTTTTTCTTTTTGAGAGGAATTGAAATTATGTTCATTGTACCGAAGATAACTTTCTGAATTTTCATTATATTTGCTTGAGGATTTCATGTACGTAACTCATTACATTTGGATAAAAAATCATGAAAATGATATTTTGTTAATGTGTGCACATGCGCAATTAAAATTTATTTAGTAAAAAGGCTTTATAAATATATATATATGTTTACATTCTAAGTACAGTATATGTCCAATTAGTGTGTATAGTTTTCTAAAAATAGCTTTGCGTTACATTTAATATACCACATTTTATAATCAAAAAGAACATTTTTTTTTTCAATTAAAAAAAAATAAAAAAATAAATAAACTTTATACATCGTAGAATATATATGTAGTGTCCTACAAATGAAATAGATTATACAGATAACGAGAAGGAGTCTCATAATCACTTGCTCAGCCAGAAAGTATAACAAGTATTACTGTTTACTGAGCGATTCCAAAAATGTTGTTTCTTCTTTAATTTTTTTCTGTTTGTGGAACAAAACTTCTGCTAAACTGTACGAGTTTAGCCATGTTTTCTATATCTCTAAAAATTCAGGATATTTCCTCAAGAACTGCTCTAGATATTTAACAGATTGTCTGATATCAAAAGCGCCTGGTCATTTATGGAAAGATAGTCTACATACCAACCATTTGAGGAAGAATACAATGTACAATATATGAAACGATTTTAGATATTTCATCAAATATCAAAACAATCAGAAACTCTGCTGAATTTAGTACGGTTAAACTAAACAGCTCAGTGATTAAAAATGAAACAAAACTTCGCACAAAATGTTTTCACTGTTGCTTCGTTATTTGGCCATAAATTAGATAGATTTTCTTCTCAGAAAGATGGTAAAATTATCAGTGTTATATACATATATACTTTTCTTATATACATACTTTCAAAAGTTTTCGAGATTTACATGAAGTAATTATACCAGGTGATGGAGAAGTCTGTGGGTGTTTACTAATGGACTGATGTATACTACCAGAGCAGCAAACTGGTTGACTAATTTAGATTTACACCGAAAAATTGCCGGATACCATTTGATGAAAGCTGTAAATCACTGACAACCCTCACAATTCTCAGTGTTAATTAACAGTGGAAAGTTATGCCATTTTGATGAGTACGGGCAGCAGCAATGTTTTAGCGAAAGATTTATACCGTTTTAAAATATCTTAAGCTCATATAGACATCATTATAGATTACTCACAGACTTTTGAAGACTATTTAATGCACCTGGATGATGTACTATCAACGACAGAAAATGTAGCGTTATCAGTGAAACTAAAGAACTACAATTGTGCTGATTAAATGTCTAAAGAACACATATCTTGAGGTGGTTATTGAACCAAATCAAGGGAAAATAAATGCAATAGCTAAACTATAATCGCCTACTCCAAACAGATGTCCGAAGAACATAAAGTTAATGAGTCTTTACCGTTCTTTTATACCAGATTTGCACAAACAGTTATACCACTAACAGAAATAACAAGACGAAGTGTACCATGTCGTCAAATTTCATGAATAGTACGTCATCAAAAGGCTTTTCAACAACTAAAATAGAACTTGTGCCGAGCGACATCCTTGTCAACGCCAAACTTTAGTATACCATTCTAGTTACATGCCCATGCGTCGAATGTAGAAGTTGGGCGTTGTCTCAATCTGAAGAACTTCCACAGCAGTTGGAAACCGACAGTATTTGCAAGTCAGAGGCTCATATTAAGGCAACAGAAGTGATGAACTTTACACGAAAAGTAAACTTTGTTTTTCTGTTATTCAGACTCAATAAGTTTAATAAATGCAGCAAATTGTGAATTCCCCATCAAATCATAATACTCTCAAGGTTCTATTAGAGACAACACTGAAAAGTGTCAGGTTAACTAGATACACTATAACTTACTGAAAAAGAACTGAGTGCTAAGCAACATCCTTGTAAACATCAAACTTTAGCATACCATTCTATTTACATGCCCGTGTGTCGAATGTAGAAGTTGGGCGTTGTCTTACTCTGAAGAATCACTGTAATTGGAAACCGACATCATTTGCAAGTTAGAGGTTCGTATTAAGCCAACAGAAATGGTAGATTATAGATTTTTTCTTTTTTCTTTTTGTCTTATTTAAGCTCAACAAGGTTGATAAATGCTTTAAAGTGTGAATTTCCCCATCAGATTATAATCCTCTCAAGGATCTATTAGAGACAACACTTAAAAGTGTAAGGTTAACTAGACTCATTACAACTTGCTGTAAAAGAATTTAGAATGTTGCAGTGGATAATTTACTTCGACTAGAAATAGAGTGAGTTGTTAACCAGTGCATAAAGCAGCCGAACTAATGAACATTATTCAAACAGAAAGATAATTTATGAGTAGCAGTGATATGTGTATAATAATTAGATATGTATATTTTATAGATTTTACGTGATTGCATAGTAAATACCACTGATTCTTTCGTTCCAACAAGAATCCACGTATTGTAATAGAATATATATATATATATATATATATATATATATATAATTCTTTTAAATGTTATTTATGATACTCCAGCTAAAAAAAATTAAGTGAGATTACTATGTTTTTAACATATGGTTCATAAAACTTATAAATCATATATTGAATAATGGAATCTCATTGTAAGGAATGTCAATGGCAGTAACACAATCTTGTCCATTTCTGATTTTTTTTTTTTTTTTTTTTTAGTATTTGAGGGTCAAAGCAGCTTTCATTAAACATTGAGTTAAGCGTTAAACGTTTGTCAATTAAACAAAGAAAAAAATTACAATAAAAAATAATGACATTCAAAATACAGACTGCATGCTCACAGTCATGATATTTAAATTTATTCATTTGTTTTATTTTATTTTATTTTTATATAGTGTATTTTCATAGGAAACAACTTTTAAATGAGATGGTTTATGATTTTTTTTTCCTCATCTCATTTATATAAATTAAAATCTGATAGCACGAAAAATTCCATGTATTTATGAAATAACTATCTCTAAGTGACTGGTTTTATTCATGATTAACTTATGGATGTGTAGATCAGGAGCATCAACATCCTACTTGCATGAGTCATTACTCACCAGATTATTTTTATTTATTCTCTATTATTCAAAATAATTATTTATACACACACACATACATACATATATATATAAACCCCGCGACAAAAAGATAGGTATAAAGCGTTTTTTCTTTGATTTTTCATGAAATAACATTATCTAAATTGTGCTTATAATTTATTATTATTATAAAATAACACTATTCCTAGACTAATATTTGTTTTAAGACTAATTCATAAAAGTTTTAAGACTAAAATTTTTCAAATTTAAGACTACACTCCGCGACAAAAAGATAGGAGCAAAGGGTTTTTTTTATTTTTTCATAAAATACCATTATCTAAACTGTGCCGATCATTTATTATCATAACAAAATATTATCATATCAAAAACATATAAAATATTTGAATCATATTCAAAATATTCATATTCAAAATAATCATAATTCAAAACAGTAAAAAAAAAAAAAAAAAAAAAAAAAAAAAAACTTTGTTCCTATCTTTTTGTCGCGGAGTGTAGTCTTAAATTAGAAAAATTTTAGTCTTAAAATTTTTCTAAATTAGTCTTAAAACAAAAATTAGTCCAGGAATAGTGTTATTTTATGATACTAATAAATGTTAAGTAAAATTTACATAATGTTATTTTATGAAAAATCAAAGAAAAAACCCTTTGTACCTATCTTTTTGTCGCGGGGTGTATATAATTAACTCGATACATAACCAATTACGTTTCTTAAGGGGGCGACCGCCTCCCTCAACATCCCATTGTATCTTTCTATCTCTATCTTACAGTGTATATGTGTAAATATATTTTGTCTTGTAACTCATAGCTTTGTATTAATTCCTTGTAACTCCTAAAAAAATTGTACCGAATTTGATTCCAAATAATTGCATAAACTGTCTGAATTATTTTGTGTAGCTCTGCAAATTAAATACCAATGCTATGCGTATCGTTTTTCAAAGAAACCATGCTTTTAACATTTTAATAAGATATGCTTATTTCATTGCGTTAAACAAAGTGTAACCACGTTAAAATGCACTTATAATAAATACCGTCTATAGACCGTAATGGTATTAAATTATTGTGTGTGACCCTGTACATAACCTACAGTAATTATACACATCAATAAAAAGTATACTACTAATTTATTGAAACCCAATAATATTTGAAACAAATTTTATACCAATTTTTTATTAAATTCTGACAATCAACTGATTGGAAGAAAATCATATTTATATGATCAGATGTTTCTGCCTAAAGGTTGTCTGAGTGAGTAACGCCAACCGGTTGTCGGCCTGGATAGCTCAATTGGTAGAGCCTTGACCTTGTAAGTCAAAGATCCGGGGTTCGACTCCCGGTCCAGGTATTATTTTCCCTCAGTCGGAAAAATAAAATTTCAATAAATTTGATACCATTCGGATAATTTAAAATTGTCATCGGAATACTTTTGTGTGGGTCTGCAAATAAATTTTAGTCTATGCATACAGTTTTTCTCAGAGAAAATATGCTTTGAAGCTTCTTATGTATCATAATTATTTATGTTGAATGCAGTATAAACACTTTTAAATGCACTTAAATAAAAAAATTTTCATTGGCTCTAACGTCACAAAATTCTTTTGTATGTGTCTGTAAACGAGCCATGAACATTATATATACCAGTAAAAACTATTCAACTTATTCTACATAGCTCATGAAAAATTGTTCGAAAATGATTTGGGTAATTACGTGACATTTTCGAAACCCTCCAGTACATTAATTATTAAATCTAAGCACATATTTTCTTTCTGTAGAGAATAAGTTTGTCAGCACCTCAGTAATGTATATTAATTTCATTTCATGGCTAATTTATCATCTGCTGGACTTCAACCATTCAAATTTCTTACTTATACGGGAGTGGACTATTGTGTTCCCTTTCCGCCAAAAATCTTTGCAGGTCGAAATAAACAGGTAAAAAATGTGTATATTTTTATATTTGTTTGTTTCGCTACTAAGGGCTTATATTTCGAAGTTGTTCCTAATTTAATACTGCAGCAGCATTTTTAGGAGCACTGAAGAGATTTATTGCCAGAAGACGGAGACCATTCGAAATTTTCAGTGATAAATGGAAAACTTTTTTCGAAAATTTTTCGAAGCTTCGAAATTTTCAGGAGAGATGTAATGAATTATAGTAAATTATCATATTCTCATTTAATGTTTCAAGTAACAGCATTAAACAATTAGGAAAACACCACTAAACAATGGGAGAAATAAATACAATATATTAAAATCACACAGTCAACTGATTGGGAAGAAAATCTTATTTATTGAATTTTATTTTTCCGACTGAGTGAAAATAATGCCTGGACCGGGAGTCGAAACCCAGATCTTTCACTTACTTAAGTCAAAGATCTTTCTTTCTCCTATTGTTTAATGGTGTTTTCCTTTACCTGTTGCTTATTTCTGTCGAGCTATCTACATGATAGACCAGATGTTTCTACCTAAAGGTTGTCTGAGTGAGTAATGTTCACCGGTTGTCGGCCTGGATAGCTCATTTGGTAGAGCCTTGGCCTTGTAAGTCAAAGATCTGGGGTTCGACTCCCGGTCCAGGCATTATTTTCACTCAGTCGAAAAAATAAATTTCAGTAAATAAGATTGTCTTCCCAATCAGTTGATTCTGTGATTTTAATATGTTGTATTAAATAAATCCTTCTCGAATCCTGTTCTTAGACTTACTAAGAACAGGATTTGACAACGTTTCATTTAACAAAAAAGTATTAAGTGTACTTTTTTTACATAGGAATTTTTGCTCGTGTTCGGACACTTTTGTTACCGACTGTTTTATGATGGTGATAATCTTGAACATTTTTAAAATAACTAGAATTGTACATTTTATAGACGGTATAAATCAAACCTTTTAATAACGTTCTAAATAATGCTATGTTTAACATCTAACAAAACATTTTTTGACGCAATATACGGTGTTTGCATCTGTTATTAGACGTTTACAGAACTTTAACGGGCTACTTAGGATAAAATGTATTTCAGTAAACTTTATTTTAATACTTTTTCATTATACAATTCATAATGAAAATGACAGTTATTTTTCATACACAGCTAAACACATTTTCTACACAATATTGTATGGTTTGCATTGAGGTTTACTGAGCCACATAAAAATATTCAGATATATTGGGGGTTATACAGTGGTAGACATAATTATAATACACCTATCTAATTTGACAAATAGTGAAAGAAAAGATTCAGAGCTTAAAAATGTTTTATCAAATAGGTCAAAAACATAAATTTATTCTATTATCACATGTAATTGTGTTACAGAAATGATATTTTTATAGAGTTTAATTTAAAAAAAAATTTAAAAAACCATGGACAAAATTATAAGACACCCTAACATTTTAATTAAAACACCTGTTTTTTTTCGAAAATAATGTGCTATATGCAAATTTTCTGCACGCTATTATGACGCATTTACAAACATACCACGAGGTACAGAATTAAAAGAAAGTGAAATTCGGGAAATTTGGAGATTAAATGGAACTGGTGCTTCAATTCATAATATTTCGAAAGTTACTAAATGCTCTAGATGTGCAATTAGAAATTTTTTTTTAAAAGAGGAATTAATGGATCGGTGATTAAAAGATCTGGACGTACTCCTTGTTTGTCCTCGAGAGACAGACGCCATGTGCTTTCTCTTTCTACACAGAATAAGATGACCACTACAGGCATTAAAAATGCTTTGAAACTGAATTGTTCAAGGAGAACCATTCGCAGGGAGTTGCATAATGCTTCCTATGTGAAATATAAAACGTAGAAGAAAAAAACCACAGCTTCTAAGCCGGCACAAAATGGAGCGTCTAAACTTCTGTAAACAAACTATGGCCTGGACCTCCAAATGGTACTCTGTGTTATTTTCTGATGAAAAAAAGTTTAACCTGGATGGTCCTGACGGGTTTCAATATTATTGCCATGGTTTACGGAATCCTCCTTATGTACTAATGAGCCGCCAAATGGGTGGAGGCTCAGTAATGGTTTGGGCGGGTTTTCGGCTCAAGGGAAAACTGATATTGTTTTTGTGCGTTCAAGAATGAATTCCGAAAAGTACAAGAATCTTCTTAAAGATCAACTATCCATATACGGTGAACTTTGTGGCGAAAACTACACATTCCAACACGATAACGAGCTGATTCATGTATCATTCAAAACAAAAAAGTGGCTTTCAGAGCAAAGTATCAATGTTCTCCCGTGGCCTTCTCGCTTCCCAGACTTAAATTCCATCGAAAACTTGTGGGGGATCTTAACTTGTGCGGTTTACCGAAATGGGAGGCAGTTTATATGTGTCGAAGACCTAAAGAAAGCTATAAAATGTGTTTTAGAAGAACTGTCTTGCGATATTTTATTAGAATTGATAGATTCGATGCCGAATCGCATCTTTCATGCTATAAAAAACAATGGCAGCTCCACCAAATATTGAATAACAATGTTAGATGATTTTATTTTAGACCATTAGTATCTGCTATTTATGTTGACCACTGTATTTGGAAAAAAACGGTTGGTGTCTTATAATTTTTCCATTATGTTTTTAAGTTTTTTCATTAAATTGTATGAAAATGTCATTATTATAAAATAATTATATATGATAACAGAATAAATTTATGTTTTTGGCGTATTTGATAAAACATTTTTAAGCTGTGAATCTTTTCTTTCACTCTTTGTCAAGTTAGATAGGTGTCTTTTAATTATGTCCACCACTGTAATTGGAAATTTTTTTGTTCGCATTTCTACTTACGCTAAGAATTTTTAACACTTTTCAATAATGTTCAACACTGATTGCATGTAAATTTAGTGTGTTGTCTGTCTGAACATGCTCTAATTTCCTTACATATTCATAACTATTCTTCCGACAAAAACAGTGAATTTCAAATTAATACGTAAAGACTATGAGGCATATAAATGAGGATTTTTTTTTTCCAAGAAAATTTATATTCAAAAATTTTTTTTTCACGCTTACACATCAAAAGATACCGTCAAATTCTTTCCTTGATGGCAATCTGCGTCAAAGGGTCGCAAAAGTAGGAAAATTGTCCATGAATAGAATATTTTTGTAATTGCAGTTTATATCTTAAAAAGCTGTATGCAAAATGGTAAAATCAGAACTGGGGGGGGGGGGGGGACAAAATCATGGCAGACTAGTTAGAATGGTCACAGTTTAGCTTGAACATTGTTTTCGACCGCTCGCCGCATTTAACTTTTAATTGTAAATCAATACGAGAAAACAACGAGGTACTTACATACAGGAATTTCACCCAGGCAGATAGATATGCAAATGTTATTTGTCGCATAGTGTATGAGAAGTTGAGGCAGACTCTTTCTTAGGGTTGGTGGTTGGGTTTTACGTACCACTATTGCTGCGTATTGGGTTTTACGTACCACTATTTCATAATTAAAAATATTAAATATATCATAGAAATGTGTAATTTTATAATGATAAAAAATTATCAGTATTAAATTAGAACATGCTGTCATTTGTAAATAAGTTTGAATTTGAATCTAAATTATTTACTTATGCCAAAATATATCCCAAGTATTTTAAAATATACATATTTTTTAAATAAATAAAGATAAATACAGTTTAAAGACAAAAAGAAACGCTGTCAATTATACAGGCATGACATCCTTTTCTTATTCACAAAAACAGAACACACAAAGAAAATTGTAAATAACATAAGAAATTGCCAGTAAGTAAATTAATTTTCTAAAAGTAGGGTTTGGTTAGTTGGTTGGGTTTTACGTCGCACTAGAGCTGCGCAGATGGGCAATTGGCGACGGTCTGGGACTAACCGCTAGAGATGGTCCGGATACATGCCATCGCAATATTGATCCTCCACGGAAGGGATGGCTCTCCCGCTTTGGTGACCCCCAGAGGTATAATTTTTGATGGAGCACATTGCGGCCACAACAGATTTTACGTGCCCCAGCCACCATTAGTCTACACGACGTTTTTTGGCCTGCTCGAGTACCGAACCTGCAATCTTCCAATTACGAGCCCGGCGCTCTACCAACTGGGATAACGCGGCCCCTCTTTCTTTGTGAGAAATGTGCTGACTGACTGCAGTAGACTGTCGTAAATTTTCAAGAACCAAATCATAAGGTACAAGAGAATTAATCTTTTGTAGTTGTAATTTATAACTTATAAATTCTGCGTGCAAAATGATCCAAGTTTGATGCGCTTATAGTCCACACTCAATGTCACCTCTTAGAAATAATCTGTCAGCATTTTGTCACGTATTAGTGCAATAAATGATGCATTTTCTTGAAATATATTATTTCTCGATATTAAATTTATTTGAAACTTAAAAGCGACGATCGTTCGACAAGAATATTGAAGCCTAAGTGCGACCTATGAAGCTGTCTGCCATGATTTTATCTCACGGTTATCAGTAGAGGAACGGCTGGGGATATGGGATAGTCGGATGAGACGGAGAACCATTACTTCTCACCTGCACGGTGCTGCAACCTATAGGAAGCACGTGAAAGGTTTTTCACTGGGTCTCAAATATGAAAAATTGTTCACCTTCAGTCAGTGAGAAGAGCAGGTTTTGTACCATACATCACCTTTTGTTTATCAAGATTCAGGTTTTTTTTTTTTTTTTTTTTTTTGAGATAAGTATTACGAATTCTGTAATCTATTCAAGAAGCAGTAAATGACTAAAAACGTAATGTTATTTTCGGTAGGAGAGTTGAGTTAATTAGTTGTCTGATTCCTAAAACTTATTTCTAGCAACAGGTGGTTGACGATGATTTATTCTCCGAAATGGTGATTTCGGTAATATTAACCGCTATTTCACCATCGTTCTAAAAATAAGAACACCATGCATAAGTGGTATTTATATAAGTTTTTTTTTTTTTTTTTTTTTTTTAAATTCAAATTAAAGGCGATATATTATTTAAAAGTCCAATAAATACATATGTGTCTTTATCGTTAGTTTAAATTAAAGTTTAATATATATTTTTAAATTTTTATAATGACGTTTCTTGAATATTTAATCATTACATTATCAACTCTTTATTACTTAAAAAGATGTTACGTTCAAGAATAACGGACATATAATTTTATTGATATAAAATTCTACACTTTTGTACTTATAAATAAATTATCTTATATATATTGTTACAAAATTGTAAATAATTGTGTTTATTTTTGTGTAAATTCTTTCAAAGATGCTTAGTAAGTTGATAAAGTGCTAATTTTGTGCATTTCTAGTCGGTTTAGCGTTGAAATAGCCTTAATTTCCCTTAAAAACGCATTAAAAAGCCCCAATAAGGCAGGTAATGGATTTAGTGCCAAATTTGGCGACTTTTTCCCACCTTGGCGATTTTTTGGCGACCTTCGCGAGAAAATCCTTATTAGTGATATACCAAATATGGAAGCTGTCAGTTGATTGGTTGACCACTTTCTAGAGTTTTCTCGAAAAATCTGGGTTCCATGAAACAGTATATAAGAAACGCTTTCTCGCCAAGGCAGTTCAGTTCAGTCTGTGATCAGAGTCGGTCAGCTTGCATTGAGCCTCTTCGAAAGAGACTTGCTTTAAGTGTTATTGCTGTACAGTTTGTACTGTGGATTTGCTATAGACAGCTGTTGTTTAAGCTGTGTTTACTGGTCGAATTGAAGCTGATACTTGGTTTATATACCTGCATTTTTCTGGAACTTTCTGTGAATAAATTACTGAATTTTTGTACGTTTGGCCTTTCATTCTCGGACAACTCACTAACCCCCAAGTACGCAACAATATTATAAATGTGAATGTCCGTGAATTTATTTGACTGAGTTTCACGCTAAAACTGCTCGACGGATTTCGATAAAATTTGTTATGGAGATAGCTTATACCCTAACTTAGAAAGTTGGCTGCCTTTTATTCCGAAAAAAAAACTTTTTTTGTTACTTTTATGCATAAAATAGCAATTTTGTAAGATAATAATAGCAAAAAATTAGACATTTATATTTTATCCATAATTTAATTGTTGCCAAAAAAAAAAAAAAAAAAAATACGAGTTTATTTTTTTTTCCAACAGGAAAATAAATATATTTATCTAAACGTGAACAATAAAAAATAACAAAAATAAATAAATTATGCATTTATAAAAATTGACGTCATTTTTAATTTAAAATTTCTTTTACACATTGATAAAGTGCTAATATAGTTTACGATGCTAATATATGTTGTACTAAAATCAGTTTTATTTATAGATCCTCCGGGGTGATTTTTTAAATTGTTGCGTTGAAATACACCGAACATTTTTCACCAACAGGTTTAATTTAGCAACAGCGATTTTAATCTAGGTAGTTCAAGAAAAATGTAAAATTTATAAAATATTACAAAACGAAAAAAATAAACTGAAATAGTAGTCGCATAAATGATCTATTTTATCTGAGTAGATAAAAAGTGCAGTTTCAAAAATAGAAACTTTATTTCATCAAGCACTATTTTAAACCTAAAAACCATTAATAAAATAAACAGAATATGAAGGGTTCTTATATGTTAACGAAAAGGTATCCGATAAAACGCTTTGTATTTTTATGCAAGAAATTATACAAAAAAAAAAAAAAAAAAAAAAAAAAAAAAAAAAATCGCTAATATGGCGACAAAAATTCAAAAGCCGCCAAGGGAGAGATTGAATAAAGTTGTGTAGCACGATAATGTTTATTTATTTATTTATTTATTTTATATACCAATCACTACGCTAATTTAACGTACAAATAAATGAGCTGCTGTGTGTGACTGCACTTGCACGCTGTCGGGCAGAAATATTTGATTAATTCAAATTAATATTTAAATAACTAAATAAAGATATGTTTAATAGAAAGCATAGTCTTGGAGACAAACTTGGCGAGTGAGCGACCATATTTGGTGAAAAATGATAGTTTAGGGTTCCCGATGTTTCGAAGCTCTCCGACACACGGGAACGTAGACCTTGAGATTACCAAGAGATTCTCGATGGAGTCATCTCCAAGCCCCATCGCCAAAAGTTATAAGTAGGTGTGAGTTGATTTTAGCGAAAGAGTATTTAGTCACTGCGATCCAGAGTTATTCAGAGACCTATTCTGAGTCATTGCACTTTAGGGATTGAGCTCTAAGCGACTGGACATTTTTCGTGAGTGAGCGAAAGTTTTTGCTCTGGTGTAGTTGATGTTATTTGCTTTACTCCTGTGGAACAAGTGACTATTTTTTAGACTGTCCCAGAACATTCATCGAATAATGACTTATACTGTACGAGTAACAGCTTCAACTGTTTCCAGAATATTCGAAGAATTAACACCAGCTATTGGACTATTTTTGAAAATATTTGTTTTAATAATAGTTTTGTTGTACAGATTCGAGAAGTTCAAAAAATGCTTGATATTGCCAAAGAGGTCCCATACTAAAGCTGTGATGAAAATAGTCGCCAATCGAAATATATTCAGTTACAAAGAAATCATTTAAATATAGTGTCTAGCGAAGCTGGCAAAGCCTGCTAGTATAAATATATATAGAGAGAGATGGCCTGCTTTCCTTATGTTTCCGACTGTCCTAAACCACTGTCCCATTTTTTAGGACAGCCTGTACCAATTAAGCTAATGAAAGATTGGTAAGTTTTTTTTATTTTTTGTGTGTACATAGGCGTACAGAATCATATATTTAAGATATTATAAAGAAAGAAACATTTTTCAATGCTTCGAACGATATGGGTTAAATACCAAATGTTTAATATTATTTGCGACTTTTGTAAAACTTCAATGTTTATAATTATTTTTCAATAATATTTTCAATAAAATACCCTCTTGGCATCATAAGAAAATAATTTTTGTATTCTGCAAATCTGGCTAATCATATCTTTCGAATTGATACCACTTTCAATCCTTTACTCCCATAATTAATACGTTAAAAGTGTACCACATATTTCATGCTTGCCTATTAATATATAGATAATAATAATAATAATAAAGATAATAAAGATAATCCATCATTTTTTCTTATTATATCATTGAACTGAGTCCCCGAGCTTAAATATTGTCCATTTATAAATCTTATTTTATTTTTTATTTCATTCTGCATCCACGCTTTTTATTTCCTAAATCAAAATTGTATTTAAAAAAAAAAAAAAAAATTTTTTCGATACTGTTCATTTCGAAAATGATTATTATTAATTTTCTTTTATTTTTCTAAAAAAAAAAAAAAAAAAAAAAGATTTTGTTGAAATTTTGGCAAAAGCAAAATTTAGTTTAGTACGCAGACGACGATTAGTTTTTTTTTTCTTTTTTTTTTTTCTTTTAAAAACATTGGACGTTTCTTTTAAAAACGTTGGACATTATTTTCAAATCATTCAATTATATTTTCGATAAGTTTTCGAATAAGATAAATGTCCAAATATCGTAAAACTGGTATCGTAAAAATCCGTAGATTGAGACTAATAATCCATAGTCCTAATAAATTGCGATAAATACTTAAATTGCGATTATTCATGATTTTCTGTAAAAATACTACCCCATTCTATATTATCTTTTAAGAAAATGGGTATTCCACATTTCTCTTTCTAACTATTCCATACTGCCTGCTTGGTCCATATTAACAGAAAATAGCTTTTATTTCTTATCTAAAAGTGTTGCACGTAAACTCTATTTTTTGTAGCATCGTAAGAACATATTAATAACAACTAAAAGTTTGCAGTAGTCGAATCCTCTACAATGATCCAAAATAATGGTGATGTTTAATATATTGAGTTCAAATAGAAATGGTAATCCATATTCATGTACTTTCTTCTATATCATTTTGCATACAGATTTTAAAGATATAAAATACAACCAAAAAATACTTTTATTCGTGTAATTGACGATGTTTATTATTTAAATTTTATACTAAATTTATGCGTTCTATCAGCACTTTCTCACCTTATTATCTGTCAGCATTTTTGGATGTATTAGTACAGACTTTCAGGAAATAAATAACTGATTTTCATGAAAATGTCACTTGTTTAAGAGCAGTTTGCGATCGATAAGAATGCTAGAATTACAGCGCAATTTTTGTAGCAGTCTGTCATGATATCATACCCTCGTTATCATTATAACAGTTTGCATTCAGTTTTTCAAGTATAAATAACAACTATAAAAAGTTTCTGTCGTATACTTTATGATTTTTTTTCTTGAGGTTTTACGTCTCATTTAGTTTTTACGTCAAAGCTCATTGGGATGGCTCCTAGCATATCCCCCCGCCTTCGGCTAATGAAATATCACAAAATTCCGATGAAAATGAGTATGCTACCTGATTGCCTCTTAAAGTTTTTAAACAAATAATAATAATAACAATAATAATAATAATACATATATGTCATGAGACTGTAAGAAGTTTGTAAATTAGTGGCATTATATGAATTCTGGAAGTTTATGATGCAGTTTAAAAAATGTCCAAACGAATTTTAAACATGTAACAAAATTACATAAATTGTATCGTGGGAGAATTTGTTGCAATGTGCAATAATTTCATACCTCAGTTATCAGTTGTCATTTTGCATGCAACTTTTTAAAGACATAAACTACAAATACTAAAAGTTTTTACGCATGTATCTTGATTTTTTTTCTTGAAATTTTATGTCACTTTGATTCAGTATGTCAGCATTTTCTTCGATAGGTGACAATCTGCGAGCATTTTGTCATGTATTAACGGTATAAATAACGTATAAATATCGGTTCGTGTAGTCTTATTTATTTTATTTTAAAATTATTGAGCAGATCATAAAAATCTTTCAAGTATCTTCATCGTTTTCATGTATTGATTTATATTCGAAAACTAAGAGCGGCAAGCGGTCACTAAGAATTCTTAAATTAACATTTCGACATTTTTAACAGTCTGAAATGTTTTTATCTCTCGGTTAACAATGTGGTATATTTCACGCAGCTTTATAAATTTAAAAACTACAAAAAAAAAAAAAAAAAATCTACTCCTGTAACTTAAGGTTACTTTCTGGAAAATTTACTCCATTTTGATGCAGCCTGTCAGAATGTTATCTTCTACACTGTTAAAAAAATGCAACTTTGCTGCCATTATAGAAATTTTCGTCTTTACATTTCAAGTTTTGACAGTCCGCTTTCATCTTAACGGCTCTTTTCCCTTACCGTCGCCGGAAGCCCGAGCCAATGTTATTCTATGGGGAAATTTTCTTCACAAATAACTTATTAACTAATACATATTTTTAAATTCTGTTTTCACATTCAAAAATTTCCAACTGTTAAATTGACGGATCTTTTTTAAAAAATGTATTTTTTTAATGTTTAATATTTTATTTTGAAATTGCAAAATGAAAATGTTTCACATATTGAAAATTCGTATTTAGCAGCTTCAAAATAAAATATAAAAGATTATAAAAAAATATTTTTTTTAAAAAAAGGTCTGTCAGTTTAACAGCTGGGAATTTTCAGAGTGTAAAAACAGAATTTAAAAATACGTATTAGTTAATAAGTTATTTGTAAAGAAAAAAATTCCCATTGAATAACATTAGCTTCGACTTCCGGCGGCGGTGAGTGAAGAGGGCCTTAATCGCCTGGATCGACGTGGAAGACCAATGACACATTGCATAGCTAATATAGAGGAACCTTTTTAGGCATACATACTTTGTGTACCCAATTACAAACATTTTCGTGGAGTCAATTATCTGACTATTATCAGCATAATTTAAAAACAAATAATTTCAGCAAATTCAAATTTGGTATTTTGAAGATCATGCTGGTTATCACTTAAAAATGTTCACTAATATTTGTAAGTTCCAAGATGCAGTGTGGGAGAAAGTTATCAAAATAATTTTGAATAAAGATTTTTCTTAATGAACAACCTCACATTTTTATGAATACAGGTATTCAAAATGGTAGGTTGAGTAGGAAGTGTACCCCCCCCCCCCCAACCTACCATTTGACATTATTCCTTAACAAATAATATCAAGAAAAACTGCTACTAAAATTATTATGAACTGTTTCTAAAATACTTTTATATACAGTAATTGTTTTAATATTCTTAAAAATCTGCCACAGGCGACTTTTTTTTTCGATTATTATATTCGCACAGCTAATTTTCCGTAACATAAAATTTATAATAAATTTATGCAGGCAAAGTGTAGATTTACCTGTGAAAATAAATTATAAAATTTATTTGTTGGAAATGGCGGGACGAAAAGGATATAAAAAAATCACGTGTGGCAGCCCTGTTAAATCGTAATCTATCTTCAGAGCATTCACATGTAGGTAAGATAGGAAAATGTGACTGCTACACCAGATAAATATTTTATAAATAGAAAGTTACGATAATTTAGTATGGTGAAAAAATCACTCATTATGCACTGCAAGAATTTAGATCTTCTGAATTATTAAAATGTTACTAGCAATAAGAGTGATATAATCTTTTTTTGGAGAGTTAAACCCATAAACCCAAAATGTCAATAAATGAAGGTAAATTGTTTTCAACTTATATTTTAATATAAGTTACTTCTGAATTATATAAACATTATTCTTGATTTTCTTAAATATTAAAATAAAACATATATTCAAAAACTTAGAAATTCGTAACTAAATACATCTATACAATCAATAATACATATCATATGACATAGCAATGCATAATACACACGGTGCAGCACATAAGACACATCCTAAAATAATATATAATCTGGAAATGTGTAGCAATAAATGGAGAGTGCGTCTAGTATACAGATCTTTCTTCCAAAATACTCATAGTGAAAAAGACAGACGTTTTCTATTTTGTAATTGCAGATTTCTTTATGATAATTATCTGGGGTTTCTCGCCTGATTGGTAGGTTGGGTTTTACGTCGCACTAGTTCTGCGCGATGGGCAGTTGGCGACAATCTGGGACTCATCCCTAGAGATCGTCTGGACACGTGCAACCACGATTTTGATCCTCCACGGAAGGGGGTGGCTTCTGGCATGTTCTAACCGATATTGACCAGTCATTCTGAAAAGGTAAAATTCAAAATTAATGTTAATACATCAAATTGGAAAGTAATGTAACAATATGCAGATTCTGCAATTATATTTTAGTAATAGTGTTTTATCTAAAATAATAGAGATAAATAAAAGGGAAGAGGAAAAAAAAAAGATTTCTATAGAGTACCGCTGTTTTTTAGAAAAGTATTAGGATCAGACAAAAAAGGAATAGTAACCACGAAATGAAAAGGTTTTTTTTTTTTTTTTTCAAATGAAATCATCAAAACAACAGAATCACATTTCCCACAGTTGTCCCAAGTGACGCATACCTCGTTCGTAATAAAAATTTGGCTTACATTAAAATTAGTTTTAAACAGTCTGTGATTTCTCTGTTCAAGTGAAAAATGATCCTTCAATTCCTTTTTTAAAGCACCAAAGGCGTGAAAGTCCCATGGTGAAAAACCTGAACTGAATGATGGGTATACCAACATACTGCACTAAAACTGCCCTCAAGATACCCAATGTGCGACTGTCTGTGCGTTGTTGAGTAAAATCACTCCTGAGGACAATATGCCTGGTCACTTGGCTTTAATTTCTGCACGGAAACTTTGCACGGTATTGCGGAGCTAATTAGCGTTGGTCGTTTGTCCGTGGGTCGGAATCTCAATGAGAAGCAGGCCTTTCATGTGGGACAAAAATATCAGCATGATTTTCCACTTATTCTGCCTCATCTTGGACTTATTTGGCGTTGGGGAGTTGGGATAACGCTACTATGGCTTTGTCTTTTGTCTTCTGGTTGTTAGTGTTTTCACCGAGATTCATCACCTGCTACAATTCTGTCCAAGAAATTGTCTTCAACACTATATCGTAGAATATCTTCAAGGACAATCCCGTGCGACGCCACCTCTGATTGTCTATGAAATTATGTGGCACCCATTGTGCACTCAGTTCCCTCCAGTGCAATTTTTCCGTAATGATGGCAGGAACAGAACCGAAACTCACACCCACATCCTCGCTGATATCCTTTATTATGCGTCGTCTGTTTACATGATTGATCTGGGCATCTTTATTCACCAAATCGTCCGAGATAACGAGGTGAATTTGACCAGGTGATGGATCATCTTTCAAAGATTCCTGTCCTTCGCGTAAATATTTGAGCCAGTCCTGCACACGAGTCTATGACAGTTAGTGTTCTCCATACACTGTTTTCATTCATGGATGTACTTCACAAACTCCAACACATTCTATCGATAGAAATGAATAACACCGGGTTCCTCTTTTTTGGAATCACACACGACACGGACGGATTGCCTGTCTGACAACACTTCTGACCATACGCCAGCTCAGGTCAAGTGTCTGCGTGTCACGTGGTCAGGTCAAAGTTGCTTAGCGAATTCGTCCAAGGTATTTGATACACATGCTTATATATGCTCTGTCGATTGATGCTTCTTTTGAATTTTTTTTATGATTAATGTATGGGATGGTATCCTGGTAAAGACACATAACAGCAATTTGAAAACTAGTATGTTGTGGCCACCTTCTATATTTTCCTGCACAAATTCACTTAGTGCGAATAATTTATTAAAACTATTATTATTTATTAAAATTATTTAACCTGATGAATGTAAATCATTTTCATCTTAGGGAAATCTAACACTAAGTATTAAAAAAAAGACAGTTTTTTCGTCTATAAATAACAACTTAAAAAATGCGTTTTATAATGGTTATCTCATATATAAAGTTTCATAAAGTTAAATGTTATATTCGTTGAGATATAGCTATTCCGTTATCGATGAAATTATAAGTATAACAGAGCCACATATTGGCTGATAAGCATCCAAATTGTGTCAGCATAACGTCTCATAATGACATGGCATTCTTACATATCAAGTTTTGTTTGATGATACGCAATATAACCTGAGATGTAATCTTCCTTTAAGCTGTGGCAATCGCTGCGTAGCAGCGCCATCTGTTGTGCGGTTCACACCAAAATGTAACAAGCATTAATTTATGTTAAGTTAAAAAAGTTAAGTTAAATTACTTATTGCATAAATTTATGTTACGTTATAATGGTTATCTCAGATATCAAGTTTTGTAAAGTTATATACCATAGACGTTGAGATATAGCTATCCTGTTATCGATGAAATTAGCAGCATAACAGCGCCACATATTGGCTGATAAGCATCCAAATTGTGTCAGCATAACGTCTCATAATGACATGACATTCTTACATATCAAGTTTTGTTTGATGATACGCAATATAACCTGAGATATAATCTTCCTTTATCTTTGGCAATCGCTGCGTAGCAGCGCCATCTGTTGTGCGGTTCACACCAAAATGTAACAAGCGTTAATTTATGTTAAGTTAAAAAAGTTAAGTTAAATTACTTATTGCATAAATTTATGTTACTTTATAATGGTTATCTCAGATATCAAGTTTTGTAAAGTTATATACCATAGACGTTGAGCTATAGCTATCCTGTTATCGATGAAATTAGCAGCATAACAGCGCCACCTATTGGCTGAGAAGCATCCAAATTGAGTCAGCATAAAGTCTCATAATGACCTTCTTGCATATCCAGTTTTATTTGATGATACGCAATCGAACCTGAGATATAGTGTACTTTTGAACTGTGGCAATTGCTGTGTTGCAGCGATACCTGTTAGGCGGATTACACAAGAAGTTGACAAGCACTAATTTATGTTAATATACACCTTTACGCAAATTTATATGCAGTTCTGTGCAGTAGTTCCTGAGGTATAGCCTTTAATTAAATTTCGAAAATATCTGTGTAGCAGCGCCTTCTGTTGGCTGATAACCATTCAAATTGATTCAGCATAATATATCATAATGGCCTTCTAACATATCAAGTTTTGTTTGATTATACGCAATTGAACCTAAGACATAGCCTCCCCTGAAATTGCAGAAACCGCTGTATAGCAGCGCTACCTACTGAGCAATTGACACCAAATGTTGATGGGCACTAATTTAAGTCAAGGTGTATCTACATAAAAATTCATATTTTATCAACGAAAAGGAAATTTGTATTTTGTATAAAGTTTTTAGGAAGGTAGGAATTAAGGTATGTCATATTCATTTAACCTTAGAATCCTCAGAATTAGACACCTTATAACTTAATGAAAATTTAAGAGAAATGCAAAATTTCTTTCTGGATTAATCTAAAACGAATAATTTAAAAATTTGTCAGAAATGAGTAACATAGTATTTAAAAAATAAAGTTAGTCACACTTTTAATATATAGACCACTCCGAAGTAAAATCTAAGAGGGCCATTAAATCTAGACACAATTACTAATCTACCGGCACCAGCTGAATATTTATAAGACTGTTATCTAGCATTTTCCGACTGCCACTGTGACACACGAAATGATTTGGACCTTCAGTACTTTATCGATGCTGTTCGAGGTCCAGAAATTCAAAGCATTTAGACTCTCCAACATCAGGGATGCTGAATAAGCTTTAGGCTACGCACAGAAGATAGAAACAGCTCAACAAGCCTCCCGTAAAGACCGCCATGCCATCAGAGAAGTGTCATTAGATTATTACACCAGCTGATCTGAAGGAAATGAAGAGAAATCTCGCAGACATTACGAGGAGATTGCACAGTCTTGAAAATAATAAATAAATAAAGGATCCGAAGATAAAATGCTGGGGCTTTGGAAGAGATGGACATGAGAAGAGAAACTCTCCTACACAAACAACTACAGAAAATAACCGGCTTCACAATCACTGCAGGAAATCAAAGAGAAGGCCATCTCGCGGGGTGGATGTTGCCAGAAATTACAGAGCCCCACTTTGTAGTATTCAATATTTCATCGATAAGTGGCGGCAATAATGGACTTTACGTTTATGGCCAAGTTAACAACACCACCTGCCGTATGATTCTAGATACTGGAGCCAACGTAACCTTCATTAGAACGGATATAGCTCAAGAGCTTAAAGAGAAAATCATCTGGACGCCGCCCTGTGTTAAACTCCAGACTGTGACTTGTGATGAAATCAAAATATATGGAAAAATGTACTTGTTCCTCACTTTTGGAAAAACCAGTTACCATCATATGGCATATGTGGCTGATATAAGAGATCTTCTAGTACCTGGAATTGATTTATTGAGAAAGTTCAACTTCAAATTGGATTTCAAGAATAATGAACTGCATTTAGGTTCGGATGATATAGCTGTGTTTAACACTGAAATTCCAGCCATTCAGCCAATTTGTCAGATAACAGCCAAGTTTGAAATCTCCATCCCTCCACACACAGAGTCCGCAACACGTGTCGGTGATGTTCTGTCGCAGGAAGTTGATGACCAAGAACGTGGCATTGCCTATTGAAGTGAATGCATGTCTAAACCGGAGCTAAATTACTGTACCATCAGGAAAGAGCTACTCGCCGTCGTTAAAGCCATGACCACTTACATTATTACCTCTATGGCAAAAGATTCCGGCTCCGGACTGACCACGCTTTAACTTGGTTGCGTCAGTTGAAGAAACGGAAGTCCGGATTGCCAGGTGGATACAACGCCTCCAGGATTATGACTTCGAGATACATCATCATAAAGGGACTCTATATGGTAATGCAGATGCTTTGTTACGGAAACCCTGCTCGGGAAGCTGCAAGTACTGCTCTGGGGCCGAAGAAAAATACCAGCAGATAAATCCGGTTGCTTGTGAAACTACAGTCTCAACACTATCAACAACAGTGGAGTGACCAGGAAGTTAGACAAGCCCAGTTGGAAGATGCTGACATAAAAAATATGATATGGCAACCTAATTGCGATTTCAGATGCCTATAGCAAACTAGCATTCTGTTGTTTTTTATTACCATGACAACCAGCATAGCAATTAATTATAAAGAAGTAATTATTCATTATTCTATTTCATTTCAGGTGCAGTACTATCGTATTAAACGGTCGTATATTTATTATTTGTTATTTATTTATTTAATTTATTTAATTTATCATTACGTATAGCATCTAGTAGTAGTGAATCAGGATTTTTTTGAGTAAATTATTTAGAGAGAGATTATTATTATTATTATTATTATTATTATTATTATTATTATTATTACTAGGAACAACTACATTATTTCACCACAGTTGAATTTGGCGACTTATTTTTGGCGATTATGGCTAAATCATAAATCTAAAAATCATAAATCATAAAATCATAAGCTAAATTATAAATCATAAATCATAAAATCATAAACCAAAAATAAATTGCATGCAGGCTGCCATATTATATCTCAAACAGTTCAGAACGACATCGTTATCGTTCAAATCGGCGCTAAAGAAAAATCGCCAAATTCAGCTGTGGGGAAATACTATAGTTGTACCTATTATTATTTTAAAAGAATGTTAATTAATTAAACAAAGCATGTAGTAAAACGTATTTAGCTACATGTGTATTACTTATCAGTAAATTACGTTTTCCTATTTTTAAAAATCTTTTTCAAAAATAATTAAAAGAAATGGTAAACAGAATTCTAATTTATATAATCGTATTTTACCGGTAAATATAGAACAACATTTCAACTGCATAAATGTACGGGAAACATCAGCATATATATTTATGCATATTAATATGTTTTGAACCAGCGAAATTCAGAAAAACCTTTTATGATGAATGAAGTGGTAAGTCAATTTAAATATGTATTTGTTTTATTATTATTAAAAATAAGCTTAATTAATATTTTTAATGACGCCATTTTTAAAACCGCATTTCGCTTTTATTTACTCTTGGAATCCATGGCAACCATTCCAAAAGTAGCATTTAGCCATAATCGCGAAAAATAAATCGCCAAATTCAGTTGTGGGGAAATACTATAGTTGTTCCAGTATGTGTTAATGCATATGTAATATTTCTTAACTTTTGTAACAGTAACGTAAAGGAATCTACCTTTGCCTTTAAGCTTGCCGAAAAGGGACTTTTTTAAGTTGTATATTTAAATCGCATTTTCTTTTTTATCTAAAATTTCACTAATGCAAACCTTTCAAAAACAACTCTTTTTAACAACTATTTGAAAATCATATTTACCAAACATTGTGTAAATAATTAATCCTGTAAAGAATATTAAATTCTTTCAAGAGACAGGGAGATTGAATAGTAGCCGCCATCTTGTTTGGCGGCTTGGCGACGAGACCACATTCTGTTTTTGAAGATTCTCCCCCCACTTTTTTATAAGTGTTTAATGTAAGAGAGATGTATATTCATAAAGTGTCTTCATTAAACGAATACTCTGTTACTATGCTATTATCTTTTCCTAGAAAATACATTGGCGAACCAGTCTCAAAATGGAATAATACAGGCTTGTTGAATGGAAGGTGAAAGACGCATAAAAAAATGTGTCGTAGTTTTTCTCATGCATTATGTCTTCAATGTATATCTGTAGGTAAATATTCTTATAAATACAAAATTCATTCAAATACTTACTTTTAGACATAGCAGTCCTTTATCACATGGACAATCGAAGACATAATACTTCTTAGGGTTATCTCGAAATTCTGTGTAGTTGACATAACAATCCTCATCTAAAAAATACATTCACTTTAGAGACTGAAAAGGTTTAAAAACTGTACAAAAATTACAAAATATAAACTAAAAATCATTTCAAAAGTTTTTAAATGTTTCTCATTTCGATTTATCTAAACCTGTGTCATTTTTAATCAAAAATTTTATAAAAAGGCTTTTATTAAAAATATCAATGCCAAAAATGTTTTAAAATATTTTTATTGGTAATAAAAGAATGACGTATTTGGAACTTAGCATGAATTTAATCCACAAAATTGAAACACCGTAATTTTCTTTAAAAACATAATTTTTCTGATAATTTTAACTTCTTTAAATGTAACAAAAAATATTGTTGCAAAAAAAAAAAAAAAAAAAAAAAAAATATATATATATATATATATATGCCCAGACTATTTTGGCGACAAAATTTCAAGGGTTGCCAAAGAGTCCTAACTAAAGTTGATCCGAATATTTACTTACATCGTACAGAGAATTTTAAGGAGAAGGAAGAGATTTAGCATTGGACTTCTTGTCCAAATTTAAAATTTGGCACAGAAGAAGACATTTCTCATTGAGGTCTTTACTTACACAATTCGAACAGTCATTTTTATTCATAGCCAAAATGGTATTAAAATGGATAAATAAAATCTTTTTGTAAAAAAAATAGAACCAACTCCAAAAAGCATCTGCTATTCAAACAACTAAAAAAAAAACATGTAAAGATATGAAACTGTAAATTGCGCCTAAAAGTATAAAATAATTTCCTTCGCCAAACAACCTATAACACAACAATTAATCATAACTTTGGAAGTCGGCGCAAAATTAAATAAAATTTAATTAGTTTTTAAAGGTTTGTTTTTAGATCGGTAGCAACAAATGCTGTTGTCTCGAATGATCCATTTTCATGTTTCCTTTATTATTTTATCACTATATACAAATGGTCCATTAGTAGCATCTGCATAGAACAGTAAACATTCTTCACAATACGGTATTTATGTTTCTACAAATTCAGAGTTTCCTTTGCAAATTTGGTATAAATTTGATCTACAAAAAAGACACTTAAAATGTACAAAAAAGCCAAGCTCAAAGAAAGAGAATGGATTAAAGTTGTGTCTAAACAGGGTGTGATATCAAATTCCCAAGCTTACATTCAAATACTTTTTTTAATATTCCCTTTTAACTAAATTTTCATATGTGAATCAAGTGCCTTATGATATGTTGATAGAAATCCTTCTTTCCTGTACTAAATACATCATAGCGTGTTTCTGAAAAATATTATTATTTTTATTTATGTATGATAGGCTTGGCGGCCATCTTTCAAAGTTTTACGTTAGTTTGAATCACGGATTTGAATTCTATAAATCTCATCAATTATAGGATGAGTTGGTTGATTGGTTGGTTAATTGAGTTTTAAATCGCACTAGTGCTGCGCAATGAGAAATAATTATAGGATGGGAGGATGGGAGTGCGCCAAACTTAACACTGTTAAAACTTAAATTGATTCAACTTGTGTGCTTAACGGGGGTTTTGCGATGTTTTTAATGCATTTTTTTTTTCTTTTTTAATCTGAATATTTCAACCCCTGTTGAATGGAATAACCATATTATTTTTACTAGATATTTATTCCAAGAAGCTAAATTCAAATTGGGTAGATATAACGGGGGTCGGAAGCTTCTATGCTCCCCCCCCCTCTCCTTCATGTTTTTACGTTAATTTAAGTTTTTAATATTTTGTATTCCCGGCATTTATATGATGGAAGTGCACTTAATACTAAATAATTACACTCCTTCTCATATTTATAAGGACACTTTATATTTTGAAATAACTAATGTAAAAGTAATTGTGAACAAGATTAACTAAGTGCACTTAATATATCTAATATTCTAAAAACCAAAATTGCTATAATTTTTTTAATATGAAACAAAATTAATAAAAAATAATGCAAAATGTGTTTTTCTCCACGTTTTTAGATGTTCATAATTATAGGGACAATCCAGATTTTTTCGTTTTATTTAAATTACTAGCGGATAAATTACAGTTGACATGCGAATTTGTTAACTACTGGGCTAGATTAATTCATATATAAGCCTTCAATTTTTCTTGCACGGACATTACTGATAATTCCTCGAAAAAAAGAACGTTCAAGTAGTGAAGTATGATAAATGTGTTTTTTAAAAGGAAGGATAATTTTAATCCGCCGAATTTCTAATGAAATTCGAAGATCTAAAATTGTTGAAGGAAATGTGATGAAATGTTGAACTGCTGGTTCGATAGGAGAGAGATCTGATACAAAATCAGAGTTGTTTTACAGAGATCGAAGATTCATAATTCCTCTTACTGTTCTACTCATAATGACTGCTGCTAAATTTGCTCGTATTTTTTAACGAAAGGTTAGGTTCCACATTTATGCATGTTTAAAATAATTAATAATATGTTAAAATGAATAAAAAACCTGCAATAATCAATCAGCATTTAATGGGGGAAAGAACGTCTGCGTTAAAGTTGAATAAAGACAATATTAAATGGTAGAATGTTGCATTTTTGGATGAAAAACATTTTGTTCTTGATTAACCAAATGGATTTAACAGTTACTGGCACGATCTGAAGATAGCGAAAGACAGAGCAGATTTTTTAAAGGCAGATATGAATCGGGCATTTAAAAGTTGGATCTATCGTGCTCTGGGAAGCTGCTTCTACTGAAGGCAGAATGAATTTAGTAATTTTTTCAATTATTATGAACATCAAGAGAATATCCGCAAATTTTAAACGTCGAATTATTAGATTTTTGTTAGATTTTGGGGGGTAATAATATTTTTTTTCGACAAGACTTACATTTTTTCTCTACTTTTAGAGCAATAGGAAATAGTTTGAAGAAAGAAACGTCTGTATTATTGCCTTTCCCATGGTCTAATAGTTAAAAAAACCTTAATTTATGATATTAGAAATGTGCATGCAAGTGGAAAGCAATTTTAAATAGTTTAAATGTATTAAAAATATCATATATGCTATATGAAATGGTATTGAAATTGAATATTAAAAAAAATGTATATATATATACCAGAGAGAATTTCTGATTGTTTAACCCTAAAAAGAGACCCCATAAAATATTAATTTAAAGAAAAACTGAAAAAAATTCGAGCTGTCCTTATAATTGTGAACACCTGAAAAATCATCTTTTTACCATATTTAAAGTTTTTTAAGATAGAAAAACGATAAAACTTTTTAAATATAGTCTATTAATGAAATTCAAATTAATTAAAAATATATTTGTTTAAATTATAGTGTTCAGTGTTTAGTTAATATGGAAAAACGGGTGTCCTTATAATTATGAGAAGGACTGTATAAGGAATCATGTTATCGAAATATTTCCGTCTCTGCTGAATGGAATAGCAAAATTAATTTTATATGAGATATATTTTAAGAAACTTCTTTCAAATTGTGTGAATGTTTATTCATTACTTGAAAGATGGCCGCCAAGCCCATCATACATAAATAAAAATAATAGTATTTTTCAGAAACACGCTATGATGTATTTAGTACAGGAAAGAAGGATTTCTATCAACATATCATAAGGCACTTGATTCACATGTGAAAATTTAGTTAAAAGGGAATATTTAAAAAGTATTTGAATGTAAGCTTGGGAATTTGATATCACACCCTTTTTAGACACAGCTTTAATCCATTCTCTTTCTTTGAGCTTGGCTTTTTTGTACATTTTAAGTGTCTTTTTTGTAGATATCATTTATTTTTTTTTAATAGTTTTTATATTTACTCGAATTAACCTGATACTTTACATCAGATATGTCCTGGATTTCAACTCAGCTTTCGTGCGATGTTGTTCTTTGCGTTAAACTGTATTACAAAGTTTTCTTTGCGTTAAACTTTCCATAATTCTGGTTGCTAGACATTATCCATGGGTTTTCTATGCAGACTAGTATGTCGTATCCATCACAAAACTTTCTTCTAGATTTTCCTATACATATAAACGCAGCACAAATTATTTATTATTTTTTTCATTATGAATGCTGAATATTATAAACTCAGAGAGGTATTGTTGCACAAAATGTTCAACGGAAGTAAATTTTCACCATGCAGATGGCATCCTTTCAGTTCTAAAAAAAATTGTAGTATATGAGCTCCACTTACCGGCCGATAGGCATCAAGATTGAATCAGCATAATGTCTCATAATGGCCTTTTCACATATTAAGTTTTGTTTCATTATATGCAACAGAACCTTTCCTTAAATTGCGAAAATCGCTGTATAGCAGCGCCACATGTTGAGATATTGGTACAAAAGTTGATAAGCACTATAATTTGTAATAATGTAAATTTATTTGTAAATTTATGCAGTTCCATGTATTAGTTACTCAGATATGGCCTTCTCTGAAATTGCGGCAATCACTGTATTGCAGCACCATGTTGAGCAATTGACACCAAATATTGATAAACGCTATTATACATCAAGGTTCAATTGCATATAAATTTATATGTAATTCTGAGCAGTAGCTCCTGATATCTAGTTGGAACAAAACTTTCGCCACACACATAGAACACACACACGCAAATAGAAATTTTCTAAAAATAGTCAAATTGTTTTCAGGAGCTCTTACAACGTGTAAATCCATTAAAAACCGCAAGTCGAAATTCATTTCAATAAAATGACAAGCGAAGCGGGCAAAGCCTGCTAGTACAGTCGGTAACAAAAATCTCCGAACACTAGCAAAAATTCCTATATAAAAAAAGTACACTTACTACAGTTTTGTTAAATAAATCCTTGTCGAATCCTGTTTTTAGACTTACTAAGAATAAGATTCGACAAGGATTTATTTAACAAAACTGTATTAAGTGAACTTTTTTATACAGGAATTTTTGCTAGTGTTCGGAGACTTTTGTTGCCGACTGTATACTATATAGAAGGAAGTAGAATTCTTTATGCATCATAATTATCATTGCCAGATTGAATTGAAGGATATTAAAATTGGATACTATATCGTGTACTGACTTTCTTATTCTAAGGTATGAAAAATATTAAAAAATAAGCAATTCAAGCTATAGATTTGAAACAAATGATATTCAAAAATGTATTCATTTCTGTTTTCAGGGATATAAAATTTAAAATTGTACAAAATAATAAAAGCAAAGATTCTTTAGTTAAGTATAACTTATAAAAAGAAAAAGCAGCTCAATTTAAAATTAATATTTTTCGGGTAAACTGAGATGAAGCAATTTCATATTTGGCGATTTATGTCTCTTTGGCGATATTTAACAGTTTTTCAGCAATTAAGATTTGAAATTTTGATTTTTAAAAGCTAAATTTTATAAAAGTTCCTAGATTAAGTAATTGGCTATCTGAAAAACCAGTTTTCAAAGAATTCTGCACATTTATGAATTATCTAGCTTGTTTTAAAAAAAATTTCTTGAAGAAGAAATTTTTTCAAAAAGTTGTCAAAACATCTAATTTTACGCTAAATTAAAAATGCTCCCATTTTTTTACTTATTAACTTAGAAAGTTCGTTTTTATCTCCAATTAAAGATCTCATGATACGAATATTTTACTTTTTGTTTCATTTTACTGCAATATTTGGTTCGTCCAATATTTAAAACTTTACGGAAAAAAAAATTGCCGATTTAACATGGGAAAGTTGGTTTCTGTATAATAAGCATTTAACGATCTTGGGTTATTTCTGTCGATTTTATTATTGGCGCGTTCTGCTTTGTGTTAGTGGTAGTTTGTTTGTTTTGCTTTTCTCTGAGCTTGGCTTGGCAAAACGACCGTTTCTGCTTGATAACTATCATCCATGGTGGCTTTTGGATTTGGTGATTAAAACGTAATGCAAAAATATACACGCAAGATGTATATCTTCATAATATATATTGTACGAAGTATTGTTTCATACTTAATTGCTCTCTTAATATACCTTATCAAAATAATCATGATATCCCACAGAAATTAAATATGTTTGCCAAATAATTTTGCGATTTTTCTTTCACCAAGGACGTCAGATACTAGCATTTTCGCCAACTTTTGCTGCTTACGAAATCTTATTTGTTTTCTTGAATCAAAGTAGTTTTCAGCTGCGTTCTGCAGATGACAGTGTGAGATATGTATTTTGAATAGGATTTGATTTTTGTATTGAATAAATAAAGGCATCAATTTTTATTTAATTTTGCGCCGACTTCAAAAGTTATGATTAATTATAGTGTTATAAGGTTGTTTGGCGAAGGAAATTATTTTATACTTTTAGGCGCAATTTACAGTTTCATTTCATACCATTTTTTTTTCTTTAGTTGTTTGAATAGCTGTTGCTTTTTGGAGTCGGTTCTATTTTTTTACAAAAAGATTTTATTTTTCTCTCTTCAGTGAAAACGTTTTATATAGCAGAGCATCAGAAGACGTTCGACGGCAGTTTCACAAATCACAACTTCCAAGAAAAGTGACATAACTCAAAAAATGGTTTATGTCACTGAAAAATACATGACATGCACCCAATGTGAACAAAAAGTTACATCTTCATATAGAAAGTTATCCACTCGAGAGACAGTTGTGCCAGTTTTATTCTAGTCAAGTTATTTTTAAGTTGATTTTTCTCGAAAGCTGCATTTTTAAGTTGTGTCACTTTTCTTGCCTTTATCGGATGTGAGCAAAAGACTATCTATTGAATGAACATACGTTAAATTAAAAGGACTTTAGCAATGTAAAGAATGGATACGCTGTATTCTTAACCAAAAATTCTGTTAGGCATATATATTGAACTTTACAGTGAATACGTGCCACTCGCTTCGCTGGAAATTGTTCAAACAAAGAGCAAAATATTCATTGCAGCTGACGGACAGAAGTTTCAACACAGATACATACATACTGCTTTTACCAGTGTAGCTCCATGCGTTCAGCAGTTAGAGTGAGAACAGACTTTTGTGAGTATCCTATAACTTGTTTATATCTTAATGAAATTATATGAAACCTATTTCAGGCCAAGATCATTACGACAAAAAAAAAAAGTATTAAAATTAAATCACCTCTTACGATGTTATAAGCTAACAAATTTCAACAACAACAACAATGAGAAACATGGTTTCTATTGAGAATCTTTTCCTTTATGAAGTCGGTTTAAATCGTCTATGCGTTAATCGATGTGACCGCTTACAATAACCATACTTTGAATTTTACATAGCATAAATGATACACGCTACGCTACAACATATGCAATGCCGTTCAAGTGTGCACAAAATAGGAAATTGTGAATAAACAGATGCACGTTTTAAGCGTTCTGTTTCTAGCATTAATGTCTAAATTATCTTTTCGCAGTAAACCGATGAGGCTCTGCAATTTTATAATTCACTTTTCCCCCTGTCTAGAACCGTTTCCGAGATAGGAACGCTAACTCCACTTTCTTCCACCAGGTGGCGCTGTAGACGCTTGAATTGCGTAGCACATGTCCGTTTTACTATACCTACATACCACTTTTACGACTATAGATGCAGCTGTTCAGCAGTTAAAAGAGTCGGGACTGACTTTTTTGGGCACCCTGTACTTTCTTTTCTTTGTAAAGATATTACAATGGGACCTATTTCAGACCAAGACATTTACAATAAAACAAAAAGTATCAAAATCGGATCATCCGTTCAGAAGTTATGAGCTAACAATCTAAACCAAAAACAAAAAAACATACGATTTGAATTGAGAACCTACTCCTTTTTGAAGTCGGTTAATTAGAGCATCTCTTACGAAATTATAAGCTTAGAAACACCAATAACAACACATAGCTCGAATTAAGAAAACCCTCCTTTCTGAAATTGGTTGAAAACGACTTTGCGCTAATCGATGTGACCGCTTACAGTAATAGTACTTTGAACCACTGAGTATACGTATCATCCGTTACGCTGCAAAGTGTCAACGTAGTTCAAATGTGCACAGTGTAGGAAATTGCGAACAAAAAACTACACGCTTTAAGCGTTCTATTTTTAGTAATGATGTCTAAAAACTCTCTTTTCATAGTAAATCGATGATGCTCTACAACTTCGTAATTAATTTTTCTCCCATCTTAAACCGTTTTTGAGATAGGAGCGCTAATTCCGCTGTTTTTCACCAGATGACGCTTTATTTTCTTTAGATTGTAAATATATTACAATGAGACCTACTTCAGACCAAGATCTTTACAACAAAACAAAAAGTATCAAGTAACCGTATTTTGAACTACATAGCGTATGTCTCACCAGCTACGCTACAACGTGTGTAATGTAGCTCAAGTGTGCATAGTGTCAGAAATTGCGAACAAACAAATGCACGTTTTTAGCATTGTATTTTAAGCATCAATAACTAAACTATCTTTTCGTAGTAAATCGATAATGCTCTGCAACTTTATAATTCATTTTTTTCACCCTGTCTTGAACGGTTTCCGAGATAGGAACGCTAGCATGAATGTATAAACTATCTTTTTGTACTAAATCGATGATTCTCTTCAACTTTGTTGATACTTTTCAACTTTTTTCTCTAGAACCATTTTCGAGATAGGAACAATATAGATTGAGACTAATAGTCCTCAGTCCTAAAAAAAAAAGAGAAAGAAAGAAAAGAAAAGTATACACTATAAATCTCATTACCTAATTATTGCATAAGCATAAAATATTCGCTAATCGGTATGAATTTATCGTTTACAAAGTACAAAGAAGTATTACGAAATTGATTTACGATTCAGATATAATATTTCGCATAGCTCAAAAACGATTGGTCGTAGAATTTCGCAAATTCATATATATATATATATATATATATATTTGTCATGATATTGTACACCACCAATTTTGGGCTTGACACGAACTCCGACTTTACAGATATCGAACATTTTGCATGATTTCGTGTGTCATTTATATGTACATTAAAATATGATCTTCATTTTTCTAGTACGAAAGACTGCTTTATTGATTTGCTTCGTGAACATTCGTTAATTATTGGTTTTTGGTTTTTGTGGAACAAATAAATGTATTATTTGAGAATTCCGTAACAATATCATTTCGAGCTCTATCATTAACTTGTGTTGAAATATGTATGACGGTTTGCCGCATTTAATTATCAAAATTCTTGCATTGTTGGTAATTATAGACGTAGTTTGCCTGAATATTTCCAAAATGAAAGTCACAAAAAGAAAGTGTACAACTAGGTTTCATGAAAAACCAACATAGAAATTTGCAACGTTCTACGCCCAACCATTTTTGAGAGGCGAGATACATACACAGATACACACACACACACACCTACATATATATTATTAATTATTAATAACAATTTCTCTTACTGATGTGCGCAATAACACCAACCTTATAAAGACAGGTCACGTAAAGAGCATTCCGGTTTTTATTACAGCGGTTGGATTACATTAAATCAGAAAAATAACGTAGGAACAAGAAGATTTGAAAAAAAAAGACAAATATAGTCGTGGATAGTTTAGAAATATTCAATGACTTATTATTATTATTATTATTATTATTATTATTATGAATTGTGCCCAGACTCTCCTAGTTTTAACTTAAACCGGTGGAAGACGCGCGTTAATCCTCGTTCTGTTGTAATTTAAATGGCAACATTTCATATATTCGGTGTGTTATTGCGTCATACATAATAGTTCTTGTATTAATGATATAAGGTTAAATTTATATGCGGCGTATAAACATGCAGGGCAAATGAAGTTGACTGTTGTCTGTTCAAGATGGATGCACAATAGCAGCCAAGGCTACCAATGGAGACATATTGAGTCTACCAAAAGTCATATAGAGTCTACCAGTACCATCGAGACTCTGAATAGTACTGTGTTGTATTTTGTTGCGAATTTGTTAATAATTCTATTTATTTTTTAGAAATTCTTTCAAAGGTGGATTTGGCGCCGAATTAGACGACTATTTCCCTTTGGCGACTTTTTTGCTGACTTTTGGTGAGAAAATCCTTATTATCGGTTATACCAAAGATGAAAGCTGTAAGATGATTGGTTAACGAGATACTAGTAATTTCTACAACAATCTGGGTTCGATAGAGGCATATAAGAGAAGGCTCATCGAGCTAAATCTCACTCAGACTTAGATTAGTTTCCGCCAATGCTCCATTGCTTCTGATAGAGCCCTGAGCCTCTTTGAATTATAGTAATTTGCTATGTGCGTTATTACTATACTGTACTGTGGATTTACTGTTGACAGCTGTTATTTAAGCTGTGTTTACTGGGGGAATTAAAGTCAAAACTTTGTTTATAGACCTGTATTCTTCTGGAATTTTCTGTGAATATTCTACTGAGTTTTTGTAAATTTCGCTTCTCTTTCTCGGAACACTCACGAACCCCCCAAAACGCAACCTTATTTATTTTACATTTTAATGACTTTCATCTCGAATGATCTATGTTATATAATTTCACAATTTAACAATGTAGAATTTCTTACATTGTTTTGATACTTAACAGCTTCTGCGGTTACAGTTTTTGTTACATGTTTTTGCGGACACATATCGTGTCCTCTTATAACATTACCAAGTAACAGTCTCTTGTGTAGTACCTTCTACGTCGTTTGCATCAACATTTTCTCCACAGTTTCTGGAGCAAACAAAATTAACAGAATTTATTTGACATCTTAAAGACCTATAATTACAATGACTTTCGTCTCGAATGATGTATGTTATATAGTTTCACAATTTAACAATGCAGAATTTCTTACTTAGTTTTGATACTTAATGGCTTCTGCGGTTACGATTTTGGTTACTGTTTTTTTCGGACATGTCTTGTCCTCTTATAACGTTACTCCAAGTGACACTCTCTCGTGTAGTACCTTCTACTTGGTTTGCACCAAAATTTACTGCACAGTTTCTGGAACAAACAGAATTTATTTGACATCTTAAAGACCTATAATTACAATAACTTTCGTCTCGATTGGTCTATGTTATATAATTTCACAATTTAACAATGTAGAATTTCTTACATAGTTTTGGTATTTAATGGCTTCTTCGGTAACGATTTTGATTACAGGTTTTTTCGGAAATGTCTTGTCCTCTTATAACATTACTCCAAGTGACAGTCTCTCGTGTAGTACTTTCTGCTTCGTTTGCACCAAAATTTACTGCACAGTTTCTGGAACAAACAGAATTAACAGAATTTATTTGACATCTTAAAGACCTATAATTACAATAACTTTCGTCTCGATTGGTCTATGTTATATAATTTCACAATTTAACAATGTAGAATTTCTTACATAGTTTTGGTATTTAATGGCTTCTTCGGTAACGATTTTGATTACAGGTTTTTTCGGAAATGTCTTGTCCTCTTATAACATTACTCCAAGTGACAGTCTCTCGTGTAGTACTTTCTGCTTCGTTTGCACCAAAATTTACTGCACAGTTTCTGGAACAAACAGAATTAACAGAATTTATTTGACATCTTAAAGACCTATAATTACAATGACTTTTGTCTCGAATGATCTATGTTATATAATTTCACAATTTAACAATGTAGAATTTCTTACATAGGTTTGATACTTAATGGCTTCTTCGGTTACGATTTTGATTACATGTTTGTTCGGACATGTCATGTCCTCTTATAACATTACTCCAAATTACATGACTCTCGTGTAGTACCTTCTACTTCGTTTGCATCAACATTTTCTGCAGAGTTTCTGGAGCAAACAGAATTAACCCATGCATCATATTTAAACATTATTTAATATACTATTTTGAAATGGACGTCAGTCGTGCGAAATAATTTTAAAGCAATTTTCTTTAATCCCTTCCTTCTCACTCCCGTGAAAATGACGGGGTGAGTTTTCGCTTTCTTTTTCTCGTGCCCGTAAAATTCCAGGGCTGGAGTGTTCAGAAGTAAAGCACTAAAATGATTTAAAAACAAACCATTTTTGATACTCGGAATTTTTTTTTAAATTCTAGCTGAAGGTAACAGACCATTTAAAATGTAGTTGGAGATAGTAGGTTTTCTTTAAACAGTCAGCAATATGCAGTTGCAAATATATATAATACTTATTTTGTAATCTCAGATCAGTTATGCTTTAAAATGCACGGGGTTTTGTGCTCTGTGGTGTTTATATATATATATATATATATTTAATATTGCGTACAATATGTAATCAGAATCACAAAATGACTCGAATTCTAATTTTAGTATAAATACATGCAAGAGTGATTTGAAAATAAATTATAATTATGTAAGTTCGGAGAGCGAATCACAGAACAGCGTATTGTACATATATAGTGGTATATTATGCTTAAAATTCGTTTCATAAAATTCCGTTGTAATGTTTAAAATACATATCTTTTATTTTTATTTATTTATTTATTTATTTATTGGAAAACCAACATTCAGTCATAATTACTCTGGTTGTTTATTTTTCTGCAAAATTAAATTTTCTTGATTTCAAACTAAAAAAAAAAAAAAAAAAAAAAAAAAAAAAATGAATGCACATATATTGTTCTTATACTTTATATTATACAATTTTCTTGAATAAAAATAATAGGTGATATTTTTACCGTTTTCTTTGAAATTACAAAATCGTCAAAGGGTTAAATAAATTTGTTCGTTAGCCCAATGAAGAGCGCACATTTTGGTGAGAACATAGGCACATTTTGGTTGCGCGGTGTACCATGTGAGCGATAACAAGCAGATTTCATAGATGTGCCAGAAGTTGCGAAAATTTACGAACGTTTATTCAGTTTGAATGTTTTCTGTACACTGTTTTAAAAAAATGCAACTTTTATTCTGCCAGAAATTCTCTGTAATTAGAGAAAAATACGTTTTGTCAACGTAATTTTTCCGTAATTTCGACTTTTTTCTCAAATAATTACAGAGAAGTTCTGGCAGCAAAGTTGAATTTTTTTTTTTAACAATGTAATTGAAGCAAGGTGTTAGGGGGAATCGGGTTACTATGAAGAACATTGCAGACGGAACTACGAGTTTTAAAAGAGTTGCTAACTTTAACGGTGAGGTCTTGGTGTTATACTAATTGAATCTGAAAGTATTTCAGGCAGAGTTTTATTGCTATGTTTATTCAAAGGGATTTTTCACTTTTATTTATTTAAATGGCCAGACTGGAATTCCATGGAAAGTGTTTTCCATGAAAAAATTAAGGGACCTATGAGTGACTTGATACAGGGTGTTTCACATTTTAGTTACCTGAATATAAAGAAGTATATGACCGTCAATTTGTCGACCCACCGGTAAATGCTTAGTTGCAAGTGCCACCCAATAATAATAATAATAATAATAATAATAATAATAATAATAAACATTCTCACTATATTGTTCTAGTGTGCCGTGAATCAACCAAATCTAACACAACCTACATGTATTCAGAGTTTTGCTGTATTCGCCAACAATCGCGCTCTTACGTACACAGTGAAGGATTTCAGTTCCGACATGGCATGAAATGCAATGGCGTCTTCTTGTCGAATGTTGGGATTTCATACACTTAAAGAACATCAGGAAGCTTCAAAGTTATGCTCAGTTCAATTATTGCCCTATGAAATTTGTACATTAAGCAGAGATAAAAAGAAATATGACGTTTCTTTTAAAATATGCAATATTTATTTAAGATCTGGAATGGTTTAACTAGTAAAAGAAATGGCAGGGAAAATGAAAATAAACTTATAAAAATATTTTTAAATGTTTAAAGACAGATTATTTAAAAATGTTCATTACAGATAGTTACTGAATGTAGACGGCTTTAAAAAGAAATATCATTCTTAAATTAATCTTTTGCACGCCACAAAAACCACCCTTGAAAAAGTTTGCTTACATACAAGAGTCAGTATTTACCTCCTGCAAACTATCTCGCAGATTACATTTACACATCTAGCCAGACGTTACGAAATGCCGCTCAGTAACCGAGAAATTATTTACACAAGGTTATAACGCCAAGAATATACAGTTTGACAACTACTTATAAGCGTAATGCTTAATATACCACTCGGCAAACTAAGGGGCAGAGGAAACTTAAGCTTTTCCAAATAGTGCTACGATCGAAATTCTTGCCCAAATGATAAATACCGAATAAGAGTTCAGTGGTACCTCATCGAATAGCCAAAGACAAAAGATCTCCGACAAAAGAGCACTGACAAAACAGCCTTGACAACACAAGAGACCCGACAAAACAACCCCAGGACAAAATAGCCCAAACAAAATAGCCGTGTCAAAGAAGCTCCAGACATAACAGCCACGACAAAATAGACCCCAAAACAGCTTCGACAAGATAGTCCTGAGAAAATAACCTCGAAAAAACAGACCTGGCAATATAGCCTCAATCAAAAAATCCCGACTAAAAGCCCCAACAAAGTTGTCCTGACAAAACAGCCTCAACAAAATAGCCCGACAAAAAATCCCGATGAAACATCCCAACAAAATAGCTCTGACAAGGCAACCTCGATAAAACAGCCCCGATAAAATAGCATTAATAAAATAACCCCAGGCAAAGTAGCCATGATAAAATTGCCCAAAATTAAATGTCCCGACAAATTAATCCAAGACATAAAATAGCCCCAGCAAAACAGCTTCATGATTTAAAAAAAAAATTAAAAAATCCGAAGAAAGCAGCCGCGACAACGCAATCCAAAGACAAAAAAGTCCCATTAAATGAGCCTCGAAAATTGCCCTGTCAAAATCGATCCAGGATAGAATTAATCCGTTAATGTGGCTCCGTTAACAGACCCTTCAGAAAACAACACGATAAAATTGTCCCGACAAAATAGCCCCAAGAAAAAACATTCCTAGACAGAATGCTCCCAAGACAAAATAACACCTTGAAAATTAGCTCCAGACAAATTAGTCCAGAAAAATATCACTTAGATAAATTAACTCCAAAACATTAGCTTCCTAATCGCCCAATAAATTAGCAACGAGAAAATAACATCTCATAAAATAGCGCCAAGACAAGATGTCTGATCATGATAGCCTCGTTAAATTAACCCGGAATAATAATCCCAAGAAAACATCTTGAAGAAATAAGAAAAAAAAGAAAAAGTAAAAAAAGAAAGAAAGAAATACAGATCTAATTACGTCTCACGTTTCTTCTGTAACCCTAATTGATAAAGTAGACGCATATTTCGTTTACTGGAATACTTGTTGAAAATGTATTATTATATCTATTATTTATTTTATGAATATTATTATTATTGGATGGCAACGTTAGTTAAAAAAAAATATGATACTTGGTCTCGTTTAATCGAGAGCTCGTGTGTATTAAAATTTTTAGAATAAGTAATTTACTGTTTTAGAGCAGTAGGTTTTTTCCATTGGGAATAAAGTTTTTTTGTATTTTTTAAATGATTTCTTTTTGTAAATAATATTCAACGTAGCTGTGTTCATTTTTACTGATATTTGAATTTGTAGAAGAAACGCAGTACGTGTTATTCAATTGAGTAGCCGCTTTGAAGATAAAAGTGTGAATATTTCATTTACTGGCGTCCGTAGATAACACTAGTTTTTAGAAAGCAGAAGGAAACGGTGATTTTCTTAATTTAGCTTTAACATTTGTGGCGTCTGAGCGACAGGAAGTAGCAACATGTTTCAAGCAATAAAAGGATTTAAGAAAGATGATTTGATATATGTGGCGTCTGAAATTGGCGAAGAAGTACCAGCCAATGTTACTATTTCAGGTTTAAAAAATATTATATTGAACAGTGAAGAATACAAGAAAGATGCTGAATTTGTTCAAGTACTATTAGGAAATGCTGTTGCCGAGCGAAAATTACAAGAGCAAGAAGAAAAAGAAAGAGAAGATAAAAAGGAAAAAATGAAACAAGATAATGAATTTGAAAAAATGAAATTTGAATCTGAAAAAATGAAACTTGAAGCTGAAAAAGAAATCGAGCTCGCTAGAATTCAAGCTCAAAGTCGAGGTGAATCTGTTCCACTAAATTATGTACCTGATTTAAGCAATTCAAAAAGGAAATTTACGTTGCCAAGATTGGAATTTAGACAATTTGGCGATGACTTAAAAGATTGGCTTCCTTTTTGGAGTCAATTTGAGCAGGTGCATAAAGATGAAGATATCGCACCGGAAGATAAATTTCAGTATTTAGTGCAAGCCACGGTTGCTGGTTCCCGTGCCAGAGAAGTAGTTGAAAGTTTTCCGCCAACTGGCGCCAATTATGAAAAAGCGATTGAAAGCCTGAAATCACGCTTTGGAAGAGAGGACCTCTTAGTCGAAGTATACGTTAGACAGTTACTAAAATTAATTATTTCTGTTCAAATTAAGGAAATGTTTTCATTAACTTCTCTATATGACAGACTTGAATCGTATCTACGTGCATTGGAAACATTAGGTGTAACCACGGATAAATGTGCATCTATATTGTATCCCATGGTTGAATCTTGTTTCCCAGCTGATTTTTTAAAGGCTTGGAATCGTAACATTTCTCATTCAAATACTGATGCTAAGGAGAAGTTAAATAACTTAATGCAATTTCTCAAAAATGAAGTTGAAGGTGAAGAAAGGATATCTTTGGCAGTAGCTGGTTTCGGTTTAGGAAAGAGCCAAGAGAACAAACCTTTAAAAAGGAAGCAGTGCAATTTTGAAAATTTGAAAAGTAAAGTACCTACTGCTGCGGGTTTATTAACGGCCACTTCAAATAGAGAGGTGAAGAAATCTTGCGTTTTTTGTGATGGCAAACATTCAAGTTCAGATTGTTTTTCAGCTCAGAAAATGAGTTTAGCAGAAAAACAAAAAATAATTAAAGATAAGCGTTGTTGTTTTGCCTGTTTATCGCCAACTCACACTGTTAAGAAATGTCGAACAGTTCTAAAGTGTGTGATCTGTTCTAAAAAGCATTTTCCTCTAATGTGTGATGTACTTGATTCACAAAAAAGGGCTGTAGAAAAGAAAGAAGAAAAACCTGCAGAAAATGATGTTAGTATGTCCAATTTCAACAAACGAAGTCCAAAGATATTTCTCCAAACCGTGAAAGCCAAATTGGTCTCTGGCAATAAACAGAAAACTGTGAGATTGCTCTTTGATTCCGCATCGCATAAGTCATATATTCTGGAAAGTGTAGCCAAAGAAATGGATTATATACCTATTCGCCAAGAGAAAATGGTTCATTCCCTTTTTGGCGGCGTTATCACTAGCGAGGTCAAGCATAACTGCTATAAAGTGACATTGAAACATTTGAAAGAAAATTTTGGCTGCAATTTCGAAGTTTTGGATCAGTCTATAATATGTGAAAATATTAGACCGGTTTTTAAAGGCCCTTGGATAAAAGAGTTAGAAGAAAATGAGATTAATTTAACGGACATTGGCGACAAATGTGAAGCAATCGATATTCTCGTCGGAGCTGACGTCATGGGAAAAATGTTGACAGGAAAAAGAAAAGTCTTATCATCGGGTCTCGTGGCTTTAGAAACATACTTAGGTTGGACCTTAATGGGAAAAGTACCGCCTGGAAAAGCCTCGGAAGAAAACTTGGCGATGTCAGTGTTATCGCTATATGTAAATGAAGCTGAAATCTCAAATCTATGGAAGTTGGATTTAATTGGAATCTATGATCCTATTGAGAAGAAGTCCAAACACGAGTCTGATATTCAGACTAAAGAGCACTTTTTAGAAACAGTGGCAGTTAATAGAGAGGGCCGCTATGAAGTTTGTTTGCCATGGGCTGATGATAAGTCGCCTTTACCCGACAACTTGAGTTTGGCGAAAAAACGGCTCGAATACACAACAGCAAAGCTTATAGCGATGAACATGTATGAAAAATATGAAGATGTTCTTCTGAGCTGGATTAATGAAGGCATAATTGAGGAAGTTCCCAAGAACGAAGTAAACTCTTATGGCAATTACTTACCTCATCGTGCTATAATAAAACCTAGTAGCAGCACTACTCCAATTCGCCCAGTGTTTGATGCTTCAGCTAGATTAGCAAATTATCCTTCTTTAAACCAATGCTTGGAATGTGGTCCTAATCAAATGGAACTTATCCCAGATATTTTACTTCGATTCAGGGAAAAAGAATTTGGCGTTATCGCTGACATTAGAAAAGCTTTTCTGCAAATAAGCATTCGTAAAGACGACAGAGATTTCCTGCGTTTTTTATGGTGGGAAAACTTAGAAGGTAAGAAACTAAAAGTATTTCGCCATACAAGAGTTGTTTTTGGTGTTAAATGCAGTCCTTTCCTTTTGGCTGCGGTAATTGAGTATCATATTCGGCGTTGTAACGGATTTGAAGAATCTTTAAAGAAAAGGCTTTTAGAGAGTTTCTACGTAGATAATGTTGTTACCAGTGCTAATAACAAAGAAGAATTAGATAAGTTTATCGTTAATTCTAAAGCTTTAATGGCCAAAGGTTGTTTTGATCTTAGAGAATGGGAATGGTCTGGCGACTGTAATGAGACTAGTTCTAAGAAAGAGACTCAAGTATTAGGTCTTATTTGGAATAAAGAGCTAGACACATTGAAAATTAACATGAAATGGTTAGACAACATTAATATGGAAAAATTAACAAAAAGAACTATGTTGTCTGTCGTCCACAAAGTTTTTGATCCTTTTGGCTTCACCTCACCAGTCATGCTTTGTCCAAAAATAATGTTACAAAAAGCATGGAAACTAGGAACGAGTTGGGATGAAGAGATAACTGGTGAGCTTCATAAAGAGTTTATGCAGTGGTTTCAAGAACTGAAGTATTTGTCTGATATACAGATACCTAGGTTTATTCGAGTATCTTCCGAAGATTTAAGCAACTGCACTATTCACACATTTGTTGACGGAAGCAAAGATGCCTATGGTGCAGTTACATTCCTTAGAGTAGAGGATGCTAATCAAGTTAATTTATTTTTGCTTGCAGCAAAGTCTCGAGTGGCTCCGTTAAGAGGTGTAACTATACCTAGAATGGAACTTCTAGCTGCTGTAATTGGAGCGAGACTGACGAATTCGGTTATTGAAGCTCTTGGTTGGAGAAATGTTATGACTCATTACTGGAGTGATTCTACAACGGTTCTTGCCTGGATACAGCGAGAAGAAAATTGGTCCGTTTTTGTAAGAAATAGAGTGCAGGAGATCAGAAAACTGAGTGATCCTTCATCGTGGAGACATATAACGGGGGAGAAGAATGCTGCAGACTTGCCCTCCAGAGGATGCAAAGCAAAGCATCTAGTCTCATCAAAATGGTGGGAGGGTCCACAATGGATGAAAGATGTTTCTGAATTTCGAACAATGATGGATTTCTCCAATCGCGATTGGAATGAGGAAGAAATTGAAAAGGAAAAACCTAGAAAGACTTGTATACTGACAAATACTGAAGCTATTGTTGATGAAGACTGGTACTATAGATACTTTTCTAGTTATGACAGAATTATTCGCCTTGTTGCATGGATCCTTCGTTTCAAGCACAACTGCAAGAATTTAAATTGGAAGAAGCATGGTGAATTGACAGCCTCAGAAATTCATGAAGCAGAAATGAAGGTTTTACTTTTAATTCAGAATGAGTTTTTTTCTCAAGAAGACGAAAAGAGATTGAAAACTTTGCAAACGTTTAAAGACGAGTTTGGTGTCATTCGTTTGAAGCCAAAATTATTTATCGAAAGGATAGTGAAGATTTTCTTAAACCTATTGTTCTTCCATCAAAACATGAAGTGGTAAAACGGCTAATTTATAAAGCACATGTTGAGAACTGCCATGCTGGTGTCCAGATACTATTAAATATACTTCGAGAAAAGTATTGGATCCTAAACGGCAGAAAGGCGGTGAAAAATGTTGTAGCCAGCTGCACTGCATGCAAAAGATTTCGGTCAAAGAACTTAGAAGTAATCAGTCCTCCACTTCCAGAAAACAGAGTTAAAGATGCTGAAGTTTTTCAGATAATTGGTGTTGATATGGCTGGGCCATTATTTCTCAAGGATAACAAGAAAAGCTGGGTTTTAATTTTTACTTGCGCAGTATACAGAGCGGTCCATTTGGAGCTTGTTACTGCTGCTTCAACAGATGCGTTCTTAATGGCTTTTAGAAGATTTATAGCTCGCAGAGGAAGATGCTCTACTGTATACTGTGACAATGGTTCAAATTTTGTAGGAGCAGCCAACTATTTCAAGAAACTAGACTGGGAACGCATACGAAAACATGGAGCTATCAACTCTATTGATTGGAAGTTCAATCCCCCAACTGCTGCTTGGTGGGGTGGTTGGTGGAAGAGATTAATTCGAATTCTAAAAGATCTCTTGAAAAGAGTGTTAGGGCTGGCACGTCTCGATTACGAAGAAATGATAACGGTTTTAGCTGAGTGTGAGAAGGTAGTCAACTCAAGACCTCTTACTTACATCTGTGAAGAGGAAGCTGTAAAACCAATTTCGCCATCGATGTTCATCCAAGATATGCATGAATGCAGTCTTCCTGATTTGGATGCTGTTGAGCAAAATTTTTTGTGTAAAAGGCTCAAATACAGACAAACCATTCTCAAAGATTTACGAAGCCGTTTTAGATCTGAATATCTTGGTGCTCTTATTCTACGTAAAAGTAAAAGCAAAAAGTCAGGCAAACATACTGTTACTGTTGGCGAAATTGTTATGGTGGGAGCCGATAATAAAAAGAGAATCTACTGGCCTTTAGGTCGTATCACTGAGATTATACCAGGTAAAGACGGACAAGTACGACTTGTTAAAGTGCAAACTTCCCAAAAGGAGCTCTTACGCCCGATTCAAAGAGTTTATCCCCTAGAGATAACATCGTCTGAAGATCTTCCCACACCGATGACTCTCAGTAAAGTTAAAGATTCAGCTAACATCTCCAAAGTTTCAGACAGTACTACTAATGAGCAAATGAAGTTTAGTAGAGTTGGCCGAAGAATTAAGGTGCCGGAAAGACTGAACTTGTAGATTATATTAGATATTGTTGATCATTCTTCTATTTATTTTACTTTTTCATTTTTATATTTTTTTAAATGTAATGTTGCCATCTTTGTACCAAAGTTGTTTGACTAATAGTTTTTATGTTTTGATTATTATTTATAATCAAAAGGTGGGAGGATGTTGAAAATGTATTATTATATCTATTATTTATTTTATGAATATTATTATTATTGGATGGCAACGTTAGTTAAAAAAAAATATGATACTTGGTCTCGTTTAATCGAGAGCTCGTGTGTATTAAAATTTTTAGAATAAGTAATTTACTGTTTTAGAGCAGTAGGTTTTTTCCATTGGGAATAAAGTTTTTTTGTATTTTTTAAATGATTTCTTTTTGTAAATAATATTCAACGTAGCTGTGTTTTTTTTTACTGATATTTGAATTTGTAGAAGAAACGCAGTACGTGTTATTCAATTGAGTAGCCGCTTTGAAGATAAAAGTGTGAATATTTCATTTACTGGCGTCCGTAGATAACACTAGTTTTTAGAAAGCAGAAGGAAACGGTGATTTTCTTAATTTAGCTTTAACAATACTAAAACATAAAGAGTGCAATAATTTATACAAATCTATTATGCTGTTGTTCTCGACCAGAGATTTTTTTATACCAATGGAAAAATATGGCAACAATGATCAGAGTTATGATAGAAAAGATATACTTGTTGAGTGAATGAGTTTTATTTAAAAAATTATATTATTAAAGTTAAGCGAGTTTATTTAAAAATAGAATTTATTCATGAAAGCTATTATTTGTTTATTTCTAATTTCACTGTAATCTAATTTCTTTTTTTTTTTTCTTTTTTTTTTTTTTTTGTGTGTGTGTGTGTGATTTATGTCAGCTTTAGTTTACAGTCATATGTAAAACGTGATGCACTTTTTCTTTACTGTAAATGACCATATATATAATAAAAATAAAAAAAATAATAATAATAAAAAAAAAAAATCTGGAGTGACTCCACTCGACTTTCCGAACATTGAGTAATTAACAGTTTTGTAGATAAAGTAAAGAAAGAGGAGTTGTTAAACAAACAAAAGAGAGAAAACCATAATAGAGTGTTTGAGTATTTTTCTCCATCTATTACACGATGTTTTACTTAACGCTACTGAACTTTGAGCCCATAGATCATGATGATAAAGAATTTTTCGTTGTGTCCCTGTAAAAACCTATAAATGCTAGATTCACCAAAATGCTTATAGTTAGTGCAACAGTGATTTATAATACTCATATAAATTTTCAGCTCAATTCAATAAGGCGTTTAGATGCTATCGTACTTTTAAAAATTTAGTCCCATAGGCCATAATGATAAAGAATTTTTCTTTGTGTCCCTGTAAAAAAACTGTAAGTGCTAGATTCACCAAAATCTATACAGTTAGTTCAACTGTGATCTATAATACGTGTAAAAAATTTTTGCTCAGATTAATAAGGCGTTTAGACGCTATCACACTTTTAAAAATTTGGCCCCATAGGCATAATGATAAAGAATTTTTCTTTGTGTCCCTGTAAAAAACCTATAAGTGCTAGATTCTCCAAAATCTATACAGATTGAGTATTTGTGACCTATAATATGTGTATAAATTTTTTGCTCAATTGAATAAGAGGTTTAGATGCTATCGCACTTTTAAGATTTTGCTCCCATACGCCATAATGATAAAGAAATTTTCTTTGTGTCCCTGTAAAAAAACTAATCTATAGGGTTCGTACTATGGTGACTTTCAATATGCGTACCAAGTTTCAGGTTAATCGAAAAAAGCGTTTAGACGCTAGCGTGTTCACTCACACACATACACACATACACACATACATACACACACACACACACACATACATACATCATCGTAAAAATAGTGAAAACGGACTCAGGGGACCTCAAAACGTATAGAAACATCAAAATCTCGAATTCGAATTTTTGACATGATTACAATACTTTCCTCACTTTAGTGTTCGGAAAGTAAAAAAACGGAGAGACTCCACTAGAATTTTCTAACTTTAGGTAACTAAAGGTTGTTTAAATCAGTAGATTTGTAGATCAGGAGCCTCAATGTTCTAATTACATTACTCCTTACTCAGAAGGTAATTTTTATTTATTACAAATAAAATTTTCTCTTTTTCTTTTTTTCTAATCTGTCTTCTCCCCCTGCAAAAGGAATTGTTACTAATCAAATAAAAAAATAAGGTTACTTACGAAAACAAATAACTCATATTTTGTTAACAATTTTGTGAAAATATCCGACGAATCATATGCTTTTTAACACGTTTAATATTAAATACGTTTTTATAAACAAAATCCCTTATAAAAAGTATTTTAAATTCTAAATGCTTGATTCTATAATATTCAATGGGAGATTTCAAGAAGTCTCTAGCCGCAATGTTACACACTAAAAATCACGACTTTTCTTTGGAAATATGTTACAGTTTTTTATTAAAGCATTTTTCTAAAATTCTATCAAACCATAAAAAATATCTCATAGTCTCGACATTACTGCAAATCCCGCACCCATAGTGCTTAAGCGAATACTCTTCTCCTTAAACGTTGTCTAAGCAATAGAAGATTAATCTAGAGAAATTAATTCATCAAGATATTTTTATTTATCTTATTTATTAGTGCTAAAGGCCTATTTCAGTCGGTACAGCGTTGTCGAATTTTTATACGTCACTCTTAATAGTGCTAAGGGCCTATTTCAGTCGGTTTATTGAATGGGGATTTATTAAATGAAGTCCCCCAAGGCACAACTTTGACATGAGTCCCCCCCAAGGTACCCCTATTTCAGTCGGTACAGCGTTGTCGAATTTTTATACGTCACTCTTAATAGTGTTAAGGGCCTATTTCAGTCGGTTTATTGAATGGGGATTTATTGAATGAAGTCCCCCCAAGGCACAACTTTGACATGAGTCCCCCCCCAAGGTACCCCTATTTCAGTCGGTACAGCGTTGTCGAATTTTTATACGTCACTCTTAATAGTGCTAAGGGCCTATTTCAGTCGGTTTATTGAATGGGGATTTATTGAATGAAGTCCCCCCAAGGCACAACTTTGACATGAGTCCCCCCCCCCCAAGGTATCCCTATTTCAGTCGGTACAGCGTTGTCGAATTTTTATACGTCATTCTTAATAGTGCTAAGGGCCTATTTCAGTCGGTTTATTGAATGGGGATTTATTGAATGAAGTCCCCCCAAGGCACAACTTTGACATGAGTCCCCCCCAGGCCCAACTTTGACATGAGTCTCCCCCAAGGTACAACTTTGACATGAGTCCCCCCAAGGCCCAACTTTGACATGAGTCCCCCCCAAGGTACAACTTTGACATGAGTCCCCCCCTAAGGCACACCTTTGACATGAGTCCCCCCCAAGGCACACCTCCCCCTCATTGGGAAAAAGAGAAAAAACGTTGATTTGCGGCTATAAGACAGTTTGGACTTCCAACGTTGTTTGTTACAGTATCTGCAGCTGAAACACATTGGTTTGATTTAATGAAAACTTTATCATGGAATTTAGATCGTCACGAATTAACTAAAGAAGAATTTGTCGATATTAACAAGTTTTGCAGTAGGCCTCTGGCACTAAATTAAAATCTGTCAATGTCAGATTTTCATGTTTTAAATAATGAAATAATGTTGTGTCTGTATAATTTTCTTATTTATTTATTTATTTTTGTGTGTGAAATTTTAGAATGTACAAATGTAGCAGCTTTGATCTTAATAGAAGGAATTTTCGGAAAGGATTTTGAATGTCATCATACAGTTTATCAGTAAATAATGATTGGTGGTTATTTGTTAGCTATTTCTAAATTACATTTATCACCTTTAAAATTTGCACCACTAATATTTTTTTGAGGAGCTGATATTATTTTTTTTTACAAATTAAAAGAATACACTACATCACAGAAAGTTACTTTTGTTGATCAAATCTCAATTTAACAGCAACTTTTCTCTTTATAGCATAATTAATGCCATCTACAGCAGCTCTTAATTTAATTATTTAAAAAAAGTTTTAATACCACAGATGTGAGACAGCTCTGTTAAAGATCCAACTACTTTTGCACAAACACCTTTACTGAAATTAGCAAATTTAAAATAAACCTTGTTATAGTTGTTTTTGATACGTCTCGGAAATCTAGAGTGGGTTTTCAACTGGTAACAGCCCGGTTCCTTCTGATCGGATCTCTCAAGACTGGTTTAAATAATCATTTCATCAAGCATTTGGAAGTAGAGGCACAGTATAAAAGACCAAATGTTATTTGTTTTTCCTGAGGTACCGTTCTAGGTCATATTAGTCGTTTTTGTGTCAACTCAAGTACCACTGATTAGCGGTGCAAATCAGTGGTACTGGATACTGATATCTCTGGCTGTTTAAACCGCCATCTTCTTCGAAGAGATTGATCATGGTGCCTCAGGATTAAGGGGGACTTCTAATGTCGATACCCATGTGATGTTTATGTGGGCTCGGTTTTCTTGCGTTGACACAAAAACGACTAATATGAACTAGATTAGTACCCCAGGAAAAACAAATAACATTTGGTCTTTTATACTGTGTCTATACTTCCAAATGCTTGGTGAAATGATTATTTAAACAAAGCGATGATTCTAAATATATTCCGCTGTTATGTTCTTAATAATTTACATACTGTGTGCACATGCATTAGTTCTAAGCTCTTTTTATTCCACAGGAATATGTATTAGTTTAAAACATATATATATATCTGTTATAAATGTAGTTAGTGTCCATGCATCTTATAAAAAGAAATGAAGGAGTCCATTTGAGAAACGAATATTCCTTTATTAAGTTCTAAGATGCAGTCATGGGAGGGTTGTTCGGACATCCTCAGCGATATGTACCGGTAAAACAACGCCAATGGTCGGCGATTTTCCAGCCGAGGGACCCCGAAGTGTCGCAAAATAAACTTTTACATGATGAAGTATTAATTGAACGTGAGTTTACTAAGCAAGTGATTATCGTAAAAAGCCACGATTTCTCGTGTGTTCCAGCTTAAATACGGCCATTTCGGCAGGAATCCAAACTATTCTTATGAATTCTTATTGGGTAATTAGCTAAGCTAAAATCCCGCCTACATTTTATCATTGATTGACCCGGAAATCTAGGATTAACCCCGTAACGCGCGCTGCCCTCGCTGCGAGGACGCAAAATTTAAGATCCAGCTGCAAAAATTTATCCCGGAAACTTTTTAGCAAATATTTACGTTTATAACATAGCAGAAAAGGCCGGTTTTTTTAACCTTAAAATTTAAAATATATTTTAGTTTAATCTAGTTCATGAATTCCGGTGGCAGTATAATTTAAATGATCCGAATTGTCTTGCGCCGGAAAGGGTTAAGTATTTTGCAATGTTTTGCCGCTTACTTTAGACGATTGCATAATTTTGACTTTAAAGCTTATTCTTAAATCAGATTCCCGTGCTATGAAGTTCTATTGGAAAACTGACTTTACCTGGTCTCTAAAATAGAATTCTCATAAATTTCTTCTTAAACTTAAGATTTATTCTGAGGTATTAATATTAAGTAATCACTTAATATTAAATTAAAATACTAATTTAAAACCTTGATTTTTTTATCCTTTTATATATATATATATATATATATATATATATATATATATATATATATATATATATATATATATATATATATACAGTGGTGTACCATGCGAAAATTTAAATTATGAAGAATGTTAATTTACAATTTCTCCAGTTGTCTTCATTACTGTTATGTATTAATGAAGTTCAGAAAATAATTTAAACTTAAATAATATTATATTTTTAAAAAATTAAAGGACACGCTTTTATTGAAATGGGAACTAAAAAGCAAAAAATATCTATATTTATAGTATTAAAATGCAGGGTAAGAAAAAATCGTGTGAGTGACACACCATAATATTTTCATCTTTAATAAGAAAAATTAATTGATTAATTGTTGCCACTCAACGTTATACAAATACGGCCAAATCCTGTGCCACATACAATAGAGTTTAATATATATAGAGAGATAGATTTTTTTGTTTGCCCCTGATGGGATAGGAGCCTGGAAACACTTGTATGTAATATTGTCATCGACTATGAAGCCGTGTGCAAAATTTCAGGATAATCGAACGAACACAAGTGGTCGAAAATTGAATTCCAAGATTCCGTTACATACATTAATAATAGTTACATCATATGAAGTTAATAAAAGCATGTAAAAACTAGTATGTTGTGGCCACCACGAGACTTTCTTCTATATTTTCCTGTACATATTCAATCAGTAACAATATTAAAAAAAAAAAAAAAAAAAAAATGCGAATTTTTTTCTAAGTTTTTTTTTTTTTGGTTAAAAGTAAAAAAATTCGATAACTTTGTTTTAAATTATCACAGATTTATAGTTCAACCATTCGTTTTAAAGGTATTGACGAGATCTTTCGAATGATATCCATCTTCAAAATTTACCCCCCAGGGGGGGAAGCGATGCCCCCCCATGCACAAATTTTTTTTCCTAGTTACGTACTACTATTATCAATAATTCATATTAATTTTACAATCACAAGTGTAAAATAACTCTTATTATGCACATTTATACGAATTTTTGTCCTATTCTGCCATGTTAAAAATTTAGATAAAATGCTATCACAGCGCCTCCTGTTGAGCTATTCATCCCCAAATATAATCAGCACCAGTTTATGTCGGGGACCAACTAAATACCAAGTTTGGTAAAATTTCGTTAAAAAAAAAAAAAAAAAAAAAAAAAAAAAATACGATTTTTTTTTTTTTTTTTGTTAAAAGTAAAAAAATTCGATAACTTTGTTTTAAATTATCACAGATTTATAGTTCAACCATTCGTTTTAAAGGTATTGACGAGATCTTTCGAATGATACCCATCTTCAAAATTTAACCCTCCCGGGGGGGTACTTACCCCCCAGGGGGGGAACCGATGCCCCCCCATGCACAATTTTTTTTTCCTAGTTAACTACTACTATTATCAATAATTCATATCAATTTTACAATCACAAGTTTAAATTAACTCTCTTTATGCTCATTTATACGGAATTTTGTCCTATGCTGCCATGTTAAAAATTTGCATAAAATGCGATCAAAACGCCACCTGTTGAGCTATTGATCCCCAAATCTAATGGGCACCAGTTCATGTCAGGGTGCAACTAAATACCAAGTTTGGTTAAATTTCATTCATTGGTTCGTGAGATACAGCGTCCACAAAAAAATGATACAGACACACAGACAGACAGACAGACAGACACACAGACAGACATTTTTTAAAAACTATCAATTCGTGTTCAGGACATCCCAAAACGTGTAGATCCGTCAAAAAACGGAGGTCGAAAATTTTCGCGAATCCAATACTTTCTCTATATTACATATAGAAGAAAGTAATAACATAATGAAGGAAAGAGAAATAAATAATTTAGAATTAAACAAAAACCATTTTTTAAAAATCTCCCCTGACTGGGCTCCAACGTTAGACCTATAGGTTCGTAGCCCGGAGCTTTACCTCACAGCCACAGCGTTCACATAGGGAAAGTCTTTTTTTACGATATAGATTTTTGTTTGCTCCACAGAGCGGTTACAAACATACATACAAACATACATACAGGTGAAGCTAATAAAAGCGTGTCAAAAAGCAATTTATTTAAAGCTTTTAAAGGAGGGAGGGGGAAGGATGGGATTATGATCACTTAGCGGATTAAAAATCAGTGACCTCCAATTCCACTTAAATGTAAATGATTTTCACTCCGCTGTGAGACCATAGTCACATCCTTCCTCCTCCCTCATTTAAATGTAAAACAATAAATGGTACCATATTGTTAAAAACACACTGGCGTAGAAACTAGCGTCAATTTTACAGTCCTATTTTAAAGTGTGCATCTAATACTGTTTTCTTAAGTAAATATTTGTCTAATCTTGAGCTTACAAGGAGAGGTCACGACATAAAATGAAGGTAACAACATGTTAAAGCAGTAGCGCGCACTATCCACACATTTTCGAGAAAAAATGCCTTTAAAATTTCAGTAATCTTTAAATATAAGTCAATTTACAAAGAAGTCAGCGCTCCAGTAGCGTGTTTGGTAGAGCAAATGGCTGTCACTCAGATGACCTGGGTTCGATGCTTTCTGCGGGATTTCTTTTTCTTTAATATAAAATTTTTCTTTAATTATAACTTTCTATTATAATTCAATTCAAATTTTTAAAGTTTAATAAAAAAAAAAAAAATAATTTTATTGAATTAAAAATAATATATATAGGTTTAAAATTTTTCTATTCGCAATATTTACAGTCGGTAACAAAAGTCTCCGAACACTAGCAAAAATTCCTACATAAAAAATGCACACTTACTACAGTTTTGTTCCGTGTCGAATCATGTTCTTAGTCAGTCTAAGAACATGATTCAACAAGGATTCATTTAACAAAACAGTATTAACTCTACTTTTTTTTACATAGGAATTTTTGCTAGTGTTTGGAGATTTTAGTTACCGACTGTATATATTTCTATAACACAAAAAATGAATTTTAGCTTTGTTTTAACTATAAAATAAACAAAAATAAGGGAACTATTCTTTTTAAATTATTTATCTGAGTGATCAAATCAATCCTGAACTTAACGCTAGGTAAGTGATATTTACTTATGTTACTTACCTGATCAATAACTTGCATGCACAATAATATACATAAAATATATATAAATTTATATATGATGTTTTTTGTAACAATATAAAAACAAAAGAAATTCAGTACATGAATTTACATCTTAATTTCGAACATTTTATAGGTAGATTATGAGCTCTGATATGTGCTCCTCTTTAGAAATATATAAATCCATACATGCACGATAGATAAATCACCCACTCCTGTAGATACTCCAAAGAATCCATTCAAGTGTTATATATTAACTAAGTATATAATAACTAAATATATTAATGTACCAACTGTAATAACTAAAGTTATAAGCTCGAATAAATAACTGAAATAAAGTGACTTTTCTCAAAGAAAGTCAGATTGTAGAATAACTGAATCAAAACAACTATTCAGCATGGAGCTTTAAATTAAAAAAGGTCGAATATAATCGTAGGCGCGAAAATACCAATTCAAAGCTCATCAAAAGCACTTACGACAATAAATAAGAAACATTCTTATAATCATAATTATAAAACAGAAAATAAATTCTGTACTTACTGCAAAAAGAAAAATCATAATAAATCAGAGTGTTGCCATTCGGAAAATAAAAACAGTAACACATATAAGAAACAAAAGAATCCTGCTAAACACAAATTTAACAATGCATCACTATGTTTTGAAACACAGAGATATGAAACGAAAGAAAACCCGCGACAGAAATAGATGATGAAATAGAGGAGTCAACGCGCTCCTTAAAGAATAATTTGGCATTTTTGGGCAGCAAATTCTGATAATGCAGCCTGGATAATATTCGGGGAGTTCGTGCCATATCACAAATAATAAACAAATATATACACACTTAAATGAGCAAGATAAATCTGAAATTATAATAGCAAACGGGGGAATATTATAATCATATGTCTAAGGAGAAATAACATTTACTACCCAAACATCGCAAGGCGAAATAATTATAATAACATTGAAAAATGTATTATACGTGCCAGACCTAGAATAGAACCTACTGTCAGACGCGAAGGCAAATCAGAATGGATGAAAAATAATATTTGAAGACGACGGGTGTAAAATAAATTATCAGGATAAAACATACCTAGAGGGAAAACTTAAAAATAATTTGTATGAACAAAATTTGCCAAAATCAGAAAAATTGGACAATGCTAATCTTACATAGCAATGTAACAATGAAAATTGCATTCATTTATGGCATAGGCGCACAGGTCATAAAAATTATGACGCGAATAAGGAAATAGTAAATAAAGAATTAGCTCTTGGAAAACAAATTAGTGCATGCAAACATGATAATGCATGTGAAACCTGCGGAAAAGCGAAATTCACCGACATGCCATATCCGAAAGCAATACAACATAGGGCTAAGAAAACACTACAACTTGTACACAGCGATGTGTGTGGTCCAATGCCTACTTCGACAATCGGAGGAAAACAATATTTCCTAACGGTCACAGATGACTACTGCAAGCACACTATCATCTACCTACTAACGAAAAAGAGCGTGGTAGCCACAAAACTAAAAGAGTACGTCGCATTCACGAAAAATAAATTTGATAAAGTAACAGAGGAAATTCGTACCGATAACGGTACGGAATACATAAACAGGGAGCTTGAGGAATTCTTTAAGGAAATTTAGATAAGACATCAAACAACAGTACCATATTGTCCCTCTCAAAATGGAGTTGCGGAACGTAACAACAGAACTCTTGTACAAATGGGGAGAAGCATGCTGTCGGATGCAAATTTAGAAAAGAAATTTTGCGGTGAAGCCCTGAATACGCAAATTATCTCATTAATAGACAACCATCGAAAGCAAATCATAAAACCACATATAAACTCTGGACAAAAAGGAAACCAAACTTAACGCATGTAAAAATATTTGGTTGTAAAAACTACACTTACTTAAATAAGACAGAAATAAAAAAATTAGACAATAAATCTGTAGAAGCTATTTTCGTAGGATACGATGATCAATCAAAAAGGTATCGAATATAAACTGGAGGTATAAGCATAATGATCACCAGAACGGTAAAGTTATTCGAGAATAATTTTCAGAATCCAAACGCAAATAGTGACGAAAACTCAGATGAGAAAATTCATACAAACCGCACCATAGATTCCAAAACAGAAGAAGAAAACAACACCGTAGAAATTGATGTAAACAACATTTCGGATACAGAGCAAATAGATCAGGATGATCGAGCCTGTATACCTAGAAGATCTCAGCGTGAAAATAAAGGGGTACCACCTGACAGGCTCCAATTTTTCGTCAATAATCAAAGAATCATTGAACCAAAATCCTGGAAAGAGATAGAAGAAATGGGGAATCAAGTTGAAAAAGGAAATTGGATAAAGGCAGCGCAGGAATAAACAATGTCTTTAGAAAATAATAAAACGTGGGAATTAGTCGAATCCCCGACAGGTAAAAGAGTCATGGGGTGCAAATGGAATTTTAAAGCAAAATATAACTCAAAGAGAGACATATATAAATATAAAGCACGAAAGGATACTCACAAAAAATCGGCAGCGATTATAATGAAACATTCGCCCCTGTAGTCACTTACGCAACCATAAGAGCATTCCTTGCTAATGCAGCATATAAAGGGTTAAGAGTAAATCACCTAGATATTAAGACAGCGTTCCTTCATGGAAATCTTACGGAAGAAATATACATGTCACAGCCAGCAGGGTACATTAAGCTAGATGAGGAATAAAAAGTCTGTAGATTAAATAAGGCGATTTACGGTTTGAAACAGGCTGGTAGAGCCTGGAGTATAAAAATTGAGGAAACACTAGGTAAAATGGGTTTCTAACAAAGTGAAGAAGATTCTTGCTTGTTCAAAAGAAATGAAAAAGACAATAATACCCCTTACATAATTTTGTTCGTCGATGACCGTCTGGTCTCAGGTAGCGCAGCAGACATAAATAAAATCGTCAAACTATTAAATGAAGATTATGAAGTAAAAGATCTCGGGGAGGTAAACTATTACTCAGTAATAAATATTGAGAGATTACAGAACGGCAACTTTGCCTTAAATCAGATTAAAAAAATTAATCATTCAATTGAAAATTTTAACCTCAATGATGCAAAGCCGACGAATACACCAATGGATACCGAATACATTAGAGCGGACACTGAAGAGAATATATTAAAAACAAATACAGATTACCGAAAAGCGATAGGTTCACTCCTATATATTGCCACCATTACGCGTCCGGATATTTCTGCCGCAGTTAACATATTAAGCCGCCATATAGAAAATCCAAGACAAATGGATTGGATGGCAGTAAAAAGAGTCATCCGCTATCTCAAAACCACAAAGAATCTAAATTTAGAGATGGACATAGAAAAGAAACCTACATTAACGGTGTATTCTGTTTCAGACTGGGCAGGGGATAGGAAGTACAGGAAGTCCACTTCAGGGATTTTATTCAAATTAGGAGATTGCCCCATTGTGTGGATAACGAAGAAGCAGACTTCTGTGGCAATGTCATCAGCTGAAGCAGAATTTGTCTCTGCTGCAAACGCCGCACAAGAAACGAAGCCCGTTCTGAAGCTACTCGAAGAACTAGAACTGAAACAAAATCTTCCAGTCATCCTATTTGAAGATCTGCAATATCATTTTCTATCACTTTCTATCACTTTCTATCATTTTTATCTGCAATAAAAATGATAGCCGATGACTGCCGATATTCTAACAAAAGGGCTTCCGAAAGCAGATTTTTGCTTACACAGAGAGAACACCTTCAACTAAAAATTAATACGAGAAACATGACAGATTGAGTGGCGATGTTAAAAGACATAGGATAATATCATCCAATCTCTCATTATTCTCGCCCACTCAAAATTAATTAACGCTGTTTATAAATCAGTCATCAAATTAATTTCTGTAAATCTTTCTTCTTTTGTGCAGTTCAAATAATACATCACTCGTTGTTCAAGGCCATACTCTGAATTATCACAGGACTCATAATTATATCTCGAATGAAACTTTTGACAATAATTACTCTAAATCTATTTTAAAGACTGGAAAACAAACCAATAAACATTCGAACTATTTTTCTTTAGACATTTATTACTTATGATTAATTTGCTTATCGATATTATTATATTCCCAGTTATAATCACGTACGATAGCATGCTTTAATTCACTCTTTTAGTTTTTTTTTTATTTTTCTAGAGTTACTGTAATTCAAGTTTCAAAGTTCAGTTGTAATGTAAAATTCAGTCGATAAAGACGCGTCATTTCTGACGCGTAAAAAATAAAATTATTTGTTCTCCTATAGAGCACATTTTCATTATAAAAAAAAATACAGAGATCTAAATTAGGTTACAAAATGGAATTTACATTAAATATAAATGCTTAGATGCAGAAAAAATTTATTTCGCAGATTAAGAAATTGAAAAATTAACGAGATGCATCTTTAATCAAGAGGAGTGGAGTGATCAAATCAATCCTGAACTGAACGCAAGGTAAGTGATATTTACTTATCTTATTTACCTGATCAATAAGTTTCATGCACAAAAATATATATAAAATATGATTAAATAGTCTATAAGCAGTTTTTTCTAACAATATAAAAACAAAAGAAAATTCAGTGCATGAAATTACATCTTAATTTCGAACATTTTATAAGAAGATTATGAGCTCTGATATGTGCTCCTCTATATAAATAAATAAATCAATACATGCACGGTAGATAAATCACCCACTCCTGGAGATACTCCAAAGAATTTTATCAAGTGTTATATATTAACTAAGTTATGTAATAACTGAATATATTAATGCACTAATTGTAATAACTAAAGTTATAATCTGGAATAAATAAATGAAAAAATGACTTTTCGCAAAGAAAGTCAGATTGTAGAAAAACTGAATCAAAACAACTATTCAACATGGAGCTTTAAATTAAAATTTGTCCTTATTAAAGAAGATTTATATGAAACTATAACGTAAGAGCCCCCTAACCCTATAACGACAGAATGGACGGAAAAAAACAACAAAGCCAGAGCCCTTATTAACTTGTTTATAGATGATTCTCCGATTATTTATGTGAAAAAATTATCAATCGCAAGCGAGACGTGGAATATCCTGAAGGCAATACATCAAAGAAGAAATTTTTCTTTAATACTGTATTTATTTCGAATGCTATACAGTTGAAAATTGGAGAAGAAAGACAATATTCATAATCATATAACTAAGATTTTAGAAATAGTTGACAGATTGAAAGACATAGTGGAAGACATTAAAGAATCACATGTAGTTGCGTTGTTTTTGTGCTCTTTGCCACCCAGCTTTGAAACTCTAATCACAGCTCTCGAAGCTCGGCCTGAATCAGAATTATCTATTGAATTTATCACTAATAAATTAAAAGACGAATATAATCGTAGGCACGAGAATACATTACCAAATGAAAGCTCATCAAAAGCACTTACGACAATAAATAAGAAACATTCTTATAATCTTAATTATAAAACAGAAAATAAATTCTGTACCTACATCATAATAAATCATAATAAATCAGAGTGTTACCATTCGAAAAATAAAAACAGTAACAAATATAAGAAGCAAAATAATCCTGCTAAACACAATTTTAACAATGCATCACTATGTTTTGAAACACAGACATATGAGACGAACGAAAACCCGCGACAGGAAAATCATGAAGAAATAGAGGAGTCAACGCGCTCCTTCAAGAATAATTTGGTATTTTAAGCCACAAATTTTGATAATGCAGTCTGCATAATTGATTCGGGGAGTGCGTCCCATATCAGCAATAATAAACAATTATATACACACTTAAATGAGCAAGATAAATCTGAAATTATAATAGCAAACGGGAGAATATTATAATCATATGTTTCGGGAGAAATAGCATTTACTACCCAAACATCGCAAGGCGAAATAATTAAAATAACCTTGAAAAATGTATTATACGTGCCTGACGTAGTATGGAACCTATTGTCAGTCGAGTAGGCAACTCAGAATGGATGTAAAATATTATTTAAAGACGACGGATGTAAAATAAATTATCAGGGTAAAACATACCTAGAGGGAAAACTTAAAAATAATTTGTATGAACAAAATTTGCCAAAATCAGAAACATTGGACAATGCTAATCTTACATAGCAATGTAACAATGAAAAATGCATTCAGTTATGTCATATGCGCATAGGTCATAAAAATTATGACGCGATTAATGATATAGTAAATAAAGAATTAGTTCTTGGAATAAAAATTAGTGCATGTAAACATGATAATGCATGTGAAACCTGCGTAAAAGCGAAACTCACCGACATGCCATACCCGAAAGCAATACAACATAAGGCTATGAAAGTGCTACAACTGTGTGGTCCAATGCCTACTTCGACAATCGGATGAAAACAATATTTCCTAACGGTCACAGATGACTACTCAAGTACACTGTCATCTACCTATTAACAAAAAAGAGCGAGGTCGCCACAAAACTTAAAGAGAACGTCGCATTCACGAAAAATACGTTTGGTAAAGTACCAGAAAAAATTCGTTCCGATAACGGTACGGAATACATAAACAGGGAACTTGAGGAATTCTTTAAGGAAATTGGGATAAAACATCAAACAACAGTACAATATTGTCCCTCGCAAATTGGAGTTGCGGAACGTAAGAACAGAACTCTCGTAAAAATGGGGAGAAGCATGCTGTCGAATGCAAATTTTGAAAAGAAATTTTGGGGTGAAACCCTTAATACGGCAAATTATATCATTAATAGACTCCCAACGAAAGCAAATCATAAAACCCCATATGAACTCTGGACAAAAAGGAAACCTACCCTTACGTAAATAAGACAAAAAAGAAATAAATTGGACAATAAATCTGTAGAAGGTATTTTCGTATAGTCGGTAACAAAAGTCTCCGAACACTAGCAAAAATTCCTATGTAAAAAAAGTGCACTTAATAGAGTTTTGTTAAATAAATCATTGTCGAATCCTGTTCTTAGTCCGTCTAAAAACAGGATTCGACAAGGATTTATTTAACAAAACTGTATTAAGTGTACTCTTATTACATAGGAATTTTTGCTAGTGTTCGGAAACTTTTGTTACGGACTGTAGAATACGATGTTCAATCAAAAGGATATCGAATATACACTGGAGGTAGAAACATAATGATCGCCAGAACGGTAAAATTCTTCGAGAATAATTTTCAGAATCCAAACGCAAATACTGATGAAAACTCAGATTAGATAATGTTCTTTGTATGAACCGCACCTTAGATTTCGAAACTGAAGAAGAAAAAAAAAAACGTAGAAATTGAAGTAAACAACCTTTCGGATACAGAGCAAATAGATCAGGATGATTAAGCCTGTTTACCTAGAAGATTTGAGCAAGAAAATAAAGGGGTACCACCTGACAGGTTCGCATGTTTAGTCAATAATCAAAGAATCATTGAACCAAAATCCTGGAAAGAGATAGAAGAAATGGGGAATCAAGTTGAAAATGGAAATTTGATAAAGGCAGCTCAGGAAGAAACAATGTCTTTAGAAGATAATAAAACGTGGGAATTAGTCCAACATCCGATAGGTAAAAGAGTCATAGGGTGCAAATGGACTTTTAAAGCAGAATATAACTCAAATTGTGTAATAGATAAATATAAAGCACGCCTAGTAGCGAAAGGATAATCACAAAAATTCGATAGCGATTATGATGCAACGTTCACCCCTATAGTCACTTACACAACCATAAGAGCATTCCTTGCTAATGCAGCATATAAAGGTTTAAGAGTAAATCACCTAGTTATTAAGACAGCGTTCCTAAATGAAAATCTTACGGAAGAAATATACATGTCACAGCCAGAGGGGTACATTAAGAAAGGTGAAGAATATAAAGTCTGTAGACTAAATAAGGCGATTTACGGTTTGAAACAGGCTGGTAGTGCCTGGAATATATAAATTTGGGAAACTCTAGGAAAACTGGTTCACAAAGTGAAGCAGATCCCTGCTTGTTCAAAAGAACTGAAAAAGACAATAATACCACTTACATAATTTTGTATGTCGAGGACCTTCTGGTCTCAGGTAGCGCAGCAGACATAAATAAAATCGTCAAACAATTAAATGAAGAATATGAAGTAAAAGATCTCGGGGAGGTAAACTACTACTTAGGAATAAATATTGAGAGATTACAGAACAGCAGTTTTGCCTTAATTCAGATTAACACAATTAATAAAAATTAAATAATTAAATTAATTGAAAAATTTAATCTCAATCATGCAAATCCTACGAATACGCCATTGGATACCGGACACATTAGAGCGGACACTGAAAAGAATCTATTAAAAACAAATACAGTTTACCGAAAAGCGATAGGTTCACTTCTACATGTTGCCACCATTACGCACCAGATATTTCTGCCGCAGTTATCATATTAAGCTGCCGTATAGAAAATTCAAGACAAATGGATTGGATGGCCGTAAAAAGAGTCATCCGCTATCTCAAAACTACAAAGAATCTAAATTTAGAGATCGGCATAGAAAAGAAACCTGCATTAACGGTATATTCTGAGTCAGCCTGGGCAGGAGATAGGAAGGACAGGAAGTCCACTTCAGGGATTTTATTCAAATTAGAGATTGCCCCATTGAGTGGATAACGAAGAAGAAGTCTTGTGTAGCAATGTCATCAGCTGAAGCAGAATTTGTCTCTGCTGTAAACGCCGCACAAGAAACGAAGCTCGTTCTGAAGCTACTCGAAGAACTAGAACTGAAACAAAATCTTCCAGTCACCCTATTTGAAGATAACATACCTACGATAAAAAATATAGAAAGTGAAAAATTCCAAGCGAAGACAAAACACATAGATTGGCGCTATCACTGCATCAAATATATCAAGAATGAAGGAATCATAGAATTGAAATACTGCCGAACAATAGAGATGACTGCCGATATTCTAACCAAGGCACTTCCGAAAGCAGATTTTTGCCGACACAGAGAGAACCTTCAACTAAAAATTAATACAAGAAACATGACAGATTGAGTGGCGATGTTAAAAGACATAGGATAATATCATCCAATCTCTCATTATTCTCGCCCACTCAAAATTAATTAACTCTGTTTATAAATCAGTCATCAAATTAATTTCTGTAAATCTTTCTTCTTTTGTGAAGTTCAAATAATACATCACTCGTTGTTCAAGGCCATACTCTGAATTATCACAGGACTCATAATTATATCTCGAATGAAACTTTTGACAGTAATTACTCTAAATCTATTTTAAAGACTGGAAAACAAACCAATAAATATTCGAACTATTTTTCTTTAGACATTTATTACTTATGATTAATTTGCTTATCGATATTATTATATTCCCAGTTATAATCACGTACGATAACATGCTTTAATTCACTCTTTTAGTTTTTTTTTATTTTTCTAGAGTTACTGTAATTCAAGTTTATATCTGCAATAAAATGATAGAAAGTGAAAAATTCCAATCGAAGACAAAACACATAGATCTGCGTTATCACTGCATCAAACATATCAAGAATGAAGGGATCATAGAATTGAAATGCTGCCCAACAAGAGAGATGACTGCCGATATTCTAACAAAAGGGCTTCCGAAAGCAGATTTTTGCTTACACAGAGAGAACACCTTCAACTAAAAATTAATACGAGAAACATGACAGATTGAGTGGCGATGTTAAAAGACATAGGATAATATCATCCAATCTGTCATTATTCTCGCCTACTCAAAACTAATTAACACTGTTTATAAATCGGCCATCAAGTTAACTTCCGTAAATCTTTCTTCTTTTGTGAAGTTCAAATAATACATCACTCGTTGTTCAAGGCCATACTCTGAATGATCACACAAATCATAATTATATATCGATTGAAACTTTTGACAGTAATTACTCTAAATCTATTTTAAAGACTGGAAAACAAACCAATAAATATTCGAACTATTTTTCTTTAGACATTTATTACTTATGATTAATTTGCTTATCGATATTATTATATTCCGAGTAATAAACATGTACAATAACCTATTTTAAGTCACTCTTTTAGTTTTTTTCTATTTTTCTAGATTTACTGTAATTCAAGTTTCAATGTTCAGTTGCAATGTAAAATTCATTCGATAATGACGCGTCACTTCTGGCGCGTAAAAATAAAATTATTTATAGTCCTACTTATAATACATTTTCATTATAAAATAAATACACAAATCTAAATTAGGTTACAAGATGGATTTCCATTAAATATAAATGCTTAGATGCAGAACAAAATGATATTTTGCAGATTAAGAAATTAATAAATTAACGAGTTGCATCTTTAATCAAGAGGAGTGGAGTGATCAAGCTAATCCTGAACTGAACGCAAGGTAAGTGATATGTACTTATCTTACTTACCTGATCAATAATTTTCATGCACAATAATATATATAAAATATATATATATTTCTATATGATGTTTTTGTAACAATACAAAAACAAAAGAAATGCAGTGCATGAAATTACATCTTAATTTCGAACATTTTATAAGAACACCGGTAAACGACTTAAAATAGGACTTTTGTATTCAAGAAACCTCAATACCTGACATCATACACAAATCCAGACTTGAATATAGAACTTAAAAAATACTTTGTTTACAGTATGGGGATGAAAAATAAATTTTCTTTAGTAAAAAGGGTTCATTTTTATAGTGAAATATAAAAAAGCACTTTCATCAATTACATTCGAGAGAAAAGAACGTCTAGCTTAATTTTTGGTTGCCTTGTATATTGTCTATAAACTACATGCATATCACATTGTCTACTAAAATTTAGTCTTATATGAAAAATATATAACGCAAAATGAATAACATTTCTGGCAATTTCCAATTACAATACTGATATATGATTGTATATATACTTTGGTAGCCCTTAAATGAATGATGAATGATTTCCATACTAAAGTCTACACAAAACATGCTTTTATGCATATAAAAAAATCTTCATTCCATTTTTTTTATCTTTCTTTGAAGCAGCTTATAGATGTTACACTGTACTTATCAGAAATTCACCCCATAGACGTAATTTATTTGTACTCTTTTGAATTACCCTGTACAGAACTCATTTGCTTGATCTCAACGAAAAGTGAAGTGTATCATAGCTCTATGATAAATATTTAACTGAGTATGAACATCCTGCTCCAATTTATTCTGGAAATATGCTGGTAAAAGACATACATACACACAAACGCACACAGACCAATCACTAAAACTTTCCGCCCATAGATCGTAACGATAACGAATTTTTCTCTGTGAAATCATCCTTGTAAAAAACCTATAAGCACAAAATACACGAAAACGAATACGGTTCTTGCTGTGATAACTTATAGCATATGTATCAGCTTTCAGCTCCTTCGAAAAAATCGTTTAGACGATATCGTGTTCATTCACATTCACATACACATATATACACACATACATCATCTTAAAATTAGTAAATATGAATTCAGGGGACTTCAAAACGTGTCGAAACATCAAAATCTTAAACTCCGATTTTTGATATGATTACAATACTTTCCTCACTACAGTGTTCGGAAAACAAAAAGAATAAAATTGTACATGGAATATAAAAGGTGAAGGAATAAATTAAAAACATTCAACATAGGTGTCATCTCTATATTAAAAAATTTGGAGTGACTCCACTCGACTTTTCGAACATTGAGTAATTAACAGTTTTGTAGATAAAGTAAAGAAAGAGGAATTGTTAAACAAACAAAAGAGAGAAAACCATAATAGAGTGTTTCAGTATTTTTCTCCATATATTACAGGATATTTTTAACGTTACTGAACTTTGAGCCAATAGATCATAATGATAAAGAATGTTTCGTTGTGTCCTTGTAAAAACCTATGAATGCTAGATTCACCAAAATACTTATAGTTAGTGCAACAGTGATTTATAATATTCATATAAATTTTCAGATCAATTGAATAAGGCGTTTAGATGCTACCGTACTTTTAAAAAATCCCTTTTCGGCAAGCTTAAAGGCAAAGGCTTGCCGACCTTTACGTTAATGTTACAAATTTAAAGAAATTTTACATATGCATTAATACTTAGCCAATGGCTTTGTTCCCACACATTGCATTATTTACGTCGTTATTCTGTTTTCAAGAAATTTAATTTTCAGCTAAAAAAGGATTTTATTCAATCTACTTAAAATTTTAAGCTAGATTTATTGGTCTGCAAATGCTTCATTTTTTTTTTTTTTTTAATTCAAGCTCATAATCATTCAACAAATAGAAGTCTTAAAGATATACAATCCCAGCAATGGTGATTCCCGGAGGGGGCTATTGGGCAACACCCACCTCCCCACCCAAGCTTAATCAAAATTATAATTTTTATATAAATTCCATATAACTGAAGTTCAATATCTTTCTTTTAAAGAAAAAATAATAGAAACGTGAAAATGCACTTGTGACCTTACTATGGTCAACCACCGGTAAGCCTGACGTTACTAAGGTCAAGTCAAATACAGTTAAGTGGTAGCGGTTTTTAACACGCTTATATTAGCTTCACCTGTATGTATGTATGTTTGTAACTTCTCTGGGAGCAAAACGTGATTGCACAAAATCCTTCATATCTCAAACAAAAAACCATTGTGTATGGTTTCCAGAGCTTTTTAAGAAAACGGCTGATGGCTGAGCTACAAAAATTTGCATGGTGGTTCGTAATGACCTCTCCTGATGCACCTCGAAGCCCGATTTTCGAATTTTGTTTTAGTTTTCTTTTAATTAATTAATTTTTAAGTTAAATTTTTAAAATTGAGTTTTTGTCACATTTACACGTTTTAAAGTCATGTTTTTAGCGGTTAGTCGGTGTGAAGAACAAGTAGTAGCAGAAAGTCTAAAATCGGTATTCTCAATGTCTATCATATAGGGATGACACATTATACTTTTCGTTGAGATCAAGGAAATAGTTCGTGTACAGTAACATCCTAGAGAATTCCAATGCATTACGTCTATGGAGTAATTTCTGATAAGCACATTAGAGGTCTGTACGGATCAGATTTACGGGCCGGGTTCGGGCCGAATTTTTTAATTTACTGTCGGGCCGGGCAGGGCTTGGATTATTAATATATTTTTTTTTTGCGTATACTCGGGCCGGGCCATGAGGAAATTTTTTATGGGCCGTTTCGGCCCGAATCTTTTTCTAGCTTCCTCGTTAATCAACGAAAAAGGAAAATGATAAAATCTTCAGTCATTTATTTTACATAATTTTACAGGCTGGTATGTCACATTTTTTTTTTTTTTTTTTTTTTTTTTTTTTTTATGTCTGTAACTTCAATTTAATTGTCTATCAGTCTGTTCGCGATCTGATTTTCTGCAAATACTTTTAGCATGTCTCGAAATTAATATATTTTATTTAAAGTAATATTAGATGGTTTCCTATTCAAAATAGAATGCTTGCCACTACTAGTTTGGCACATGTACAAACAAAAGAAATTAAATACGTTACTATGTGCCCTTACTGTGTATGCTACTTTATGTCCTATAGTCTGTAGAGTTTAGGTGGTATGAAGCGATTAAGGCTATAAAGATCATTCCGCTTTAACTTTTTCTCTAAGGATCCTTTTTCTTTTCTCCAGGTCAATGGGTAAAAGTATCATAATTTTTAGCATGTGCAAAAGCATCTTTTAATTTAATATGGTTAAAATTAGCATTAAATTTTTGTTTACTGGATCACATGAAAGATTCGGATACATTACAGTATATAAGAGGAAATGCTTGAAAGTGCATTTTTAGTAGTATTAATCATTTTAAACACCTTCCTATATTTTTTGATGAATGCTAATATTTTTTATTTGACTTTCTGTCAGTCTTTCTGCCTTCTGTATGTCTGTAATAATGAACTTCTGTTTTTATAATTATCTTGTAAGTATTGAACAGTTCTGTTAAAGAACATTCTATTGCTTAGCTATATAAAACCTCTACAAAGCACATAATAAAATTATTTTTCATAAAAAAGCATGATTTTTTTTTTTTTTTTGTTGTTATTTT